>OV702289.1:180422554-181022554 GCA_916181665.1 Avena sativa | reverse complement strand
TAGCAAATATAAATGAATAGGACACCTTCAAAGTTCATAAGAGTGACTAGATACAATAGTTTCAAACAAGCAATAACAAGTTATGAATCAATCAACTAGTCTTGGGGCAATGCACATAGAACTAAGAATGGCCACTATGCTCTCAAAGTAGTGCATAAAGATAGAAGGTGGAGACTCAATATAATGGTGGAAGAAAGGCCTTTTGTAAAAAGGAAGTAGGGATTCAAGTCTCAGAAAGAGCTTCCAAAAATTATGGTACTTATAGATTTCAGCTCTCATTGCCCTATCATAAGCATCTTGGAGTGATTAAGTTTAAAGTGAACAAACTATGGTGTACATGCTTGACGAAGTATAAGTCAGAAATCTCATATCCCTTGTATACGAGGGCCGCTCCTCATGCTACTCAAGTTTAGTCACCGGTAAGTTCTTGTCATCGTAAGTACATGTGTATCATTGAGAACCGCCAACGGGGTACCCCTTGCCCGATGATACGGAAGAATCCCCATATCAAAATGACAAGGTAAGCAGACAAAGAGCATCTCAACAATCTTCTCATTTACCATGGGAATATGGTGCTTTTTTCTCTCTTTCCTCTATTCTCATATCTCTTTTTTCTTTTTTCTCTTTTTTCTCAATATCTGACTCTTTTTTTACAGGAAGAATGCTTCATAGAAAACTCATTATGGTTACGCTGTAGGTTTCCACCATGACAGCATGGATTAGACCAGCAGCCCAGGAGTTTCTCTAACACATATACATAACTCCATGGACTTACAAGCTCCCCTTTCATTTCACACCGACGACATCCATAGACAAAAGAGCATGATATCAACTAGGTACAAAGTACAAGTGCAATGTTGAAAGAGTTCCCCATGAAAGCATGGTTCTGCTAATTCTCGACAAATAAGTGCAAGCATATACAACATAGACGACACAATGGTCCAAGTTTATTAAGGGCAAGTAAAGTAAAGTGTGCCTTCAAGTTCGTGAGAGCTTTAATCACTAGTTTTCTCATAACAAGTGGAAGGTAAACAAAAGCATGAATATACTTGGAATAGAATAAGCTAGTAGGTAGGTATGGTGGACTCTTTGGAATAACTTGGTTTAGGGAGTTGGATGCATGAGTGGAACTCATACTTTGTTGTGGAGGCTAGCAAAAGACTGGGAACGATAAACTAAGAGAGCAATAATGGCCATAATCATGCAGAGCGACAAAACATCATTGATCAAAGCATAAAGTGATACTACAAGTTGAAAACTAAAGGATCATAAAGGCTATGGTGACTTGAGATAGTCATAACATGGTGTGAGCATGTGCCAAGTCAACCCAAATAAAGCATCAAAGGAGAATACCACTATACTATGCTTTAATATGCTAAAACAACGCATGTTTCATCCAAAGCACATTAAGCAATCTCAATTGTTTATAACAAGTCATGCTACAACAAATAATACTAAGCATAAAGCCAAAACAATATCAAGCATGGCATGACAAAGCATAGCCACAGTCAAAAACGAGCTCTTTTTACCACAAAAGTATGAACTTTCCTACTCTTTTCCAAACCAAACCAAACTATTTGCAAACCAAAGTATGAAAGAGGGGGTCCAACCAATTTATTCAGAAAACTAAGCAAACCAAGCAAACTAAAAACCAAAACAAAAACGAAAAAGAAGACGCTCCAAGAACAACACAACTGTGCATGAAACAGTAAAAATGAAGCGTTTGGAAGAAACCTGGGATTTTTATTGATGAAGAAAGGGATGCCTTGGGCATCCCCAAGCTTTGACGCTTGTACTTCTTGGATGTTTCTTGGGGTGGCACGTGTGGCATCCCCAAGCTTGAGCTTTAGTTCATCCTTCATCTCATTACTCATTCCTACCATACACCTGAAATTTTTCCTTCATACAAAACTTCACACAATCTCATTTGCAACATTAGTGCACTCAAGATAAATAAGTCTTAAGGTTCAGTTCTAACACCAAATAAACTTCCATTAGAACACTATCTACTGTAGCACTTCCCTCAAAAAGCTCAATTCCCCAAAAGAACTCAAGAAGGAACCAACAAGAAGCAAATGCAGAAAATGGCAGAAATCTGTCAAAACAGACCAGCAGGTAAAGACAAATTTTTTAGAAGACCTTTTGTTGCTCAAATCAAAAAGTGTTGAACTAACGAAAGTTAGATCACAACCTGGGGCAAAAGAACAAACAATTACAGCTCAATCCGACATACGGAGCTCTCTCAGGAATTTTTACGGTGAAGCACAAAATCTGTTTCGGGACAGCAACTTTCCCAATCATTACTTCACTCTCATTAGAGGTTACTCTTGGCACAAAAAGAAATTAAAAAGGATAAGGAGCGGTTATTACTGTAATAACTTCCAAGACTCAACTAAAACTCTTGGGTTATCTCCCAAAAAGTACTTTTCTTTAACACCTTTAAGTTAGGCAAAAGCAAAAACTAAAAATGGATAAAATAGAAGTAAGCGGAGATAATCATGGTGAAAACATTGTTTTGTTCAATGAAATCCTTTTGTTAACAAGGTTGATCAGGTCTTGTTACCAAAACAATTTCATATGAGACAAAACTTTGTATTCCACTAATGATTATGTTACCTCAACCTTGATAGCAATGGTCCCAATCATAATAGTTTCAAATTTTTCTCTTGGTATGAGACAATATATTTCTCCAACTTGAATGCCCTCAACATGTTCAATTGAATTCAAGCCATAAGTCCTTTCAATCTTCTTGGGGAAATAGACAATATGTTCCTTGACATTAACATTGAAGGTCACCTTCCCTTGATTATAATTAATAATAGCTCCTGCAGTGTTTAAGAAAAGGTCTCCCAAGAATAATAGACATAATATCATCTTCAGGCATAAAAAGTTTGAGAGGATGCTCTCATAAGAAATATGAGTCGAAGTAAAAGAGAGCATCAAGAAGCAAATTCAAAACACATTTAAGTCTAACCCACTTCCTATGCATAGGAATCATGTATGCAAATAAATTTGCAAAGAACAAAGTGACAGGCATAGGAAGATAAAACAAGAGTAACTTCAAAACTTTCAGCACATAGAGAGGTGTTTCAATACCATGAAAACTCCTACCACCATATTTTCCTCTCTCAAAATAATTTTCAGTAGCCTCATGAAGAAACTCAACAATATTACTATCACATAAAGCATGCTCTTCATGATCTACAAGCACTAGAGCTTTATTATAAACATTTTCAAGAGAAACCCCAGGAACATAACATTCATCCTCCTTTAGTAAGCATGGAGGACAATCAAATAATGTAAGGGATAAAGAGTTACTCTCATTAGAAGGTAGGCATGGGTAGCTAATCCATTCTTCCTCCTTTTGTTCATCACTCTCCTCCTCTTTTTCATCTAATAAGATTTCAGGTTCATCAATTTCTTCTTCCATAGGAGCCTGCAAGGCATTAGTCTCTTCCATAGGGTCCTGCAACGCATTAGTCTCTTCCATTTGTGGAAAGCATTTATTAAAATACTCAAGAATATAGCCATTTTCATACTTGTAATTATCAAAGCATAATTTAAGCATACCATACACCTCATATTTGTAAGGTGAATCATCAATATTTTCAAGCAAACTAGCAAGTTCAAAAGCACCATTCCAAGCAATAAATTCTTCAATTTGTTCCCAATCATAAAAGTCATAAATTCCTTTAGCATAGGAAGATATGGTATCATTATCACTATACTCACATTGAAAAGGGAGGTGTTTATACCTCTTTCTGCAACAAGACTCATCACAACAATAAGTAACATTATAAGTAGAGCACACATTTCTAGCAATGGTATACAATCTATCAATTTGTTCCCATAAGTGTTTCCCTTTTTGTGACAAGCGGTGTTCCTTATAATAATATTTTTGATCTTCCGTGAACCCACCTTGCCAATAAGCTTCAGTTTCAAAGAAACCAACCATTTCCAACAAGCATGATAAAGCAAGACAATAACAGACCAACAAAAACAACAACTAGAGTAGGAACTATTTTTTTTGTATTTTCAATAAAGAAAGAAGCAAACAAGGAAGAAATAAACTTAGCTTGAACAATACTGAATCCAGGTGAACTTGATAAATAAAGCTATGCTCCTCGGCAACGGCGCCAGAAAATAGTCTTGATGACCCACATGTATAGGGGGTGTATCTTGCTCACAGCAGTTTATCAGTAGCAACAGTTTTGTAGTAGGAATAGTAAAGTAACAGCAGTAGCAAAGCAAAGACAGTAGTAACAAAAGCAGTAAACAATGGGATTCGAGTGCGGTAGGCATAGGGATGGATGGACGGGCGTTGCATGGACAAGACAATGCACATAGCAATCAGAACATAGGGCAATTGCAGATAAATAAGATGAAGCATCCAAGTACTAGACAATCCTAGGCATGTGTTCCATATATAGTCATACGTGCTCGCAATGAGAACTTGCACAACATCTTTTGTCCTGCCAGCCCGTTTGCAGCGGGGCCTCTAGGGAACTACTGGCAATTAAGGTGCTCCTTTTAATAGAGCACCGGAGCAAAGCATTAACACTCCGTGAACACATGTGATCCTCACATCAAAGCCTTTCCCTTCCGGCTACCCCGATTTCTGTCACTTCGGGACCATAGGTTCCGGACAACGACGTGTGTATACAACTTGTAGATAAGACCAAGAACAATAGTATCATAATGAATCAATAATAAGTTCATATCTGAGATCATGGCACTCGGGCCCTAGTGACAAGCATTAAGCACAACAAAGTTGCAACAAAGTCATAAAGCACTAATAGAGATACTAGGCACTATGCCCTAACAATCTGATGCCATTACATGAACAATCTCATCCAATCCCTACCATCCCCATAGCCTACAGCGGGGGATTACTCACTCATAGATGGGAGAAACATGGATGGTCGATGGAGAAGCGATGGTGATGATGATGGCGATGATCTCCTCCAATTCCTCGTCCCGGCAGGGTGCCAGAACAGAGTTTCTGGTGCTGTTTCGTGGAATCTGGTGGTGGCGGCGGAGCAGAACTCCTACTGGAAAAACATCGAACCCCCTGGAGTTTTTAGGTCAGAAGGCTTCTTATAGGCGAAGAGGGAGACCGAGGGGGTGCCTGGGGCCACCACACCAGGCCCTGGCGCGGCCAGGCCCAGCCCGTGCCTGGGGGGGGGGGTGTGGCCAGCCCCTGGCCCTCCTCCGTCTCGTATTCTAGCTCCGTGAGTCTTCTGGAAAAATAGGCACTTTGGCTTTTGTCCCGTCCAATTCCGAGAATATTCATTTTCTGACTTTCCTGGAACCAAAAATAGCAGAAAACAGGCAGCTGGCACTGTGTCTCTTGTTAATAGGTTAGTCCAAGAAATCATATAAAAGTACTCCAAAGTTGGAACAAAACACAAGAAAGTAGATAAAAACAAGCATGGAGCATCAAAAAATATAGATACATTTCCAATGTATCAGCAGCTCACGCAGTTCGGCGCTGCGTCAATCTCTCCCAGAAGCAGTCCATCTTCCCCCGAGTCACGGGGCTTGACTCCTGCAAGGAGTGGGCCTGGACTTTCTTCTATGTCCGGAACAACACGACTGAGGATCTGATCCGGCTGCGCCCTTACGCTCCGGGTCCTCCTAACCTGGATTTGTGGGAGAAGGTCCCCAAGAAACCCACTGTCCTGGCAAACCCGGTAAACAAGAGGTTCCAGGAGTTGAAGGATCTTGGGTTGCGTAATGAGGATGCCATGATTACGTTTGTTCGCAATCGGATCTCCCCCCTCCAGAGACGCACGCACAAAGTCTGTCACATGAGCTGGGGCCGCGACCCCAACCGGACCTCCTCTTTTGAGTTGAGCAACAGCGAGATCTTTCGCCGGGTCAAGTCCCTGTTCACCACTAAGAAGGACTTTTCTTCTGAGTGGACGTGGGGGATCAAACACTATTGCCGAGATAGGCTTCCCCCCGCGGTAAGTCTCGTCCCCCAAACTCTCTCCAAATTAAATCATATGCCGGTCTTTGTTGTATATTTAACCCTGTTGTCTTTTCTTTCCCTTAGAAATTCCTTCAGCAAACTATCGAGGATGGCACCGAGCCTTCCCTCAAATGGGCGCCTGACCGGGATACATCAGACAAGGAGGAACCGGATCAGGAGATGTTCCTTCCTATGGCCGACGCGACCAAGCGACCCACCGGTAAACTCTCTTCCATTAGAGATTTGACCGACGATGAAGATGACTCGGATGTTGAGGTGATGGAAGAATTTGATGCTATCCCTCTTTCTTATGCTTTTCCGGCATCAGCTAACCCCGGTGGGCAGATCCATGAAGACCCTCCCCTTGCCGTGGGTGAGCCTGTCCCGGTCGTGCCGAAGAAGAAAAGGGGAGCTGCATCTGCTTCATCCTCCGGACCTTCTCAGCCAGCCAAGAGGTGAAAGAAGTCCGTGGACAAAGCTGCCACCAAGGCCACGACTAAGGCTGTGGCCCGGAGAGCTCGCAAGCTGAAGGAGCCCCTAGCTTCGGATGAGTAAGTCGTTTCTCCCTTTGCTTATTCACTTGCCCTTCCTTTATAGTTTCTCATCATTCATTATTTGATTCGGCAGGGCCACGGTGGAGGTCCCACAGAGTGGATCCGGCATTGCCTCGCCGCTCCGACACAGCCCTTCTCCCCCTCGTGGTGACGATTCACGCCCGCTGAGCCCCATTCCGGAGGTCTCAGCGGCTGCTCCGGGTTCCAGCCCACCTCGTCATGAGGATAGCAACCTCGGAGCGGAGGAGACTGGCTCTGCCGAGGCAGGAGCAACCAAAACTTCGGCTCCGCCGTAACCAACTATCACCAAGGTTCCTTTAGCACCTCCGCCCAAGCAAAAAATAGCACCAGCAACAGCACCAACTCCAGCTCCAGTAGCAACATCAAAAGCAATAGCAGCAGCATCAAGCCCCTCCGCCTCGTCCGAGTCGTCCAAGGCTCGGCGAGAAGACACTAGCAGCGCCAAGGCTAGCACCAAAGCAGCTCCCAAGGGCAAATCTTCTGCAGCAACCTCCACTTCTCAGTAGCAGCCCAAGGGCAAGAAGGCTCCTGATGCCACCAGGGCAGCGTCCATCGAGGCTAGACAGCGCACACTCGCGTCCATGCTTTCGAAGAAGACTCCACCACCGAAGCACGCCCCTGCCGAGCCAGCTGATGCGCAACTTGTTTTGCACACCAGCCCTGCCCTTGCCCAGGTTGAGAGGAGGGAAGTGCATGCCAAGGGTTTAGTGGCGCCCCACATGCTCAGCGACGAATGATACCCTCTGACCTTGATCAAGTTTGTAAATAACTGGAACAAGGCGGAGTTCGTCCACAATGACGATCTCCTGGAGAAGTTCGGTCCTGCCGAATTTGCTGCGTAGATGAATACTGCTGCCAAGGCAATTAACCTTGCGGGTCGGATGATGGAGGTATGTTACTTCGTCTTTTCCTTAACATGTTGTAGATATTAGTGATATAACCATTAGTCCCCGAGTCTCCGGGGGAGTAACTTGTTACTCGGCTGGATGCTCCTTAGAAAACTAACGTAGCTCCTTGATAACTTCGAAACTGCACACACCTAGAGCTGGCTTAAGTTCCACTTGGCCTGGATTTTGTACACTTCGAATATGCACACACCTAGAGCCGGGTTAAGTTCCACTTGACCCAGATTCTGTACACTCCGAATATGCACACACCTAGAGCCGGGTTAAGTTCCACTTGGCCCGTATTCTGAACACTTCGATTATGCACACACACCTAGAGCCGGGTTAAGTTCCACTTGGCCCGAATTCTGTACACTTCGAATATGAACACACCTAGAGCCGGGTTAAGTTCCACTTGGCCCAGATCTTGTACACTTCGAATATGCACACACCTAGAGCCGGGTTAAGTTCCACTTGGCCTGGATTCTGTACACTTCGAATATGCACACACCTAGAGCCGGGTTAAGTTCCACTTGGCCCGGATTCTGTACACTTCGAATATGCATACACCTAGAGCCGGGTTAAGTTCCACTTGGCCCGGATTTTGTACACTTCGAATATGCACACACCTAGAGCCGGGTTAAGTTCCACTTGGCCCAGATTTTGTACACTTCGAATATGCACAAGACTAAGCTACCTTTTTGTACTCTTTTCAGGTGACCACCAACCGCCGGAGCGCTGAATTTCAGCATCTCCTGGACACTCACAAGATGCTGCGCGCAAAACATAATACTCTTCTCGCTGAATACGAGAAAAGGGGTAAGTTTTATCCCTTGGCATTTTTCCGTTTTTCTTCACCCCTTTCTGCCAAACTAATCCATCATTCGGATTTCGTAACTGAGGTGGAAGCTGAGAACACCATCATGAGGAAAAACCTGGACCAGATCAAGGGTAAGTCGTTTTGGCTCAACTTTGCTATGCTCTCTATCTCCTTTTCTCCTTGGCTCGGCAAACATTCATGCCTCGGCTTTGCCGGGTCAACAAACTATTTCAGCATCTCTTGAAGATAGTGTGCCCGTGCCTGATATGATGCTGCATTTTCTCGAACAAGCAGGGCAGCATCAGGCCGAGCTCAAAAAGAAAGATGATGAGCTTGCCCTCCTCCGAGCCAAAGATGATGAAATTGCCAAGCTCAAGGCAGAGATGAAGAAGCTGAAAGCACAGCATCAAACCGAACTTCAAAAGGCTGGCCAGGACTTTACTGAAGAGCGCGAGCGCCTCAACCTCCAGATTGCCAAGGACCAAGAATTGCTTAAGGAGGCCAACTCTAAATGTGAGTCGGCAAACGCTGAGCTTGTTCAACTCCGGGAGAGGCGTGACAAGTGCACCAAGGAGCTAACCCGGATCCACAACCATATTGCTGGTAAGCTCTTTTCCTTCAATAGACACTGACCTTTCTGGGTTTGCTTCATTTACTTACTCCACCTGTATTATTTTTTCAGGCAAATTCCCAAAGAGCGAGGTCATCGCATCCAAAGATGTTGCCAGGTTCCGCCAGAAGAGGGGTACCCCAATTGTCCCTGGCGCTGGAGAGATTCCATATGACATGGAGGACTTGCTGGTCAGCTTGTCCTCTCGTGTCGAACTTGTGAAGAACTATGGCATGGATGTCTTGGACGTAGTAATCCGGATCTTCAAGGCCTTTTGGCCTGAGGAAGATACTCCAGAAAATATGTCTGTTCTTTTTGCCAGGCTTATGGAATGTGAGACTCAGCTCGATCTCTGGAGAGAATCTGCTGGGCGCGCCAGAGCTGAAATCGTTGTCCACTACGTGCTTACGTGGTATGAGAAGATTGACCTCAATCTCCTTGCGCGCATGCGCACTGGATCAAAGTGGTCTACCGACCCAGATTGGGTAGCTCGGCGCAAGGCTTGCGCTCAAAGCTTCATCCAATACGCCCCCATTCATCAATGGAACGAGGGACCGAGCTTCCTAGATGCCGCCGATGATGAAAACGTTGAAAATGCTGAAGATGAGTCGGATGAGGATGAAGAGGACGAAGTCTCAGACGTCGAGGAAGACGCAGATGATTCTGAAGCTGAGGCCGAGGCTGCCCCTGCTGGCGCCGAATTACCTCCTCCTGCTGCTCCTTGATAAACACTTTAAATTTCATCAGATCCCCGGTATGCCGGGTGGAATTGTATCAAGTACACAAGTGATATTTTGCTACTAAGTTTTTATGCCGGATTAACTTGGGCGTAGTCCCCGAGTGTCATTTTCTTGTTCTTCCAATCTTTTGGCTCGGCTCGTGTCTACCTTGATTCGATTTTATGACTTACGAGTCCGATCTTCAAAAATTGTCTTAACAATACTTTGGAAACTTTAGGATTAGCTCAAAATAACTTAGCATAATAAATCGAAAGTAAGCATAAGGTTAGTCCGAAAACAAACGTCGGCTCGATTAAGTTCTTTTCCTTAGTCGTTTTTCATGTGCTACGCAATTCCAAACTTGTTCTCTTGCTTTCCATGAAGCCAAATCTTGTTGGACAGCAGCAAGTCGAAGAGTTAGGTTCTTGGTGCTCACACACTACTAATCTGGCTTAAGTAGAAAAACTTATGCCAGCCGACATATAAATGAGAAATACAAAAGACAACAAATATTATTAAGGCAGCCCCCGAGTTACTGCTCGAGGTGCCAGCATTTCATTGATAAGCTCATTGCCGGCATACATACCGACATATGAGAGACTCGAATACACACACTTCTCTGCTAAGTGTAGAAAGGATGAAGTAGAGCTATATTCCATGGATGCTTAGATTCCTCGCCGGACCTGTCCGCCTTGTTCTTTTCCTGTGGTTTCGCATCGATAAGATAATACGAATCATTGTGCAATGCTTTGCTCACAATGAATGGCCCTTCCCATGGGGGGGATAACTTATGCATGCCAGCAGTACGTTGTACCAACCGGAGTACCAGATCACCTTCCCGGAAGACTTAGGGGTTTACTTTCCGGCTATGATAGGGTCAGAGAATTTTGCTGATATATGGCGGATCTGGACAATGCCAATTCTCTCACTTCTTCTAGCAGATCAACATCATTTTGCTGGGCTTCTTGCACTTCGGCTTCTGTGTATTGGGTGACCCTAGGCGAGTCATGCTCTATGTCGGCTGGTAATACAGCTTCTGCCCCATATACCAGAAAGAATGGCGTATAGCCTGTTGATCGATTCAGAGTTGTTCTTAAACTCCACAATACCGCTGGTAGTTCTTCTATCTAGCACCCCGCTGATCTTTGTAGTGGCTCAATGAGCCGAGGTTTTATCTCGGATAATACTAATCCGTTGGATCTTTCCACTTGTCCGTTCGATGCGGGGTGGGCTACCGAGGCAACGTCCAGCCGGATCTTCTTATCTCGGCAGAATCGTGCAAATGCTCCTTCAGCAAAATTTGTGACATTATTAGTTATGATACTGTGAGGATAACCGTATCTCAAGATGATGTCTTTGAGAAATGTCACGGCCGTAGCTCCACCAAATTTTCTTATTGGCTTTACTTCAATCCACTTTGTAAACTTATCCACCATGACCAAAATGTGAGTCATATTTCCCCTTGCTGGGTTGAACGGGCCAACCATGTCCAAACACCATACGACAAATGGCCATGTGATTGGTATGGTCTTGAGTTCTGACACTGGCATATGTGTCTTGGTAGCATATCTCTGACAACCATTGCATTTTCTTACCAAGTCCTCTGCTTGTTCTAAGGCACTTGGCCAGTAGAATCCATGTCGGAAAGCTTTTGCTACCAAGGCTCTGGACGAGGCATGATGCCCACATTCCCCTTGATGTATATCTCGGAGGATGTCAAGCCCTTCTTCCGGGTCAACACATCGCTGGAGGACATTAGTCACACTCCTTTTGTATAGCTCGGAATTGATGATCGTGTATGCTTTTGCTCTCCTCTGAGTTTGCCTGGACAACACCTCCTCAACGAGTAAGGTTCCATCTTTCAGGAATTGGAATATGGGTAGTGCCCAAGCTGGTATTGCTCGTACCGGGAACACATCCTCATCAATTTCCATCTGATCCACTAGCATAACCTCAACCGGATCACGCTGAGCAGTCCCCGGGTTTGCCGAGGCAGTCCCCGGGTTTGCCGAGGTAGTCCCCGGGTTTCGCGCACCATCTCCCATGTCGATGTCCATGGGTGCAGCTCCAGACTCCGGATCCTCCGGGACCTAGATTGAGTCGGTTTCTGGGGACAGTTTGATAGATGGTTTTCTAAGGTGTTCTAATGCTACACCCGGTGGAATTGCTTGTCGGGTTGATCCGAGCTTCGACAATACGTCGGCAGCCTCATTTTCCACCCTAGGTACATGGTGAAACTCGCATCCCTCAAAGTAACTAGATATTTTCTGCACATGGAATCTGTATAATGCATGTTTCGATCAAGAGCGTCCCACAGGCCCGACACTTGCTGAACTACCAAATCGGAGTCGCCAAAGCATTGGATCCGACGTATCCCAATTTCTTTAGCCACTTTAAGCCCATGCACAAGTGCTTCATATTCGGCGACATTGTTTGACGCTGCGAAATGGATCTGTAGCACATACTTTAACTGGTCATTCTTTGGCGAGGTAAGCATAACTCCGGCGCCTAACTCGGTTTTTGTTTTTGACCCATCAAAGTGCATTCTCTAGTAGTTCGGATCTGGTAGTGGTGGTTCATATTGTACCCCGACCCAGTCCACAAAAAAGTCGGCCACAGCCTGAGACTTGATTGCTTCTCTTCTGTCATATTGTGGCGCATAGGGAGCTAGTTCAATTGCCATTTTGCAATTCTGCCACTTGCATCCTTGTTACTCATTATCTCGGATATGGGAGCTTCACATATTACTTTGATGGGGTGCTCCTCAAAACAATGCTTTAGCTTCTTTGCCGACATGTACACACCATACGCCACTTTCTGATAGTGCGGATAATTTTGCTTTGAGGCTGATAATACCTCGCTCAGATAATACACTGGCATTTGCACTGACTTACCCTCTTCGTCGCGCTCTACCACAATTACTGCACTTACAACTCGGTTGGTTGCGGCTATATAGAGCAACATTGGCTCCTTTGATAGTGGAGAGGCTAACACTGGTGCAGTGGCTAACATTTTCTTTAATTGGATAAATGCTTCATTGGCCTGCGGCGTCCAAATGAACTTGTCCGACTTTTTCATGAGTTGATAGAGAGGCAATGCCTTTTCTCCCAACCGACATACAAACCGACTTAACGATGCCAGGAAACCAGTGAACTTCTGGACATCGTTAAGACACTTCGGCAGTTCCATTCGCTCTATGACCCGGATTTTAGTTGGATTGACTTTGATACCTCGGCTAGAGACAAGAAATCCGAGTAATTTTCCAGCCGGGACACCGAAGGTACATTTTTTCGGGTTAAGCTTCATCCGTAACCTCCTTAGGTTCGCGAATGTCTGCCTAATATCATCAAGGAGCGTTTTGCTTTCCTTGGTCTTGATAACCACATCATCCACATACACCTATACATTTTGACCAATTTGGTCATGCAAACATTTCTGCATACATCTTTGGTACGTTGCCCCTGCACTACGTAAACCAAATGGCATGGTGCGATAGCAATAAGCCCCATATGGGGTGATAAATGCAGTTTTTATTTGATCATCCGGATTCAGGGGTATCTAGTGGAAACCAGAGTATGCATCAATGAATGACAACAGTTCACACCCAGTAGTTGAATCTATGACCTGATCTATCCTTGGCAGTGGAAATGGATCTTTTGGACACGCCTTATTCAGGTTCGTGTAATTGATACACATACGCCAAACCACTGCCACATTCGGATCATCCTTCTTCTTCTCCACCAGCACCGGATTAGATAGCCAATCCGGGTAAAGAACTTCCATGATAAATCCTACTGCTAATAACCGAGCTATCTCATCTCCAATGACTTTTCTCCTATCTTCGACGAAGCGGTGGAGAGGTTGCTTCACCAGCCTTGCTCCAGGTCTCACATTCAAAGAGTGCTCGGCCAACTCCCTCGGAACACCTTGCAAGTCCTGTGTGGACCAAGCAAAAATATCCCGATTCTCAGGAAGGAAGTTGACGAGCTCGCTTTCCTATTTATCATTTAACCCGACACCAATTGTTATGGTGCACTCTAGGAACATATCATCAACATGCACTTTCTTGGTATCCTTTGTGGCTTGGAACGAAACACTACCATGCGGATTACTCAACGCCGGCATATATTGCTGCGCGGACTGAGCCAACGCCGCCACCTCCTGTATCTTCCTTTTTTCTTGCGCAATCACGAGTGACTCGGCTAGGTTAGACCCGGCTGACGCACACTCAATGGAATGTCGGAAATCTCCAGCAATGGTAATCACTCCATTTGGCCCGGGCAGCTTCATTTTCAGATAACTGATGTGGCATCTTGCCATGAACTTGTTCAATGCTGGCCTTCCGAGTAACGCGTGATACGCACTTTCTAAGTTCACAACTTCAAACTCCAAATTCTCAGTTCGGCAATTATCTCTCGTGCCGAACAATACGTCAACCCGGACCTTGCCTATGGGCTCACAAGAAATGCCTGGCACAATGCCATGGAAAGTTGTCCTTGTAGCTTGGAGCATGTTCTCCGAGATACCCAACTTGCGCATTGTATCCGCATACATGATGTTAATGCTACTGCCATTGTCTATCAGCACCTTGGAGAATCTCACATTGATGTTAGGCCCAATGAATGTTGGATCCAGCACTAGCACATACGAACCAGGACTTGGCATAAGCTTGGGATGATCTTTGATGCTCTAGGTAATTTCCTGGTCCGACCAAGGCATATACCTTGTCACTGCTGGCATTACCGCATTCACCTCCATGTGTCGGCGCTGCAAGCTCTTTATATCTGTTTCCTCAATGGTAAACACACAGTAACTCTGATGATGCTCTCTATACTCATTCCTCCCCTCATTTCCGGGGTACCTCTGATCCGGTTGATGCTGGTCTTCCACTTGATGCACCGCATCCCTTCTCTCATGGTTGTCATACCTCGGCGGAGGGGGAGGCAACATTAGCTGTTGCGTGTTTGCTCCGTAGAGCAACTGCTGCCGGGGTAACTCCTGCCGAGGTTGATCATTCCGAGGTGCCTGAGCATTCCTCGAACCACCTTGTTCTATCTTACGCATCCACTCACACTGCCTTGTTGTATGACCCGCTGGGCTACTCGGATTTGGCGTGTGAAATTTACACGGCTGATCCAGCATCGACT
This sequence comes from Avena sativa, assembly GCA_916181665.1. NCBI lineage: Eukaryota > Viridiplantae > Streptophyta > Magnoliopsida > Poales > Poaceae > Avena > Avena sativa. The sequence continues at coordinate 181,007,825 of OV702289.1, read as the reverse complement.
CATAAGTATACCTCGGACGGTCCTTCTTTTCTTACCACTGTTTCTTCTGCTCTGGCGTCCAAGTTTTCTTGCCATCGTTTCTTGGTGTCCATTGTTGCCCTCCAGTTTTCTGACGGTTATTGCCCCCTGCTCCGGGCTGATCTTGATTCACAGCAGCAACTTGTTGCGAATTGTACCGGTAATCCGGTCTGTCATCTCTTCTTTTACCCCGGTAGTCATTCCTCCGGGATGACCCGGCTCCATCTCTCTGGTAGCACTCCTCATTTGACTCGTTTGACACGAGCCTGGGCTGAGTTGGATCACCCAACGCATACGAATCAGCAATCCAGATTGTCTCTGCCAACGTAGTTGGCATATCCCTTTGCAATCTTTGCCACAACATGCTTGCATATCTGCATCCTTGCGCAAACCATGCTATGGCCTGTGACTCGATCACCCCCTCACATGAGTTTCGCACGGTACACCACCGGGTTAAGAACTCTCTGTCCGTTTCATTCGGTTCTCTGCTTGCACATTGCTAGGGTTTGTGGCCTATTCGGCCTCTGATACGTACTTGAGAAATTGCTGATAAACATTTCCTCAAAATCAATCCAGCAGTTAATACTTCCGGGCGGCAAATTGTTTAGCCATACCCTCACTGGCCCCTCCAACATCTGGGGTACGTATCTCACAGCCCATCTCAAGTTGCCTATAGCAATTTTCACAGCTGTAGCATAGTTAATCAACCAATCCTCCGGCTTTGTGCTTCCATCGTATGTCTTAGTGCCTCTAGGTAGCTGGAAGTTAGGTACCGGAGGTTCCTTCATGATCTGGGTTCCAAAACATGCAGGACCCAGGGGACCTTGACATTCAATCTGTTCCGACCTATACAGTCGATCCAGTTTTAATCTGGCATCGTCAGGCATCAAATCCCTTCTTCCCAATCTTGACCCTATCACATGATAGTCCGGCCTTGGGTATCCTACGTTCACCATTTCCGAGTCACCATCATTATATCGGTCTTGCTCTCGTGGAGCACCTCTCTGTTGCATACCTCGGCCGACACTTTGCTCTTGCCTTGGTATATTCCGCTGCTGCGGTTGTCCTGCTCCTACCGAGTTCGGCTGTCCGGCATTGCCATTTATAGCTTTACCTGGACCGGCATTGCCTTGGTCGCGGTTATCTCGGCCTGCTTCACCTTGGCTCACACTTCGTCGATCCTCATTTCTCTACACTTCTTTTCCTTTCCCTGCTCTTGCCGGGTCATACGGGACTATCTGTTTGTTCTTTCTGGCCGAGGTTACTACCTCTTCTCTCCTAGGACCACCATGAGGAGACGATGCAGCTCCAGCGGATTTCTCTGGGTTACCCACTGCCGAATGAACAATATTGGAGGCCCCAGCTCTCTCCGGGTTAGCCCTGAGCAATTCCTCATTTTGCCTGTTTGCGATCCGAACCAACTCGTTGACCCTATCTTGCTGTCTTTGACGGGCTTCACCCGTTAGACCCTCTAACTCGGACGCAGCTGCATCCGCTGCTCTGAGGTTTTTCACCGGGGTACTATACTTCGGCAGCCCCACGGATAAACAGTTCTCTGACTCCTCAATCCTAGTATCACCCTCTTTGTTCATTTCACTCATGAGATTTCTCCCCTTCACTTTTACAACATCTACTTTATTTGCCTTTGCGTACTCACGCAGTGTCATGTTCAACGACTGCTGAGCCGTGGCTATCTTTTTCGCACCCTCTAGAATTTTTTGCCTAGTTTCCTCTAGCTCGGCCTGTGCCTGAGCCGGATCTACCACTGCTGCTACTGGGTTTGCTAAGCTATCCATCGCTTGCTGCAACACATTCTCCGGCCTCTCTAGTGGAGGACCTCTACTTTTCCTCGGTGCCTTAGGCGTTACCTCCGGATCTGGTGCCGGATCCTTGCTTGCGCCAGCGCTAGGCACAGTCATCATCACCTCAGCATGGTCCGAGGAGCGAGTGATACGCGCCCCGCGAACCACGCTAAGGGGTGGCTCGCCTCCTTCAGCGACGTGCCGCGGATGAACGCACGACACATCGACAGCAACGTAGACCTTGTGCGCGCCGAGCTTGACGAAGAGGCCGTTGCACGGAAGAGGACGCTTCCCAAAGCAGCCAGCGTTGTCGCTGACAAAGTCCAGCGCTCCAAAGCGTTGAACGAGCCCGGAGACGATGCGTTCGCCGGTGCCGATGAGGTTTCCCGTCCGGATCTTCACCCCTGCTAGCGCTGCTAGCCCCACGGTGGGCACCAACTGTCGTGGTGGTGTCACGGCAGATGCCATGGATAGGCTAAAGGTGGGGACTAAATGCACTAGGGGAATCCAGGGAGGGATAGTGTGGTGATTCCACACACAGAAGCTTAGTATTTGATTCAGTTCCACAGATTACAAGTGCTCCTTGAGCTGTACTGGAGAGAGGAGGAAGAAGGAGTTCTCTTACCCTCACCACTAGCTAGCCCTCCGAAACTATGTCAAATCTATCCAGCTAGAGATCAACCCAGTAAGACTCAACCTCTTCTACAAAGGCCCTAGCCCTCCTTATATAGGGGTGGCTAGGTCTCCAATTAGGGCATACATGGAGGCATATTCCAGGGAATATGCCTCTTCCCAAAAAAGTAAGCCGACTGGGTCACTTTTCCCCTGCGTCATCCATGCAGAGGCTATGTGAGCCTCTGCAGCGCCCGCGTCAGCCGACATTGGCATCGTCACCTTTGTCGGCCACGCCTCGGTGGTCCTTCCTCTGTCCGCTTCGCTCATGCTCTGCGTACAGTGGTCACCTTTGACCAGCGAGATACCTTCCTTCTCCTACAAGCTTGATATGACCCGGATCGTGCATAGTTGATCCGGCCACACCTGTTCCTGCATATGAGTTAGATTCATCTATCCGAAATATGGCTTAAGTCGGCTGAGACCTAGTTAGATGGACATCCCCTGGTCCGGGTAACCCCGAGATTCGGCCTGCCTTGAGGTGACTCGGCCAACATCCGCTTTGACCTTGCCGTACCTCGGCTAACTCGGCCTTTATACCCTGGCGTGACCCTACCCGGGGGTATCCCCCCAACATTCACCGTAAGTCGGCCTGTCTTGAGGTAACTCGGCCAACTTATGCTTTGACCTGGCCGTACCTCGGCTATTATGGCCTTTATACCCTGGCTTGACCCTACCCGGGGTTATCCCCCAACATTAGTCCCCGAAGCTGGTGCGGTCTTAACAATTTCAGCTGATAAGGCCACAATAGGTTCAACCTACTAGATTATTTTTCTTTCTTTCCGAGTTACTCTTATGTCGGTACACTTGATTTAAACAAGTACCAGTACATCAGTATTAGTTCCACAAAATGCTTTAGTAATAGCAACAATGGAACATTTGAGAGTTTTAGTATCTTTCCTGCTTGAAATTCAATAGTAGTACAAAGAGAATCAGTTCTTATTCCAGCTCAAAAAACCTTGGTGCATGATCAGTTTGGCCTGTTCTCCGAAGAGACTCGATCATTGGAGCAAGCAAAACCGATGATCAAGTCTGCTTCTGTGTGAACACCTCATCCTTCTGTCAATGCATGTGTGACCGCCCATATGCAACCCAAAATTCCCAAGACTTGTCTATATAATTGTGACAATGCTAAGTTTCAAAAGTAAAGCAAGAAAATTGTATGACTTCATCTAAACAAGTACCAGTACATCAAAGTTCGTTCTACAAAATATTGTACTAATAGTAACGACAGAAAATTTGACAGATTGAGTAGCATTTTAAATATTCAGTAGTACATAATAAGACTATAAAAATATCAAACAGATTCCTGGTTCATATTCAGCAACACTTGATAGAGTAAACACATCATTTCAAAGTGACCGGTTGGCAGTACATAGACAGTGACCAAGAATTGTCAAATTCAGCAACGCGGACATTGAAATTCAATAGATGTAGCAAGACATGATTCAAAAGGAAAGTGAGACCATATTATGCACTCGACCAGTCGATCTGAACAAGTACCGAACACAACTTTTGATAGGTTCAATATCATTTGAAAGATTCAGTAGTACATAATAAGAAAGAAAATATCGATAGATTCCCAGTTCACATTTAGTGGCACTTGGACATATTCAGCAGCATTTCAAAGTGATTGATTCAGTTTGCCCTTTTCTCTGAACACTCGATCATTGGAGCAAGCAAAACTGATGATCAAATCTGCTTTTGTGTGCATGCCACCTTCTCACATCAATGCATGCGTGTGACCTCCATGGGCAACTCAAAATTCCCAAAGCCTTGTCTAGATTATGATTTTATGACAAGGCCAAGTTACAAAAGAAAAGCAAGACCATCTACTGCACTTGATCTAAACAAGTACCATTACATCAATATTAGTTCTATAAAATACTTAGTTAATACCAACGACATAACAAAGGCAAACCAGTACCATCTCCTTCCCTTGATGTAAACAAGTATCAGTATATAGTACAAAATACTACGAAATACAAGAACTACTACTATACTAATACTACTTTGCAACCAAAATAGTTCAACATGGCTGATAACAACTAATCTATCCTATTACATAGTATGAGGATTACTTATGGTAGCTAGGTTCCAATCGCGGGCATTGGTGAAGCTCAGGATGAACCATAATGGAGTCTCCGGAGATTTCCATGCAATGTTGGTTGAGAAACCAAAAGTTGCTGCTTTGATATTTAGACTGAAGCAGCATATTTCAGGAAACGACGTATATCCAAGTCATATTGCATGGTGGGAGGTGTAGACATAGTTGCTTCTCGTTAGATATCCCGGGGCAACATCTGCATCACCTACTGCAATGTTAATCAGATAGTTCAATCCAAAGAAAAGGGAATATGCTCCCATGTTAGCAATCACTATCCATGGTGTCGGGGGGATGACCCCCGGGTAGGCCAAGCCAGGCTCTGCTGGCTGGCTCCAGGGAAATCTAGCCGGATGGACACAAGACAAAGAACCCTAGCCGGGTGATAAGCTTCACCCAGTCCGCCTCAAGATTCCCTAGTTGGCCCATTTAGCCGGGGCCAGGAAAGCCGGCTGGCTGGCCACCTCTACCCGGCCGCCTCGGATCCGTTGGACAAAGGTACGGGAGGGGTGATACTTCTTGCTGAGCACACCCTTGACCGGAAAGGCTGGCACGACGCCCTGCCAGCACTACTAGATGAGGGCACCAAAGCGCTGAGGCTGGGAGATGACGAGTAAAGCTCCGGTTGACAGATAATGCTCCGGCTGACGGATAAAGCACCAAGCTGATGGATAAAGCACCGGGTGACACCCAAAGCGGAGGCGCTGAGATGTTGTGGCGCTGACCCCACTTGTACTAGAGCTTGACTGGGTCATGGACGACCGGCTGGACCCAGTCAGCCGGCCCGCTTTGTAAACCCAAAGCCTAAACAGTAAACTCTAGAGCCCACGTTGTAACCTACCCTTCTACCAGTATATAAGGAGGGGTAGTGCCAGGGTTCTAGGTAAGGCATTACGAGTTACAAGTTAGCCAGAATCACCAAGTCAAGTAGTTCATCTTCCTCTAGCTCTCGATAGCAGCTAAGGAAGCATCTCAAGGAGCACTTGTATTGAGCATCTGCTCCCCATATAGTAGATCCTTGCAGGAGTAGGAGTGTTACCTCGACAAGAGGGCTCTGAACCTGGGTACATCGCTGTGTCTACAGTATATGTGCCGAACCTGTTGCGAGTAGCCATCGATAGCATCCTGATTCCCCCCTCTCATGCCATCCCCAATGGCACTACCGTGTTCCACACCATGCAGTTGGCGCCCACCGTGGGGCACAGTGCTTCGGCTGGGGTCATCTTTCATACAGGACTTCCGCTCGTCGCCTCTGGCCTCGTCCTCACCTTTGGCTCCTTTGACTGCGTCCTCGACAATGCATCCTGCTTCAAAGGGGAGACATTCCCAAGTGACGGCTACGTCATGCACTTCGGCGAGCATCACGTCTACGTCGCCACCATCACCGATGAATTCCCTCGCAAGGTCATCGCCGTCTCCGGTGCGCCTCCAAGATTCACCGCCTCGCTCCTTGCCAGCGGCAGCATTGAGGTCATGATGGCCGACGCAGGCGATGGACGCTGGCCACCTCTGGAGCGCGACGCAGGCGCCAAAGACGCTGCTCCACGTGAGCAATACGTGGACCCCTTGGTGGACTCCATCCAGAACCTCCGCATCCCCATCGCTCCCAAGCTTGACCTAGCCGCTGCAGCAGCCGCGCTGGAGACCACGCGCCAGAACCTCCTGGAGGAAGCAAGCAAGGTCGCCGCCTGCCAACGACGCCTAGATGCTGTTGGAAATATGCCCTAGAGACAAACAATTGTAAGGACTATTATCATATTTCATATAGTTTATGATTAAGTTTTATATCATGCTATAACTGTATTGAGTGTAAACATAAATACACGTGTGATATACAAACAACCAGGGGTTCCCAATGAAACTCTAGTCACTGGTTCATTGGTCAACAGATGATCATGTTTCCTGATCATGTGGCATTTATGCCAATTGGAAATGGAGTCATCTCATTCAGAGAATGAGATGATGAACCAAAACCCAACCTAAACATCGTGACCCGATCATGTCACGAAGTTCAAGTTACAATGATTAGAAATGGATCCTCGTAGACTATTCCTTAGATCGTGAGGCTATATCAATCACTATCTCCTGAGAGTGCTTAGATAGCATCAAGCGCCACTTGGTAATACAGTGGTTATAACGGTGTGTTTAGGTACTCGGAGGAAATCGTAGAGGCAATATATGTCAAGTGCGGGATTTGCCTGTCCATGTGACGCGAAGATACTCAAGGGCCCATTCGGAGAAGTTATATCCAATAGCTACGCAGTGTGTGATTTGATCACGGGGATATCACTTGTCGGAACGAGTCAAGTAGCATTGTTCAGTAACGATATTGAACACGACATGGTGATGTCATTGATCAGGTCTCGGGCAATGCAAGTATCGAGTGACAAAGGGAATAAGACACGACTGTCCCGGTTCAAACGACGAAAGATCTTCGTGGAACGCATATGGGTCACATGGCCATCCAGGTCCCTCTGTCGATCATTGGTGCGGGAGTGTCCTGACCATGTCTAGAGTGTTCCCGAACCGTGGGGTATCATGCTTAAGGGCTTGATGATGCTTAGAGAGTGTTTATAGGATCGGTGGAATCACCGAAGAATAGTAGAGAGAAAACCGAAAGGGTTTCGGTAAGTCCAGAGGATGTTCGGAGTGGAGGTGGAAGGTGTTCCATAGCCACGGAGGTTGAATAATATGTTAATGAATGTTAAATATTGATTTAATCATTTATTCATAATTATTTAATAAAGAGAAAATCAATTAAAATGGTCAAAGGCTTAATGGGCCAATTTCCGGAGGGAGAGGGCCCATTAGGGGAAAGGAGAGAGGGAGAAGGGGCAAGGGCACTGGCTAGCTGGGCCTAGCCCCCCCGTGTGCGGCCCACTAGGGTAGCCGGCCGCCACCCCTCCCCCCTCCTCTCCTTTAGTCCCACCCCGGGACTTTGAGGGAGGTAGTACCTCCCCTCCCCTATATATAGTGGGGGTATTTGGCCAAATTAAATACACCAATAATCAATAAAGGTGTCCTCACTTTTTGGAGGACCTCTAGTTGATATTTTCTCTCTCTCCTCTCTCTCTCTCTCTCTCTCTCTCTCTCTCTCTCTCTCGTGACCGTGGTCCCAAGTCTAGACTGCACGAGCGAGAGACATCTTCACCGCAGAGCGCCGTCGCGCTGCGGGATTCGGATCTGGGAGCTCTACTTCCGCAACTGCTGCTGGATCGGGGAAGCGGGAGTCATCGTCAGGCACCGGACGTGTGTAACTCCCCGCGAGGTGTCGCACTTGAGGCACTCAAGTCGTTGGATCCAAGGGAGCGCAAGGACTTCATCACGACCTTGAGGTCGGCTTCGGCTCGTCTACATCAACCACGCTCTCCTGAGCGTTGACAACTCTTTTCGGTCTTCAAGGGTAAGTTCGCGAAAAGCCCCTCCCGTTACTGTATTACTAATAGATAGGTCCTGGCAGCTTCAGGGGTTCAGGGGTGTAGAGTAAAATTTATTGTTTTTATACGCGGAACCCCTACAGTGGTATCAGAGCTAGATCTATGTGTAGTAATGCTAGTACGGGTAGAACACACGAGATGTAGCTGTGGGCGTTGATCTTTTAGTTGTTACCCTCCCATGCGTACTTGTGTATACCACAGTAATGCTTGATGAAGCGGCCCCCAACCGACTTTACGCGTTCATTCGCGAGACTGGTCCACGCTTGATATACGGCTTGTACCGTATAAAGTGGCTTAGGAGGGTGTCTCTCTCTCTCGCATTAGTTGGAATACCATTTACAACGGAGGGCCCCGAAAGGGGTGTAGTAGAGACAACTACTTGATCAGCATTGTGCTGAAAGTTTGTAGGTAAGAACGGTTCTTGTGCGAAAGTCCATTCATCCACGTAAAACATGCAAAGATAAAGTAGAGGCGTCTAACTTTGTTTTGCAGGGGGGCGTTGCTTTGTGATATGGTTGTGGCAAAGGTAAAGTGATTATATTTTGTTACGTAGTAGTAGATAGTCACGGAGGTGACGAACTACCATGCCAGAAAGACACCGGTACCCTGGTGTCTACGGCGCCGGAACCCTAGCGCCGGAATCCGGTGACGACGGATGGAGATCATGACATGAAGGACCATATCACATCGCATTTACATTCAATGTTATTGTTTGTATGTCTTATTGTGTGCTAGTATTAGATACTCGACGGTAGCCTAATAAGATGATCCCTATTAAAATTACCAACGATTGTGTTTCCCCTTAGTGTGCACCACCAAGAAAGTTCTTCGGTATGAGGCGATCCAGGGTACAGGCCTGGGTGTTAGACATATCTATGTTCGCATATAGTGGGTGTAAGCCATGTTGCACAGCGAATACAGTAAGGTTGAGTTGGCAAGCCTAGCATGTGCAGACATGGCCTCGAAACACGTATGGTCGAAAGATTGAGCACAAGTCGCATGAATGATGTGACCGATGTTTAGCGTCCACCCTTGAACCCACATTGATGGCCGTGACGATTGGGGGAGATGTGGCTGATAGGGGTCATGTTATCACTAGGAACCCTTCTAGGGAAAGGTGTTTCTGAGTGGAGTTATCATTAACTCATTTAATTATAAACTTAGTCTAAACTCCTTTTTGCAATTATAAATGTAGATGTCACCTTTCGTGTTGACGATTGATTGGTTAGAAGGAGAGAAGCTCAGATTAGATGGATCAAACTTCTCCATATGGGTTGCGCGTCTCCATGTTCTCCTTAGCGAGAACGACGTGGTCGACTACATACACGATGGGATGGATTTGGATCAGCCCACTGACCTAGAGACCCCAGAGCAGCGGAAAGACCGCTATCTCCATCATGAGATGGCCTCCTTCATTTCAGTTACCATGCGTTTCGGAATGGTGGATGAGCTGTGGCCTTTCGTGGGTGATGTCGACCCTCGTTCGGTGATGCTACAGCTTAGAACACATTTCATGGAACAACTGCGCATATGGGAGCATGAGTTGATGGGAGACTTCCTCTCCATTAAGATGAAGGAGAACTCATCACTGGACGACCACTTGGAGCGCATAAATGATGTGTACATGAGGCCTGCATACTTCCTGGATAGTTGGATGACAGGCTCTTTTGCAAACGGTGTTGTGCTGTGGTCGCTGCCACCAAGCTACCAAGCACAAGTCAGGACTTGCGTAATGAGGGGCGACGTGGAAACAATGGAGTTCCACCGGTTCGTGACACATCTCAGGAATGTGTTGGTTGAACCAGATGTCGCCCAGGTCATCAATGACAAAGGTATATATTTGATATATAGTTTTATAAATGTTATAATCTTGCAAACACATTTGCAGTGTTAAGTATATTTGATACTTGTTCTGTTTTGCTGAAAATAGGTCCTTCTGCATGAGAGGTGCTTGCTGGAGAGGAGGTGACGTTGCGTGTTGATGGCGAGCATGGTTTCGGTAAGTCCGGAGGATGTCCGGAGTGGAGGTGGAAGGTGTTCCATAGCCACGGAGGTTGAATAATATGTGAATGAATGTTAAATATTGATTTAATCATTTATTCATAATTATTTAATAAAGAGAAAATCAATTAAAATGGTCAAAGGCTTAATGGGCCAATTTCTGGAGGGAGAGGGCCCATTAGGGGAAAGGAGAGAGGGAGAAGGGGCAAGGGCGCTGGCCGGCTGAGCCTAGCCCCCCCGCACGAGGCCCACTAGGGTAGCCGGCGGCCACCCCTTCGCCTCCTCTCCTTTAGTCCCACCCCGGGACTTTGAGGGAGGTAGTACCTCCTCTCCCCCTATATATAGTGGGGGTATTTAGCCAAATTAAATACACCAATAATCAATAAAGGTCTTCTCACTTTTGGGAGGACCTCTAGTTGATATTTTCTCTCTCCCATCTCTGTCTCGTGACCGTGGTCCCAAGTATGGACTGCACGAGTTAGAGACATCTTCACCGCAGAGCACCATCGCGCTGCGGGATTCGGATCCGGGAGCTCTACTTCCGCAACTGCTGCTGGATCGGGGAAGCGGGAGTCATCGCCAGGCACCGGACTTGTGAACTCCCTGCGAGGTGTCGCACTTGAGGCACTCAAGTCGTTGGAGCCAAGTGACCGCAAGGACTTCATCACGACCTTGAGGTCGGCTTCGGCTCGTCTACATCAACCACGCTGTCCTAAGCGTTGACAACGCTTTTCGGTCTTCAAGGGTAAGTTCACGAAAAGCCCCTCCCGTTACTATATTACTAATAGATAGGTCCTAGCAGCTTCAGGGGTTCAGGGGCATAGAGTAAAATTTATTGTTTTTATATGTGGAACCCCTATAGACGCCACCATGCTTGAGTACAACACCGCGCACAACTTCTCCCGGTTACCCGATAGGGGCCGCCCCAGGGCTGCAACTTGGGTTCGAGCTGGACCGGGCTGCGAACTCACGCTTCACCACGACACAGCCGGTTTACTGTACCCGGCCAAGAACATGAGGGCTGCGGAAGCTGCCGTCATGGAGCTTAGCCACCTGGAGGGTGACGAGCTACGCCGCCAACATGCACGCGTCCAGCTCCTTGTGGCTACAGCCAACAGGCAACATGCCGAGGTAGGTGCAAGCCTCGGCAGCAACATCAAGAACCAGCAACCTTGCCAGGTGGGCGATCTTTCCGCAGGCGGGAGCAAGGCCTCCTCTCCGAACGTTACAAGGCAAGACAATTGACCATGTGGAAGTTCAGCCGGTAGTGGGCAGGACCCACGCGAAGCCACCAGCAGGAACCGCGATCCGGCTGACAAAGCCGGAAGAACCAACACGCTGCCCAAATCCCGCCATTCAGGAAGGCTTGGCCCGCTCGAGCTGAAGGAACCGCGAGACGCGTGCGCACGCATCGACCTGCTGGTTCAGTCACGTGCACTGGAGGAGGAAAGTCCAACTCGCCCAAGATGTTTCGGACCATGCATCCAGAACGAACAGTTTCCAAAGGGATTTTCGCTCCCAAGGGACACACCAAAGTACAACGGCACGGTCAAGCCGGAGGACTGGCTGGTGAATTACACCACCGCGGTAGGCATTGCGAACGGTAGCCGCCGGGTGGAGAATATCATTTTGCGGCCCGAAAGTTGGGGTGTCCAGGCAACGCGGTACCCGAGTTCCCTGAAATCATCCGCGATGACTACAGTTGGTGTGCCAAATACTCAGAGGGTCTTTTTCGACATGAATTCAACTTTACGTTTCAATACAAAAAATCAGGCTAACAGCCGTCAAGTTGGGTCCCCCTGTCAGTTCTCGCCGTTATGTCGCTCCTGTCGCTTAGGTGTCAATTAGGCTTGCAGCATTGGCGCCTGCATCCATTACGCGTCTTCTTCTTCCCCAGAGCGGCAATCTGTGGGGGCGTCACAGACATGGCGCGGAGCTGGGACGTGGACGAACCTGCTCGGCCCAGCTCTCCTCCCTGTAGGCTTACAGCGTTGGCGCCTGCATCCATTACGCGTCTTCTTCCCCAGAGCGGCAATCTGTGGTCGCGGCCATGGCGCAGAGCTGGGAAGTGACGAAGTTGCTCGGCCCCGCTCTCCTCCCCATCCCGAGTCGGAGCTCGCCCTCACCGCGGATGCACCCATGGCACGGTCGGGGACGAGAATTGGTTCCCGGTGAGATCTATCACCTTGTCGACCATGCTCGGTTCTGTTTTCCTCCTCTAGAATCCGAGCTCGCCGTCGCGATGGTTGCACCCGCACCAATTCTGCCACCTCTGCCGAGGTCTCTGTGGTAGCTCAAGTTCTGGGGCTCTCCAAGTTCTGCCATGTTGGGCCTGTAAGTGTTGTTGTATATTAAACTAGCAAATCTCTTTTGTTCAAATCTCTTGGGATGTACCAACTTCATTGTGTTTAATTATGAAAGACAAAATATAAATGACTTCTCTCAATTTCTAGCATAGAAAAATGCACAGCTAATTTCATATTCTCGCAGGAACTGGCCCCACTTGTTGAACCGGCAGCACTGCCACGATCTCCACATAACCACGGTGAGTTCTCAAACCGAAAGTTGCAGTTACCACGTTTCTTCTGCAGTCATTCCTCTTCCTCAGCCATTCCTTTGCAGTTTTTCTTGGGCCCTTCTTCTTCCTCTGTTCTAGAACCGTCGGTTCATCTTCTTCTTCCTCTCGCAGGCATTTCCTTTCACCCATTTCCTTGCAGGCATGGAATATGGGAAACGCACAACAGAGACCCACTTGGTCCCTGCCCATGGCACCACAACTTTGACAGTGGTGTACACAAATGATGAAGCGACTGTGCAGACAACTCTTGCCAGGTTTGAGCAATTTCTTGAGAAAGAGAAGCACAAGTTTGTGGGGCTAGACTTGGAGTACACCCGTGCAAATAAGCGAAAAAATCCTCCACAAGAGATTGCTGTCGTGCAAATTGCCATACATGAGGAGGTCCTCGTTTACCACTTCTGCAGGTATGTGAAATTTAAATTTGAGATCACCACTTCTGCATCCCTTGTTCCCTTACATCCCTAGAACCATCTAAGTGCAGGAGTAAACCAACTGATATGCGTTGTCTGGCTCTGATCGAGTTCTTGTGTAGGAAAGGGATAACTTTCACTAGCGTGGATATCACAAATGACACAATTATGCTTTCTCGTGCGTTGATAAAAATCCCAGAGGGGCACCACATCGACATCCAAAATCTGTACAAGATCAAATCATACCCAGCGAAGGATGGCATGGGTGATCTGGCAGCGGAAATCATCGATAAATCCTATGAAAAACTAAAGAAATTGAAGCGACTCGATCACGACTACTGGGAGTGGAAGCCGATGAGCCAGGTGCGCCTCGAGTATGCAGCCAGAGATGCCTACATGGCGTACGAGTTGTACAGTAAGCTCATTACCATGAAAGATGGGATGGTTAAGGCGGGGTTTTTCACGAGAGAGCTATGCCCTGGTTGCAAGCTAGCCCAGGAGAAGAAGCGTGAGGAGGACAGAAAGCGGTTTCAGGACGAGTAGGGATCTTGGGACGGTGGCGACATTAAGCGGCTGAAGGGGAAGCAAGTCAAGGACGACAACAAGTGGTGGTGATACATTATGTGTTTGAACTAGATTTTAGTTTCTAGTTTATTATGTGTGTGATACATTTAGTTACTTCAATACAAAATTTCGACCAATTATAATATAATCGAGCACTAGAAATATTTTGTAGTGTGCATGAGCATGATCAGTAAATATAATTGAACACTAGAAACTTTAAGACACTCCATATAAAGGAGTAGATTAATATAGAAGGTTCACCAGAGACACCACGGATATATTGTCTTACATGCCACACATAGGTAATAATTAACTAGAACAAAATAAAAGCAGGGGCTGCAACAGGAGGCCGGGACACGGAGACGCCTAGCAGGGCAGGGGTTTATCAGCAGGAGGCAGCGACAGCCTAGTCGATGGGATATAGGCCAGTCCTGACATACTCCCGGAGGAATTTGTCGTAGGCTGCATGCCGCGCCAAGGTAATCGGCCCATGCCTTCTGCCTCCGCCTTTGCCAACGCCCTCCGCGTGCTGGATCATGCTGTTGAGGTCCACGTTGATTGCTCTGCCACAGAATGGGCAAAACAGTCTCCCCCAATGGTGGAAACGAATTAGCCCACACTGTAACCGCCTCAGCACGTAGCGGCTCTTGTTGTCCCTGGATACCTTGCTATCGTCCACTTCATCATCATCCTCATGTTGATTTTTAAGAAAATAACTTAGAACTCATACATATGATTGAATTGTATTACAACTCAAGAATTGACAACATGTATATGTAAGACAATATATCCATGGATATCAAAGATAAAGCATCTCAGCAATAGTTTGATCGGTTCATATATCATTTCATCTCAAGACAATGACAAATAATTGCATCAGAGTGAATGTAGGATAAAGATTGCGGCCTCATAAGTTTCTTCAGGGATGGAGTCAGCGAACCAAGTAACAATTGCACAACTTGTAATGTTGGTGTACATCGCCCCAGGTTCACTAACTCATCCCTGAAAAAATCTGACACCAATGTGTCTGCCTCTCTTTTGGGACAAATTTGAATCATTGGCCATAATAAGAAATTGAAATATAATCGTACAAAACATTATTCAGGGATATACATAGTCAGGTACAAAAACAAGCCTCAATATTGTAATTATAAATAAAAAACCAAATAATTAATCTTCAGGTGCATGTTAAAAATACTTATGATCAAAACCATTCATATATATATGCATCATACCAATCATTAAAAGATCATAAACAATTCAAGGATCATATATGTAGTTCCATATGAGAATAAATCTAGGGCCTCATAATTTGTTTCAGAGATGGAGTTGGCGAACCAAAGTACCAACAGCACAACCTATATTGTTTGTGTGCATTGCTGCCTCAAGTTCACCAACCCATCCCTAAAACACGACACCATCATACGTGTCTCCCCTTGAACTCTTTTGGGGCTAATTTCAATCATCGGCCTCAGTGACAAACTAAAATGTAATTCTTATACACTATGAATGCATGGAATAGATAATTCGAATATCATAGTTCTATGAATGTAGAATGAAGATTGCGGACTCATAAGTTTATTCAGGGACGGCATGAGTGAACCAAGTAACAATTACACATCCTATATTGTTGTTGTACATCGCCCCAGGTTCACTAACTCGACCCTAAAAAAATCTGACACCAATGTGTCTGCCTCTCTTTTGGGGCAAATTCGAATCATTGGCCACAATAAGAAATTGAAATGTAATCATACAAAACATTATTCAGGGATATACATAGTCAGGTACAAAAACAAGCCTAAATATTGTAATTATAAATAAAAAACCAAAAAATTAATCTTCAGGTGCATGTTAAAAATACTTATGATCAAAACCATTCATATACATATGCATCATACCAATCATTAAAAGATCAGAAATAATTCAAGGATCATATATGTAGTTCCATATGAGAATAAATCAAGGGCCTCATAATTTGTTTCAGAGATGGAGTTGGGGAACCAAAGTACCAACAACACAACCTATATTGTTTGTGTGCATTGCTGCCTCAGGTTCACCAACCCATCCCTAAAACACGACACCATCATACGTGTCTCCCCTTGAACTCTTTTGGGGCAAATTTAAATCATCGGCCTCAGTGACAAACTAAAATGTAATTCTTATACACTATGAATGCATGGAATAGATAATTCAAATATAATAGTTCTATGAATGTAGAATAAAGATTGCAGCCTCATAAGTTTCTACAGAGATGGCGTAAGCGAACCAAGTAACAATTGCACAGCTTATATTGATCTTGTACATGGCCCCAGGTTCTCTCACTCATCCCTGTAAAATTTGACACCAATGTGTCTACCTCTCTTTGGGGCAAATTTGAATCATTGGCCACAATAAGAAATTGAAATGTAATCGTACAAAACAATATTCAGGGATATACAAATGCATCATACAACGCATTCATAGATCAGAAACAATACAAATATTATATATTTAGGTTCCATATGAGAGAAAAAAATTAAGGCCTCATTTTTTTAGCGATGGAGTCGGAGAACCAAAATACCAACAGCACAACCTATATTGTTTATGTGCATTGCTGCCTTAGGGCCACTAACCATCCCTAAGAAAACAAGACCATCAGATGCCCTTGCACTATTTTGGGGCAAAATTGAATCATTGGGCTTAATAAGGAATAGAAATGTAATGTTATAGGCCTGCTTTGTATCGAAATCAACACTCAACTAGCAAACTCAACTAGATTGCGGATGAGCAGATTGGGGTTTTGTGACTAGACGGATTGGGGTTTTGTGACTAGATGGCAGATGCATCAATCAACCAATCCAATCATATATATACTACCCTACTTCAAGAGCAAAATAATTTGTACACGATTGAGCAAATCCTATGTATGAACAGTGAAAACTGCGGCTGCGACTAGAGAAGCTAGCAATGTAGTACCTCGGACTCCTCATCAGGGACCTCCTCCTTGAACTCATAATTCTCCGTGATTGTGTCGAAGATTTCTTGAACGGCGATGGGGTCGTCGATGTAGATCACCGGATTGCCTCCGCCTGCCGCCTGCCCTCCATCTAGATCTGCCGCTGGCACCACGACGTTGTTGGCCACGACGTTGTCGGCCACCTGCTGCTCGGCGGCGACGGCTATTACCTACTGCTCGGCAGCGATGGCTACCACCTGCTGCTCGGCAGCGACGGCTACCAACTGCTGCTCGGCGGCGATGGCTACCACCTGCTTCTCGATGGTGACGGCTACTGGCTGGACTGATGGGTTCGCACCCTCGACGGCGCGGCGACGAGCGGCGTTCGTGCCTGGAGAAGACGCCTCCGCCTGCTTGGCAATGACCGAGCCATCTGCTGCTGCGCCTTCAACTGGCTTCACCTCCGGATCGTCTCCACGTGTACGCTTCATGGCGCACCAAGGTAAGGAGGTAGTGGAAACGAGGGAGCTTCAACGCGTGTGGCAAGTGTAGATTGGGGTCTTGGGACTAGAAAGACTGGGGGGAAATGACACGAGCTCATGGAAGAAGAAGGTCGAGGGGGGTTATAAACACTAGACCGTTCGTAGTCCTCGAGTGGAGACGTGTGGTGGGCGGGGGGCTACCACGATCTCCACCCTTTTTTTTCGGTTCCCTTTTTGGAACAGCCACGATATCCACTTTAGAGCTGCATTGAAAACACACTCATGGAAGACCTCGATTCCACTGCATGCAAGTGGTGTGGAACTAATTTCTAGCAACGCTAGATCTACTCGAGGGGGGGCTTGACTCATGGAAGTTACTAGCGGTAGGGCCCAGTTGGAAGTGAGATTGAGAGCGCTGCGTAAAAATGGGATATGTCTGATTAAAATCAAGTGGCAATAAATTGCAGCGTCCCGTCGACAACCGTGCACTCGATGACCCTGTTGCCCTATGCATGAGTTGTAGTAGCAGTATTAGGCTTTTCAGACTTGATTAAACTTGACATGACCGCTCGACGACTTTTTCCATGGACAGCATCGTGTTCCTTCCTGTAGAAGTCTCGCCGAGGGAGACGTCCGTGTTGTCTCATGCTGTATAGTGAAGGGCACGACGTGTGCAATGATCATCGTTGGATCGCACAGAATCAACGGTTGGGGCGCACGATCCGCGTGACAACTGTGACAACCAATCAGGGAGTAGCAGACAGGGTGAGCACAGGTTTGGGCTTCTACGAAAGATAGAGAGGGGGGCAAAACTAAGTAGTACCACATAAAACCAAGGGCAAAACTGAGTAGTATAAAAATGGAAAGTGTCTTGTACAACGAAATACATCGTGGAATACATCAAATTATTCCAAGATAGATCCACTAGAGTTCATTGGATGTGTGTTCTTCTCATAAACCACACATGGATCCACCAGTGTCATTACATGTGTGTTATTCTAAACAAACCACACCTAGAGTCCACCAGTGTTATTGGATGTATGTTCTTCCCATGAACCACACATGGATCCACCAATGTCATTGCATGTGTGTTCTCCTTACAAACCACATATGGATCCACCAGTGTCATTGCATGTCTATTCTTTTCATGAACCACACATAAGGATCCACCAGTGTCATTGCATGTTTGTTCTTTTCAAGAACCACACCCAGTGTCATTGCATGTGTGTTCTTTTCATGAACCACATAATGATCTACCAGTGTCATTGCATGTCTGTTCTTTTCATGAACCACACCCAATGTCATTGCATGTGTGTTCTCCTAACAAACCACATATGGATCCACCAGTGTCATTGCATGTCTGTTCTTTTCATTAACCACACATAAGGATCCACCAGTGTCATTGCATGTCTATTCTTTTCATGAACCACACATGGATTCACCAGTGTCATTGCATGTATGTTCTTTTCATGAATCACAAATAGAGTCATTGCATGTCTATTACTTCCATAAACCACATCTGGATCCACCTAGTGTGATTGCATGTATGTTCCTCTAAACAAATCACATAAGGATCCACCAGTGTCATTGGATGTGTGTTCTTCTCATGAACCACACATGGATCCACCAGTGTCATTGCATGTTTGTTCCTCTAAACAAACCACATAAGGATCCACCAGTGTCATTGCATGTATGTTCTTTTCATGAACCACACATAAGGATCCACCAGTGTCATTGCATGTCTGTTCTTTTCATGAACCACAACCAGTGTCATTGCATGTCTGTTCTTTTCATGAACCACAGCCAATGTCATTGCATGTGTGTTCTCCTGACAAACCACATATGGATCCACCAGTGTCATTGCATGTATGTTCTTTTCATGAACCACACATAAGGATCCACCAGTGTCATTGCATGTCTATTCTTTTCATGAACCACACCCAATGTCATTGCATGTCAGTTCTTTTCATGAACCACAGCTAGAGTCATTGGATGTCTATTCTTTTCATGAACCACACCTAGTGTCATTGCATGTCTATTCTTTTCATGAACCACACCCAGTGTCACTGCATGTCTGTTCTTTTCATGAATCACATTAGGATCTACCAGTGTCATTGGATGTGTGTTCTTCTCATGAACCACACGTGGATCCACCCAATATCATTGCATGTGTGGTCCTCTAAACAAACCACATAAGGATCCACCAGTGTCATTGGATGTGTGTTCTTTTCATGAACCACACCTAGTGTCATTGCATGTTTGTTCTTCTAAACAAACCACATAAGGATCCACCAGTGTCATTGCATGTCTGTTCTTTTCATGAACCACGCCTAGTGTCATTGCATGTCTGTTCTTCTAAACAAACCACATAAGGATCCACCAGTGCCATTACATGTCTGGTCTTTTCATGAACCACACATAAGGATCCACTAGTGTCATTGCATGTCTGTTCTTTTCATGAACCACACCCAGTGTCATTGCATGTGTGTTCTTTTCATGAACCACATAAGGATCTACCAGTGTCATTGCATGTCTGTTCTTTTCATGAACCACACCCAATGTCATTGCATGTGTGTTCTCCTGACAAACCACATATGGATCCACCAGTGTCATTGCATGTCTGTTCTTTTCATGAACCACACATAAGGATCCACCAGTGTCATTGCATGTCTATTCTTTTCATGAACCACACCCAATGTCATTGCATGTATGTTCTTTTCATGAACCACACATAAGGATATACCAGTGTCATTGCATGTCTATTCTTTTCATGAACCACACCCAATGTCATTGCATGTGTGTTCTCCTGACAAACCACATATGGATCCACCAGTGTGATTGCATGTCTGTTCTTTTCATGAACCACACATAAGGATCCACCAGTGTCATTGCATGTCTGTTCTTTTCATGAACCACACCCAGTGTCATTGCTTGTGTGTTCTTTTCATGAAACACATAAGGATCTTCCAGTGTCATTGCATGTCTGTTCTTTTCATGAACCACACCCAATGTCATTGCATGTGTGTTCTCCTGACAAACCACATATGGATCCACCAGTGTCATTGCATGTATGTTCTTTTCATGAACCACACATAAGGATCCACCAGTGTCATTGCATGTTTGTTCTTTTCATGAACCACACCTAGTGTCATTGCTTGTGTGTTCTTTTCATGAACCACATAAGGATCTACCAGTGTCATTGCATGTCTGTTCTTTTCATGAACCACACCCAATGTCATTGCATGTGTGTTCTCCTAACAAACCACATATGGATCGACCAGTGTCATTGCATGTTTGTTCTTTTCATGAACCACACATAAGGATCCACCAGTGTCATTGCATGTCTGTTCTTTTCATGAACCACACCCAATATCATTGCATGTATGTTCTTTTCATGAACCACACATAAGGATCTACCAGTGTCATTATATGTCTGTTCTTTTCATGAACCACACCCAATGTCATTGCATGTGTGTTCTCCTAAAAAACCACATATGGATCCACCAATGTCATTGCATGTCTGTTCTTTTCATGAACCACACATAAGGATCCACTAGTGTCATTGCATGTCTGTTCTTTTCATGAGCCACAACCAGTGTCATTGCATGTCTGTTCTTTTCATGAACCACAGCCAATGTCATTGCATGTGTTTTCTCCTGACAAACCACATATGGATCCACCAGTGTCATTGCATGTATGTTCTTTTCATGAACCACACATAAGGATCCACCAGTGTCATTGCATGTCTATTCTTTTCATGAACCACACCCAATGTCATTGCATGTCAGTTCTTTCCATGAACCACAGCTAGAGTCATTGGATGTCTATTCTTTTCATGAACCACACCTAGTGTCATTGCATGTCTATTCTTTTCATGAACCACACCCGGTGTCACTGCATGTCTGTTCTTTTCATGAATCACATAAGGATCTACCAGTGTCATTGGATGTGTGTTCTTCTCATGAACCACACGTGGATCCACCCAATATCATTGCATGTGTGGTCCTCTAAACAAACCACATAAGGATCCACCAGTGTCATTGGATGTGTGTTCTTTTCATGAACCACACCTAGTGTCATTGCATGTTTGTTCTTCTAAACAAAGCACATAAGGATCCACCAGTGTCATTGCATGTCTGTTCTTTTCATGAACCACACCTAGTGTCATTGCATGTATGTTCTTCTAAACAAACCACATAAGGATCCACCAGTGTCATTACATGTCTGGTCTTTTCATGAACCACACATAAGGATCCACCAGTGCCATTGCATATCTGTTCTTTTCATGAACCACACCTAGTGTCATTGCATGTGTGTTCTTTTCATGAACCACATAAGGATCAACCAGTGTCATTGCATGTCTGTTCTTTTCATGAACCACACCCAATGTCATTGCATGTGTGTTCTCCTGACAAACCACATATGGATCCACCAGTGTCATTGCATGTCTGTTCTTTTCATGAACCACACATAAGGATCCACCAGTGTCATTGGATGTCTGTTCTTTTCATGAACCACACCCAATGTCATTGCATGTATGTTCTTTTCATGAACCATACATAAGGATCTACCAGTGTCATTGCATGTCTATTCTTTTCATGAACCACACCCAATGTCATTGCATGTGTGTTCTCCTGACAAACCACATATGGATCCACCAGTGTCATTTCATGTCTGTTCTTTTCATGAACCACACATAAGGATCCACCAGTGTCATTGCATGTCTGTTCTTTTCATGAACCACACCCAGTGTCATTGCTTGTGTGTTCTTTTCATGAACCACATAAGGATCTTCCTGTGTCATTGCATGTCTGTTCTTTTCATGAACCACACCCAATGTCATTGCATGTGTGTTCTCCTGACAAACCACATATGGATCCACCTGTGTCATTGCATGTATGTTCTTTTCATGAACCACACATAAGGATCCACCAGTGTCATTGCATGTTTGTTCTTTTCATGAACCACACCCAGTGTCATTGCTTGTGTGTTCTTTTCATGAACCACATAAGGATCTACCAGTGTCATTGCATGTCTGTTCTTTTCATGAACCACACCCAATGTCATTGCATGTGTGTTCTCCTAACAAACCACATATGGATCCACCAGTGTCATTGCATGTCTGTTCTTTTCATAAACTACACATAAGGATCCACCAGTGTCATTGCATGTCTGTTCTTTTCATGAACCACACCGAATATCATTGCATGTATGTTCTTTTCATGAACCACACATAAGGATCTACCAGTGTCATTGCATGTCTGTTCTTTTCATGAACCACACTCAATGTCATTGCATGTGTGTTCTCCTGAAAAACCACATATGGATCCACCAGTGTCATTGCATGTCTGTTCTTTTCATGAACCACACATAAGGATCCACCAGTGTCATTGCATGTCCGTTGTTTTCATGAACCACACCCAATGTCATTGCATGTCTGTTCTTTTCATGAACCACACCCAATGTCATTGCATGTGTGTTCTCCTGACAAACCACATATGGATCCACTAGTGTCATTGCATGTCTGTTCTTTTCATCAACCACACATAAGGATCCACAAGTGTCATTGCATGTATGTTCTTTTCATGAACCACACCCAATGTCATTGCATGTCTGTTCTTTTCATGAACCACATAAGGATCTACCAGTGTCATTGCATGTCTGTTCTTTTCATGAACCACACCCAATGTCATTGCATGTGTGTTCTCCTGAAAAACCACATATGGATCCACCAGTGTCATTGCATGTTTGTTCTTTTCATGAACCACACATAAGGATCCACCAGTGTCATTGCATGTCTGTTCTTTTCATGAACCACACCCAGTGTCATTGCATGTGTGTTATTTTCATGAACCACAACTAGAGTCATTGGATGTCTATTGTTTTCATGAACCACACCCAGTGTCATTGCATGTCTGTTCTTTTCATGAACCACACCCGGTGTCACTTCATGTCTGTTCTTTTCATGAACCACACCCGGTGTCACTGCATGTCTGTTCTTTTCATGAACCACACCTAGTGTCATTGCATGTCTGTTCTTCTAAACAAACCACATAAGGATCCACCAGTGTCATTGCATGTCTGGTCTTTTCATGAACCACACATAAGGATGCACCAGTGTCATTGCATGTGTGTTCTTTTCATGAACCACACTCAGTGTCATTGCATGTGTGTTCTTTTCATGAACCACATAAGGATCTACCAGTGTCATTGCATGTCTATTCTTTTCAGGAACCACACCCAATGTCATTGCATGTGTGTTCTCCTGACAAACCACATATGGATCCACCAGTGTCATTGCATGTCTGTTCTTTTCATGAACCACACATAAGGATCCACTAGTGTCATTGCATGTCTGTTCTTTTCATGAACCACACCCAATGTCATTGCATGTATGTTCTTTTCATGAACCAATCATAAGGATCTACCAGTGTCATTGCATGTCTATTCTTTTCATGAACCACACCCAATGTTATTGAATGTGTGTTCTCCTGACAAACCACATATGGATCCACTAGTGTCATTGCATGTCTGTTCTTTTCATGAACCACACATAAGGATCCACCAGTGTCATTGCATGTCTGTTCTTTTCATGAACCACACCCAGTGTCATTGCTTGTGTGTTCTTTTCATGAACCACATAAGGATCTTCTAGTGGCATTGCATGTCTGTTCTTTTCATGAACCACACCCAATGTCATTGCATGTGTGTTCTCCTGAAAAACCACATATGGATCCACCAGTGTCATTGCATGTATGTTTTTTTCATGAACCACACATAAGGATCCACCAGTGTCATTGCATGTTTGTTCTTTTCATGATCCACACCCAGTGTCATTGCTTGTGTGTTCTTTTCATGAACCACATAAGGATCTACCAGTGTCATTGCATGTCTGTTCTTTTCATGAACCACACCCAATGTCATTGCATGTGTGTTCTCCTGACAAACCACATATGGATCCACCAGTGTCATTGCATGTATGTTCTTTTCATGAACCACACATAAGGATCCACCAGTGTCATTGCATGTCTATTCTTTTCAGGAACCACACCCAATGTCATTGCATGTGTGTTCTCCTGACAAACCACATATGGATCCACCAGTGTCATTGCATGTATGTTCTTTTCATGAACCACACATAAGGATCCACTAGTGTCATTGCATGTCTGTTCTTTTCATGAACCACACCCAATGTCATTGCATGTATGTTCTTTTCATGAACCACACATAAGGATCTACCAGTGTCATTGCATGTCTATTCTTTTCATGAACCACACCCAATGTCATTGAATGTGTGTTCTCCTGACAAACCACATATGGATCCACTAGTGTCATTGCATGTCTGTTCTTTTCATGAACCACACATAAGGATCCACCAGCGTCATTGCATGTCTGTTCTTTTCATGAACCACACCCAGTGTCATTGCTTGTGTGTTCTTTTCATGAACCACATAAGGATCTTCTAGTGGCATTGCATGTCTGTTCTTTTCATGAACCACACCCAATGTCATTGCATGTGTGTTCTCCTGACAAACCACATATGGATCCACCAGTGTCATTGCATGTATGTTTTTTCATGAACCACACATAAGGATCCACCAGTGTCATTGCATGTTTGTTCTTTTCATGATCCACACCCAGTGTCATTGCTTGTGTGTTCTTTTCATGAACCACATAAGGATCTACCAGTGTCATTGCATGTCTGTTCTTTTCATGAACCACACCCAATGTCATTGCATGTGTGTTCTCCTGACAAACCACATATGGATCCACCAGTGTCATTGCATGTCTGTTCTTTTCATGAACCACACATAAGGATCCACCAGTGTCATTGCATGTCTGTTCTTTTCATGAACCACACCCAATGTCATTGCATGTATGTTCTTTTCATGAACCACACATAAGGATCTACCAGTGTCATTGCATGTCTGTTCTCTTCATGAACCACACCCAATCTCATTGCATGTGTGTTCTCCTGACAAACCACATATGGATCCACTAGTGTCATTGCATGTCTGTTCTTTTCATGAACCACACATAAGGATCCAAAAGTGTCATTGCATGTCTGTTGTTTTCATGAACCACACCCAATGTCATTGCATGTCTGTTCTTTTCATGAACCACATAAGGATCTACCCGTGTCATTGCATGTCTGTTCTTTTCATGAACCACACATAAGGAGTGTCATTGCATGTCTGTTCTTTTCATGAACCACACCCAGTGTCATTGCATGTGTGTTCTTTTCATGAACCACAACTAGAGTCATGGGATGTCTGTTGTTTTCATGAACCACACCCAGTGTCATTGCATGTCTGTTCTTTTCATGAACCACACCCGGTGTCACTGCATGTCTGTTCTTTTCATGAACCACACCCGGTGTCACTGCATGTTTGTTCTTTTCATGAACCACACCTAGTGTCATTGCATGTCTGTTCTTCTAAACAAACCACATAAGGATCCACCAGTGTCATTGCATGTCTGGTCTTTTCATGAACCACACATAAGGATCCACCAGTGTCATTGCATGTGTGTTCTTTTCATGAACCACATAAGGATCTACCAGTGTCATTGCATGTCTATTCTTTTCAGGAACCACACCTAATGTCATTGCATGTGTGTTCTCCTGACAAACCACATATGGATCCACCAGTGTCATTGCATGTATGTTCTTTTCATGAACCACACATAAGGATCCACTAGTGTCATTGCATGTCTGTTCTTTTCATGAACCACACCCAATGTCATTGCATGTATGTTCTTTTCATGAACCACACATAAGGATCTACCAGTGTCATTGCATGTCTATTCTTTTCATGAACCACACCCAATGTCATTGAATGTGTGTTCTCCTGACAAACCACATATGGATCCACTAGTGTCATTGCATGTCTGTTCTTTTCATGAACCACACATAAGGATCCACCAGTGTCATTGCATGTCTGTTCTTTTCATGAACCACACCCAGTGTCATTGCTTGTGTGTTCTTTTCATGAACCATATAAGGATCTTCTAGTGGCATTGCATGTCTGTTCTTTTCATGAACCACACCCAATGTCATTGCATGTGTGTTCTCCTGACAAACCACATATGGATCCACCAGTGTCATTGCATGTATGTTTT
This sequence comes from Avena sativa, assembly GCA_916181665.1. NCBI lineage: Eukaryota > Viridiplantae > Streptophyta > Magnoliopsida > Poales > Poaceae > Avena > Avena sativa. The sequence continues at coordinate 180,981,702 of OV702289.1, read as the reverse complement.
TTTCATGAACCACACATAAGGATCCACCAGTGTCATTGCATGTTTGTTCTTTTCATTATCCACACCCAGTGTCATTGCTTGTGTGTTCTTTTCATGAACCACATAAGGATCTACCAGTGTCATTGCATGTCTGTTCTTTTCATGAACCACACCCAATGTCATTGCATGTGTGTTCTCCTGACAAACCACATATGGATCCACCAGTGTCATTGCATGTCTGTTCTTTTCATGAACCACACATAAGGATCCACCAGTGTCATTGCATGTCTGTTCTTTTCATGAACCATACCCAATGTCATTACATGTATGTTCTTTTCATGAACCACACATAAGGATCTACCAGTGTCATTGCATGTTTGTTCTTTTCATGAACCACACATAAGGATCCACCAGTGTCATTGCATGTCTGTTCTTTTCATGAACCACACCCAGTGTCATTGCATGTGTGTTATTTTCATGAACCACAACTAGAGTCATTGGATGTCTATTGTTTTCATGAACCACACCCAGTGTCATTGCATGTCTGTTCTTTTCATGAACCACACCCGGTGTCACTTCATGTCTGTTCTTTTCATGAACCACACCCGGTGTCACTGCATGTCTGTTCTTTTCATGAACCACACCTAGTGTCATTGCATGTCTGTTCTTCTAAACAAACCACATAAGGATCCACCAGTGTCATTGCATGTCTGGTCTTTTCATGAACCACACATAAGGATGCACCAGTGTCATTGCATGTGTGTTCTTTTCATGAACCACACTCAGTGTCATTGCATGTGTGTTCTTTTCATGAACCACATAAGGATCTACCAGTGTCATTGCATGTCTATTCTTTTCAGGAACCACACCCAATGTCATTGCATGTGTGTTCTCCTGACAAACCACATATGGATCCACCAGTGTCATTGCATGTCTGTTCTTTTCATGAACCACACATAAGGATCCACTAGTGTCATTGCATGTCTGTTCTTTTCATGAACCACACCCAATGTCATTGCATGTATGTTCTTTTCATGAACCAATCATAAGGATCTACCAGTGTCATTGCATGTCTATTCTTTTCATGAACCACACCCAATGTTATTGAATGTGTGTTCTCCTGACAAACCACATATGGATCCACTAGTGTCATTGCATGTCTGTTCTTTTCATGAACCACACATAAGGATCCACCAGTGTCATTGCATGTCTGTTCTTTTCATGAACCACACCCAGTGTCATTGCTTGTGTGTTCTTTTCATGAACCACATAAGGATCTTCTAGTGGCATTGCATGTCTGTTCTTTTCATGAACCACACCCAATGTCATTGCATGTGTGTTCTCCTGAAAAACCACATATGGATCCACCAGTGTCATTGCATGTATGTTTTTTTCATGAACCACACATAAGGATCCACCAGTGTCATTGCATGTTTGTTCTTTTCATGATCCACACCCAGTGTCATTGCTTGTGTGTTCTTTTCATGAACCACATAAGGATCTACCAGTGTCATTGCATGTCTGTTCTTTTCATGAACCACACCCAATGTCATTGCATGTGTGTTCTCCTGACAAACCACATATGGATCCACCAGTGTCATTGCATGTATGTTCTTTTCATGAACCACACATAAGGATCCACCAGTGTCATTGCATGTCTATTCTTTTCAGGAACCACACCCAATGTCATTGCATGTGTGTTCTCCTGACAAACCACATATGGATCCACCAGTGTCATTGCATGTATGTTCTTTTCATGAACCACACATAAGGATCCACTAGTGTCATTGCATGTCTGTTCTTTTCATGATCCACACCCAGTGTCATTGCTTGTGTGTTCTTTTCATGAACCACATAAGGATCTACCAGTGTCATTGCATGTCTATTCTTTTCATGAACCACACCCAATGTCATTGAATGTGTGTTCTCCTGACAAACCACATATGGATCCACTAGTGTCATTGCATGTCTGTTCTTTTCATGAACCACACATAAGGATCCACCAGCGTCATTGCATGTCTGTTCTTTTCATGAACCACACCCAGTGTCATTGCTTGTGTGTTCTTTTCATGAACCACATAAGGATCTTCTAGTGGCATTGCATGTCTGTTCTTTTCATGAACCACACCCAATGTCATTGCATGTGTGTTCTCCTGACAAACCACATATGGATCCACCAGTGTCATTGCATGTATGTTTTTTCATGAACCACACATAAGGATCCACCAGTGTCATTGCATGTTTGTTCTTTTCATGATCCACACCCAGTGTCATTGCTTGTGTGTTCTTTTCATGAACCACATAAGGATCTACCAGTGTCATTGCATGTCTGTTCTTTTCATGAACCACACCCAATGTCATTGCATGTGTGTTCTCCTGACAAACCACATATGGATCCACCAGTGTCATTGCATGTCTGTTCTTTTCATGAACCACACATAAGGATCCACCAGTGTCATTGCATGTCTGTTCTTTTCATGAACCACACCCAATGTCATTGCATGTATGTTCTTTTCATGAACCACACATAAGGATCTACCAGTGTCATTGCATGTCTGTTCTCTTCATGAACCACACCCAATCTCATTGCATGTGTGTTCTCCTGACAAACCACATATGGATCCACTAGTGTCATTGCATGTCTGTTCTTTTCATGAACCACACATAAGGATCCAAAAGTGTCATTGCATGTCTGTTGTTTTCATGAACCACACCCAATGTCATTGCATGTCTGTTCTTTTCATGAACCACATAAGGATCTACCCGTGTCATTGCATGTCTGTTCTTTTCATGAACCACACATAAGGAGTGTCATTGCATGTCTGTTCTTTTCATGAACCACACCCAGTGTCATTGCATGTGTGTTCTTTTCATGAACCACAACTAGAGTCATGGGATGTCTGTTGTTTTCATGAACCACACCCAGTGTCATTGCATGTCTGTTCTTTTCATGAACCACACCCGGTGTCACTGCATGTCTGTTCTTTTCATGAACCACACCCGGTGTCACTGCATGTTTGTTCTTTTCATGAACCACACCTAGTGTCATTGCATGTCTGTTCTTCTAAACAAACCACATAAGGATCCACCAGTGTCATTGCATGTCTGGTCTTTTCATGAACCACACATAAGGATCCACCAGTGTCATTGCATGTGTGTTCTTTTCATGAACCACATAAGGATCTACCAGTGTCATTGCATGTCTATTCTTTTCAGGAACCACACCTAATGTCATTGCATGTGTGTTCTCCTGACAAACCACATATGGATCCACCAGTGTCATTGCATGTATGTTCTTTTCATGAACCACACATAAGGATCCACTAGTGTCATTGCATGTCTGTTCTTTTCATGAACCACACCCAATGTCATTGCATGTATGTTCTTTTCATGAACCACACATAAGGATCTACCAGTGTCATTGCATGTCTATTCTTTTCATGAACCACACCCAATGTCATTGAATGTGTGTTCTCCTGACAAACCACATATGGATCCACTAGTGTCATTGCATGTCTGTTCTTTTCATGAACCACACATAAGGATCCACCAGTGTCATTGCATGTCTGTTCTTTTCATGAACCACACCCAGTGTCATTGCTTGTGTGTTCTTTTCATGAACCATATAAGGATCTTCTAGTGGCATTGCATGTCTGTTCTTTTCATGAACCACACCCAATGTCATTGCATGTGTGTTCTCCTGACAAACCACATATGGATCCACCAGTGTCATTGCATGTATGTTTTTTTCATGAACCACACATAAGGATCCACCAGTGTCATTGCATGTTTGTTCTTTTCATTATCCACACCCAGTGTCATTGCTTGTGTGTTCTTTTCATGAACCACATAAGGATCTACCAGTGTCATTGCATGTCTGTTCTTTTCATGAACCACACCCAATGTCATTGCATGTGTGTTCTCCTGACAAACCACATATGGATCCACCAGTGTCATTGCATGTCTGTTCTTTTCATGAACCACACATAAGGATCCACCAGTGTCATTGCATGTCTGTTCTTTTCATGAACCATACCCAATGTCATTACATGTATGTTCTTTTCATGAACCACACATAAGGATCTACCAGTGTCATTGCATGTCTGTTCTCTTCATGAACCACACCCAATGTCATTGCATGTGTGTTCTCCTGACAAACCACATATGGATCCACTAGTGTCATTGCATGTCTGTTCTTTTCATGAACCACACATAAGGATCCAAAAGTGTCATTGCATGTCTGTTGTTTTCATGAACCACACCCAATGTCATTGCATGTATGTTCTTTTCATGAACCACATAAGGATCTACCCGTGTCATTGCATGTCTGTTCTTTTCATGAACCACACATAAGGAGTGTCATTGCATGTCTGTTCTTTTCATGAACCACACCCAGTGTCATTGCATGTGTGTTCTTTTCATGAACCACAACTAGAGTCATTGGATGTCTGTTGTTTTCATGAACCACACCCAGTGTCATTGCATGTCTGTTCTTTTCATGAACCACACCCGGTGTCACTACATGTCTGTTCTTTTCATGAACCACACCCGGTGTCACTTCATGTTTGTTCTTTTCATGAACCACACCTAGTGTCATTGCATGTCTGTTCTTCTAAACAAACCACATAAGGATCCACCAGTGTAATTGCATGTCTGGTCTTTTCATGAACCACACATAAGGATCCACCAGTGTCATTGCATGTGTGTTCTTTTCATGAACCACACTCAGTGTCATTGCATGTGTGTTCTTTTCATGAACCACATAAGGATCTACCAGTGTCATTGCATGTCTATTCTTTTCAGGAACCACACCCAATGTCATTGCATGTGTGTTCTCCTGACAAACCACATATGGATCCACCAGTGTCATTGCATGTCTGTTCTTTTCATGAACCACACATAAGGATCCACTAGTGTCATTGCATGTTTGTTCTTTTCATGAACCACACCCAATGTCATTGCATGTATGTTATTTTCATGAACCACACATAAGGATCTTCCAGTGTCATTGCATGTCTATTCTTTTCATGAACCACACCCAATGTCATTGCATGTGTGTTCTCCTGACAAACCACATATGGATCCACTAGTGTCATTGCATGTCTGTTCTTTTCATGAACCACACATAAGGATCCACCAGTGTCATTGCATGTCTGTTCTTTTCATGAACCACACCCAGTGTCATTGCTTGTGTGTTCTTTTCATGAACCACATAAGGATCTTCTAGTGGCATTGCATGTCTGTTCTTTTCATGAACCACACCCAATTTCATTGCATGTGTGTTCTCCTGACAAACCACATATGGATCCACCAGTGTCATTGCATGTATGTTTTTTTCATGAACCACACATAAGGATCCACCAGTGTCATTGCATGTTTGTTCTTTTCATGAACCACACCCAGTGTCATTGCTTGTGTGTTCTTTTCATGAACCACATAAGGATCTACCAGTGTCATTGCATGTCTGTTCTTTTCATGAACCACACCCAATGTCATTGCATGTGTGTTCTCCTGACAAACCACATATGGATCCACAAGTGTCATTGCATGTCTGTTCTTTTCATGAACCACACATAAGGATCCACCAGTGTCATTGCATGTCTGTTCTTTTCATGAACCACACCCAATGTCATTGCATGTATGTTCTTTTCATGAAACACACATAAGGATCTACCAGTGTCATTGCATGTCTGTTCTCTTCATGAACCACACCCAATGTCATTGCATGTGTGTTCTCCTGACAAACCACATATGGATCCACTAGTGTCATTGCATGTCTGTTATTTTCATGAACCACACATAAGGATCCAAAAGTGTCATTGCATGTCTGTTGTTTTCATGAACCACACCCAATGTCATTGCATGTCTGTTCTTTTCATGAACCACATAAGGATCTACCCGTGTCATTGCATGTCTGTTATTTTCATGAACCACACCCAAAGTCATTGCATGTGTGTTCTCCTGACAAACCACATATGGATCCACTAGTGTCATTGCATGTCTGTTCTTTTCATCAACCACACATAAGGATCCACAAGTATCATTGCATGTCTGTTCTTTTCATGAACCACACCCAATGTCATTGCATGTCTGTTCTTTTCATGAACCACATAAGGATCTACCAGTGTCATTGCATGTCTGTTCTTTTCATGAACCACACCCAATGTGTTTGCATGTGTGTTCTCCTGACAAACCACATATGGATCCACCAGTGTCATTGCATGTCTGTTCTTTTGATGAACCACACCCAGTATCATTGCATGTGTGTTCTTTTCATGAACCACAGCTAGAGTCATTGGATGTCTGTTCTTTTCATGAACCACACCCAGTGTCATTGCATGTCTGTTCTTTTCATGAACCACACCCGGTGTCACTTCATGTCTGTTCTTTTCATGAATCACATAAGGATCTACCAGTGTAATTGGATGTGTGTTCTTCTCATGAACCACACGTGGATCCACCCAATGTCATTGCATGTGTGGTCCTCTAAACAAACCATATATGGATCCACCAGTGTCATTGGATGTGTGTTCTTTTCATGAACCACACCCAGTGTCATTGCATGTGTGTTCTTCTAAACAAACCACATAAGGATCCACCAGTGTAATTGCATGTCTATTCTTTTCATGAACCACACCCAATGTCATTGCATGTCTGTTCTTCTAAACAAACCACATAAGGATCCACTAGTGTCATTGCATGTCTGTTCTTTTTATGAACCAGACATAAGGATCCACTAGTGTCATTGCATGTCTGTTGTTTTGATGAACCACACCTAGTGTCATTGCATGTGTGTTATTTTCATGAACCACATTAGGATCTACCAGTGTCACTGCATGTCTGTTCTTTTCATGTAGCACACCCAATGTCATTGCATGTGAGTTCTCCTGACAAACCACATATGGATCCACCAGTGTCATTGCATGTCTGTTCTTTTCATGAACCACACATAAGGATCCACTAGTGTCATTGCATGTCTGTTCATTTCATGAACCACACCCAATGTCATTGCATGTATGTTCTTTTCATGAACCACACATAAGGATCTACCAGTGTCATTGCATGTCTATTCTTTTCATGAACCACACCTAATGTCATTGCATCTGTGCTCTCCTGACAAACCACATATGGATCCACCAGTGTCATTGCATGTTTTTTCTTTCCATGAACCACACATAAGGATCCACCAGTGTCATTGCATGTCTGTTATTTTCATGAACCACACCCAGTGTCATTGCTTGTGTGTTCTTTTCATGAACCACATAAGGATCTTCTAGTGTCATTGCATGTCTGTTCTTTTCATGAACCACACCCAATGTCACTGCATGTGTGTTCTCCTGACAAACCACATATGGATCCACCAGTGTCATTGCATGTATGTTCTTTTCATGAACCACACATATGGATCCACCAGTGTCATTGCATGTTTGTTCTTTTCATGAACCACACCCAGTGTCATTGCTTGTGTGTTCTTTTCATGAACCACATAAGGATCTACCAGTGTCATTGCATGTCTGTACTTTTCATGAACCACACCCAATGTCATTGCATGTGTGTTCTCCTGACAAACCACATATGGATCCACCAGTGTCATTGCATGTCTGTTCTTTTCATGAACCACACATAAGGATACACCAGTGTCATTGCATGTCTGTTCTTTTCATGAACCACACACAATGTCATTGCATGTCTGTTCTTTTCATGAACCACACCCAATATCATTGCATGTCTGTTCTTTTCATGAACCACACATAAGGATCTAGCAGTGTCATTGCATGTTTGTTCTTTTAATGAACCACACCCAATGTCATCGCATGTGTGGTCTCCTGACAAACCACATATGGATCCACCAGTGTCATTGCATGTCTGTTCTTTTCATGAACCACACATAAGGATCCACAAGTGTCATTGCATGTCTGTTCTTTTCATGAACCACACCAAGTGTCATTGCTTGTGTGTTCTTTTCATGAACCACATAAGGATCTACCAGTGTCATTGCATGTCTGTTCTTTTCATGAACCACACCCAATGTTATTGCATGTCTGTTCTTTTCATGAACCACACATAAGGATCTAGCAGTGTCATTGCATGTCTGTTCTTTTCATGAACCACACCCAATGTCATTGCATGTGTGTTCTCCTGACAAACCACATATGGATCCACCAGTGTCATTGCATGTCTGTTCTTTTCATGAACCACATATATGGATCCACCAGTGTCATTGCATGTCTATTGTTTTCATGAACCACACCCAATGTCATTGCATGTCTGTTCTTTTCATGAACCACATAAGGATCTACCCGTGTCATTGCATGTCTGTTCTTTTCATGAACCACACCCAATGTCATCGCACGTGTGTTCTCCTGACAAAGCACATATGGATCCACTAGTGTCATTGCATGTCTGTTCTTTTCATCAACCACACATAAGGATCCATAAGTGTCATTGCATGTCTGTTCTTTTCATGAACCACACCCAATGTCATTGCATGTCTGTTCTTTTCATGAACCACATAAGGATCTACCAGTGTCATTGCATGTCTGTTCTTTTCATGAACCACACCCAATGTCATTGCATGTGTGTTCTCCTGACAAACCACATATGGATCCACCAGTGTCATTGCATGTATGTTCTTTTCATGAACCACACATAAGGATCCACCAGTGTCATTGCATGTCTGTTCTTTTCATGAACCACACCTAGTGTCATTGCATGTGTGTTCTTTTCATGAACCACAGCTAGAGTCATTGGATGTCTGTTCTTTTCATGAACCACACCCAGTGTCATTGCATGTCTGTTCTTTTCATGAACCACACCCGGTGTCACTGCATGTCTGTTCTTTTCATGAATCACATAAGGATCTACCAGTGTCATTGGATGTGTGTTCTTCTCATGAACCACACGTGGATCCACCCAATGTCATTGCATGTCTGTTCCTCTAAACAAACCACATAAGGATCCACCAGTGTCATTGGATGTGTGTTGTTTTCATGAACCACACCCAGTGTCATTGCATGTGTGTTCTTCTAAACAAACCACATAAGGATCCACCAGTGTCATTGCATGTCTGTTCTTTTCATGAACCACACCCAGTGTCATTGCATGTCTGTTCTTCTAAACAAACCATATAAGGATCCACTAGTGTCATTGCATGTCTGTTCTTTTCATGAACCACACATAAGGATCCACCAGTGTCATTGCATGTCTCTTCTTTTCATGAACCACACCCAGTGTCATTGCATGTGTGTTATTTTCATGAACCACATTAGGATCTACCAGTGTCATTGCATGTCTGTTCTTTTCATGAACCACACCCAATGTCATTGCATGTGTGTTCTCCTGACAAACCACATATGGATCCACCAGTGTCATTGGATGTCTGTTCTTTTCATGAACCACACATAAGGATCCACTAGTGTCATTGCATGTCTGTTCTTTTCATGAACCACACCCAATGTCATTGCATGTCTGTTCTTTTCATGAACCACACCCAATATCATTGCATGTCTGTTCTTTTCATGAACCACACATAAGGATCTACCAGTGTCATTGCATGTTTGTTCTTTTCATGAACCACACACAATGTCATTGCATGTGTGTTCTCTTGACAAACCACATATGGATTCACCAGTGTCATTGCATGTATGTTCTTTTCATGAACCACACATAAGGATCCACCAGTGTCATTGCATGTTTGTTCTTTTCATGAACCACACCAAGTGTCATTGCTTGTGTGTTCTTTTCATGAACCACATAAGGATCTAGCAGTGTCATTGCATGTCTGTTCTTTTCATGAACCACACATAAGGATCTAGCAGTGTCATTGCATGTCTGTTCTTTTCATGAACCACACCCAATGTCATTGCATGTGTGTTCTCCTGACAAACCACATATGGATCCACCAGTGTCATTGCATGTCTGTTCTTTTCATGAACCACATATATGGATCCACCAGTGTCATTGCATGTCTATTGTTTTCATGAACCACACCCAATGTCATTGCATGTCTGTTCTTTTCATGAACCACATAAGGATCTACCAGTGTCATTGCATGTCTGTTCTTTTCATGAACCACACCCAATGTCATTGCATGTGTGTTCTCCTGACAAACCACATATGGATCCACCAGTGTCATTGCATGTATGTTCTTTTCGTGAACCACACATAAGGATCCACCAGTGTCATTGCATGTCTGTTCTTTTCATGAACCACACCTAGTGTCATTGCATGTGTGTTCTTTTCATGAACCACAGCTAGAGTCATTGGATGTCTGTTCTTTTCATGAACCACACCCAGTGTCATTGCATGTCTGTTCTTTTCATGAACCACACCCGGTGTCACTGCATGTCTGTTCTTTTCATGAATCACATAAGGATCTACCAGTGTCATTGGATGTGTGTTCTTCTCATGAACCACACGTGGATCCACCCAATGTCATTGCATGTCTGTTCCTCTAAACAAACCACATAAGGATCCACCAGTGTCATTGGATGTGTGTTGTTTTCATGAACCACACCCAGTGTCATTGCATGTGTGTTCTTCTAAACAAACCACATAAGGATCCACCAGTGTCATTGCATGTCTGTTCTTTTCATGAACCACACCCAGTGTCATTGCATGTCTGTTCTTCTAAACAAACCATATAAGGATCCACCAGTGTCATTGCATGTCTGTTCTTTTCATGAACCACACATAAGGATCCACCAGTGTCATTGCATGTCTCTTCTTTTCATGAACCACACCCAGTGTCATTGCATGTGTGTTATTTTCATGAACCACATTAGGATCTACCAGTGTCATTGCATGTCTGTTCTTTTCATGAACCACACCCAATGTCATTGCATGTGTGTTCTCCTGACAAACCACATATGGATCCACCAGTGTCATTGGATGTCTGTTCTTTTCATGAACCACACATAAGGATCCACCAGTGTCATTGCATGTCTGTTCTTTTCATGAACCACACCCAATGTCATTGCATGTCTGTTCTTTTCATGAACCACACCCAATATCATTGCATGTCTGTTCTTTTCATGAACCACACATAAGGATCTACCAGTGTCATTGCATGTTTGTTCTTTTCATGAACCACACACAATGTCATTGCATGTGTGTTCTCTTGACAAACCACATATGGATTCACCAGTGTCATTGCATGTATGTTCTTTTCATGAACCACACATAAGGATCCACCAGTGTCATTGCATGTTTGTTCTTTTCATGAACCACACCAAGTGTCATTGCTTGTGTGTTCTTTTCATGAACCACATAAGGATCTAGCAGTGTCATTGCATGTCTGTTCTTTTCATGAACCACACATAAGGATCTAGCAGTGTCATTGCATGTCTGTTCTTTTCATGAACCACACCCAATGTCATTGCATGTGTGTTCTCCTAACAAACCACATATGGATCCACCAGTGTCATTGCATGTCTGTTCTTTTCATGAACCACATATATGGATCCACCAGTGTCATTGCATGTCTATTGTTTTCATGAACCACACCCAATGTCATTGCATGTCTGTTCTTTTCATGAACCACATAAGGATCTACCAGTGTCATTGCATGTCTGTTCTTTTCATGAACCACACCCAATGTCATTGCATGTGTGTTCTCCTGACAAACCACATATGGATCCACCAGTGTCATTGCATGTATGTTCTTTTCATGAACCACACATAAGGATCCACCAGTGTCATTGCATGTCTGTTCTTTTCATGAACCACACCTAGTGTCATTGCATGTGTGTTCTTTTCATGAACCACAGCTAGAGTCATTGGATGTCTGTTCTTTTCATGAACCACACCCAGTGTCATTGCATGTCTGTTCTTTTCATGAACCACACCCGGTGTCACTGCATGTCTGTTCTTTTCATGAATCACATAAGGATCTACCAGTGTCATTGGATGTGTGTTCTTCTCATGAACCACACGTGGATCCACCCAATGTCATTGCATGTCTGTTCCTCTAAACAAACCACATAAGGATCCACCAGTGTCATTGGATGTGTGTTGTTTTCATGAACCACACCCAGTGTCATTGCATGTGTGTTCTTCTAAACAAACCACATAAGGATCCACCAGTGTCATTGCATGTCTGTTCTTTTCATGAACCACACCCAGTGTCATTGCATGTCTGTTCTTCTAAACAAACCATATAAGGATCCACCAGTGTCATTGCATGTCTGTTCTTTTCATGAACCACACATAAGGATCCACCAGTGTCATTGCATGTCTCTTCTTTTCATGAACCACACCCAGTGTCATTGCATGTGTGTTATTTTCATGAACCACATTAGGATCTACCAGTGTCATTGCATGTCTGTTCTTTTCATGAACCACACCCAATGTCATTGCATGTGTGTTCTCCTGACAAACCACATATGGATCCACCAGTGTCATTGGATGTCTGTTCTTTTCATGAACCACACATAAGGATCCACCAGTGTCATTGCATGTCTGTTCTTTTCATGAACCACACCCAATGTCATTGCATGTCTGTTCTTTTCATGAACCACACCCAATATCATTGCATGTCTGTTCTTTTCATGAACCACACATAAGGATCTACCAGTGTCATTGCATGTTTGTTCTTTTCATGAACCACACACAATGTCATTGCATGTGTGTTCTCTTGACAAACCACATATGGATTCACCAGTGTCATTGCATGTATGTTCTTTTCATGAACCACACATAAGGATCCACCAGTGTCATTGCATGTTTGTTCTTTTCATGAACCACACCAAGTGTCGTTGCTTGTGTGTTCTTTTCATGAACCACATAAGGATCTAGCAGTGTCATTGCATGTCTGTTCTTTTCATGAACCACACATAAGGATCTAGCAGTGTCATTGCATGTCTGTTCTTTTCATGAACCACACCCAATGTCATTGCATGTGTGTTCTCCTGACAAACCACATATGGATCCACCAGTGTCATTGCATGTCTGTTCTTTTCATGAACCACATATATGGATCCACCAGTGTCATTGCATGTCTATTGTTTTCATGAACCACACCCAATGTCATTGCATGTCTGTTCTTTTCATGAACCACATAAGGATCTACCCCTGTCATTGCATGTCTGTTCTTTTCATGAACCACACCCAATGTCATCGCACGTGTGTTCTCCTGACAAAGCACATATGGATCCACTAGTGTCATTGCATGTCTGTTATTTTCATCAACCACACATAAGGATCCATAAGTGTCATTGCATGTCTGTTCTTTTCATGAACCACACCCAATGTCATTGCATGTCTGTTCTTTTCATGAGCACATAAGGATCTACCAGTGTCATTGCATGTCTGTTCTTTTCATGAACCACACCCAATGTCATTGCATGTGTGTTCTCCTGACAAACCACATATGGATCCACCAGTGTCATTGCATGTATGTTCTTTTCATGAACCACACATAAGGATCCACCAGTGTCATTGCATGTCTGTTCTTTTCATGAACCACACCTAGTGTCATTGCATGTGTGTTCTTTTCATGAACCATAGCTAGAGTCATTGGATGTCTGTTCTTTTCATGAACCACACCCAGTGTCATTGCATGTCTGTTCTTTTCATGAACCACACCCGGTGTCACTGCATGTCTGTTCTTTTCATGAATCACATAAGGATCTACCAGTGTCATTGGATGTGTGTTCTTCTCATGAACCACACGTGGATCCACCCAATGTCATTGCATGTCTGTTCCTCTAAACAAACCACATAAGGATCCACCAGTGTCATTGGATGTGTGTTGTTTTCATGAACCACACCCAGTGTCATTGCATGTGTGTTCTTCGAAACAAACCACATAAGGATCCACCAGTGTCATTGCATGTCTGTTCTTTTCATGAACCACACCCAGTGTCATTGCATGTCTGTTCTTCTAAACAAACCACATAAGGATCCACCAGTGTCATTGCATGTCTGTTCTTTTCATGAACCACACATAAGGATCCACCAGTGTCATTGCATGTCTCTTCTTTTCATGAACCACACCCAGTGTCATTGCATGTGTGTTATTTTCATGAACCACATTAGGATCTACCAGTTTCATTGCATGTTTGTTCTTTTCATGAACCACACCCAATGTCATTGCATGTGTGTTCTCCTGTTAAACCACATATGGATCCACCAGTGTCATTGGATGTCTGTTCTTTTCATGAACCACACATAAGGATCCACCAGTGTCATTGCATGTCTGTTCTTTTCATGAACCACACCCAATGTCATTGCATGTCTGTTCTTTTCATGAACCACACCCAATATCATTGCATGTCTGTTCTTTTCATGAACCACACATAAGGATCTATCAGTGTCATTGCATGTTTGTTCTTTTCATGAACCACACCCAATGTCATTGCATGTGTGTTCTCTTGACAAACCACATATGGATTCACTAGTGTCATTGCATGTATGTTCTTTTCATGAACCACACATAAGGATCCACCAGTGTCATTGCATGTTTGTTCTTTTCATGAACCACACCAAGTGTCATTGCTTGTGTGTTCTTTTCATGAACCACATAAGGATCTAGCAGTGTCATTGCATGTCTGTTCTTTTCATGAACCACACCCAATGTCATTGCACGTGTGTTCTCCTGATAAACCACATATGGATCCACCAGTGTCATTGCATGTCTGTTCTTTTCATGAACCACACATATGGATCCACCAGTGTCATTGCTTGTCTATTGTTTTCATGAACCACACCCAATGTCATTGCATGTCTGTTCTTTTCATGAACCACATAAGGATCTACCCGTGTCATTGCATGTATGTTCTTTTCATGAACCACACCCAATGTCATCGCATGTGTGTTCTCCTGACAAACCACATATGGATCCACTAGTGTCATTGCATGTCTGTTCTTTTCATCAACCACACATATGGATCCACTAGTGTCATTGCATGTCTGTTCCTCTAAACAAACCACATAAGGATCCACCAGTGTCATTGGATGTGTGTTGTTTTCATGAACCACACCCAGTGTCATTGCATGTGTGTTCTTCTAAACAAACCACATAAGGATCCACCAGTGTCATTGCATGTCTGTTCTTTTCATGAACCACACCCAGTGTCATTGCATGTCTGTTCTTCTAAACAAACCACATAAGGATCCACCAGTGTCATTGCATGTCTGTTCTTTTCATGAACCACACATAAGGATCCACCAGTGTCATTGCATGTCTCTTCTTTTCATGAACCACACCCAGTGTCATTGCATGTGTGTTATTTTCATGAACCACATTAGGATCTACCAGTGTCATTGCATGTCTGTTCTTTTCATGAACCACACCCAATGTCATTGCATGTGTGTTCTCCTGACAAACCACATATGGATCCACCAGTGTCATTGGATGTCTGTTCTTTTCATGAACCACACATAAGGATCCACCAGTGTCATTGCATGTCTGTTCTTTTCATGAACCACACCCAATTTCATTGCATGTCTGTTCTTTTCATGAACCACACCCAATATCATTGCATGTCTGTTCTTTTCATGAACCACACATAAGGATCTACCAGTGTCATTGCATGTTTGTTCTTTTCATGAACCACACCCAATGTCATTGCATGTGTGTTCTCTTGACAAACCACATATGGATCCACCAGTGTCATTGCATGTATGTTCTTTTCATGAACCACACATAAGGATCCACCAGTGTCATTGCATGTTTGTTCTTTTCATGAACCACACCAAGTGTCATTGCTTGTGTGTTCTTTTCATGAACCACATAAGGATCTAGCAGTGTCATTGCATGTCTGTTCTTTTCATGAACCACACCCAATGTCATTGCACGTGTGTTCTCCTGATAAACCACATATGGATCCACCAGTGTCATTGCATGTCTGTTCTTTTCATGAACCACACATATGGATCCACCAGTGTCATTGCTTGTCTATTGTTTTCATGAACCACACCCAATGTCATTGCATGTCTGTTCTTTTCATGAACCACATAAGGATCTACCCGTGTCATTGCATGTCTGTTCTTTTCATGAACCACACCCAATGTCATCGCATGTGTGTTCTCCTGACAAACCACATATGGATCCACTAGTGTCATTGCATGTCTGTTCTTTTCATCAACCACACATAAGGATCCACAAGTGTCATTGCATGTCTGTTCTTTTCATGAACCGCACCCAATGTCATTGCATGTCTGTTCTTTTCATGAACCACATAAGGATCTACCAGTGTCATTGCATGTCTGTTCTTTTCATGAACCACACCCAATGTCATTGCATGTGTGTTCTCCTGACAAACCACATATGGATCCACCAGTGTCATTGCATGTATGTTCTTTTCATGAACCACACATAAGGATCCACCAGTGTCATTGCATGTCTGTTCTTTTCATGAACCACACACAATGTCATTGCATGTCTGTTCTTTTCATGAACCACACCCAATGTCATTGCATGTCTGTTCTTTTCATGAACCACACATAAGGATCTAGCAGTGTCATTGCATGTCTGTTCTTTTCATGAACCACACCCAATGTCATCGCATGTGTGTTCTCCTAACAAACCACATATGGATCCATCAGTGTCATTGCATGTCTGTTCTTTTCATGAACCACACATAAGGATCCACAAGTGTCATTGCATGTCTGTTCTTTTCATGAACCACACCCAGTGTCATTGCTTGTGTGTTCTTCTAAACAAACCACATAAGGATCCACCAGTGTCATTGCATGTCTGTTCTTTTCATGAACCACACCCAGTGTCATTGCATGTCTGTTCTTCTAAACAAACCACATAAGGATCCACCAGTGTCATTGCATGTCTGTTCTTTTCATGAACCACACATAAGGATCCACCAGTGTCATTGCATGTCTCTTCTTTTCATGAACCACACCCAGTGTCATTGCGTGTGTGTTATTTTCATGAACCACATTTGGATCTACCAGTGTCATTGCATGTCTGTTCTTTTCATGAACCACACCCAATGTCATTGCATGTGTGTTCTCCTGACAAACCACATATGGATCCACCAATGTCATTGGATGTCTGTTCTTTTCATGAACCACACATAAGGATCCACCAGTGTCATTGCATGTCTGTTCTTTTCATGAACCACACCCAATGTCATTGCATGTCTGTTCTTTTCATGAACCACACCCAATGTCATTGCATGTCTGTTCTTTTCATGAACCTCACATAAGGATCTACCAGTGTCATTGCATGTTTGTTCTTTTCATGAACCACACCCAATGTCATTGCATGTGTGTTCTCTTGACAAACCACATATGGATCCACCAGTGTCATTGCATGTATGTTCTTTTCATGAACCACACATAAGGATCCACCAGTGTCATTGCATGTTTGTTCTTTTCATGAACCACACCCAGTGTCATTGCTTGTGTGTTCTTTTCATGAACCACATAAGGATCTACCAGTGTCATTGCATGTCTGTACTTTTCATGAACCACACCCAATGTCATTGCATGTGTGTTCTCCTGACAAACCACATATGGATCCACCAGTGTCATTGCATGTCTATTCTTTTCATGAACCACACATAAGGATCCACCAGTGTCATTGCATGTCTGTTCTTTTCATGAACCACACACAATGTCATTGCATGTCTGTTCTTTTCATGAACCACACCCAATGTCATTGCATGTCTGTTCTTTTCATGAACCACACATAAGGATCTAGCAGTGTCATTGCATGTCTGTTCTTTTCATGAACCACACCCAATGTCATCGCATGTGTGTTCTCCTGACAAACCACATATGGATCCATCAGTGTCATTGCATGTCTGTTCTTTTCATGAACCACACATAAGGATCCACAAGTGTCATTGCATGTCTGTTCTTTTCATGAACCACACCCAGTGTCATTGCTTGTGTGTTCTTTTCATGAACCACATAAGGATCTACCAGTGTCGTTGCATGTCTGTTCTTTTCATGAACCACACCCAATTTCATTGCATGTCTGTTCTTTTCATGAACCACACCCAATATCATTGCATGTCTGTTCTTTTCATGAACCACACATAAGGATCTACCAGTGTCATTGCATGTTTGTTCTTTTCATGAACCACACCCAATGTCATTGCATGTGTGTTCTCTTGACAAACCACATATGGATCCACCAGTGTCATTGCATGTATGTTCTTTTCATGAACCACACATAAGGATCCACCAGTGTCATTGCATGTTTGTTCTTTTCATGAACCACACCAAGTGTCATTGCTTGTGTGTTCTTTTCATGAACCACATAAGGATCTAGCAGTGTCATTGCATGTCTGTTCTTTTCATGAACCACACCCAATGTCATTGCACGTGTGTTCTCCTGATAAACCACATATGGATCCACCAGTGTCATTGCATGTCTGTTCTTTTCATGAACCACACATATGGATCCACCAGTGTCATTGCTTGTCTATTGTTTTCATGAACCACACCCAATGTCATTGCATGTCTGTTCTTTTCATGAACCACATAAGGATCTACCCGTGTCATTGCATGTCTGTTCTTTTCATGAACCACACCCAATGTCATCGCATGTGTGTTCTCCTGACAAACCACATATGGATCCACTAGTGTCATTGCATGTCTGTTCTTTTCATCAACCACACATAAGGATCCACAAGTGTCATTGCATGTCTGTTCTTTTCATGAACCGCACCCAATGTCATTGCATGTCTGTTCTTTTCATGAACCACATAAGGATCTACCAGTGTCATTGCATGTCTGTTCTTTTCATGAACCACACCCAATGTCATTGCATGTGTGTTCTCCTGACAAACCACATATGGATCCACCAGTGTCATTGCATGTATGTTCTTTTCATGAACCACACATAAGGATCCACCAGTGTCATTGCATGTCTGTTCTTTTCATGAACCACACACAATGTCATTGCATGTCTGTTCTTTTCATGAACCACACCCAATGTCATTGCATGTCTGTTCTTTTCATGAACCACACATAAGGATCTAGCAGTGTCATTGCATGTCTGTTCTTTTCATGAACCACACCCAATGTCATCGCATGTGTGTTCTCCTAACAAACCACATATGGATCCATCAGTGTCATTGCATGTCTGTTCTTTTCATGAACCACACATAAGGATCCACAAGTGTCATTGCATGTCTGTTCTTTTCATGAACCACACCCAGTGTCATTGCTTGTGTGTTCTTCTAAACAAACCACATAAGGATCCACCAGTGTCATTGCATGTCTGTTCTTTTCATGAACCACACCCAGTGTCATTGCATGTCTGTTCTTCTAAACAAACCACATAAGGATCCACCAGTGTCATTGCATGTCTGTTCTTTTCATGAACCACACATAAGGATCCACCAGTGTCATTGCATGTCTCTTCTTTTCATGAACCACACCCAGTGTCATTGCGTGTGTGTTATTTTCATGAACCACATTTGGATCTACCAGTGTCATTGCATGTCTGTTCTTTTCATGAACCACACCCAATGTCATTGCATGTGTGTTCTCCTGACAAACCACATATGGATCCACCAATGTCATTGGATGTCTGTTCTTTTCATGAACCACACATAAGGATCCACCAGTGTCATTGCATGTCTGTTCTTTTCATGAACCACACCCAATGTCATTGCATGTCTGTTCTTTTCATGAACCACACCCAATGTCATTGCATGTCTGTTCTTTTCATGAACCTCACATAAGGATCTACCAGTGTCATTGCATGTTTGTTCTTTTCATGAACCACACCCAATGTCATTGCATGTGTGTTCTCTTGACAAACCACATATGGATCCACCAGTGTCATTGCATGTATGTTCTTTTCATGAACCACACATAAGGATCCACCAGTGTCATTGCATGTTTGTTCTTTTCATGAACCACACCCAGTGTCATTGCTTGTGTGTTCTTTTCATGAACCACATAAGGATCTACCAGTGTCATTGCATGTCTGTACTTTTCATGAACCACACCCAATGTCATTGCATGTGTGTTCTCCTGACAAACCACATATGGATCCACCAGTGTCATTGCATGTCTATTCTTTTCATGAACCACACATAAGGATCCACCAGTGTCATTGCATGTCTGTTCTTTTCATGAACCACACACAATGTCATTGCATGTCTGTTCTTTTCATGAACCACACCCAATGTCATTGCATGTCTGTTCTTTTCATGAACCACACATAAGGATCTAGCAGTGTCATTGCATGTCTGTTCTTTTCATGAACCACACCCAATGTCATCGCATGTGTGTTCTCCTGACAAACCACATATGGATCCATCAGTGTCATTGCATGTCTGTTCTTTTCATGAACCACACATAAGGATCCACAAGTGTCATTGCATGTCTGTTCTTTTCATGAACCACACCCAGTGTCATTGCTTGTGTGTTCTTTTCATGAACCACATAAGGATCTACCAGTGTCGTTGCATGTCTGTTCTTTTCATGAACCACACCCAATGTCATTGCATGTCTGTTCTTTTCATGTACCACACATAAGGATCTAGCAGTGTCATTGCATGTCTGTTCTTTTCATGAACCACACCCAATGTCATTGCATGTGTGTTCTCCTGACAAACCACATAAGGATCTACCCGTGTCATTGCATGTCTATTCTTTTCATCAACCACACATAAGGATCCACAAGTGTCATTGCATGTTTGTTCTTTTCATGAACCACACCCAATGTCATTGCATGTCTGTTCTTTTCATGAACCACATAAGGATCTACCAGTGTCATTGCATGTCTATTCTTTTCATGAACCACACCCAATGTCATTGCATGTGTGTTCTCCTGACAAACCACATATGGATCCACCAGTGTCATTGCATGTATGTTCTTTTCATGAACCACACATAAGGATCCACCAGTGTCATTGCATGTCTGTTCTTCTCATGAACCACACCTAGTGTCATTGCATGTGTGTTCTTTTCATGAACCACAACTAGAGTCATTGGATGTCTGTTCTTTTCATGAACCACACCCAGTGTCATTGCATGTCTGTTCTTTTCATGAATCACATACGGTGTCACTGCATGTCTGTTCTTTTCATGAATCACATAAGGATCTACCAGTGTCATTGGATGTGTGTTCTTCTCATGAACCACACGTGGATCCACCCAATGTCATTGCATGTCTGTTCCTCTAAACAAACCACATAAGGATCCACCAGTGTCATTGCATGTGTGTTCTTTTCATGAACCACACCCAGTGTCATTGCATGTGTGTTCTTCTAAACAAACCACATAGTGATCCACCAGTGTCATTGCATGTCTGTTCTTTTCATGAACCACACATAAGGATCCACCAGTGCCATTGCATGTCTCTTCTTTTCATGAACCACACCCAGTGTCATTGCATGTGTGTTATTTTCATGAACCACATTAGGATCTACCAGTGTCATTGCATGTCTGTTCTTTTCATGAACCACACCCAATGTCATTGCATGTGTGTTCTCCTGACAAACCACATATGGATCCACCAGTGTCATTGGATGTCTGTTCTTTTCATGAACCACACATAAGGATCCACCAGTGTCATTGCATGTCTGTTCTTTTCATGAACCACACCCAAAGTCATTGCATGTCTGTTCTTTTCATGAACCACACCCAATGTCATTGCATGTCTGTTCTTTTCATGAACCACACATAAGGATCTACCAGTGTCATTGCATGTTTGTTCTTTTCATGAACCACACCCAATGTCATTGCATGTCTGTTCTTTTCATGAACCACACATAAGGATCTACCAGTGTCATTGCATGTTTGTTCTTTTCATGAACCACACCCAATGTCATTGCATGTGTGTTCTCCTGACAAACCACATATGGATCCACCAGTGTCATTGCATGTCTGTTCTTTTCATGAACCACACATAAGGATCCACAAGTGTCATTGCATGTCTGTTCTTTTCATGAACCACACCCAGTGTCATTGCTTGTGTGTTCTTTTCATGAACCACATAAGGATCTAGCAGTGTCCTTGCATGTCTGTACTTTTCATGAACCACACCCAATGTCATTGCATGTGTGTTCTCCTAACAAACCACATATGGATCCACCAGTGTCATTGCATGTCTGTTCTTTTCATGAACCACACATAAGGATCCACTAGTGTCATTGCATGTCTGTTCTTTTCATGAACCACACCCAATGTCATTGCATGTCTGTTCTTTTCATGAACCACATAAGGACCTACCAGTGTCATTGCATGTCTGTTCTTTTCATGAACCACACCCAATGTCATTGCATGTGTGTTCTCCTCACAAACCACATATGGATCCACCAGTGTCATTGCATGTCTGTTCTTTTCATGAACCACACCCAATGTCATTGCATGTGTGTTCTCCTCACAAACCACATATGGATCCACCAGTGTCATTGCATGTCTGTTCTTTTCATGAACCACACCCAATGTCATTGCATGTGTGTTCTCCTCACAAACCACATATGGATCCACCAGTGTCATTGCATGTCTGTTCTTTTCATAAATCACACATAAGGATCCACCAGTGTCATTGCATGTCTGTTCTTTTCATGAACAACACCCAGTTTCATTACATGTGTGTTCTTTTCATGAACCACAGCTAGAGTCGTTGGATGTCTGTTCTTTTCATGAACAACACCCAGTGTCATTGCATGTCTGTTCTTTTCATGAACCACACCCAATGTCACTGCATGTCTGTTCTTTTCATGAATCACATAAGGATCTACTAGTGTCATTGGATGTGTGTTCTTCTCATGACCCACACGTGGATCCACCCAATGTCATTGCATGTGTGTTCCTTTAAACAAACCACATAAGGATCCACTAGTGTCATTGGATGTGTGTTCTTTTCATGAACCACACCTAGTGTCATTGCATGTGTGTTCTTCTAAACAAACCACATAAGGATCCACCAGTGTCATTGCATGTCTGTTCTTTTCATGAACCACACCCAGTGTCATTGCATGTCTGTTCTTCTAAACAAACCAAATAAGGATCCACCAGTGTCATTGCATGTCTGTTCTTTCCATGAACCACACATAAGGATCCACCAGTGTCATTGCATGTCTGTTCTTTTCATGAACCACACCCAGTGTCATTGCATGTGTGTTCTTTTCATGAACCACATAAGGATCTACTAGTGTCATTGCATGTCTGTTCTTTTCATGAACCACACCCAATGTCATTGCGTGTGTGTTCTCCTGACAAACCACATATGGATCCACCAGTGTCATTGCATGTCTGTTCTTTTCATTAACCACACATAAGGATCCACCAGTGTCATTGCATGTCTGTTCTTTTCATGAACCACACCCAATGTCATTGCATGTCTATTCTTTTCATGAACCACACATAAGGATCTACCAGTGTCATTTCTTGTCTGTTCTTTTCATGAACCACACCCAATGTCATTGCATGTGTGTTCTCCTGACAAACCACATATGGATCCACCAGTGTCATTGCATGTCATTTCTTTTCATGAACCACACATAAGGATCCACCAGTGTCATTGCATGTCTGTTGTTTTCATGAACCACACCCAATGTCATTGCATGTCTGTTCTTTTCATGAACCACATAAGGATCTACCCGTGTCATTGCATGTCTGTTCTTTTCATGAACCACACTCAATGTCATTGCATGTGTGTTCTCCTGACAAACCACATATGGATCCACTAGTGTCATTGCATGTCTGTTCTTTTGATCAACCACACATAAGGATCCACACGTGTCATTGCATGTCTGTTCTTTTCATGAACCACACCCAATTTCATTGCATGTCTGATCTTTTCATGAACCACATAAGGATCTACCAGTGTCATTGCATGTCTGTTCTTTTCATGAACCACACCCAATGTCATTGCATGTGTGTTCTCCTGACAAACCACATATGGATCCACCAGTGTCATTGCATGTCTGTTCTTTTCATGAACCACACATAAGGATCCACCAGTGTCATTGCATGTCTGTTCTTTTCATGAACCACACCCAGTGTCATTGCATGTGTGTTCTTTCCATGAACCACAGCTAGAGTCATTGGATGTATGTTCTTTTCATGAACCACACACAGTGTCATTGCATGTCTGTTCTTTTCATGAACCACACCCGGTGTCACTTCATGTCTGTTCTTTTCATGAATCGCATAAGGATCTACCAATGTCATTGGATGTGTGTTCTTCTCATGAACCACACGTGGATCCACCCAATGTCATTTTGTGTGTGTTCCTCTAAATAAACCACATAAGGATCCACCAGTGTCATTGGATGTGTGTTCTTTTCATGAACCACACCCAATGTCATTGCATGTGTGTTCTTCTAAACAAACAACATAAGGATCCACCAGTGTCATTGCATGTCTGTTCTTTTCATGAACCACACCCAGTGTCATTGCATGTCTGTTCTTCTAAACAAACCATATAAGGATCCACTAGTGTCATTGCATGTCTGTTCTTTTCATGAACCACACATAAGGATCCACCAGTGTCATTGCATGTGTGTTCTTTTCATGAACCACACCTAGTGTCATTGCTTGTGTGTTCTTTTCATGAACCACATAAGGATCTACCAGTGTAAGTGCATGTCTGTTCTTTTCATTAACCACACCCAATGTCATTGCATGTGTTTTCTCTTCATGAACCACACATAAGGATCTACCAGTGTCATTGCATGTCTGTTCTTTTCATGAACCACACCCAATGTCATTGCATGTGTGTTCTCGTGACAAACCATATATGGATCCACCAGTGTCATTGCATGTCTGTTATTTACATGAACCACACATAAGGATCCACCAGTGTCATTGCATGTATGTTCTTTTCATGAACCACACATAAGGATCTACCAGTGTCATTGCATGTATGTTCTTTTCATGAACCACACCCAGTGTCATTGCTTGTGTGTTCTTTTCATGAACCACATAAGGATCTACCAGTGTCATTGCATGTCTGTTCTTTTCATGAACCACACCCAATGTCATTGCATGTGTGTTCTCCTGACAAACCACATATGGATCCACCAGTGTCATTGCATGTCTGTTCTTTTCATTAACCACACATAAGAATCCACCAGTGTCATTGCATGTCTGTTCTTTTCATGAACCACACCCAATGTCATTGCATGTCTATTCTTTTCATGAACCACACATAAGGATCTACCTGTGTCATTTCTTGTCTGTTCTTTTCATGAACCACACCCAATGTCATTGCATGTGTGTTCTCCTGACAAACCACATATGGATCCACCAGTGTCATTGCATGTCTGTTCTTTTCATGAACCACACATCAGGATCCACCAGTGTCATTGCATGTCTATTGTTTTCATGAACCACACCCAATGTCATTGCATGTCTGTTCTTTTCATGAACCACATAAGGATCTACCCGTGTCATTGCATGTCTGTTCTTTTCATGAACCACACCCAATGTCATTGCATGTGTGTTCTCCTGACAAACCACATATGGATCCACCAGTGCCATTGCATGTCTGTTCTTTTCATCAACCACACATAAGGATCCACAAGTGTCATTGCATGTCTGTTCTTTTCATGAACCACGCCCAATGTCATTGCATGTCTGTTCTTTTCATGAACCACATAAGGATCTACCAGTGTCATTGCATGTCTGTTCTTTTCATGAACCACACCCAATGTCATTGCATGTGTGTTCTCCTGACAATCCACATATGGATCCACCAATGTCATTGCATGTCTGTTCTTTTCATGAACCACACATAAGGATCCACCAGTGTCATTGCATGTCTGTTCTTTTCATGAACCACACCCAGTGTCATTGCATGTCTGTTCTTTTCATGAACCACACATAAGGATCTACCAGTGTCATTGCATGTCTGTTCTTTTCATGAACCACACCCAATGTCATTGCATGTGTGTTCTCCTGACAAACCACATATGGATCCACCAGTGTCATTGCATGTCTGTTCTTTTCATGAACCACACAGAAGGATCCACCAGTGTCATTGCATGTCTGTTGTTTTCATGAACCACACCCAATGTCATTGCATGTCTGTTCTTTTCATGAACCACATAAGGATCTACCCGTGTCATTGCATGTCTGTTCTTTTCATGAACCACATAAGGATCTACCCGTGTCATTGCATGTCTGTTCTTTTCATGAACCACACCCAATGTCATTGCATGTGTGTTCTCCTGACAAACCACATATGGATCCACTAGTGTCATTGCATGCCTGTTCTTTTCATCAACCACACATAAGGATCCACAAGTGTCATTGCATGTCTGTTCTTTTCATGAACCACACCCAATGTCATTGCATGTCTGTTCTTTTCATGAACCATATAAGGATCTACCAGTGTCATTGCATGTCTGTTCTTTTCATGAACCACACCCAATGTCATTGCATGTGTGTTCTCCTGACAATCCACATATGGATCCACCAGTGTCATTGCATGTCTGTTCTTTTCATGAACCACACATAAGGATCCACCAGTGTCATTGCATGTCTGTTCTTTCCATGAACCACACCCAGTGTCATTGCATGTGTGTTCTTTCCATGAACCACGGCTAGAGTCATTGGATGTATGTTCTTTTCATGAACCACACACAGTGTCATTGCATGTCTGTTCTTTTCATGAACCACACCCGGTGTCACTTCATGTCTGTTCTTTTCATAAATCACATAAGGATCTACCAATGTCATTGGATGTGTGTTCTTCTCATGAACCACACGTGGATCCACCCAATGTCATTTTGTGTGTGTTCCTCTAAACAAACCACATAAGGATCCACCAGTGTCATTGGATGTGTGTTCTTTTCATGAACCACACCCAATATCATTGCATCTGTGTTCTTCTAAACAAACCACATAAGGATCCACCAGTGTCATTGCATGTCTGTTCTTTTCATGAACCACACCCAGTGTCATTGCATGTCTGTTCTTATAAACAAACCACATAAGGACCCACCAGTGTCATTGCATGTCTGTTCTTTTCATGAACCACACATAAGGATCCACCAGTGTCATTGCATGTCTGTTCTTTTCATGAACCACACCCTGTGTCATTGCATGTGTGTTATTTTCATGAACCACATAAGGATCTACCAGTGTCATTGCATGTCTGTTCTTTTCATGAACCACACCCAGTGTCATTGCATGTGTGTTATTTTCATGAACCACATAAGGATGTACCAGTGTCATTGCATGTATGTTCTTTTCATGAACCACACCCAATGTCATTGCATGTGTGTTCTCCTGATAAACCACATATGGATCCACCAGTGTCATTGCATGTCTGTTCTTTTCATGAACCACACCTAGTGTCATTGCATGTCTGTTCTTTTCATGAACCACACCCAATGTCATTGCATGTCTGTTCTTTTCATGAACCACACATAAGGATCTACCAGTGTCATTGCATGTCTGTTCTTTTCATGAACCACACCCAATGTCATTGCATGTGTGTTCTCCTGACAAACCACATATGGATCCACCAGTGTCATTGCATGTCTGTTCTTTTCATGAACCACACATAAGGATCCACCAGTGTCATTGCATGTCTATTCTTTTCATGAACCACACCCAATGTCCTTGCATGTCTATTCTTTTGATGAACCACATAAGGATCTACCAGTGTCATTGCATGTATGTTCTTTTAATGAACCACACCTAATGTCATTGCATGTGTGTTCTCCTGACAAACCACATATGGATCCACCAGTGCCATTGCATGTCTGTTCTTTTCATGAACCACACATAAGGATCCACCAGTGTCATTGCATGTCTGTTCTTTTCATGAACCACACCCAGTGTCATTGCATGTGTGTTCTTTTCATGAACCACACAAGGATCTACTAGTGTCATTGCATGTCTATTATTTTCATGAACCACACCCAATGTCATTGCATGTGTGTTCTCCTAACAAACCACATATGGATCCACCAGTGTCATTGCATGTCTGTTCTTTTTACGAACCACACATAAGGATCCACCAGTGTCATTGCATGTCTGTTCAGCAATTTCTTCTTCCATGGAGGTTCTAGCAGGCGGTGGTTCACCTATTACCTTAGCAGTCATAATACTGTTCCCAAATAGGAAACTGAGTGAGCTATCCATAATGAAATAGTGATTGGAACAGAGCTAGTCATAAAGGCAACATAAGAAAGGAACTAATTTTTTTGTGTTTTTGAAATAAGGAAGCAAACTTGTAAAACTAATTTTTTTTGTGTTTTTGAAGAACAAAATAGGCAAACAAAGCAAAAATAAACTAAGCAAAAAAAACAACAAAGTGAAGAGATTGGTTATGAGGGACTCCCCTTGTGAAGATGTCCTTGACTCCCCGACAACGGCGCCAGAAAAATGCTTGATTGCTCAATGCACGACGCCCAGAAAAATGCTTGTTGGCGGTGTTGATGTAGAGCTCGTTGGGAACCCCAAGAGGAAGGTATGATGAGCACAGCAGCAAGTCTCCCTCAGTTATGAAACCAAGGTTTATTCGAACCAGTAGGAGCAAGGAAACACCCCAAAGGTGTTACTAGCTGAGCTTTGGCAGGGCGCACTACCGGTGCTAGTAGCAACGTGGAGACCTGCACAACACAACCACAGAACTTTGTCCCCAACTTGCAATGAGGTTGTCAATCTCACCGTGTTTTGTGGAAAACAAAGGATTAAACGTATCAAATGGAAAGAAGTAAATGTTTGCAGAAAGTAAACACAAAGCAGTAAAAGATTGTAGATTGTATGTAAAATAAAAGGACCGGGATCCATAGTTCACTAGAGGTGGCTCTCCTTAGATAGATAACATGCTGCGTGAACAAATTACAGCGGGGCAATTGACAAACACCGAGAAAGCAATACATGCATATACTAATCATCTTGACTCCTTTGAGACTTGATTGGGCATTACAACATAATACATAGACCGCCATCAAACTACATCTATGACTAATAATCCACCTTCAGGTTATCATCCGAACCCCCTCCAGTATTAAGTTGCAAGCAACAGATTATTGCTTTACCAACTGCGTGTAAAGTAAACAATACGATTGTTCTATGAACAAAGGATTGTTGTTTTCTCCCTAGTAGCAACATCACATCTAGTACCTTAGATATTTCTGTCACTTCCCCAAATTACCAGAGGCATGAACCCACTATCGAGCATAAATACTAACTCTTGGAGTTGCTAGCATCTACTTGGCCAGGATAGCTACTAACAACGGAAAGCATGCAAGATCTCAAATAACAAAGACATGATAGAATCAATAATCAATCTGAAATAGCATCTCAATATCCATCGGATCCCCGCAAACACAACATGTATGAATTACAAATAGATGATCTTGATCATGAACGGAGCTCACAAGATCTAAACATGAAAGAACGAAGGAAGAGAAACCAGCCATCTAGCTACTACATGGATCCGTAGTCCAAGGATGAACTACTCACGCATCACACCGGAGGCTTGCATGGTGATGAAGAAGGCCTCCAGGGTGAATTCCCCTCTCCGGCAGGGTGCCGGGAAGAGCTTCAGATCCCTCCTGATCTAGGGATGGAGATGACGGCGGCTACAGACTCTTTCATGGATTTTTGATCGGGTACTTAGGGTTTTCGTCCCGAGGGTAACTTATAGGCGGAAGGAGAAGCCGAGGGGGTGCCAGGGCTGGCCTCACCACCCCCTGGCACGGGCCAGGCTGGGACACGCGGCTAGGTGGTGTGGTGGCCCCCTGGCCCCTCTCCGTCTCGTATTCTGGCACTTGATCCCTTCTAGAAAAATAGGCACTTTGGCTTTTGTCCCGTCCAATTCCGAGAATATTCATTTTCTGACTTCCCTGGAACCAAAAACAACAGAAAACAGGCAGCTGGCACTGTGGCTCTTGTTAATAGGTTAGTTCAAGAAATCATATGAAAAGTACTCCAAAGTTAGAACAAAACACAAGAAAGTGGATAAAACCAAGAATGGAACATCAAAAATTATAGATACATTTGCAATGTATCAACTTCCCCAAGCTTAACTCCTGCTCGTCCTCGAGTAGGTAAGTGATAAAAAGAAAGAATTTTTGAGGTGACATGCACCATCAAAGACTTGACCAAAGTATTTGCAAAATATTCAAAGCTGGGATCATAGTACTTCAATCATAACATGAAAGACAAAGTTCTAGCAATAAGACAAAGAAACTAAGATGCAACATGAAAAGGCACAAACAAAATATTCATGAATAACAATGCTTTGCAAGACGTTTGTTTGTTTCACATAAAGAAAACAAAGCATAAGAGTATTCAGCTTGTCCCTCAGTAGAGTAGCAAATATAAATGCATAGGACACCTTCAAAGTTCATAAGAGTGACTAGATACAATAGTTTCAAACAAGCAATATCAAAGTATGCATCAATCAACTAGTCTTGGGACAATGCACATAGAACAAAGAATGGCCACTATGCTCTCAAAGTAGGTGCATAAAGATAGAAGGTGGAGACTCAATATAATGGTGGAAGAAAGACCTTTTGTAAAAGTAAGTAGGGATTCAAGTATCATAAAGAGCTTCCAAAAATTATGGTACTTACAGCTTTCAGCTCTCATTGCCCGTATCATAAGCATCTTGTAGTGATTAAGGTTAAAGTGAACAAACTATGGTGTACATGCTTGACGAAGTATAAGTCAGAAATCTCATGTCCCTTGTATACGAGTGCCGCTCCTCATGCTACTCAAGTTTATTCACCGGTAAGTTCTTGTCATCGTAAGTACATGTGTATCATAGAGAACCGCCAACGGGGTACCCCTTGCCCGATGATACGGAAGAATCCCCATATCAAAATGACAAGGCAAGCAGACAATGAGCATCTCAGCATTCTTCTTATTTACCATGGGAATATGGTGCTTTTTTCTATCTTTCGTCTTTTCATAGTATCTCTTTTTTTTTCTTTTCTCTTTTTTTTCTCAATATAGGACTCTTTTTTTTATAAGAAGAATGCTTCATAGACAGCTCATTATGGTTACGCTGCAGGTTTCCACCATGTTAGCATGGATTAGACTAGTGGCCCAGGTGTTTCTCTAACACATATACATAACTCCATGGACTTACAAGCTCCCCTTTCATTTCACACCGACGACATCCATATACAAAAGAGCATGATATCAACTAGGTACAAGTACCAAGTGCAATGTTGAAAGCGTTCCCCATGAAAGCATGGTTCTGCTAATTCCCAACAAATAAGTGCAAGCATATACAACATAGACGACACAATGGTTCAAGTTTATTAAGGGCAAGTAAAGTAAAGTGTGCCTTCAAGTTCGTGAGAGCTTTAGTCACTAGTTTTCTCATAACAAGCGGAAGGTAAACAAAAGCATGAATATACTTGGAATAGCATAAGCTAGTAGGTAGGTATGGTGGACTCTTTGGAATAACTTGGTTTAGGGAGTTGGATGCATGAGTGGAACTCATACTTTGTTGTGGAGGCTAGCAAAAGACTGGGAGCGACAAACTAAGAGAGCAATAATGGCCATAATAATGCAGAGCGACAAAACATCATTGATCAAAGCATAAAGTGATACTACAAGTTGAAAACTAAAGGATCATAAAGGCTTATGGTGACTTGTGATAGTCATAACATGGTGTGAGCATGTGCCAAGTCAACCCAAATAAAGCATCAAAGGAGAATACCACTATACTATGCTTTAATATGCTAAAACAACGCATGATTCATCCAAGGCACATTAAGCAATCTCAATTGTTTATAACAAGTCATGCTAAAGCAAATAATACTAAGCATAAATCCAAAACAATATCAAGCATGGCATGACAAACCATATGCCACAGTAAAAAACGAGCTCTTTTTACCACATAAGTATGGACTTTCCTACTCTTTTCCAAACCAAACCAAACTATTCGCAAACCAAAGTGTGAAAGAGGGGGTCCAACCAACTTATTCAGAAAACTAAGCAAACCAAGCAAACTAAAAACCAAAGAAAAAACAAAAAGAAGACGCTCCAAGAAAAACACAACTGTGCATGAAACAATAAAAATGAAGCGTCTGGAAGAAACCTGGAATTTTTATTGACGAAGAAGGGGAATGCCTTGGGCATCCCGAAGCTTTGACGCTTGTACTTCTTCGATATTTCTTGGGGTGACACCTGTGGCATCCCCAAGGTTGAGCTTTAGTCCATCCTTCATCTCATTACTCATTCCTTCCATACACCTGGAATTTTTCCTTCATACAAAACTTCACACAATCTCATTAGCAACATTAGTGCACTTAAGATAAATAAGTCTTAAGGTTCAGTTATAACACCAAATAAACTTCCATTAGAACACTAGCTACTGTAGCACTTCCCTCAAAAATCTCAATTCCCCAAAGGAACTCAAGAAGGAACTAACAAGAAGCAAATGCAGAAAATGGCAGAAATCTGTCAAAACAGACCTGTAGGTAAAGACGAATTTTGTCGAAGACCTTCTGTTTCTCAAATCAAAAAGTGTTGAACTAACTGAAGTTAGATAACAACCTGGGTCAGAAGCACAAAAAATTACAGCTCAATCCGACATAAATAGCTCTCTCAGGAATTTCTACGGTGAAGCACAAAAATCTGTTTCGGGACAGCAACTTTCCCAATCATTACTTCTCTCTCATTAGAGGTTACTCTTGGCACAAAAAGCAAATAAAAAGGATAAGGAGAGGTTATTACAAAGGTAATAACTTCCAAGACTCAACTAAAACTTTTGGGTTATCCCCCAATAAGTACTTTTCTTTAAGGCCTTTAAGTTAGGCATGAAAATTTGAGAAGATGCTCTCATAGGAAATATAAATTGAAGTAAAAGAGAGCATCAAGAAGCAAATTCAAAACACATTTAAGTCTAACCCGCTTCCTATGCATGGGAATCTTGTATGCAAATAAATGCACAAATAGCAAAGTGATAGGCATATGAAGATAAAACAAAAGTAACTTCAAAACTTTTAGCACATAGAGAGGTGTTTCATTACCATAAAAACTTCTACAACCATATTTTCCTCTCTCATAATAATTTTCAGTAGCCTCATGAATAAACTCAACAATATAACTATCACATAAGGAATGCTTTTCATGATCTACAAGCACTAGAGCTTTATTATAAACATTTTCAAAAGAATCCTCGGGAACATAACATTCACCCTCCTTTGATAAGCATGGGGGACAATCAAATAATGTAAGGGATAAAGAGTTACTCTCATTAGAAGGTAGGCATGGGTAGATCCATTCTTCCTCCTTTTGTCCATCACTCTCCTCCTCTTTTTCATCTAATGAGCTTTCAGGTTCAGCAATTTCTTCTTCCATGGAGGTTCTATCAGGCGGTGGTTCACCTATTACCTTAGCAGTCATAATACTGTTCCCAAATAGGAAACTGAGTGAGCTATCCATAATGAAATAGTGATTGGAGCAGATCTAGTCATAAAGGCAACTTAAGAAAGGAACTAATTTTTTTGTGTTTTTGAAATAAGGAAGCAAACTTGTAAAACTAATTTTTTTTGTGTTTTTGAAGAACAAAACAGGCAAACAAAGCAAAAAGAAACTAAGCAAAAAAACAACAAAGTAAAGAGATTGGTTATGAGGGACTCCCCTTGTGAAGATGTCCTTGACTCCCCGGAAACGGTGCCAGAAAAATGCTTGATGGCTCAATGCACGGCGCATAGAAAAATGCTTGTTGGCGGTGTTGATGTAGAGCTCATTGGGAACCCCAAGAGGAAGGTATGATGAGCACAGCATCAAGTTTCCCTCAGTTATGAAACCAAGGTTTAATCGAACCAGTAGGAGCAAGGAAACACCCCAAAGGTGTTACTAGCTGAGCTTTGGTAGGGCGCACTACCGGTGCTAGTAGCAACGTGGAGACCTGCACAACACAACCACAGAACTTTGTCCCCAACTTGCGATGAGGTTGTCAATCTCACCGTGTTTTGCGGAAAACAAAGGATTAAACATATCAAATTGAAAGAAGTAAAAGTTTGCAGAAAGTAAACACAAAGCAGTAAAAGATTGTAGATTGTATGTAAAATAAAAGGACCGGGATCCATAGTTCACTAGAGGTGGCTCTCCTTAGATAGATAACATGTTGGGTGAACAAATTACAGCGGGGCAATTGACAAACACCGAGAAAGCAATACATGCATATACTAATCATCTTGACTCCTTTGAGACTTGATTGGGCATTACAACATAATACATAGACCGCCATCCAACTACATCTATGACTAATAATCCACCTTCAGGTTATCATCCGAACCCCCTCCAGTATTAAGTTGCAAGCAACAGATTATTGCTTTACGAACTGCGTGTAAAGTAAACAATACGATTGTTCTATGAACAAAGGATTGTTGTTTTCTCCCTAGTAGCAACAGCACAACTAGTACCTTAGAGATTTTTGTCACTTCCCCAGATTACCAGAGGCATGAACCCACTATCGAGCATAAATACTAACTCTTGGAGTTGCTAGCATCTACTTGGCCAAGATATCTACTAACAACGGAAAGCATGCAAGATCTCAAATAACAAAGACATGATAGAATCAATAATCAATCTGAAATAGCATCTCAATATCCATTGGATCCCCACAAACACAACATGTATGAATTACAAATAGATGATCTTGATCATGAACGCAGCTCACAAGATCTAAACATGAAAGCACAAAGGTGGAGAAACCAGCCATCTAGCTACTACATGGATCCGTAGTCCAAGGATGAACTACTCACGCATCACATCGGAGGCTTGCATGGTGATGAAGAAGGCCTCCAGGGTGAATTCCCCTCTCCGGCAGGGTGCCGGGAAGAGCTTCAGATCCCTCCCGATCTAGGGATGGAGATGACGGTGAATACAAACTCTTTCGTGGATTTTTGATCGGGTACTTAGGGTTTTCGTCCTGAGGGCAACTTATAGGCGGAAGGAGAGGCCGAGGGGGTGTCAGGGCTGGCCTCACAACCCCCTGGCGCGGGCCAGGCTGGGCCGGGCGGCTAGGTGGTGTGGTGGCCCCCTGGCCCCTCTCCGTCTCGTATTCTGGCACTTGATCACTTCCAGAAAAATAGGCACTTTGGCTTTTGTCCCGTCCAATTCCGAGATTATTCATTTTCTGACTTTCCTGGAACCAAAAATAGCAGAAAACAGGCAGCTGGCACTGTGGCTCTTGTTAATAGGTTAGTCCCATAAATCATATGAAAATTACTCCAAAGTTGGAACAAAACACAAGAAAGTGGATAAAACCAAGCATGGAACATCAAAAATTATAGATACATTTGCAATGTATCAACCACACCCAATGTCATTGCATGTCTGTTCTTTTCATGAACCACACATAAGGATCTACCAGTGTCATTGCATGTGTGTTCTTTTCATGAACCACACCCAATGTCATTGCATGTGTGTTCTCTTGACAAACCACATATGGATCCACTAGTGTCATTGCATGTCTGTTCTTTTCATGAACCACACAGAAGGATCCACTAGTGTCATTGCATGTCTGTTCTTTTCATGAACCACACCCAGTGTCATTGCATGTGTGTTCTTTTCATGAACCACATGAGGATCTACCAGTGTCATTGCATGTCTATTCTTTTCATGAACCACACCGAATGTCATTGCTTGTGTGTTCTCCTGACAAACCACATATGGATCCACCGGTGTCATTGCATGTCTGTTCTTTTCATGAACCACACATAAGGATCCACCAGTGTCATTGCATGTCTACTCTTTTCATGAACCACACCTAGTGTCATTGCATGTCTGTTATATTCATGAACCACAGCTAGAGTCATTGGATGTCTATTCTTTTCATGAACCACACCTAGTGTCATTTCATGTCTGTTCTTTTCATGAACCACACCCGGTGTCACTGCATGTCTGTTCCTTTCATGAATCACATAAGGATCTACCAGTGTCATTGGATGTGTGTTCTTCTCATGAACCACAATGGATCCACCCAATGTCATTGCATGTGTGTTCCTCTAAACAAACCACATAAGGATCCACCAGTGTCATTGGATGTGTGTTCTTTTCATGAACCACACCCAGTGTCATTGCATGTGTGTTCTTCTAAACAAACCACATAAGGATCCACCAGTGTCATTTCATGTCTTTTCTTTTCATGTACCACACCCAGTGTCATTGCATGTATGTTCTTCTAAATAAACCACATAAGGATCCACCGGTGCCATTGCATGTCTGTTCTTTTCATGAACCACACATAAGGATCCACCAGTGTCATTGCATGTCTGTTCTTTTCATGAACCACACATAAGGATCCACTAGTGTCATTGCATGTCTGTTCTTTTCATGAACCACACCCACTGTCATTGCATGTCTGTTCTTTTCATGAACCACACATAAGAATCTACCTGTGTCATTGCATGTCTGTTCTTTTCATCAACCACACCCAGTGTCATTACATGTGTGTTCTCCTGACAAACCACATATGGATCCACCAGTGTCATTGCATGTCTGTTCTTTTCATCAACCACACATAAGGATCCACCAGTGTCATTGCATGTCTGTTCTTTTCATGAACCACACCCAATGTCATTCCATGCCTGTTCTTTTCATGAACCACATAAGGATCTACCAGTGTCATTGCATGTCTGTTCTTTTCATGAACCACACCCGATGTCATTGCATGTGTGTTCTCCTGACAAACCACATATGGATCCACCAGTGTCATTGCATGTCTGTTCTTTTCATGAACCACACATCAGGATCCACCAGTGTCATTGCATGTCTGTTATTTTCATGAACCACACCCAATGTCATTGCATGTCTGTTCTTTTCATGAACCACATAAGGATCTACCAATGTCATTGCATGTCTGTTCTTTTCATGAACGACACCCAATGTCATTGCATGTGTGTTGTCCTGACAAACCACATATGGATACACCAGTGTCATTGCATGTATGTTCTTTTCATGAACCACACATAAGGATCCACCATTGTCATTCCATGTCTGTTCTTCTCATGAACCACACCCAGTGTCATTGCATGTCTGTTCTTTTCATGAACCACATCTAGAGTCATTGTATGTCTATTCTTTTCGTGAACCACACCCAGTGTCATTGCATGTCTGTTCTTTTCATGAACCACAACCGGTGTCACTGCATGTCTATTCTTTTCATGAATCACATAAGGATCTACCAGTGCCATTGGATGTGTGTTCTTCTCATGAACCACACATGGATCCACCCAATGTCATTGCATGTGTGTTCCTCTAAACAAACAACTTAATGATCCACCAGTGTCATTGGATGTGTGTTCTTTTCATGAACCACACCTAGTGTCATTGCATGTGTGTTCTTCTAAACAAACCACATAAAGATCCATCAGTGTCATTGCATGTCTGTTCTTTTCATGAACCACACCCAGTGTCATTGCATGTTTATTCTTCTAAACAAACCACATAAGGATCCACCAGTGTCATTTCATGTTAGTTCTTTTCA
This sequence comes from Avena sativa, assembly GCA_916181665.1. NCBI lineage: Eukaryota > Viridiplantae > Streptophyta > Magnoliopsida > Poales > Poaceae > Avena > Avena sativa. Next base: position 180,944,366 of record OV702289.1, on the reverse strand, counting down.
TGAACCATATATAAGGATCCACCAGTGTCATTGCATGTCTGTTCTTTTCATGAACCACACCCAGTTTCATTGCAGGTGTGTTCTTTTCATGAACCACATAAGAATCTACCAGTGTCATTGCATGTCTGTTCTTTTCATGAACCACACCCAATCTCATTGCATGTGTGTTCTCCTGACAAACCACATATGGATCCACCAGTGTCATTGCATGTCTGTTCTTTTCATGAACCACACATAAGGATCCAATAGTGTCATTGCATGTCTGTTCTTTTCATGAACGACACCCAATGTCATTGCATGTCTGTTCTTTTCATGAACCACACATAAGGATCTACCAGTGTCATTGCATGTCTGTTCTTTTCATGAACCACACCGAATGTCATTGCATGTGTGTTCTCCTGACAAACCACATATGGATCCACCAGTTTCATTGCATGTATGTTCTTTTCATGAACCACACATAAGGATCCACCAGTGTCATTGCATGTCTGTTCTTTTCATGAACCACACCCAGTGTCATTGCATGTGTGTTCTTTTCCTGAACCACATAAAGATCTACCAGTGTCATTGCATGCCTTTTCTTTTCATGAACCACACCCAATGTCATTGCATGTGTGTTCTCCTGACAAACCACATATGGATCCACCAGTGTCATTGCATGTCTGTTCTTTTCATGAACCACACATAAGGATCCACCAGTGTCATTGCATGTCTATTCTTTTCATGAACCACACATGGATCCACCAGTGTCATTGCATGTATGTTCTTTTCATGAATCACAACTAGAGTCATTGCATGTCTGTTACTTCCATAAACCACATATGGATCCACCTAGTGTGATTGCATGTCTGTTCCTCTAAACAAACCACATAAGGATCCACCAGTGTCATTGGATGTGTGTTCTTCTCATGAACCACACATGGATCCACCAGTGTCATTGCATGTTTGTTCCTCTAAACAAACCACATAAGGATCCCCAAGTGTCATTGCATGTCCGTTCTTTTCATGAACCACACATAAGGATCCACCAGTGGCATTGCATGTCTGTTCTTTTCATGAACCACACCCAGTGTCATTGCATGTGTGTTCTTTTCATGAACCACAGCTAGAGTCATTGGATGTCTATTCTTTTCATGAACAACACCCAGTGTCATTGCATGTCTGTTCTTTTCATGAACCACACCCGGTGTCACTGCATGTCTGTTCTTTTCATGAACCACATAAGGATCTACCAGTCTCATTAGATGTGTGTTCTTCTCATGAACCACATGTGGATCCACCGGTGTCATTGCATGTCTGTTCCTCTAAACAAACCACATAAGGATCCACCAGTGTCATTGGATGTGTGTTCTTTTCATGAACCACACCCAGTGTCATTGCATGTGTGTTCTTCTAAACTAACCACATAAGGATCCACTAGTGTCATTGCATGTCTGTTCTTTTCATGAACCACACCCAGTATCATTGCATGTCTGTTCTTCTAAACAAACCACATAAGGATCCACCAGTGTCATTGCATGTCCGTTCTTTTCATGAACCACACATAAGGATCCACCAGTGTCATTGGATGTCTGTTCTTTTCATGAACCATACCTAGTGTCATTGCATGTGTGTTCTTTTCATGAACCACACCCGGTGTCACTGCATGTCTGTTCTTTTCATGAATCACACAAGGATATACCATTGTCATTGGATGTGTGTTATTCTCATGAACCACACGTGGATCTACCCAATGTCATTTCATGTGTGTTCCTCTAAACAAACCATAGAAGGATCCACCAGTGTCATTGGATGTGTTTTCTTTTCATGAACCACACCCAGTGTCATTGCATGTGTGTTCTTCTAAAAAAACCACATAAGGATCCACCAGTGTCATTGCATGTCTGTTCTTTTCATGAACCACACCCAATGTCATTGCATGTCTGTTTGTAACATCCCAAAAATTTTCCTAAAAATATTCATCATAGCATTCATATCATCATGGCATGTACTACTTTGCATTAGTTTTGTCCTCCAAGAATTTGGTGAAATTTAGAGGCTTTTTGGAGCACTTATGCTAAATTCAAAGAAAACTAGAAAAGAAATTCAAAAAGAAAAAGAAAAGGAGGGAAAGGATTTTCAAACTGCTGTGCAGCAGCAGTTCTGGCCTTTTGGCCCAACCAGCCTAGTAAGCCCACCCGGCCTCCCTCTCCCTTCTCTGTCTTTTCGCACCCCCCTCAGCTAACTCCCAATCACTTAGCGCGGGCCCCACGCCACGTCGCCGCCACCTCAGCGTCTTCCACGCGAACGGTCGGCGCCCCCTTTCCTCCTCTGCCGTTTCCATCGCCGAGTGATTGCGAGCATTTTTGCGAGTTAATCGCCACCGCTTCGGCCCCTTCTTAATCCCCTCCTTCTCCCCGACCGTTTCCCCCCAGACATAGCCCCTGGAGAAACCCCAGGCTCCCCAATTTCCACCTCAAACCGCCGTCGACCGAAGCATCTCCAGCGAGAATTCTGGTGAGCCCCGGCCGTGCCGTGCCCTCCTCTCTGCTCTGTAATGCTTGCGGTAACCTAGCGCATGTTTTAACCTCGGCCACATGCCTTCTTTTGCACCAGGTCGACGACGCGACTCAACTCCGGCGAACCCTCTCTGCCGCCATCGTCCATTGCTTTTTCCGTTCACGTTAAGGTTCCCACCGCCCCCTTTTGGTCTTTGCTAGGTCATGCAGATCCTTGCACATCTCGCTGACCCCTTTGCTATCTGGTTCGAGCCCTAGGTCGCCGTCTCCGACACCGAGCCGTGAGCTCCGCCGCCTGCTCAACTCCGGCGAGGGATCAAGGCCAAGCCAGAGCACCCCCCGCTCCACAGTGACCTCTGATGAGACCGCCATGACCTCCTCGACCTCTGGTACGTGTCCACAGTCTCCCTACCCCTGTTGAATCGCCAGACCGCCATCGGCTGACGCTCCGCCGCCGCACGCAGCCGGTCAGCGCCGCCCATCTCCGGCCAGGCCACCTGGAACTGTCAGATCATTTGTCCGCGGCTAGGATTAGATCGTGGACGAACCGGTACGGGCTAATCTGGTCCGTCTATTATCACTTAAGATCCAACAGCCCACAATGGTCGATCCGACCGAACCGGTACGGGCCAATTTGATTGCGCCACATCGCCCAGGATAATCTGTTTAAATAGAAATTAGACAGATTTTGTATTAAACTTAGAAAATCCATAACTTTTGTTCCACAATTCAGAAAAATGCAAATTTGGTGTCTATGGATTCAGAAAAATAAGACCTTTATTATAGAAGCCTTGTTTCACACTTTTGCCTCTGAAAAATTGGAATTTTAGGCAGCACCTTTTTAGGAGTATTTTTCTCATAAAAATTGTTCTAGAAATTGTTTTGGGGTATTTCTTATGCATTTAGATGAGGCATTTTACCCTCTGTACTGTAGACTCCGTTGAAGGAAATATGCCCTGAGAGGCAATAATAAAGTTGTTATTATGTATTCCTTGTATATGATAGATGTTTATTTTACATGCTATAATTGTATTGATAGGAAACATCAATACATGTGTGTTTAATAAACAAAAAGGGTTCCTAGTCATGCCTCTCTTATAGACTAGCTTGTTGATTAACAGGATGATCAATGTTTCCTGATCATGGACATTGGATGTTGTTAATAACAAGGTCACACCATTCGTGGAATGATGTGATGAACATTCATCCAAAGTATAACATTACGATCAAGTCATTGTGTTTATATTGCTATAACATCATACGAAGTAATCTTTATCCTTAGACCATGATATCATGTTAATTGCTAACACCGGAAGAGTATCTTGATAACATCAAACGTCACACCGTAACAGGGTGACTATAAAGATGGGTTCAGTGCTACGAAGGTGTTATGTTGAGGCTCATGGATCAAGAGTGGAATTTGTCAATCCAGATGACAGATAGATATACTCTGGACCCTCTCGGTGATATCACATTAGGATAGCTTGCAAGCAAGTGATGTGATCACTAGAATGTTATATCACAGGAACGAGAAAAGAGTGCATGTCGGTAACGAGATCAAACTAGGTATGGATATACCGATGATCGAATCTTGGACATGTAATATATCGAGAGACAAAGGGATTTAGTTACAAGCGTTAAAGGTTCTCACGATCACAGGAGTCATCGTTGAATGTGTAGGAGTCAGTACGGATCTCCAGGTCCCGCTGTTGATTATTGATCGGAGAAGGGTCTCGATCATGTCTGCATTATTCGCGAACCGTAGGGTGGCACACTTAAGAGTTACCGGACACCATTTTGGAGCACATATGTTTCAGACGAAAGAATTGCAAAGCGCAGGAATTGTTTCAATAGAAACCAGAAATTGTTTCGGGTGAAATTGTAGAAGGTAGTTCTGCATGTGATATTGAAATATTGCAAGGGGCTATATGTGAATGTTTGTTAATTAAAGTAATTAACAAAATTCTGAATAAATTTAATAAAAGAGTTTTATTAAATGAGAGAGCATTAAATTTGGAGAAACTTAATGCATTTAAAGTGGAGACTTTAAAAGGGAATGTGAAGAGGCATTTTAATGTGGAGGAGTTACCACCACATGAATGGGGGAGGTGAGGGGTCACCCCTCCCCCATGCGCCGCCCATGGAGAGAGGGGGCACCCCCCCTCCTCCTATAAAAGGCCACCCATTCCCTCCTTCATCCACACACCTCCTTGTGAAGGATCTCTCTCCCCCGCTACATTATTTCCCCATGGTCTCGAATTAGCGAGATACATGTTCCCGGTGGCATTTCGTCTGGAAGGAGTTGCTGCTTCCGCTGGATCGCTGGAGCGAGGAGGTGGAGGTTGTCCGGTGGCTTGAACGTGTGTACGAGTGCGGATGCGCTGCTGAGTTGCGGCGCTCGGACTTCCTCACGATCTTGAGATCGGCAAGTGTACGACTACATCAACCACGAGTCCTACTCGTTAACAAAGCTCGTTGTCTTCGAGAGTAAGTTCTCTATGGATGTATGTCCACCCGTTTGCTCTGTACCTAGTAGATAGATCTTGGCGTGTAGTTCACACCGTAGGAAATTTTTTGTTTTCTAGGCTGCGGACCCAACAGTGGTATCAGAGCCTGATCTATGCGTAGGTGCTTTGCATGGGTAGTACACATATGTTTATATGTGGGCGATGATGATCATGTTATTGCATCTTCTATGTACTTTGGATATTGGTGGCATAGTGGGATGAAGCGGCCCGGACCAACCTTACATGTCATCGTACATGAGACCGGTTCCACGACTAACATGCAACTTGTTTTGCATAAGTGGCTGGCGGGTGTCTGTCTCTCCTACTATAGTCAATATCTGATTTACAACGAGTTTCTAATAACTTGGTTATCCTCGTTGTGGTTCATGTTCGTAGGTTAGACAGGTTCTATCTCCGAAAGCCCTAAGCCACGTAGTTTAGATCGTTGCTGGGCTAGTGTTTTGATATGGTATTGTTGTAAGTAGATGTATAATAGATACTCTTACAACTCACTTAACGTGTAAGTTCCATAGACCTTGGCCTTAGACACAAAGGAATGATAGAGATCATACCACGATGCAAATGATAGAGATCAAATGCATGGACCATATCACCTCACTTCACACATTAGATGTTAGCATCTTATATTGCTAGTTTCGCGCATTTGGTAGCATTATAAGATGATCCCTCATTTAGATATCAAGATAAAATGTGTTCTTCCTTAAGTATGCACCGTTTTGTGGATCGTGTTTTGAGGCATCACGTGATGATCGGGTGTTTTCAACTCTACGCTTTCATACATCGGGTGTAAGACAGTTTTACACACGCAAATACTAAGGTTCTTACTTGACGAGCCTAGCATGTACATACATGGCCTCGGAACACGGACCGAAAGGTTAAGCATGAGTCATATAGTTGATATGATGCCCATATAGATGCTCGCCTTTGAAGCTACACCGACTCACGTGATGATCGGACTTGGTGTAGTGGATTTGGTTCATGTAATCACCAAAAGGACACGAGGGATGTCGTTTTTGAGTGGGAGTTCATTAGTAATTTGGATTAGTTGTACTCAATCTATCATAAACTTAGTCTAAATATACTTTACAAATTCTGTTGTAGATGGCACCACCTGCTTTTAATTTCAATGTGTTCATGGAGAAAGAGAAACTTGCTGCGAATGGTAGCAACTTCACCAACTGGGCTATGAATTTGAGGATTCTCCTCACTGCTGCACAAAAGCAATATGTGCTAGTGCCGCTAGGCCCCCCACCAGCTCCTGATGCCCCTGACGAGGAAAAGAACGTCTATATAACTCGTCAGGAGGACCACAACTTAGTTCATTACGGCATACTGTATGGGCTAGAGCCAGAACTTCGAAAGCGTTTCGAAAATGGCAATGCCTTTGATACCATGGGAGAATTGAAAATGATTTTCGATACCCATGCTGCCGTAGAGAGTTATAATGCTACAGAAAAGTTCTTTAGCTGCATGATGGAGGAAAACAGCTCCGTTAGTGAGCACGTACTCAAAATGTCTGGGTACGCCGATAAGCTTGTGTCTTTGGGAATGACGATTCCCATTGACTTAGGCATACATCGTGTTCTCCAATCTCTGCCACCTAGCTACAAGAGCTTCATGATGAACTATAATATGCAGGGCATGAAGAAATCTCTTCCCGAGCTTCTGTCAATGCTTAAGACTGCAGAAGTGGAGATTAGGAAAGAACATCAAGTGTTGATGATCAATAGGACCACCGGTTTCAAGAAGGACAAGAAAGGCAAGCACAAGGGAAAGAAGGGTGGCAAGTCTATTGCCACGCCTGAAAAGAAACCCCGAGCTGGCCCTAAGTCTGACACCGAGTGCTACTATTGCAAGGGGACTAGCCATTGGAAGTGCAACTGCCCCAAGTATTTGGCGGACAAGAAGTCTGGCAAGGCAAACAAAGGTATATGTGATATACATGTTATTGATGTGTACTTGGCTAGTACTCGCAGTAGCACCTGGGTATTTGATACGGGATCGGTTGCTAATATATGTAACTCGGTTCAGGGGCTGCGGAACAAGTGACAACTAGCAAGGGATGAGGTCTCGATGCGGGTCGGCAATGGATCAAGAGTTGATGTGATCGCCGTCGGAACGCTGCCTCTCCATATGCCATCGGGATTAGTTATAAACCTAAATAATTGTTATTTGGTGCCTGCACTGAGCAAGAACATTGTATCCGGATCGTGTTTGATGCAAAGTGGTTATTCATTTAAGTCTGAAAACAATGGTTGTTCGATTTATATGAATAATATCTTTTATGGTCATGCACCTGTGTTGAATGGTTTATTTCTGTTGGATCTCGATAGTAGTATTACGCATATTCATAATGTTGATGCTAAAAGGATTAAACTTGATAATGATATATCTACATATATGTGGCACTTCCGTCTAGGTCATATTGGTGTTAAACGCATGAAGAAACTCCATTCTGATGGACTTTTGGAATCACTTGATTTTGAATCATTTGATACATGTGAGCCATGCCTTATGGGCAAGATGACTAGAACGCTGTTTTCCGGTTCAATGGAACGGGCGACAAATCTATTGGAAATCATACGTACTGATGTGTGTGGACCAATGAGTGTGTCGGCGCGAGGTGGATATCATTATTTTGTTACTTTCACGGATGATTTGAGTAGATATGGGTATATCTATTTGATGAAACACAAGTCTGAAACTTTTGAAAAGTTCAAAGAATTTTAGAATAAAGTGGAAAATCATCGTAACAGAAAGATCAAATTTCCGCGGTCCGACCGTGGAGGAGAGTATCTTAGTTACGAGTTTAGCACACATATGAAAGACTGCGGAATAGTTTCACAACTCACGCCTACCGGAACACCACAACGTAATGGTGTGTCAGAACGTCGTAATCGTACTTTATTGGATATGGTTCGATCTATGATGTCTCTGACTGACTTGCCACTGTCATTTTGGGGTTATGCACTGGAAACCGCTACATTCACTTTAAATAGGGCACCATCTAAATCCGTTGAAAAGACACCGTATGAATTATGGTTTGGAAACAAACCTAAGCTGTCATTTCTTAAAGTTTGGGGATGTGATGTTTATGTGAAGAAACTTCAACCGGATAAACTCGAACCCAAAGCGGAAAAATGCGTCTTCATAGAATACCCTAAGGAAACGATTGGGTATACCTTCTATCACAGATCCAAGGGCAAGGTCTTTGTTGCCAATAATGGATCCTTTCTTGAGAAGGAGTTTCTCACGAAAGGTGTGAGTAGTCGGAAGGTAGAACTCGAAGAGGTTATTGAACCTTCTCTTCATGAAATGGCGAGTAGCGCAGCTCCAGAAGTTGTTTCGGAGTTGACTTCACCTAATGAAGAGAGAGCTAATGATATTGATCATGAAACTCCAAAAGAGGACACTACCGAACCTCGCAGGTCAAGCAGGACACATGCAGCTCCTAAACTGTACGACAATCCTGTTATGAATTTCATGATTGATGAAATGGATGACCCTACGACATATGAAGAAGTGATGATGAGCCCGGATTCCAACAAATGGCTAGAAGCCATGAAATCCATGTACGAGAACCAAGTTTGGAACTTGGTGGACTTACCTCACGACCGAAAGGCCATTGAGAATAAATGGATTTTCAAAAGAAAAACTGATGCTGATGGTAATGTGACCATCTATAAGGCTCGACTTATCGCAAAGGGGTTTCGACAAATTCAAGGAGTTGACTACGATGAGACATTCTCTCCCGTAGCGATGCTTAAGTCAGTTAGGATTATGTTAGCAATTGCTGCATATTTCGATTATGAAATATGGCAGATGGATGTCAAAACTGCGTTCCTCAATGGTAAGATTGAAGAAGAGTTGTATATGATACAACCTAAGGGTTTTGTCGATCCTAAGGATGCTAATAAGGTGTGCAAACTTCAGCGATCCATCTATGGACTGAAGCAAGCATCACGAAGTTGGAATCTCCGCTTTGATGAGGTGATCAAAGAGTTTGGATTTGTCCAAACTTATGGAGAGGCTTGTATTTACAAGAAAGTGAGTGGGAGCAATGTGGCATTTCTGATATTACATGTGGATGACATATTATTGATTGGAAATGATTTAGATCTTTTAAACAGTGTTAAAAGTTATCTAAACAGCAAATTTTCGATGAAGGACCTTGGTGAAGCTTCATATATATTAGGCATTAAAATCTGTAGAGATAGATCAAGACGCCTAATTGGGCTATCGCAGAGTACATACCTTGATAAGATATTAAAGAAGTTTAATATGGACGGAAGTAAGAAGGGGTTCTTACCTATGTTGCAAGGCAAGACATTGAGTAAGACTCAAAGTCCGGCTACGGCGGAAGAAAGAGAGATAATGGATAGGATCCCCTATGCCTCAACCATAGGCTCTATAATGTATGCCATGCTATGTACAAGACCGGATGTGGCACATGCTATTAGTTTGACTAGTAGGTACCAATCTGATCCAGGTTCGGAACACTGGATAGCGGTCAAGAATATCCTTAAGTACTTGAGAAGAACTAAGGATACGTTTCTTATATACGGAGGTGAAGAAGAGCTAGTCGCTAAGTGTTATGTTGATGCTAGCTTTGACACTGATCCGGATGACTCTAAGTCTCAATCCGGATACGTATTTCTCTTGAACGGAGCAGCAGTTAGTTGGAGGAGCTCCTAACAACCTTTGGTGGCTGGATCAACAACGGAGGCGGAATATGTTGCTGCTTCAGAAGCAGCGCAGGAAGCGATTTGGATGAAGGAGTTCATAACGGAACTGGGTGTGGTTCCCAGTGCGTTGGACCCGATGGTGATCTATTGTGACAACAATAGAGCCATAGCCAACGCCAAGGAACCAAGGTCTCATAAGAATTCCAAGCATATTAAGCGCCGGTTTCACTCCATCCGCGAACATGTCAAGGATGGAGATATAAAGATTTGTAAAGTGCACACGGACCTGAATGTAGCAGATCCGTTGACTAAAGTACTCCCTAGGGAAAAACATGATCAACACCAGAACTCCATGGGTGTTAGATTTATCACTATGTGAACTAGATTATTGTCTCTAGTGCAAGTGGGAGACTGAAGGAAATATGCCCTGAGAGGCAATAATAAAGTTGTTATTATGTATTCCTTGTATATGATAGATGTTTATTTTACATGCTATAATTGTATTGATAGGAAACATCAATACATGTGTGTTTAATAAACAAAAAAGGTTCCTAGTCATGCCTCTCTTATATACTAGCTTATTGATTAACAGGATGATCAAGGTTTCCTGATCATGGACATTGGATGTTGTTAATAATAAGGTCACACCATTGGTGGAATGATGTGATGAACATTCATCCTAAGTATAGCATTACGATTAAGTCATTGTGTTTATATTTCTATAACATCATACGAAGTAATCTTTATCCTTAGACCATGAGATCATGTTAATTGCTAACACCGGAAGAGTATCTTGATAACATCAAACGTCACACCATAACAGGGTGACTATAAAGATGGGTTCAGTGCTACGAAGGTGTTATGTTGAGGCTCATGGATCAAGAGTGGAATTTGTCAATCCAGATGACGGATAGATATACTCTGGGCCCTCTCGGTGATATCACATTAGGATAGCTTGCAAGCAAGTGATGTGATCACTAGAATGTTATATCACGGGAACGAGAAAAGAGTGCATGTCGGTAACGAGATCAAACTAGGTATGGAGATACCGATGATCGAATCTCGGACATGTAATATATCGAGAGACAAAGGGATTTAGTTACAAGCATTAAAGGTTCTCACGATCACAGGAGTCATCGTTGAATGTGTAGGAGTCAGTACGGATATCCAGGTCCCGCTATTGATTATTGATCGGAGAAGGGTCTCGATCATGTCTGCATTATTCGTGAACCATAGGGTGGCACACTTAAGAGTTACCGGACACCATTTTGGAGCACATATGTTTCAGACGAAAGAATTGCAAAGCGCAGGAATTGTTTCAATAGAAATCGGAAATTGTTTCAGGTGAAATTGTAGAAGGTAGTTCTGCATGTGATATTGAAATATTGCAAGGGGCTATATGTGAATGTTTGTTAATTAAAGTAATTAACAAAATTCTTAATAAATTTAATAAAAGAGTTTTATTAAATGAGAGAGCATTAAATTTGGAGAAACTTAATGCATTTAAAGTGGAGACTTTAAAAGGGAATGTGAAGAGGCATTTTAATGTGGAGGAGTTACCACCACATGAATGGGGGAGGTGAGGGGTCACCCCCCCATGCGCCGGCCATGGAGAGAGGGGGCACCCCCCCTCGTCCTATAAAAGGCCACCCATTCCCTCCTGCATCCACACACCTCCTTGTGAAGGATCTATCTCCCCCTCTAGAATTATTTCCCCATGGTCTCAGATTAGCGAGATACATGTTCCCGGTGGCATTTCGTCTGGAAGGAGTTGTTGCTTCCGCTGGAGCGAGGAGGTGGAGGTTGTCCGGTGGCTTGAACGTGTGTGCGAGTGCGGATGCGCTGCTGAGTTGCGGCGCTCGGACTTCCTCACGATCTTGAGATCGGCAAGTGTACGACTACATCAACCACGAGTTCCTACTCGTTAACAAAGCTCGTTGTCTTCGAGGGTAAGTTCTCTATGGATGTATGTCCACCCGTTTGCTCTGTACCTAGTAGATAGATCTTGGCATGTAGTTCACATCGTAGGAAATTTTTTGTTTTCTATGCTGCAGACCCAACATCTGTAAATTATAGAGTTGTGATCATATCATTGCATTTTGCATGCATTCATATTTTTGTAATGTTTTATAGATTGAATTATTGTGTTGTATTGATCTTGTGTAGATTGTGTGGATTGTGAAGTTTGTTGCTGTGAGGATTGTACCTATTCCCCTAGCTACCAAGGCAAGTGATATTTCATCTCATGTCCTATTATTTTCACTATTGCACTAGTGTTATTTTGGTAGATCTTAGCATGATAGGATTATTTACATGTTACTATACTATGCTATGCTACCCTATAGATTATATCTTGGTAGCATCTCCTAGTTGAAAGACTTCGTATGCTAGAGTGCTTAGCCATGCTATTAGAATTCGTGGGTGAAAAATACACATAAGATAGTATGGAAAGATATTATTTTGTTTGACTAAGAAAACAACTAATATTAATGAAACACCTGGGTGGAATGGGACTTTCTTGGATTATGTTGAGTGGTTACTCTGGGGCCATGTCTATGGTGAGCTGGTGTATCACACTTGTGGATGGCCACCTAGGAACAAAGAGATTGGAGACATTCTTGTCATGAAGCTTCCAGTGCAGCCACATGGCATATGGGTTCTGCCTTGACCAACTAAGTTGCAAGAACTCAGTCAGACGGACAGAGGGTGGTAGTGATGATCGGATGGAACGCGTCCGTGGTGGTCTGAGGGATTGCTTCTAAAAGGTCTTGTCTCGATGCATGTCGAGTCTTGTGGGGAAAGTGCACCACCTCTCGAGAGGGTAAAACTAAGTACTTAGTCGTGTCCCCGGTTATGGACAATTCCTGAGCCTCAAGACAGTGAAGTAGTTCCATAATCTCCTCATCCAAATTTCTCTAAGTTAAAACTTGTGGGTGAACATGGGTAGAGGTTCAGTGATGTTTATCATTGGTACCTTAGTGGTGAATGAGAAAACTTACTCTTCAAAAACTATAAGTTAAACTAGATTTTAGCAAAGCCAGCCATAACCCCACTTAGCCATATATTCATGTAGTTGTTGGATTATACTAAGTATCTATGGTATCACTTGCCAATACAATTCCAAATGTATTGACCCTTGTGGCTGTCACTTATTATGTTGCAGGATACTCTGATGATGAGTAGGGTTGCGGGTCTACACTCGACATGCTTGCCTGTGGCGCATGAAGACTAAAGACTCTATTATTTTTATGCTATGTAATGTGAACTTTAAGTGTCTTAGCCTTGGGCTAAGTGAGTTGTAATAACCATTATATTCCTGGATATGCGATGTAATAATGACCTTTGTTTCTGTGTACTTCATCTTAAACTGTGGGTGCTAGCATTTTCGATCCAGGGACTAGCACTGCAATCACAGGGATCTTACCTTATTATGGTGAGATCTTACAGATGGTATCAGAGCACTGTGTTGCCTGTAGGTTCGTGACCCTAGAATGGATTAGAATAAGGAAAACCCTTAGGAAAAATAACTCTATATTCCAACTTTACACTTGTCTTTTCATCTCGTAAAGCTTTCCCTAATCATCCTTCTCATCTATTTTTGTAGATGTCCACCATCAATGAATTTGTCAAGAAGGGACCACTGATGACTATGACCCTGGAGTGTGAGACAGAATTTCCCAATGCACTCAAGAACCTCATGCTTGGATTGGGGATGAATGGTGAAGCCGTGTACAAGGGATTTCCTGTGATAGATGAAGGACAAGAGTAGTGGTGGGTGCAACTCCACTTGTACAAGAACAAGTAAGATGATCCCAAGAGTACGGGATTCTGCATGTTCACCAACTCTGAAATGCACACGTCATTCTTTGACTCTGCAAGAAATGCTGCATGGAAAGCTATTGAGGAACTTGGGGAGAGACTCAAGTATAGAATGCTCAATACTCAGGAGGATCTCAAGGAGGAGAAACATCTTGTCCAAGACTCAAAGGCCACTGTGAAACGCCTAAGTAAGGATATCATAGGCCTAGCTTTGGAGCTATGTGACCAAGACAAGAAGATTGCTGCCAAGGATGCCCAGATTGCCACCTTGGTTAAGGAGGAGTGAGATATTAGTTGGACCACCACCCTTGGCGTTTAATCACGTTAGTATTTTGATCATACCAACCTATGTGGTATGGCAAAAATAAGTTATGTTTGGAACTTTGACTGCATGAGTTGAATAATGTATTGCTACTTGGAATGTCTTGTTGGTTGATTTTTATTTTGTGACTTGTGTTTTCTTTCTCTATTGTGTGTTACTAATTTTTCTCCATACTATGCAAAAGATGCCGAATTTTGTCTACAGCACGGCCGAGGATTTCAATGGGACTCGCTTTGGGCCTCGTATGTTGGAGCTAGTCCAAGTGCTCGCTCTTCCAATCCCTACCATTCAGGGACTTCAGCTGAGGAAGTTTCAGAGGAAGGATTTATGGGGATTTAGAGTTACCCAGCCAGGACGTGAGACAGAGCCCCAAACTGGGGAGATTACCTTCAAGATTCTCCATGATGACATGGAGAGGGGCCTCGACGTTGCTATGCAGGAGCTGTTGGGACGCCTATGTGGACGTCACTCTTCTGAGATCAGGAGCCACTACTTCCACTTCTTTGGGAGGCGCGATGAGGATGGAGAGCCTATTGTGTTGGACGAGGCCACTAAGGAGTCTATCAAGCCCGTGCGTCACTACCTCCAAGACATAGAGAGCCTTATCAGACACCTTGATACTGATAGGACTAATGTGATGCTTAGCAATGATGAACTACGAGTCCAACTTAAGGAGAAGGACAAGGCCTTCCAGGAACAGCAAAATCGGATCAAGGAAATGGAGAAGAAGTTTGAAGACCAAGAGAAGAAATTCAAGAGCCAAGAGAAGAGAGTTCAGGAGAAGAACAAGAAGATTAGAGACTTGGAGACCGAGTTAGAGCTGGAGAACATTGAGCTGGAAGCGGATCACGAGGTGATAGAGAGGCTACGCACACAGAAGAGAGAGTTACAGACAAAGATCGATGCTTTGACTACAATCTTAGAGGAATACAAGGCAGGATTCGCCGCAGCAGGACTTGCTCTAGTGGAGGAGGAAGTTGACATGGAGGAGTAGTGATACTATTCCATCTACCTATCGTTTTATTATTATTGAGTTGCATAGGTAATATCGACTTGTGGGTGACTATGCTAGTATGTTATTTTTTGCAAACTCTATTATTGTTGTGATGTTGAACTTGCATGTGCTTGTTTGTTTGATTGTTGTTTTTATTTGGGTTATCTATCATTACTTACCCTTATTAAACCCACAAATGCCTCCCGACGCAACAACGAGGATAACAATGACAATGGCAATGGATTGCAGCAGATGATGGCTGCACAGACCCAATTGATGCAAATGATGACTCAATTAATGGCAAACCAGAATCAGAACAATAATAA
Source organism: Avena sativa (assembly GCA_916181665.1). Lineage (NCBI taxonomy): Eukaryota > Viridiplantae > Streptophyta > Magnoliopsida > Poales > Poaceae > Avena > Avena sativa. The sequence goes on along the minus strand of OV702289.1, from coordinate 180,929,194 downwards.
CAATAACAACGACCAGAACAATCCACCACCTCTGGATATGCTGATCAGATTTCTAAGGTGAGACCTCCTAAGTTCTCGGGTACCACTGACCCCATGGTAGCAAATGATTGGCTACGTTCTATGAATAAGGACCTAGTCACGGTTGGATGCACAGATGCAGAAAAGGTCAGATTCGCAGCACACTTATTGGAAGGTCATGCAGCTGCTTGGTGGGACAATTTCCAAATTACTCACCCTGTTGAGGAAGTGACTTGGGCAATGTTTGAGGATGGGTTTCGCACCACTCACATATCTTCTAGAATAATGGGGTTGAAGAAAAAGCAGTATCTCTGAATACATTGAAGAGTTCAATAATTTGTCATGTTATGCACCCGATGATGTTGACACTGATGCAAAGAGAAAGGAGAAATTCCTAGATGGGCTGAATGATGAAATTTCTATGCAACTATCTATTGCATATGTTCCAACTTATCAATCCTTGTGTGATAAAGCTACCATCCTGGAAAACAATATGAAGCAAGTTGAGGGTAGAAAGAGGAAGCACCATTTTGATAAGTTTGGATCGGGATCTCCTCACAAGCGCTCTCATGGTGAAGGAAGTGGGAGTTCAGGATTCCACAAGAATGGGAATCATAATAACCATCGTAACAACTATCACCATGATGGAAACAATCATCATGGAAATAACAAAAGTGGATTCAGGAACAACCACAATGGTCATGGCCATGGAAACCAAAATGGTCAGAATCGTCACAGTCAGCCAGCAAAGAAAGACATCAGTCAGGTGGAATGTTTCAAGTGCAAGAAGACAGGACACTATGCTAATGAATGCCCAGAAAAGAAGACTGATGGGGCTAAGCCAAACCCATTCCAAAAGGGTCATGTGAATCACATCGATGTGGAGGAAATTCAAGAAGGATCTGATGCCGTGATCGGTAAGTTCAAGATTAATTCCTTTCCTGCACTTATCCTTTTCGATACTGGCGCATCACATTCATTCATTTCAGGAGCATTTGTAATCAAAAACGAACTCTTCACTGAAACCATTGGATGTCCCATTAAAGTAAGCTCCCCGGGTGGAGAAATGATAGTAAATTCTGGGTGCCGATAGATAATCCTAGAAATTGGAAAGAACAAGTTTCCGGTTAGTTTAATAGTCCTAGAGTCCCAAGGATTAGATGTAATATTAGGGATCGACTGGTTGACCCGTTATGAAGGGGTGATTGATTGTGCCAAGCGAACTGTTATGCTCACCACCCTGGAAAAGAAAAGGATCAGGTTCAAGTCTAACTTTGAACCCAAAGGGAGCAAGGTTAATTCTATTAAGGGGGTTAGCCTAGACAATGTGCCAATAGTGAAGGAATATCTAGATGTGTTCCCCGAGGAATTACCTGGCATGCCACCAGATAGGGATGTGGAGTTTCTGATAGACCTACTGCCAGGAACTGGGCCTATAGCAAAGAGACCTTATAAGATGTCGGTGGACGAGTTAAAAGAACTCAAGAAACAGCTGGGAGAAAAGTTGAAAAAGGGATTTATCCAACCAAGTTCGTCGTCTTGGGGGGCACCAGTCTTGTTTGTTGAGAAGAAGGACCGAAGTCAAAGGCTATGCATAGATTATCGTTCACTTAATGAAGTGACCATAAAGAATAAATATCCCCTGCCTAGAATAAATGATCTCTTCGATCAGCTAGAGGGAGCATGTGTGTTCTCAAAAATTGATTTTCGATCAAGATATTTCCAACTAAAGATTAGAGAACATGACATACCCAAGACTGCATTCACCACTAGATATGGGTTGTATGAATATACAGTGATGCCGTTTGGATTGACTAATGCACCAGCATATTTCATGAACATGATGAATAAGGTATTCATGGAATTCCTTGACAAGTTCGTAGTGGTATTCATCGACGACATATTGGTATATTCCAAGAGCAACAAATAACATGAAGAACATCTACGCCTGATTCTAGAGAAACTCAAGGAACACAAACTTTATGCCAAGTTCACCAAATGTGAATTTTGGCTGAATGAAGTGGGTTTTCTGGGGCACATAGTATCTGGAAATGGTATAGCTATTGATCCAGCAAAAGTGGCAGCTGTGACAGAATGGGAGCCTCCTAAATCGGTTAAAGAAATCCGTAGTTTCCTAGGCCTAGCAGGGTACTACCGGAGGTTCATTGAAAATTTCTCTAAGATAGCAAAGCCCATGATTGATCTGCTAAAGAAGGAGAAGAAGTTTATTTGGACAGAAGCTTGTGAAACCACCTTTCAGGAATTGAAGAAGAGACTAGTGTCAGCACCAGTGTTATGTCTGCCAGACCTCGAGAAAGACTTTCAAGTATACTGTGATGCATCTCACCAAGGATTAGGAGGTGTATTGATGCAGGAAGGTAGAGTTGTAGCTTATGCATCAAGGCAACTCAAAAATCATGAAGTGAACTATCCTACTCATGATCTAGAGTTGGCATATGTTGTACATGCCTTAAAAACATGGAGGCATTACCTCATGGGAAAACGTTGTGAAATGTTCACTGATCACAAGAGTCTGAAATACATTTTTACACAGAAAGAACTCAACATGAGACAAAGAAGATGGCTAGAACTTATCAAAGATTACGACTTAAGTTTGCAATACCACCTTGGAAAGGCAAACGGCGTAGCTGATGCATTAAACCGCAAGGTTTATGTAAATGGCCTCAATAAAGGAGAATTGTCGGAGGAGTTATGTGCCCAATTTAGAGAGCTGAGACTTGAGATAGTACCTGAAGGGTACCATGCATCCTTGGAAGTGCAACCCACACTAATGGACAGAATCCAAGAAGCCCAAAAGTTGGACAAAGAAATAGAAGAAATCAAAAGTAAGGTTAGTGAAGGCAAGGCAAAAGGATTCCATGTATATGAACAAGGAATCTTATGGTACGAAAAACGTATCTGTGTTCCACAGGATCTTGAACTTAAGAAGTTGATCTTACAAGAAGCGCACAACTCACCATATTCAATTCATCCTGGCAACACCAAGATGTATATGGATGTTAAGGAGAGGTTTTGGTGGAATAATTTAAGGAAGGACATAGTAGAGCACATTGCCTTGTGCGACGTGTGCAGTCGTGTAAAGGCGGAACATCAGAAACCGGCAGGATTATTACAACCACTGCCAATACCTGATTGGAAATGGGATAAAATTGGTATGGAATTTATCACCGGACTGCCCAGGACTAAATCTGGATACGATTCTATATGGGTTATCGTTGACCGCTTGACAAAAGTGGCCCATATCATACCAGTGAAAACCACTTATACAAGTGCAAAGATAGCAAGATATACATGAATAGGATTGTATGTTTGCATGGGGTACCTAAGAGTATCGTGTTTGATAGAGGAACTCAATTCACTTTGCACTTTTAGCGACAACTTCACGAGTCATTGGGAACTCGGCTGGAATTCAGCACTGCATTTCATCCACAAACTGATGGACAAACAGAAAGAACCAATCAAATATTGGAAGATATGCTAAGAGCATGTGCGTTAGATTATGGATCCAGTTGGGATGAAAGTCTACCATACGCAGAGTTTTCCTACAATAATAGCTATCAATCAAGCATAGAAATGGCTCCATTTGAATTCCTTTACGGAAGGAAGTGTACTACACCATTGCTGTGGAATGGAGTAGGAGAAAGAAACTTGTTCGGGCCAGACCTAATCAAAGAGGCTGAAGAGAAGGTCAAGATGGTAAGGGATAGGCTGAAGGTATCCCAATCTCGGCAGAAGAGCTATGCCGATCCAAAACATAGAGAGGTTACCTATGAGGTTGGTGATAGAGCTTATCTCAGGGTATCACCACTTCGTGGTGTGAAGAGATTTGGAATCAAAGGAAAATTAGCACCACGCTATGTAGGACCTTTCAAGATTTTGAGACGCAAAGGAGAAGTGGCATATGAGATAGAATTACCAGAATCTCTGTCAGCAGTTCATAACGTATTTCATGTCAGTCAGCTGAAAAAGAGTCACCCAGAGATGGAAGAAACTTCGTTGAAGGACACTATACCATTAGAGGAAGTTCAGCTAGAGAATGATCTCACTTATGAAGAGAAACCTATTAAGATTCTGGAGACAGCAGAAAGAATTACCCATACCAAGACCATCAAATTATGCAAAGTGCAGTGGAACCATCACACTGAATCAGAAGCAACATGGGAGCGAGAGGATGAACTTCGGAGAGATCACCCTCACCTATTTGCTAGCCAACCCGAATCTCGAGGGCGAGATTCATCTTAAGGGGGTTAGATTTGTAACATCCCAAAATTTTTCCTAAAAATCTTCATCATAGCATTCATATCATCATTAGATTTGTGCTCCAAAAATTTGGTGAAATTTAGAGGCTTTTTGGAGCACTTATGCTAAATTCAAAGAAAACTAGAAAAGAAATTCAAAAAGAAAAAGAAAAGGAGGGAAAGGATTTTCAAACCACAGCAGCAGTTCTGGCCTTTTGGCCCAACCGAACAAGCAAGCCCACCCGGTTTCCCTCTCCCTTCTCTGTCTTTTTGCACCCCCCTTAGCTAACCCCCACTCACTTACCACTAGGCCCCACACCACGTCGACGCCACCTCAGCGTCTTCCACGCGAACGGCCGGTGCCCCCTCTCCTCCTCTGCGGTTTCCATCGCCGAGTGATTGCGAGCGTTTCTACGAGTTAATCGCCACCGCTTTGGCCCCTTCTTAATCCCCTCCTTCTCCCTGACCGTTTCCCCCCAGACATAGCCCCTAGAGAGCCCCCAGGCTCCCCAATTTCCACCTCAAACCGTCGCCGACCGAAGCATCTCCGGCGAGAATTCCGGTGAGCCCCGGCCATGTTGTGCCCTCCTCTCTGATCTGTAATGCTTGCGGTGACCTAGCGAACGTTTTAACCTCGGCCACGTGCCTTCTCTTGCACCAGGTCGACGACGCGACTCAACTCCGGCGAACCCTCTATGCCGTCGCCGTCCATTGCTTTTTCCGGTCAGGTTAAGGTTCTCGCCTCCCCCTTTTGGTCTTTGCTAGGTCGTGCAGATCCTTGTGCATCTCGCTGACCCCTTTGCTGTCTGGTTCGAGCCCCAGGTCACCGTCTCCGACACCGAGCCGCGAGCTCCACCGCCTGCTCAACTCCGGCGAGGGATCAAGGCCAAGCAGAGCACCCCCCACGCCGCAGTGACCTCCGACGAGACCGCCACGACCTCCTCGACCTCTGGTACGTGTCCACGGTCTCCCTGCTCCTGTAGAATCGTCGGACCGCCATCGGCCGATGCTCCGCCGCCGCGCGCAGCCGGTCAGCGCCGCCCATCTCTGGCCAGGCCACCTGGAACCGTCAGATCGTTTGTCTGCGGCTAGGATTAGATCATGGACGAACCGGTACGGGCTAATCTGGTCCATCTGTTATCACTTAAGATCCAACGGCCCACAACGGTCGATCCGACCTAACCGGTACGGGCCAATTAGATTGCGCCACGTCGCCCAGGATAATCTGTTTAAATAGAAATTAGACAGATTTTGTATTAAACTTAGAAAATCCATAACTTTTGTTCCACAATTCAGAAAAATCCAAATTTGGTGTCTATGGATTCAGAAAAATAAGACCTTTATTATAGAGGCCTTGTTTCACACTTTTGCCTCTGAAAAATTGGAATTTTAGGCAGAACCTTTTTAGGAGTATTTTGCTCATGAAAATTGTTCTATAAATTGTTTTGGGGTATTTCTTATGCATTTAGATGAGGCATTTTACCCTCTGTACTGTAGACTCTGTAAATTATAGAGTTGTGATCATATAATTGCATTTTGCATGCATTCATATTTTTGTAATGTTTTATTGATTGAATTATTGTTGTTGTATTGATCTTGTGTAGATTATGTGGATTGTGAAGTTTGTTGCTGTGAGGATTGTACCTATTCCCCTAGCTACCAAGGCAAGTGATATTTCATCTCATGTCCTATTATTTTCACTATTGCACTAGTGTTATTTTGGTAGATCTTAGCATGATAGGATTATTTACATGTTACTATACTATGCTACCCTATAGATTATATCTTGGTAGCATCTCCTAGTTGAAAGACTTCGTATGCTAGAGTGCTTAGCCATGCTATTAGAATCTGTGGGTGGAAAATACACATAAGATAGTATGGAAAGATATTATTTTATTTGACTAAGAAAACAACTAATATTAATGAAACACCTGGGTGGAATGCGACTTGCTTGGATTATGTTGAGCGGTTACTCAGGGGCCATGTCTATGGTCAGCTAGTGTATCACACATGTGGATGGCCACCCAGGAACAAAGAGATTGGAGACATTCTTGTCATGAAGCTTCCAATGCAGCCACATGGCATATGGGCTCTTCCTTGACCAACTAAGTTGCGAGAACTCAGCCAGACGGACAGAGGGTGGTAGTGATGATAGGATGGAACACGTCTGTGGTGGTCTGAGGGATTGCTTCTGAAAGGTCTTATCTCGATGCATGTTGAGTCTTGTGGGGAAAGTGCACCACCTCTCGAGAGGGTAAAACTAAGTACTTAGCCGTGTCCCCGGTTATGGACAATTCCTGAGCCTCAAGACAGTGAAGTAGTTCAATAATCTCCTCATCCAAATTTCTCTAAGTTAAAACTTGTGGGTGAACATGGGTAGAGGTTCAATGATGTCTATCATTGGTACCTTAGTGGTGAATGAGAAAACTTACTCTTCAAAAACTATAAGTTAAACTAGCTTTTAGCAAAGCGAGCCATAACCCCACTTATCCATATATTCATGTAGTTGTTGGATTACACTAAGTATATATGGTATCACTTGCCAATACAATTCCAAATGTATTGACCCTTGTGGATGTAACTTATTATGTTGCAGGATACTCTGATGATGAGTAGGGTTGCGGGTCTACACTCGACATGCTTGCCTGTGGCGCATGAAGGCTAAAGACTCTATTATTATTATGCTATGTAATGTGAACTTTAAGTGTCTTAGCCTTGGGCTAAGTGAGTTGTAAGAACCATTATATTCTTGGATATGCGATGTAATAATGACCTTTGTTTTTGTGTACTTCATCTTAAACTGTGGGTGCTAGCATTTTCGATCCAGGGACTAGCACTGCAATCACAGGGATCTTACCTTATTGTGGTGAGATCTTACACTATTCTTATAAACAAACCACATATGGATCCACCAGTGTCATTGCATGCATGTTATTTTCATGAACCACACATAAGGATCCACCAGTGTCATTGCATGTCTGTTCTTTTCATGAACCACACCTCGTGTCATTGCATGTGTGTTCTTTTCATGAACCACATAAGGATCTACCAGTGTCATTGCACGTCTGTTCTTTTCATGAACCGCACCCAATGTCATTACATGTGTGTTCTCCTGACAAACCACATATGGATCCACCAGTGTCATTGCATGTTTGTTCTTTTCATGAACCACACATAAGGATCCACCAGTGTCATTGCATGTCTGTTCTTTTCATGAACCACACCCAATGTCATTGCATGTCTGTTCTTTTCATGAACCACACATAAGGAACTACCAGTGTCATTGCATGTATGTTCTTTTCATGAACCACACATAAGGATCCATCAGTGTCATTGCATGTCTATTCTTTTCATGAACCACACCTAGTGTCATTGCATGTGTGTTCTTTTCATGAACCACATAAGGATCTACCAGTGTCATTGCATGTCTGTTCTTTTCATGAACCACAACCAATGTCAATGCATGTGTGTTCTCCTGACAAACCACATATGGATCCACCAGTGTCATTGCATGTCTATTCTTTTCATGAATCACACATAAGGATCAACCAGTGTCATTGCATGTCTGTTCTTTTCATGAACCACGCCTAGTGTCATTGTATGTCTGTTCTTTTCATGAACCACAACTAGAGTCATTGGATGTCTGTTCTTTTCATGAACCACACAGTGTCATTGCATGTCTATTCTTCTAAACAAACCACATAAGGATCCACCAGTGTCATTACATGTCTGTTCTTTTCATGAACCACACATAAGGATCCACCAGTGTCATTGCATGTCTGTTCTTTTCATGAACCACACCCAGTGTCATTGCATGTGTGTTCTTCTCATGAACCACAACTAGAGTCATTGGATGTCTGTTCTTTTCATGAACCACACCCAGTGTCATTGCATGTTTGTTCTTTTCATGAACCACACCCGGTGTCATTGCATGTCTGTTCTTTTCATGAATCACATAAGGATCTACCAGTGTCATTGGATGTGTGTTCTTCTCATGAACCACACGTGGATCCACCCAATGTCATTGCATGTGTGTTCCTCTAAACAAACCACATAAGGATCCACCAGTGTCATTGGATGTGTGTTCTTTTCATGAACCACACCCAATGTCATTACATGTGTGTTCTGACAAACCACATATGGATCCACCAGTGTCATTGCATGTCTGTTCTTTTCTTGAACCACACATAAGGATCCACCAGTGTCATTGCATGTCTGTTCTTTTCATGAACCACACCCAGTGTCATTGCATGTGTGTTCTTTTCATGAACCACATAAAGATCTACCGGTGTCATTGCATGTCTGTTCTTTTCATGAACCACACCCAATGTCATTGCATGTGTGTTTTCCTGACAAACCACATATGGATCCACCAGTGTCATTGCATGTCTGTTCTTTTCATGAACCACACATAAGGATCCACCAGTGTCATTGCATGTCTGTTCTTTTCATGAACCACACCCAATGTCATTGCATGTGTGTTTTCCTGACAAACCACATATGGATCCACCAGTGTCATTGCAAGTCTCTTCTTTTCATGAACCACACATGGATCCACCAGTGTCATTGAATATATGTTCTTTTCATGAATCATAGCTAGAGTCATTGCATGTCTGTTACTTCCATAAACCACATATGGATCCACCTAGTGTGATTGCATGTCTGTTCCTCTAAACAAACCACATAAGGATCCACCAGTGTCATTGGATGTGTGTTCTTCTCAAGAACCACACATGGATCCACCAGTGTCATTGCATGTTTGTTCCTCTAAACAAACCACATAAGGATCCACCAGTGTCATTGCATGTATGTTCTTTGCTTGAACCACACATAAGGATCCACCAGTGTCATTGCATGTTTGTTCTTTTCATGAACCACACCCAGTGTCATTGCATGTGTGTTCTTTTCATGAACCACATAAAGATCTACCAGTGTCATTGCATGTCTGTTCTTTTCATGAACCACACCCAATGTCATTGCATGTGTGTTCTCCCGATAAACCACATATGGATCCACCAGTGTCATTGCATGTCTGTTCTTTTCATGAACCACACATAAGGATCCACCAGTGTCATTGCATGTCTGTTCTTTTCATGAACCACACATGGATCCACCAGTGTCATTGAATGTATGTTCTTTTTATGAATCACACCTAGACTCATTGCATGTCTGTTACTTCCATAAACCACATATGGATCCACCTAGTGTGATTGCATGTCTGTTCCTCTAAACAAACCACATACGGATCCACCAGTGTCATTGGATGTGTGTTCTTCTCAAGAACCACACATGGATCCACCAGTGTCATTGCATGTTTGTTCCTATAAACAAACCACATAAGGATCCACCAGTGTCATTGCATGTATGTTCTTTTCATGAACCACACATAAGGATCCACTAGTGTCATTGCATGTCTGTTCTTTTCATGAACCACACCCAGTGTCATTGCATGTGTGTTCTTTTCATGAACCACAGCTAGAGTCATTGGATGTCTATTCTTTTCATGAACAACACCCAGTGTCATTGCATGTCTGTTCTTTTCATGAACCACGCCCGGTGTCACTGCATGTCTGTTCTTTTCATGAACCACATAAGGATCTACCAGTGTCATTGGATATGTGTTCTTCTCATGAACCACACGTGGATCCACCGGTGTCATTGCATGTCTGTTCCTCTAAACAAACCACATAAGGATCCACCAGTGTCATTGGATGTGTGTTCTTTTCATGAACCACACCCAGTGTCATTGCATGTGTGTTCTTCTAAACAAACCACATAAGGATCCACCAGTGTCATTGCATGTATGTTCTTTTAATGAACCACACCCAGTGTCATTGCATGTCTGTTCTTTTAAACAAACCACATAAGGATCCACCAGTGTCATTGCATGTCTGTTCTTTTAAACAAACCACATAAGGATCCACCAGTGTCATTGCATGTCTGTTCTTTTCATGAACCACACATAAGGATCCACTAGTGCCATTGGATGTCTGTTCTTTTCATGAACCACACCCAGTGTCATTGCATGTCTATTCTTTTCATGAACCACACCCGGTGTCACTGCATGTCTGTTCTTTTCAAGAATCACATAAAGATCTACCAGTGTCATTGGATGTGTGTTCTTCTTATGAACCACACGTGGATCCACCCAATGTCATTGCCTGTGTGTTCCTCTAAACAAACCACATAAGGATCCACCAGTGTCATTGGATGTGTGTTCTTTTCATGAACCACACCCAATGTCATTACATGTGTGTTCTCCTGACAAACCTCATATGGATCCACCAGTGTCATTGCATGTTTGTTCTTTTCTTGAACCACACATAAGGATCCACCAGTGTCATTGCATGTCTGTTCTTTTCATGAACCACACCCAGTGTCATTGCATGTGTGTTCTTTTCATGAACCACATAAAGATCTACCAGTGGCATTGCATGTCTGTTCTTTTCATGAACCACACCCAATGTCATTGCATGTGTGTTCTCCTGACAAACCACATATGGGTCTACCAGTGTCATTGCATGTATGTTCTTTTCATGAACCACACGTAAGGATCCACCAGTGTCATTGCATGTCCGTTCTTTTCATGAACCACACATGGATCCACCAGTGTCATTGAATATATGTTCTATTCATGAATCATAGCTAGAGTCATTACATGTCTGTTACTTCCATAAACCACATATGGATCCACCTAGTGTGATTGCATGTCTGGTCCTCTAAACAAACCACATAAGGATCCACCAGTGTCATTGGATGTGTGTTCTTCTCAAGAACCACACATGGATCCACCAGTGTCATTGCATGTTTTTTCCTCTAAACAAACCACATAAGGATCCACCAGTGTCATTGCATGTATGTTCTTCTCTTGAACCACACATAAGGATCCACCAGTGTCATTGCATGTTTGTTCTTTTCATGAACCACACCCAGTGTCATCGCATGCGTGTTCTTTTCATGAACCACATAAAGATCTACCAGTGTAATTGCATGTCTGTTCTTTTCATGAACCACACCCAAGGTCATTACATGTGTGTTCTCCTGACAAACCACATATGGATCCACCAGTGTCATTGCATGTTTGTTCTTTTCATGAACCACACATAAGGATCCACCAGTGTCATTGCATGTCTGTTCTTTTCATGAACCACACCCAATGTCATTGCATGTCTGTTCTTTTCATGAACCACACATAAGGAACTACCAGTGTCATTGCATGTATATTCTTTTCATGAACCACACATAAGGATCCATCAGTGTCATTGCATGTCTATTCTTTTCATGAACCACACCTAGTGTCATTGCATGTGTGTTCTTTTCATGAACCACATAAGGATCTACCAGTGTCATTGCATGTCTGTTCTTTTCATGAACCACAACCAATGTCAATGCATGTGTGTTCTCCTAACAAACCACATATGGATCCACCAGTGTCATTGCATGTCTGTTCTTTTCATGAATCACACATAAGGATCCACCAGTGTCATTGCATGTCTGTTCTTTTCATGAACCACGCCCAGTGTCATTGTATGTCTGTTCTTTTCATGAACCACAACTAGAGTCATTGGATGTCTGTTCTTTTCATGAACCACACAGTGTCATTGCATGTCTATTCTTCTAAACAAACCACATAAGGATCCACCAGTGTCATTACATGTCTGTTCTTTTCATGAACCACACATAAGGATCCACCAGTGTCATTACATGTCTGTTCTTTTCATGAACCACACCCAGTGTCATTGCATGTGTGTTCTTCTCATGAACCACAACTAGAGTCATTGGATGTCTGTTCTTTTCATGAACCACACCCAGTGTCATTGCATGTTTGTTCTTTTCATGAACCACACCCAGTGCCATTGCATGTCTGTTCTTTTCATGAATCACATAAGGATCTACCAGTGTCATTGGATGTGTGTTCTTCTCATGAACCACACGTGGATCCACCCAATGTCATTGCATGTGTGTTCCTCTAAACAAACCACATAAGGATCCACCAGTGTCATTGGATGTGTGTTCTTTTCATGAACCACACCCAATGTCATTACATGTGTGTTCTGACAAACCACATATGGATCCACCAGTGTCATTGCATGTCTGTTCTTTTCTTGAACCACACATAAGGATCCACCAGTGTCATTGCATGTCTGTTCTTTTCATGAACCACACCCAGTGTCATTGCATGTGTGTTCTTTTCATGAACCACATAAAGATCTACCAGTGTCATTGCATGTCTGTTCTTTTCATGAACCACACCCAATGTCATTGCATGTGTGTTTTCCTGACAAACCACATATGGATCCACCAGTGTCATTGCATGTCTGTTCTTTTCATGAACCACACATAAGGATCCACCAGTGTCATTGCATGTCTGTTCTTTTCATGAACCACACCCAATGTCATTGCATGTGTGTTTTCCTGACAAACCACATATGGATCCACCAGTGTCATTGCAAGTCTCTTCTTTTCATGAACCACACATGGATCCACCAGTGTCATTGAATATATGTTCTTTTCATGAATCATAGCTAGAGTCATTGCATGTCTGTTACTTCCATAAACCACATATGGATCCACCTAGTGTGATTGCATGTCTGTTCCTCTAAACAAACCACATAAGGATCCACCAGTGTTATTGGATGTGTGTTCTTCTCAAGAACCACACATGGATCCACCAGTGTCATTGCATGTTTGTTCCTCTAAACAAACCACATAAGGATCCACCAGTGTCATTGCATGTATGTTCTTTGCTTGAACCACACATAAAGATCCACCAGTGTCATTGCATGTTTGTTCTTTTCATGAACCACACCCAGTGTCATTGCATGTGTGTTCTTTTCATGAACCACATAAAGATCTACCAGTGTCATTGCATGTCTGTTCTTTTCATGAACCACACCCAATGTCATTGCATGTGTGTTCTCCTGATAAACCACATATGGATCCACCAGTGTCATTGCATGTCTATTCTTTTCATGAACCACACATAAGGATCCACCAGTGTCATTGCATGTCTGTTCTTTTCATGAACCACACATGGATCCACCAGTGTCATTGAATGTATGTTCTTTTTATGAATCACACCTAGACTCATTGCATGTCTGTTACTTCCATAAACCACATATGGATCCACCTAGTGTGATTGCATGTCTGTTCATCTAAACAAACCACATACGGATCCACCAGTGTCATTGGATGTGTGTTCTTCTCAAGAACCACACATGGATCCACCAGTGTCATTGCATGTTTGTTCCTCTAAACAAACCACATAAGGATCCACCAGTGTCATTGCATGTATGTTCTTTTCAGGAACCACACATAAGGATCCACTAGTGTCATTGCATGTCTGTTCTTTTCATGAACCACACCCAGTGTCATTGCATGTGTGTTCTTTTCATGAACCACAGCTAGAGTCATTGGATGTCTATTCTTTTCATGAACAACACCCAGTGTCATTGCATGTCTGTTCTTTTCATGAACCACGCCCGGTGTCACTGCATGTCTGTTCTTTTCATGAGCCACATAAGGATCTACCAGTGTCATTGGATATGTGTTCTTCTCATGAACCACACGTGGATCCACCGGTGTCATTGCATGTCTATTCCTCTAAATAAACCACATAAGGATCCACCAGTGTCATTGGATGTGTGTTCTTTTCATGAACCACACCCAGTGTCATTGCATGTGTGTTCTTCTAAACAAACCACATAAGGATCCACCAGTGTCATTGCATGTATGTTCTTTTAATGAACCACACCCAGTGTCATTGCATGTCTGTTCTTTTAAACAAACCACATAAGGATCCACCAGTGTCATTGCATGTCTGTTCTTTTAAACAAACCACATAAGGATCCACCAGTGTCATTGCATGTCTGTTCTTTTCATGAACCACACATAAGGATCCACTAGTGCCATTGGATGTCTGTTCTTTTCATGAACCACACCCAGTGTCATTGCATGTCTATTCTTTTCATGAACCACACCCGGTGTCACTGCATGTCTGTTCTTTTCAAGAATCACATAAAGATCTACCAGTGTCATTGGATGTGTGTTCTTCTTATGAACCACACGTGGATCCACCCAATGTCATTGCCTGTGTGTTCCTCTAAACAAACCACATAAGGATCCACCAGTGTCATTGGATGTGTGTTCTTTTCATGAACCACACCCAATGTCATTACATGTGTGTTCTCCTGACAAACCTCATATGGATCCACCAGTGTCATTGCATGTCTGTTCTTTTCTTGAACCACACATAAGGATCCACCAGTGTCATTGCATGTCTGTTCTTTTCATGAACCACACCCAGTGTCATTGCATGTGTGTTCTTTTCATGAACCACATAAAGATCTACCAGTGGCATTGCATGTCTGTTCTTTTCATGAACCACACCCAATGTCATTGCATGTGTGTTCTCCTGACAAACCACATATGGGTCTACCAGTGTCATTGCATGTATGTTCTTTTCATGAACCACACGTAAGGATCCACCAGTGTCATTGCATGTCCGTTCTTTTCATGAACCACACATGGATCCACCAGTGTCATTGAATATATGTTCTTTTCATGAATCATAGCTAGAGTCATTACATGTCTGTTACTTCCATAAACCACATATGGATCCACCTAGTGTGATTGCATGTCTGGTCCTCTAAACAAACCACATAAGGATCCACCAATGTCATTGGATGTGTGTTCTTCTCAAGAACCACACATGGATCCACCAGTGTCATTGCATGTTTTTTCCTCTAAACAAACCACATAAGGATCCACCAGTGTCATTGCATGTATGTTCTTCTCTTGAACCACACATAAGGATCCACCAGTGTCATTGCATGTTTGTTCTTTTCATGAACCACACCCAGTGTCATTGCATGCGTGTTCTTTTCATGAACCACATAAAGATCTACCAGTGTAATTGCATGTCTGTTGTTTTCATGAACCACACCCAATGTCATTGCATGTGTGTTCTCCTGACAAACCACATATGGATCCACCAGTGTCATTGCATGTCTGTTCTTTTCATGAACCACACATAAGGATCCACCAGTGTCATTGCATGTCTGTTCTTTTCATGAACCACACATGGATCCACTAGTGTCATTGAATGTATGTTCTTTTCATGAACCACATAAGGATCTACCAGTGTCATTGGATATGTGTTCTTCTCATGAACCACACGTGGATCCACCGGTGTCATTGCATGTCTGTTCCTCTAAACAAACCACATAAGGATCCACCAGTGTCATTGGATGTGTGTTCTTTTCATGAACCACACCCAGTGTCATTGCATGTGTGTTCTTCTAAACAAACCACATAAGGATCCACCAGTGTCATTGCATGTCTGTTCTTTTAATGAACCACACCCAGTGTCATTGCATGTCTGTTCTTCTAAACAAACCACATAAGGATCCACCAGTGTCATTGCATGTCTATTATTTTCATGAACCACACATAAGGATCCACTAGTGTCATTGGATGTCTGTTCTTTTCATGAACCACACCTAGTGTCATTGCATGTCTGTTCTTTTCATGAACCACACCCGGTGTCACTGCATGTCTGTTCTTTTCATGAATCACATAAGGATCTACAAGTGTCATTGGATGTGTGTTCTTCTCATGAACCACACGTGGATCCACCCAATGTCATTGCATGTGTGTTCCTCTAAACAAACCACATAAGGATCCACCAGTGTCATTGGATGTGTGTTCTTTTCATGAACCACACCCAATGTCATTACATGTGTGTTCTCCTGACAAACCTCATATGGATCCAATAGTTTCATTGCATGTCTGTTCTTTTCTTGAACCACACATAAGGATCCACTAGTGTCATTGCATGTCTGTTCTTTTCATGAACCACCCAGTGTCATTGCATGTGTGTTCTTTTCATGAACCACATAAAGTTCTACCAGTGGCATTGCATGTCTGTTCTTTTCATGAACCCCACCCAATGTCATTGCATGTGTGTTCTCCTGACAAACCACATATGGGTCCACCAGTGTCATTGCATGTCTGTTCTTTTCATGAACCACACATAAGGATCCACCAGTGTCATTGCATGTCCGTTCTTTTCATGAACCACACATGGATCCACCAGTGTCATTGAATATATGTTCTTTTCATGAATCATAGCTAGAGTCATTGCATGTCTGTTACTTCCATAAACCACATATGGATCCACCTAGTGTGATTGCATGTCTATTCCTCTAAACAAACCACATAAGGATCCACTAGTGTCATTGGATGTGTGTTCTTCTCCAGAACCACACATGGATCCACCAGTGTCATTGCATGTTTGTTCTTTTCATGAACCACACCCAGTGTCATTGCATGTGTGTTCTTTTCATGAACCACATAAAGATCTACCAGTGTCATTGAATGTCTGTTCTTTTCATGAACCACACCCAATGTTGTTGCATGTGTGTTCTCCTGACAAACCACATATGGATCCACCAGTGTCATTGCATGTCTGTTCTTTTCATGAACCACACATAAGGATCCACCAGTGTCATTGCATGTCTGTTCTTTTCATGAACCACACATGGATCCACCAGTGTCATTGAATGTATGTTCTTTTCATGAATCACACCTAGAGTCATTGCATGTCTGTTACTTCCATAAACCACATATGGATCCACCTAGTGTGATTGCATGTCTGTTCCTCTAAACAAACCACATAAGGATCCACCAGTGTCATTGAATGTGTGTTCTTCTCAAGAACCACACATGGATCCACTAGTGTCATTGCATGTTTGTTCCTCTAAACAAACCACATAAGGATCCACCAGTGTCATTGCATGTATGTTCTTTTCATGAACCACACATAAGGATCCACTAGTGTCATTGCATGTCTGTTCTTTTCATGAACCACACCTAGTGTCATTGCATGTGTGTTCTTTTCATGAACAACAGCTAGAGTCATTGGATGTCTGTTCTTTTCATGAACCACACCCAGTGTCATTGCATGTATGTTCTTTTCATGAACCACACCCGGTGTCACTGCATGTCTGTTCTTTTCATGAATCACATAAGGATCTACAAGTGTCATTGGATGTGTGTTCTTCTCATGAACCACACGTGGATCCACCCAATGTCATTGCATGTGTGTTCCTCTAAACAAACCACATAAGGATCCACCAGTGTCATTGGATGTGTGTTCTTTTCATGAACCACACCCAATGTCATTACATGTGTGTTCTCCTGACAAACCTCATATGGATCCACCAGTGCCATTGCATGTCTGTTCTTTTCTTGAACCACACATAAGGATCCACCAGTGTCATTGCATGTTTGTTCTTTTCATGAACCACACCCAGTGTCATTGCATGTGTGTTCTTTTCATGAACCACATAAAGATCTACCAGTGTCATTGCATGTCTGTTCTTTTCATGAACCACACCCAATGTCATTGCATGTGTGTTCTCCTGACAAACCACATATGGATCCACTAGTGTCATTGCATGTCTGTTCTTTTCATGAACCACATATAAGGATCCACCAGTGTCATTGCATGTCTGTTCTTTTCATGAACCACACATGGATCCACCAGTGTCATTGAATGTATGTTCTTTTCATGAATCACACCTAGAGTCATTGCATGTCTGTTACTTCCATAAACCACATATGGATCCACCTAGTGTGATTGCATGTCTGTTCTTCTAAACAAACCACATAAGGATCCACCAGTGTCATTGGATGTGTGTTCTTCTCAAGAACCACACATGGATCCACCAGTGTCATTGCATGTTTGTTCCTCTAAACAAACCACATAAGGATCCACCAGTGTCATTGCATATATGTTCTTTTCATGAACCACACATAAGGATCCACTAGTGTCATTGCATGTCTGTTCTTTTCATGAACCACACCCAGTGTCATTGCATGTCTGTTCTTTTCATGAACCACGCCCGGTGTCACTGCATGTCTGTTCTTCTAAACAAACCACATAAGGATCCACCAGTGTCATTGCATGTCTGTTATTTTCATGAACCACACATAAGGATCCACTAGTGTCATTGGATGTTTGTTCTTTTCATGAACCACACCCAGTGTCATTGCATGTCTGTTCTTTTCATGAACCACACCTGGTGTCACTGTATGTCTGTTCTTTTCATGAATCACATAAGGATCTACAAGTGTCATTGGATATGTGTTCTTCTCATGAACCACACGTGGATCCACCTAATGTCATTCCATGTGTGTTCCTCTAAACAAACCACATAAGGATCCACCAGTGTCATTGGATGTGTGTTCTTTTCATGAACCACACCCAATGTCATTACATGTGTGTTCTCCTGACAAACCTCATATGGATCCAGCAGTGTCATTGCATGTCTGTTCTTTTCTTGAACCACACATAAGGATCCACAAGTGTCATTGCATGTCTGTTCTTTTCATGAACCACACCCAGTGTCATTGCATGTGTGTTCTTTTCATGAACCACATAAAGATCTACCAGTGGCATTGCATGTCTGTTCTTTTCATGAACCACACCCAATGTCATTGCATGTGTGTTCTCCTGACAAACCACATATGGGTCCACCAGTGTCATTGCATGTCTGTTCTTTTCATGAACCACACATAAGGATCCACCAGTGTCATTGAATATATGTTCTTTTCATGAATCATAGCTAGAGTCATTGCATGTCTGTTACTTCCATAAACCACACATGGATCCACCTAGTGTGATTGCATGTCTGTTCCTCTAAACAAACCACATAAGGATCCACTAGTGTCATTGGATGTGTGTTCTTCTCAAGAACCACACATGGATCCACCAGTGTCATTGCATGTTTGTTCTTTTCATGAACCACACCCAGTGTCATTGCATGTGTGTTCTTTTCATGAACCACATAAAGATCTACCAGTGTCATTGAATGTCTGTTCTTTTCATGAACCACACCCAATGTCGTTGCATGTGTGTTCTCCTGACAAACCACATATGGATCCACCAGTGTCATTGCATGTCTGTTCTTTTCATGAACCACACATAAGGATCCACCAGTGTCATTGCATGTCTGTTCTTTTCATGAACCACACATGGATCCACCAGTGTCATTGAATGTATGTTCTTTTCATGAATCACACCTAGAGTCATTGCATGTCTATTACTTCCATAAACCACATATGGATCCACCTAGTGTGATTGCATGTCTGTTCTTCTAAACAAACCACATAAGGATCCACCAGTGTCATTGGATGTGTGTTCTTCTCAAGAACCACACATGGATCCACCAATGTCATTGCATGTTTGTTCCTCTAAACAAACCACATAAGGATCCACCAGTGTCATTGCATATATGTTCTTTTCATGAACCACACATAAGGATCCACTAGTGTCATTGCATGTCTGTTCTTTTCATGAACCACACCCAGTGTCATTGCATGTGTGTTCTTTTCATGAACCACAGCTAGAGTCATTGGATGTCTATTCTTTTCATGAACAACACCTAGTGTCATTGCATGTCTGTTCTTTTCATGAACCACGCCCGGTGTCACTGCATGTCTGTTCTTCTAAACAAACCACATAAGGATCCACCAGTGTCATTGCATGTCTGTTATTTTCATGAACCACACATAAGGATCCACTAGTGTCATTGGATGTTTGTTCTTTTCATGAACCACACCCAGTGTCATTGCATGTCTGTTCTTTTCATGAACCACACCTGGTGTCACTGTATGTCTGTTCTTTTCATGAATCACATAAGGATCTACAAGTGTCATTGGATATGTGTTCTTCTCATGAACCACACGTGGATCCACCTAATGTCATTCCATGTGTGTTCCTCTAAACAAACCACATAAGGATCCACCAGTGTCATTGGATGTGTGTTCTTTTCATGAACCACACCCAATGTCATTACATGTGTGTTCTCCTGACAAACCTCATATGGATCCACCAGTGTCATTGCATGTCTGTTCTTTTCTTGAACCACACATAAGGATCCACAAGTGTCATTGCATGTCTGTTCTTTTCATGAACCACACCCAGTGTCATTGCATGTGTGTTCTTTTCATGAACCACATAAAGATCTACCAGTGGCATTGCATGTCTGTTCTTTTCATGAACCACACCCAATGTCATTGCATGTGTGTTCTCCTGACAAACCACATATGGGTCCACCAGTGTCATTGCATGTCTGTTCTTTTCATGAACCACACATAAGGATCCACCAGTGTCATTGAATATATGTTCTTTTCATGAATCATAGCTAGAGTCATTGCATGTCTGTTACTTCCATAAACCACACATGGATCCACCTAGTGTGATTGCATGTCTGTTCCTCTAAACAAACCACATAAGGATCCACTAGTGTCATTGGATGTGTGTTCTTCTCAAGAACCACACATGGATCCACCAGTGTCATTGCATGTTTGTTCTTTTCATGAACCACACCCAGTGTCATTGCATGTGTGTTCTTTTCATGAACCACATAAAGATCTACCAGTGTCATTGAATGTCTGTTCTTTTCATGAACCACACCCAATGTCGTTGCATGTGTGTTCTCCTGACAAACCACATATGGATCCACCAGTGTCATTGCATGTCTGTTCTTTTCATGAACCACACATAAGGATCCACCAGTGTCATTGCATGTCTGTTCTTTTCATGAACCACACATGGATCCACCAGTGTCATTGAATGTATGTTCTTTTCATGAATCACACCTAGAGTCATTGCATGTCTATTACTTCCATAAACCACATATGGATCCACCTAGTGTGATTGCATGTCTGTTCTTCTAAACAAACCACATAAGGATCCACCAGTGTCATTGGATGTGTGTTCTTCTCAAGAACCACACATGGATCCACCAATGTCATTGCATGTTTGTTCCTCTAAACAAACCACATAAGGATCCACCAGTGTCATTGCATATATGTTCTTTTCATGAACCACACATAAGGATCCACTAGTGTCATTGCATGTCTGTTCTTTTCATGAACCACACCCAGTGTCATTGCATGTGTGTTCTTTTCATGAACCACAGCTAGAGTCATTGGATGTCTATTCTTTTCATGAACAACACCTAGTGTCATTGCATGTCTGTTCTTTTCATGAACCACGCCCGGTGTCACTGCATGTCTGTTCTTCTAAACAAACCACATAAGGATCCACCAGTGTCATTGCATGTCTATTATTTTCATGAACCACACATAAGGATCCACTAGTGTCATTGGATGTCTATTCTTTTCATGAACCACACCCAGTGTCATTGCATGTCTGTTCTTTTCATGAACCACACCCGGTGTCACTGCATGTCTGTTCTTTTCATGAATCACATAAGGATCTACAAGTGTCATTGGATGTGTGTTCTTCTCATGAACCACACGTGGATCCACCCAATGTCATTGCATGTGTGTTCCTCTAAACAAACCACATAAGGATCCACTAGTGTCATTGGATGTGTGTTCTTTTCATGAACCACACCCAATGTCATTACATGTGTGTTCTCCTGACAAACCTCATATGGATCCACCAGTGTCATTGCATGTCTGTTCTTTTCTGGAACCACACATAAGGATCCACCAGTGTCATTGCATGTCTGTTCTTTTCATGAACCACACCCAGTGTCATTGCATGTGTGTTTTTTTCATGAACCACATAAAGATCTACCAGTGGCATTGCATGTCTGTTCTTTTCATGAACCACACCCAATGTCATTGCATGTGTGTTCTCCTGACAAACCACATATGGGTCCACCAGTGTCATTGCATGTCTGTTCTTTTCATGAACCACACATAAGGATCCACCAGTGTCATTGAATATATGTTCTTTTCATGAATCATAGCTATAGTCATTGCATGTCTGTTACTTCCATAAACCACATATGGATCCACCTAGTGTGATTGCATGTCTGTTCCTCTAAACAAACCACATAAGGATCCACTAGTGTCATTGGATGTGTGTTCTTCTCAAGAACCACACATGGATCCACCAGTGTCATTGCATGTTTGTTCTTTTCATGAACCACACCTGGTGTCATTGCATGTGTGTTCTTTTCATGAACCAAATAAAAATCTACCAGTGTCATTGAATGTCTGTTCTTTTCATGAACCACACCCAATGTCGTTGCATGTGTGTTCTCCTGACAAACCACATATGGATCCACCAGTGTCATTGCATGTCTGTTCTTTTCGTGAACCACACATAAGGATCCACCAGTGTCATTGCATGTCTGTTCTTTTCATGAACCACACATGGATCCACCAGTGTCATTGAATGTATGTTCTTTTCATGAATCACACCTAGAGTCATTGCATGTCTGTTACTTCCATAAACCACATATGGATCCACCTAGTGTGATTGCATGTCTGTTCCTCTAAACAAACCACATAAGGATCCACCAGTGTCATTGGATGTGTGTTCTTCTCAAGAACCACACATGGATCCACCAGTGTCATTGCATGTTTGTTCCTCTAAACAAACCACATAAGGATCCACCAGTGTCATTGCATATATGTTCTTTTCATTACCCACACATAAGGATCCACTAGTGTCATTGCATGTCTGTTCTTTTCATGAACCACACCCAGTGTCATTGCATGTGTGTTCTTTTCATGAACCATAGCTAGAGTCATTGGATGTCTATTCTTTTCATGAACAACACCTAGTGTCATTGCATGTCTGTTCTTTTCATGAACCACGCCCGGTGTCACTGCATGTCTGTTCTTCTAAACAAACCACATAAGGATCCACCAGTGTCATTGCATGTCTGTTATTTTCATGAACCACACATAAGGATCCACTAGTGTCATTGGATGTCTGTTCTTTTCATGAACCACACCCTGTGTCATTGCATGTCTGTTCTTTTCATGAACCACACCCGGTGTCACTGCATGTCTGTTCTTTTCATGAATCACATAAGGATCTACAAGTGTCATTGGATGTGTGTTCTTCTCATGAACCACACGTGGATCCACCCAATGTCATTGCATGTGTGTTCCTCTAAACAAACCACATAAGGATCCACTAGTGTCATTGGATGTGTGTTCTTTTCATGAACCACACCCAATGTCATTACATGTGTGTTCTCCTGACAAACCTCATATGGATCCACCAGTGTCATTGCATGTCTGTTCTTTTCTTGAACCACACATAAGGATCCACCAGTGTCATTGCATGTTTGTTCTTTTCATGAACCACACCCAGTGTCATTGCATGTGTGTTCTTTTCATGAACCACATAAAGATCTACCAGTGTCATTGCATGTCTGTTCTTTTCATGAACCACACCCAATGTCATTGCATGTGTGTTCTCCTGACAAACCACATATGGATCCACCAGTGTCATTGCATGTCTATTCTTCTCATGAACCACACATAAGGATCCACCAGTGTCATTGCATGTCTGTTCTTTTCATGAACCACACATGGATCCACCAGTGTCATTGAATGTAATATCTTTTCATGAATCACACCTAGAGTCATTGCATGTCTGTTACTTCCATAAACAACATATGGATCCACCTAGTGTGATTGCATGTCTGTTCTTCTAAACAAACCACATAAGGATCCACCAGTGTCATTGGATGTGTGTTCTTCTCAAGAACCACACATGGATCCACCAGTGTCATTGCATGTTTGTTCCTCTAAACAAACCACATAAGGATCCACCAGTGTCATTGCATATATGTTATTTTCATGAACCACACATAAGGATCCACTAGTGTCATTGCATGTCTGTTCTTTTCATGAACCACACCCAGTGTAATTGCATGTGTGTTCTTTTTATGAACCACAGCTAGAGTCATTGGATGTCTATTCTTTTCATGAACCACACCCAGTGTCATTGCATGTCTGTTCTTTTCATGAACCACGCCCGGTGTCACTGCATGTTTGTTCTTTTCATGAACCACATAAGGATCTACCAGTGTCATTGGATATGTGTTCTTCTCATGAACCACACGTGGATCCACCGGTGTCATTGCATGTCTGTTCCTCTAAACAAACCACATAAGGATCCACCAGTGTCATTGGATGTGTGTTCTTTTCATGAACCACACCTAGTGTCATTGCATGTGTGTTCTTCTAAACAAACCACATAAGGATCCACCAGTGTCATTGCATGTCTGTTCTTTTAATGAACCACACCCAGTGTCATTGCATGTCTGTTCTTCTAAACAAACCACAGAAGGATCCACCAGTGTCATTGCATGTCTGTTATTTTCATGAACCACACATAAGGATCCACTAGTGTCATTGGATGTCTGTTCTTTTCATGAACCACACCCAGTGTCATTGCATGTCTGTTCTTTTCACAAACCACACCCGGTGTCACTGCATGTCTGTTCTTTTCATGAATCACATAAGGATCTACAAGTGTCATTGGATGTTTGTTCTTCTCATGAACCACACGTGGATCCACCCAATGTCATTGCATGTGTGTTCCTCTAAACAAACCACATAAGGATCCACCAGTGTCATTGGATGTGTGTTCTTTTCATGAACCACACCCAATGTCATTACATGTGTGTTCTCCTGACAAACCTCATATGGATCCACCAGTGTCATTGCATGTCTTTTCTTTTCTTGAACCACACATAAGGATCCACCAGTGTCATTGCATGTTTGTTCTTTTCATGAACCACACCCAGTGTCATTGCATGTGTGTTCTTTTCATGAACCACATAAAGATCTACCAGTGTCATTGCATGTCTGTTCTTTTCATGAACCACACCCAATGTCATTGCATGTGTGTTCTCCTGACAAACCACATATGGATCCACCAGTGTCATTGCATGTCTGTTCTTTTCATGAACCACACATAAGGATCCACCAGTGTCATTGCATGTCTGTTCTTTTCATGAACCACACATGGATCCACCAGTGTCATTGAATGTATGTTCTTTTCATGAATCACACCTAGAGTCATTGCATGTCTGTTATTTCTATAAACCACATATGGATCCACCTAGTGTGATTGCATGTCTGTTCTTCTAAACAAACCACATAAGGATCCACCAGTGTCATTGGATGTGTGTTCTTCTCAAGAACCAGAAATGGATCCACCAGTGTCATTGCATGTTTGTTCCTCTAAACAAACCACATAAGGATCCACCAGTGTCATTGCATATATGTTCTTTTCATGAACCACACATAAGGATCCACTACTGTCATTGCATGTCTGTTCTTTTCATGAACCACACCCAGTGTCATTGCATGTGTGTTCTTTTCATGAACCACAGCTAGAGTCATTGGATGTCTATTCTTTTCATGAATAACACCCAATGTCATTGCATGTCTGTTCTTTTCATGAACCACGCCCGGTGTCACTGCATGTCTGTTCTTTTCATGAACCACATAAGGATCTACCAGTGTCATTGGATATGTGTTCTTCTCATGAACCACACGTGGATCCACCGGTGTCATTGCATGTCTGTTCCTCTAAACAAACCACATAAGGATCCACCAGTGTCATTGGATGTGTGTTCTTTTCATGAACCACACCTAGTGTCATTGCATGTGTGTTCTTCTAAACAAACCACATAAGGATCCACCAGTGTCATTGCATGTCTGTTCCTTTAATGAACCACACCCAGTGTCATTGCATGTCTGTTCTTCTAAACAAACCACATAAGGATCCACCAGTGTCATTGCATGTCTGTTATTTTCATGAACCACACATAAGGATCCACTAGTGTCATTGGATGTCTGTTCTTTTCATGAACCACACACAGTGTCATTGCATGTCTGTTCTTTTCACGAACCACACCCGGTGTCACTGCATGTCTGTTTTTTTCATGAATCACATAAGGATCTACAAGTGTCATTGGATGTGTGTTCTTCTCATGAACCACACGTGGATCCACCCAATGTCATTGCATGTGTGTTCCTCTAATCAAACCACATAAGGATCCACCAGTGTCATTGGATGTGTGTTCTTTTCATGAACCACACCCAATGTCATTACATGTGTGTTCTCCTGACAAACCTCATATGGATCCACCAGTGTCATTGCATGTCTGTTCTTTTCTTGAACCACACATAAGGATCCACCAGTGTCATTGCATGTCTGTTCTTTTCATGAACCACACCCAGTGTCATTGCATATGTGTTCTTTTCATGAACCACATAAGGATCTACTAGTGTCATTGCATGTCTTTTCTTTTCATGAACCACAACCAATGTCATTGCATGTGTGTTCTCCTGACAAACCACATATGGGTCCACCAGTGTCATTGCATGTCTGTTCTTTTCATGAACCACACATAATGATCCACCAGTGTCATTGCATGTCTGTTATTTTCATGAACCACACCCAATGTCATTGCATGTCTGTTCTTTTCATGAACCACAGCTAGAGTCATTGGATGTCTATTCTTTTCATAAACCACACCCAGTGTCATTGCATGTCTGTTCTTTTCATGAATCACACCCGGTGTCACTGCATGTATGTTCTTTTCATGAATCACATAAGGATCTGCCAGTGTCATTAGATGTGTGTTCTTGTCATGAACCACACGTGGATCCACCCAATGTCATTGCATGTGTGTTCCTCTAAACAAACCACATAAGGATCCACCAGTGTCATTGGATGTGTGTTCTTTTCATGAACCACACCCAGTGTCATTGCATGTGTGTTCTTCTTAACAAACCACATAAGGATCCACCCGTGTCATTACATGTCTGTTCTTTTCATGAACCACACCTAGTGTCATTGCATGTATGTTCTTCTAAACAAACCACATAAGGATCCACCAGTGTCATTGCATGTCTGTTCTTTTCATGAACCACACATAAGGATCCACCAGTGTCATTGCATGTCTATTCTTTTCATGAACCACACCCAGCGTCATTGCATGTGTGTTATTTTCATGAACCACATAAGGATCTACCTGTGTCATTGCATGTCTGTTCTTTTCATGAACCACACCCAATGTCATTGCATGTGTGTTCTCCTGACAAACCACATATGGATCCACCAGTGTCATTGCATGTCTGTTCTTTTCATGAACCACACATAAGGATCTACCAGTGTCATTGCATGTCTGTTCTTTTCATGAACCACACCCAATGTCATTGCATGTCAGTTCTTTTCATGAACCACACATAAGGATCCACAAGTGTCATTCCATGTCTGTTCTTTTCATGAACCACACCTTGTGTCATTGCATGTCTGTTCTTCTAAACAAACCACATAAGGATCCACCAGTGTCATTGCATGTCTGTTCTTTTCATGAACCACACCCAGTGTCATTGCATGTGTGTTCTTTTCATGAACCATATAAGGATCTACTAGTGTCATTGCATGTCTGTTCTTTTCATGAACCGCACCCAATGTCATTGCATGTGTGTTCTCCTGACAAACCACATATGGATCCACCAGTGTCATTGCATGTCTGTTCTTTTCATGAGCCACACATAAGGATCCACCAATGTCATTGCATGTCTGTTCTTTTCATGAACCACACCCAGTGTCATTGCATGTGTATTATTTTCATGAACCACATATAAGGATCTACCAGTGTCATTGCATGTCTGTTCTTTTCATGAACCACACCCAATGTCATTGCATGTGTGTTCTCCTAACAAACCACATATGGATCCACCAGTGTCATTGCATGTATGTTCTTTTCATGAACCACACATAAGGATCCACCATTGTCATTGCATGTCTGTTCTTTTCATGAACCACACCCAGTGTCATTGCATGTGTGTTCTTTTCATGAACCACATAAGGATCTACCAGTGTCATTGCATGTCTGTTCTTTTCATGAACCACACCCAATGTCATTGCATGTGTGTTCTCCTGACAAACCTCATATGGATCCACCAGTGTCATTGCATGTCTGTTCTTTTCATGAACCACACATAATGATCCACCAGTGTCATTGCATGTCTGTTATTTTAATGAACCACACCCAATGTCATTGCATGTCTGTTCTTTTCATGAACCACAGCTAGAGTCATTGGATGTCTATTCTTTTCATGAACCATACCCAGTGTCATTGCATGTCTGTTCTTTTCATGAACCACACCCGGTGTCACTGCATGTATGTTCTTTTCATGAATCACATAAGGATCTGCCAGTGTCATTGGATGTGTGTTCTTGTCATGAACCACATGTGGATCCACCCAATGTCATTGCATGTGTGTTCCTCTAAACAAACCACATAAGGATCCACCAGTGTCATTGGATGTGTGTTCTTTTCATGAACCACACCTAGTGTAATTGCATGTGTGTTCTTCTAAACAAACCACATAAGGATCCACCCGTGTCATTACATGTCTGTTCTTTTCATGAACCACACCAAGTGTCATTGCATGTATGTTCTTCTAAACAAACCACATAAGGATCCACCAGTGTCATTGCATGTCTGTTCTTTTCTTGAACCACACATAAGGATCCACTAGTGTCATCGCATGTCTGTTCTTTTCATGAACCACACCCAGCGTCATTGCATGTGTGTTATTTTCATGAACCACATAAGGATCTACCAGTGTCATTGCATGTCTGTTCTTTTCATGAACC
Organism: Avena sativa; assembly: GCA_916181665.1. Taxonomy (NCBI): domain Eukaryota; kingdom Viridiplantae; phylum Streptophyta; class Magnoliopsida; order Poales; family Poaceae; genus Avena; species Avena sativa. The sequence goes on along the minus strand of OV702289.1, from coordinate 180,900,442 downwards.
ACACCCAATGTCATTGCATGTGTGTTCTCCTGACAAACCACATATGGATCCACCAGTGTCATTGCATGTCTGTTCTTTTCATGAACCACACATAAGGATCTACCAGTGTCATTGCATGTCTATTCTTTTCATGAACCACACCCAATGTCATTGCATGTCTGTTCTTTTCATGAACCACACATAAGGATCCACAAGTGTCATTCCATGTCTGTTCTTTTCATGAACCACACCTTGTGTCATTCCATGTCTGTTCTTTTCATGAACCACACCTTGTGTCATTGCATGTCTGTTCTTCTAAACAAACCACATAAGGATCCACTAGTGTCATTGCATGTCTGTTCTTTTCATGAACCACACCCAGTGTCATTGCATGTGTGTTCTTTTAATGAACCATATAAGGATCTACTAGTGTCATTGCATGTATGTTCTTTTCATGAACCGCACCCAATGTCATTGCATGTGTGTTCTCCTGACAAACCACATATGGATCCACGAGTGTCATTGCATGTCTGTTCTTTTCATGAGCCACACATAATGATCCACCAGTGTCATTGCATGTCTGTTCTTTTCATGAACCACACCCAATGTCATTGCATGTATGTTCTTTTCATGAACCACACATAAGGATCTACCAGTGTCATTGCATGTCTGTTCTTTTCATGAACCACACCCAATGTCATTGCATGTGTGTTCTGCTAACAAACCACATATGGATCCACCAGTGTCATTGCATGTCTGTTCTTTTCATGAACCACACATAAGGATCCACTAGTGTCATTGCATGTCTGTTCTTTTCATGAACCACACCCAGTGTCATTGCATGTGTGTTCTTTTCATGAACCACATAAGGATCTACCAGTGTCATTGCATGTCTGTTCTTTTCATGAACCACACCCAATTTCATTGCATGTGTGTTCTCCTGACAAACCACATATGGATCCACTGGTGTCATTGCATGTCTGTTCTTTTCATGAACCACACATAATGATCCACCAGTGTCATTGCATGTCTGTTATTTTCATGAACCACACCCAATGTCATTGCATGTCTGTTCTTTTGATGAACCACAGCTAGAGTCATTGGATGTATATTCTTTTCATGAACCACACCCAGTGTCATTGCATGTCTGTTCTTTTCATGAACCACACCCGGTGTCACTACATGTATGTTCTTTTCATGAATCACATAAGGATCTACCAGTGTCATTGGATGTGTGTTCTTCCGATGAACCACACGTGGATCTACCCAATGTCATTGCATGTGTGTTCCTCTAAACAAACCACATAAGGATCCACCAGTGTCATTGGATGTGTGTTCTTTTCATGAACCACACCTAGTGTCATTGCATGTGTATTCTTCTAAATAAACCACATAAGGATCCACCGGTGTCATTACATGTCTGTTCTTTTCATGAACCACACCCAGTGTCATTGCATGTATGTTCTTCTAAACAAACCACATAAGGATCCACCAGTGTCATTGCATGTCTGTTCTTTTCATGAACCACACATAAGGATCCACCAGTGTCATTGCATGTCTGTTCTTTTCATGAACCACACCCAGCGTCATTGCATGTGTGTTCTTTTCATGAACCACATAAGGATCTACCAGTGTCATTGCATGTCTGTTCTTTTCATGAACCACACCCAATGTCATTGCATGTGTGTTCTCCTGACAAACCACATATGGATCCACCAGTGTCATTGCATGTCTGTTCTTTTCATGAACCACACATAAGGATCCACCAGTGTCATTGCATGTCTGTTCTTTTCATGAATGACACCCAATGTCATTCCATGTCTGTTCTTTTCATGAACCACACATAAGGATCTACCAGTGTTATTGCATGTCTGTTCTTTTTATGAACCACACCCATCCTAACAAACCACATATGGATCCACCAGTGTCATTGCATGTCTGTTCTTTTCATGAACCACACATAAGGATCCACTAGTGTCATTGCATGTCTATCCTTTTCATGAACCACACCCAGTGTCATTGCATGTCTGTTCTTTTCATGAACCACACCCAATGTCATTGCATGTGTGTTCTCCTGACAAACCACATATGGATCCACCAGTGTCATTGCATGTCTCTTATTTTCATGGACCACACATAATGATCCACCAGTGTCATTGCATGTCTGTTATTTTCATGAACCACACCCAATGTCATTGCATGTCTGTTCTTTTCATGAACCACAGCTAGAGTCATTGGATGTCTATTCTATTCATGAACCACACCCAGTGTCATTGCATGACTGTTCTTTTCATGAACCACACCCGGTTTCACTGCATGTATGTTCTTTTCATGAATCACATAAGGATCTACCAGTGTCATTGGATGTGTGTCCTTCTCATGAACCACACGTGGATCTACCCAATGTCATTGCATGTGCGTTCCTCTAAACAAACCACATAAGGATCCACCAGTGTCATTGGATGTGTGTTCTTTTCATGAACCACACCCAGTGTCATTGCATGTGTGTTCTTCTAAATAAACCACATAAGGATCCACCGGTGTCATTATATGTCTGTTCTTTTCAAGAACCACACCCAATGTCATTGAATGTATGTTCTTCTAAACAAACCACATAAGGATCCACCAGTGTCATTGCATGTATGTTCTTTTCATGAACCACACATAAGGATCCACCAGTGTCATTGCATGTCTGTTCTTTTCATGAACCACACCCAGCGTCATTGCATGTGTGTTCTTTTCATGAACCACGTAAGGATCTACCAGTGTCATTGCATGTCTGTTCTTTTCATGAACCACACCCAATGTCATTGCATGTGTGTTCTCCTGACAAACCACATATGGATCCACCAGTGTCATTGCATGTCTGTTCTTTTCATGAACCACACATAAGGATCCACCAGTGTCATTGCATGTGTGTTCTTTTCATGAACGACACCCAATGTCATTCCATGGCTGTTCTTTTCATGAACCACACATAAGTATCTACCAGTGTTATTGCATGTCTGTTCTTTTTATGAACCACACCCATCCTAACAAACCACATATGGATCCACCAGTGTCATTGCATGTCTGTTCTTTTCATGAACCACACATAAGGATCCACCAGTGTCATTGCATGTCTATCCTTTTCATGAACCACTCCCAGTGTCATTGCATGTATGTTCTTTTAATGAACCACACCCAATGTCATTGCATGTGTGTTCTCCTGACAAACCACATATGGATCCACCAGTGTCATTGCATGTCTCTTCTTTTCCTGAACCACACATAATGATCCACCAGTGTCATTGCATGTCTGTTATTTTCATGAACCACACCCAATGTCATTGCATGTCTGTTCTTTTCATGAACCACAGCTAGAGTCATTGGATGTCTATTCTTTTCATTGAACCACACCCAGTGTCATTGCATGACTGTTCCTTTCATGAACCACACCTGGTTTCACTTCATGTATGTTCTTTTCATGAATCACGTAAGGATCTACCAGTGTCATTGGATGTGTGTTCTTCTCATGAACCACACGTGGATCCACCCAATGTCATTGCATGTGTGTTCCTCTAAGCAAACCACATAAGGATCCACCAGTGTCATTGGATGTGTGTTCTTTTCATGAACCACACCTAGTGTCATTGCATGTGTATTCTTCTAAACAAACCACATAAGGATCCACCAGTGTCATTACATGTATGTTCTTTTAATGAACCACACCAAGTGTCATTGCATGTATGTTCTTCTAAACAAACCACATAAGGATCCACTAGTGTCATTGCATGTCTGTTCTTTTCATGAACCACACATAAGGATCCACCAGTGTCATTGCATGTCTGTTCTTTTCATAAACCACACCCAGCGTCATTGCATGTGTGTTATTTTCATGAACCACATAAGGATCTACTAGTGTCATTGCATGTCTGTTCTTTTCATGAACCACACCCAATGCCATTGCATGTGTGTTCTCCTGACAAACCACATAAGGATCCACCAGTGTCATTGCATGTCTGTTCTTTTCATGAACCACACCCAGTGTCATTGAATGTGTGATCTTCTACACAAACCACATAAGGATCCACCAGTGTCATTGCATGTCTGTTCTTTTCATGAACCACACATAAGGATCCACCAGTGTCATTGCATGTCTGTTCTTTTCATGAACCACACCCAATGTCATTGCATGTCTGTTCTTTTCATGAACCACACAAGGATCTACCACTGTCATTGCATGTCTGTTCTTTTCATGAACCAGGACCAATGTCATTGCATGTGTGTTCTCCTAAGAAACCACATATGGATCCACCAGTGTCATTGCATGTTTGTTCTTTTCATGAACCACACATAAGGATCCACCAGTGTCATTGCAAGTCTGTTCTTTTCATGAACCACACCCAATGTCATTGCATGTGTGTTCTTTTCATGAACCACATAAGGATCTACCAGTGGCATTGCATGTCTGTTCTTTTCATGAACCACACACGGATCCACCAGTGTCATTGCATGTATGTTCTTTTCATGAATCACAGCTAGAGTCATTGCATGTCTGTTACTTCCATAAACCACATATGGATCCACCTAGTGTGATTGCATGTCTGTTCCTCTAAACAAACCACATAAGGATCCACCAGTGTCATTGGATGTGTGTTCTTCTCATGAACCACACATGGATCCACCAGTGTCATTGCATGTTTGTTCCTCTAAACAAACCACATAAGGATCCACCAGTGTCATTGCATGTATGTTCTTTTCATAAACCACACATAAGGATCCACTAGTGTCATGGCATGTATGTTCTTTTCATGAACCACACATAGTGTCATTGCATGTGTGTTCTTTTCATGAACCACAGATAGAGTCATTGGATGTCTATTCTTTTCATGAACCACACCCAGTGTCATTGCATGTCTGTTCTTTTCATGAACCACACATAAGGATCTACCAGTGTCATTGCATGTCTGTTCTTTTCATGAACCACACCCAATGTCATTGTATGTCTGTTCTTTTCATGAACCACACATAAGGATCTACTAGTGTAATTGCATGTCTGTTCTTTTCATAAATCACACCCAATGTCATTGCATGTGTGTTCTCCTGACAAACCACATATGGATCCACCAGTGTCATTTCACGTCTGTTCTTTTCATGAACCACACATAAGGATCCACCAGTGTCATTGCATGTCTGTTCTTTTCATGAACCACACCCAATGTCATTGCATGTCTGTTCTTTTCATGAACCACATAAGGATCTACCAGTGTCATTGCATGTATGTTCTTTTCATGAACCACACCCAATGTCATTGCATGTGTGTTCCCCTGACAAACCACATATGGATGCACCAGTGTCATTGCATGTCTGTTCTTTTCATGAACCACACATAAGGATCTACCAGTGTCATTGCATGTATGTTCTTTTCATGAACCACACATGGATCCAGCAGTGTCATTGCATGTATGTTCTTTTCATGAATCACAACTAGAGTCATTCCAGGTCTGTTACTTCCATAAACCACATATGGATCCACCTAGTGTGATTGCATGTCTGTTCCTCTAAACAAACCACATATGGATCCACCAGTGTCATTGGATGTGTGTTCTTCTCATGAACCACACATGGATCCACCAGTGTCATTGCATGTTTGTTCCTCTAAACAAACCACATAAGGATCCACCAGTGTCATTGCATGTATGTTCTTTTCATGAACCACACATAAGGATCCACCAGTGTCATGGCATGTCTGTTCTTTTCATGAACCACACATAGTGTCATTGCATGTGTGTTCTTTTCATGAACCACAGCTAGAGTCATTGGATGTCTATTATTTTCATGAAAAATACCTAGTGTTATTGCATGTCTGTTCTTTTCATGAACCACACCCAGTGTCACTGCATGTCTGTTCTTTTCATGAACCACATAAGGATCTACCAGTGTCATTGGATGTGTGTTCTTCTCATGAACCACACGTGGATCCACCGGTGTCATTGCATGTCTGTTCCTCTAAACAAACCACATAAGGATCCACCAGTGTCATTGGATGTGTGTTCTTTTCATGAACCACACCTAGTGTCATTGCATGTGTGTTCTTCTAAACAAACCACATAAGGATGCACCAGTGTCATTGCATGTCTGTTCTTTTCATGAACCACACATAAGGATCCACGAGTGTCATTGCATGTCTGTTCTTTTCATGAACCACACCCAATGTCATTGCATGTGTGTTCCTCTAAACAAACCACATAAGGATCCACCAGTGTCATTGCATGTCTGTTCTTTTCATGAACCACACCCAGTGTCATTTCATGTGTGTTCTTCAAAACAAACCACATAAGGATCCACCAGTGTCATTGCATGTTTGTTCTTTTCATGAACCACACATAAGGATCCACCAGTGTGATTGCATGTCTGTTCTTTTCATGAACCACACAAGGATCTACCAGTGTCATTGCATGTCTGTTCTTTTCATGAACCAGACCCAATGTCATTGCATGTGTGTTCTCCTAAGAAACCACATATGGATCCACCAGTGCCATTGCATGTCTGTTCTTTTCATGAACCACACATAAGGATCCACCAGTGTCATTGCATGTCTGTTCTTTTCATGAACCACACATAAGGATCTACCAGTGTCATTGCATGTCTATTCTTTTCATGAACCACACCCAATGTCATTGCATGTGTGTTTTCCTAACAAACCACATATGGATGCACCAGTGTCATTGCATTTCTGTTCTTTTCATGAACCACATAAGGATCTACCAGTGTAATTGCATGTCTGTTCTTTTCATGAACCACACATGGATCCACCAGTGTCATTGCATGTATGTTCTTTTCATGAATCACAGCTAGAGTCATTGCATGTCTGTTACTTCCATAAACCACATATGGATCCACCTAGTGTGATTGCATGTCTGTTCCTCTAAACAAACCACATAAGGATCCACCAGTGTCATTGGATGTGTGTTCTTCTCATGAACCACACATGGATCCACCAGTGTCATTGCATGTTTGTTCCTCTAAACAAACCACATAAGGATCCACCAGTGTCATTGCATGTATGTTCTTTTCACAAACCACACATAAGGATCCACCAGTGTCATTGCATGTATGTTCTTTTCATGAACCACACCCATTGTCATTGCATGTGTGTTCTTTTCATGAACCACAGCTAGAGTCATTGGATGTCTATTATTTTCATGAAACACACCCAGTGTCATTGCATGTCTGTTCTTTTCATGAACCACACCCGGTGTCACTGCATGTCTATTCTTTTCATGAACCACATAAGGATCTACCAGTGTCATTGGATGTGTGTTCTTCTCATGAACCACACGTGGATCCACCGGTGTCATTGCATGTCTGTTCCTCTAAACAAACCACATAAGGATCCACCAGTGTCACTGCATGTATGTTCTTTTCACGAACCACACATAAGGATCCACCAGTGTCATTGCATGTATGTTCTTTTCATGAACCACACCCAATGTCATTGCATGTGTGTTCTCCTGACAAACCACATATGGATCCACCAATGTCATTGCATGTCTGTTCTTTTCATGAACCACACATAAGGATCCACCAGTGTCATTGCATGTATGTTCGTTTCATGAACCACACATGGATCCAGCAGTGTCATTGCATGTATGTTCTTTTCATGAATCACAGCTAGAGTCATTCTAGGTCTGTTACTTCCATAAACCACATATGGATCCACCTAGTGTGATTGCATGTCTGTTCTTCTAAACAAACCACATATGGATCCACCAGTGTCATTGGATGTGTGTTCTTCTCATGAACCACACATGCATCCACTAGTGTCATTGCATGTTTGTTCCTCTAAACAAACCACATAAGGATCCACCAGTGTCATTGCATGTATGTTCTTTTCATGAACCACACATAGTATCATTGCATGTGTGTTTTTTTCATGAACCACAGCTAGAGTCATTGGATGTCTATTATTTTCATGAAAAACACCTAGTGTTATTGCATGTGTGTTCTTTTCATGAACCACACCCGGTGTCACTGCATGTCTGTTCTTTTCATGAACCACATAAGGATCTACCAGTGTCATTGGATGTGTGTTCTTCTCATGAACCACACGTGGATCCACCGGTGTCATTGCATGTCTGTTCCTCTAAACAAACCACATAAGGATCCACCAGTGTCATTGGATGTGTGTTCTTTTCATGAACCACACCTAGTGTCATTGCATGTGTGGTCTTCTAAACAAACCACATAAGGATCCACCAGTGTCATTGCATGTCTGTTCTTTTCATGAACCACACATAAGGATCCACGAGTGTCATTGCATGTCTGTTCTTTTCATGAACCACACCCAATGTCATTGCATGTGTGTTCCTCTAAACAAACCACATAAGGATCTACCAGTGTCATTACATGTCTGTTCTTCTAAACAAACCACATAAGGATCCACTAGTGTCATTGTATGTCTGTTCTTTTCATGAACCACACATAAGGATCCACCAGTGTCATTGCATGTCTGTTCTTTTCATGAACCACACCCAATGTCATTGCATGTATGTTCTTTTCATGAACCACATAAGGATCTACCAGTGTCATTGCATGTCTGTTCTTTTCATGAACCACACCCAATGTCATTGCATGTGTGTTCTCCTAACAAACCACATGTGGATCCACCAGTGTCATTGCATGTCTGTTCTTTTCATGAACCACACATAAGGATCCACCAATGTCATTGCATGTCTATTCTTTTCATGAACCACACCAAGTGTCATTGCATGTGTGTTCTTTTCATGAACCACAACTAGAGTCATTGGATGTCTATTCTTTTCATGAACCACACTCGGTGTCACTCCATGTCTGTTCTTTTCATGAATCACATAAGGATCTACCAGTGTCATTGGATGTGTGTTTCTTCTCATGAACCACACGTGGATCCACCCAATGTCATTGCATGTGTGTTCCTCTAAACAAACCACATAAGGATCCACCAGTGTCATTGGATGTGTGTTCTTTTCATGAACCACACCCAGTGTCATTGCATGCGTGTTCTTCTAAACAAACAATATAAGGATCCACCAGTGTCATTGCATATCTATTCTTTTCATGAACCACACATAAGGATCCACCAGTGTCATTGCATGTTTGTTCTTTTCATGAACCACACCCAATGTCATTGCATGTGTGTTCCTCTAAACAAACCACATAAGGATCCACCAGTGTCATTGCATGTCTGTTCTTTTCATGAACCACACCCAGTGTCATTGCATGTGTGTTCTTCTAAACAAACCAGATAAGGATCCACCAGTGTCATTGCATGTCTGTTCTTTTCATGAACCACACATAAGGATCCACCAGTGTCATTGCATGTCTGTTCTTTTCAGGAACCACACCCAATGTCATTGCATGTCCGTTCTTTTCATGAACCACATAAGGATATACCAGTGTCATTGCATGTCTGTTCTTTTCATGAACCAGACCCAATGTCATTACATGTGTGTTCTACTAAGAAACCACATATGGATCCACCAATGTCATTGCGTGTCTGTTCTTTTCATGAACCACACATAAGGATCCACCAGTGTCATTGCATGTCTGTTCTTTTCATGAACCACACCCAATGTCATTGCATGTCTGTTCTTTTCATGAACCACACCCAATGTCATTACATGTGTGTTCTCCTCACAAACCACATATGGATCCACCAGTGTCATTGCATGTTTGTTCTTTTCATGAACCACACATAAGGATCCACCAGTGTAATTGCATGTATGTTCTTTTCATTAACCACACCTAGTGTCATTGCATGTGTGTTCTTTTCATGAACCACATAAGGATCAACCAGTGTCATTGCATGTCTGTTCTTTTCATGAACCACACCCAATGTCATTGCATGTGTGTTCTCTTGACAAAACACATATGGATCCACCAGTGTCATTGCATGTCTGTTATTTTCATGAACCACATAAGGATCTACCAGTGTCATTGCATGTATGTTCTTTTCATGAACCACACCCAGTGTCATTGCATGTGTGTTCTTTTCATGAACCACAGCTAGAGTCATTGGATGTCTATTCTTTTCATGAACCACACCCAGTGTCATTGCATGTCTATTCTTTTCATGAACCACACCCGGTGTCACTTCATGTCTATTCTTTTCATGAACCACATAAGGATCTACCAGTGTCATTGGATGTGTGTTCTTCTCATGAACCACACGTGGATCCACCGGTGTCATTGCATGTCTGTTCCTCTAAACAAACCACATAAGGATCCACCAGTGTGATTGCATGTCTGTTCTTTTCACGAACCACACATTAGGATCCACTAGTGTCATTGCATGTCTGTTCTTTTCATGAACCACACCCAATGTCATTGCATGTGTGTTGTCCTGACAAACCACATATGGATCCACCAGTGTCATTGCATGTATGTTCGTTTCATGAACCACACAAGGATCCAGCAGTGTCATTGCATGTATGTTCTTTTCATGAATCACAGCTAGAGTCATTCCAGGTCTGTTACTTCCATAAACCACATATGGATCCATGTAGTGTGATTGCATGTCTGTTCCTCTAAACAAACCACATATGGATCCACCAGTGTCATTGGATGTGTGTTCTTCTCATGAACCACACATGGATCCACCAGTGTCATTGCATGTTTGTTCCTCTAAACAAACCACATAAGGATCCACCAGTGTCATTGCATGTATGTTCTTTTCATGAACCACACATAAGGATCCACTAGTGTCATGGCATGTCTGTTCTTTTCATGAACCACACATAGTGTCATTGCATGTGTGTTCTTTTCATGAACCATAGCTAGAGTCATTGGATGTCTATTATTTTCATGAAAAACACCTAGTGTTATTGCATGTCTGTTCTTTTCATGAACCACACCCGGTGTCACTACATGTCTATTCTTTTCATGAACCACATAAGGATCTACCAGTGTCATTGGATGTGTGTTCTTCTCATGAACCACACGTGGATCCACCGGTGTCATTGCATGTCTGTTCCTCTAAACAAACCACATAAGGATCCACCAGTGTCATTGGATGTGTGTTCTTTTCATGAACCACACCTAGTGTCATTGCATGTGTGTTCTTCTAAACAAACCACATAAGGATCCACCAGTGTCATTGCATGTCTGTTCTTTTCATGAACCACACATAAGGATCCACGAGTGTCATTGCATGTCTGTTCTTTTCATGAACCACACCCAATGTCATTGCATGTGTGTTCCTCTAAACAAACCACATAAGGATCTACCAGTGTCATTGCATGTCTGTTCTTTTCATGAACCACACCCAACGTCATTACATGTGTGTTCTTCTAAACAAACCACATAAGGATCCACTAGTGTCATTGTATGTCTGTTCTTTTCATGAACCACACATAAGGATCCACCAGTGTCATTGCATGTCTGTTCTTTTCATGAACCACGCCCAATGTCATTGCATGTATGTTCTTTTCATGAACCACATAAGGATCTACCAGTGTCATTGCATGTCTGTTCTTTTCATGAACCACACCCAATGTCATTGCATGTGTTTTCTCCTAAGAAACCACATATGGATCCACCAGTGTCATTGCATGTCTGTTCTTTTCATTAACCACACATAAGGATCCACCAATGTCATTGCATGTCTATTCTTTTCATGAACCACACCAAGTGTCATTGCATGTGTGTTCTTTTCATGAACCACAACTAGAGTCATTGGATGTCTATTCTTTTCATGAACCACACTCGGTGTCACTCCATGTCTGTTCTTTTCATGAATCACATAAGGATCTACCAGTGTCATTGGATGTGTGTTTCTTCTCATGAACCACACGTGGATCCACCCAATGTCATTGCATGTGTGTTCCTCTAAACAAACCACATAAGGATCCACCAGTGTCATTGGATGTGTGTTCTTTTCATGAACCACACCCAGTGTCATTGCATGCGTGTTCTTCTAAACAAACAATATAAGGATCCACCAGTGTCATTGCATATCTATTCTTTTCATGAACCACACATAAGGATCCACCAGTGTCATTGCATGTCTGTTCTTTTCATGAACCACACCCAATGTCATTGCATGTGTGTTCCTCTAAACAAACCACATAAGGATCCACCAGTGTCATTGCATGTCTGTTCTTTTCATGAACCACACCCAGTGTCATTGCATGTGTGTTCTTCTAAACAAACCACATAAGGATCCACCAGTGTCATTGCATGTCTGTTCTTTTCATGAACCACACATAAGGATCCACCAGTGTCATTGCATGTCTGTTCTTTTCAGGAACGACACCCAATGTCATTGCATGTCTGTTCTTTTCATGAACCACATAAGGATCTAACAGTGTCATTGCATGTCTGTTCTTTTCATGAACCAGACCCAATGTCATTGCATGTGTGTTCTCCTAAGAAACCACATATGGATCCACCAATGTCATTGCATGTCTGTTCTTTTCATGAACCACACATAAGGATCCACCAGTGTCATTGCATGTCTGTTCTTTTCATGAACCACACCCAATGTCATTGCATGTCTGTTCTTTTCATGAACCACACCCAATGTCATTGCATGTGTGTTCTCCTAACAAACCACATATGGATCCACCAGTGTCATTGCATGTTTGTTCTTTTCATGAACCACACATAAGGATCCACCAGTGTCATTGCATGTCTGTTCTTTTCATGAACCACACCTAGTGTCATTGCATGTGTGTTCTTTTCATGAACCACATAAGGATCTACCAGTGTCATTGCATGTCTGTTCTTTTCATGAACCACACCCAATGTCATTGCATGTGTGTTCTCCTGACGAACCACATATGGATCCACCAGTGTCATTGCATGTCTGTTCTTTTCATGAACCACACCCAATGTCATTGCATGTGTGTTCCTCTAAACAAACCACATAAGGATCCACCAGTGTCATTGCATGTCTGTTCTTTTCATGAACCACACCCAGTGTCATTGCATGTGTGTTCTTCTAAACAAACCAGATAAGGATCCACCAGTGTCATTGCATGTCTGTTCTTTTCATGAACCACACATAAGGATCCACCAGTGTCATTGCATGTCTGTTCTTTTCAGGAACCACACCCAATGTCATTGCATGTCCGTTCTTTTCATGAACCACATAAGGATATACCAGTGTCATTGCATGTCTGTTCTTTTCATGAACCAGACCCAATGTCATTACATGTGTGTTCTACTAAGAAACCACATATGGATCCACCAATGTCATTGCGTGTCTGTTCTTTTCATGAACCACACATAAGGATCCACCAGTGTCATTGCATGTCTGTTCTTTTCATGAACCACACCCAATGTCATTGCATGTCTGTTCTTTTCATGAACCACACCCAATGTCATTACATGTGTGTTCTCCTCACAAACCACATATGGATCCACCAGTGTCATTGCATGTTTGTTCTTTTCATGAACCACACATAAGGATCCACCAGTGTAATTGCATGTATGTTCTTTTCATTAACCACACCTAGTGTCATTGCATGTGTGTTCTTTTCATGAACCACATAAGGATCAACCAGTGTCATTGCATGTCTGTTCTTTTCATGAACCACACCCAATGTCATTGCATGTGTGTTCTCTTGACAAAACACATATGGATCCACCAGTGTCATTGCATGTCTGTTATTTTCATGAACCACATAAGGATCTACCAGTGTCATTGCATGTATGTTCTTTTCATGAACCACACCCAGTGTCATTGCATGTGTGTTCTTTTCATGAACCACAGCTAGAGTCATTGGATGTCTATTCTTTTCATGAACCACACCCAGTGTCATTGCATGTCTATTCTTTTCATGAACCACACCCGGTGTCACTTCATGTCTATTCTTTTCATGAACCACATAAGGATCTACCAGTGTCATTGGATGTGTGTTCTTCTCATGAACCACACGTGGATCCACCGGTGTCATTGCATGTCTGTTCCTCTAAACAAACCACATAAGGATCCACCAGTGTGATTGCATGTCTGTTCTTTTCACGAACCACACATTAGGATCCACTAGTGTCATTGCATGTCTGTTCTTTTCATGAACCACACCCAATGTCATTGCATGTGTGTTGTCCTGACAAACCACATATGGATCCACCAGTGTCATTGCATGTATGTTCGTTTCATGAACCACACAAGGATCCAGCAGTGTCATTGCATGTATGTTCTTTTCATGAATCACAGCTAGAGTCATTCCAGGTCTGTTACTTCCATAAACCACATATGGATCCATGTAGTGTGATTGCATGTCTGTTCCTCTAAACAAACCACATATGGATCCACCAGTGTCATTGGATGTGTGTTCTTCTCATGAACCACACATGGATCCACCAGTGTCATTGCATGTTTGTTCCTCTAAACAAACCACATAAGGATCCACCAGTGTCATTGCATGTATGTTCTTTTCATGAACCACACATAAGGATCCACTAGTGTCATGGCATGTCTGTTCTTTTCATGAACCACACATAGTGTCATTGCATGTGTGTTCTTTTCATGAACCATAGCTAGAGTCATTGGATGTCTATTATTTTCATGAAAAACACCTAGTGTTATTGCATGTCTGTTCTTTTCATGAACCACACCCGGTGTCACTACATGTCTATTCTTTTCATGAACCACATAAGGATCTACCAGTGTCATTGGATGTGTGTTCTTCTCATGAACCACACGTGGATCCACCGGTGTCATTGCATGTCTGTTCCTCTAAACAAACCACATAAGGATCCACCAGTGTCATTGGATGTGTGTTCTTTTCATGAACCACACCTAGTGTCATTGCATGTGTGTTCTTCTAAACAAACCACATAAGGATCCACCAGTGTCATTGCATGTCTGTTCTTTTCATGAACCACACATAAGGATCCACGAGTGTCATTGCATGTCTGTTCTTTTCATGAACCACACCCAATGTCATTGCATGTGTGTTCCTCTAAACAAACCACATAAGGATCTACCAGTGTCATTGCATGTCTGTTCTTTTCATGAACCACACCCAACGTCATTACATGTGTGTTCTTCTAAACAAACCACATAAGGATCCACTAGTGTCATTGTATGTCTGTTCTTTTCATGAACCACACATAAGGATCCACCAGTGTCATTGCATGTCTGTTCTTTTCATGAACCACGCCCAATGTCATTGCATGTATGTTCTTTTCATGAACCACATAAGGATCTACCAGTGTCATTGCATGTCTGTTCTTTTCATGAACCACACCCAATGTCATTGCATGTGTTTTCTCCTAAGAAACCACATATGGATCCACCAGTGTCATTGCATGTCTGTTCTTTTCATTAACCACACATAAGGATCCACCAATGTCATTGCATGTCTATTCTTTTCATGAACCACACCAAGTGTCATTGCATGTGTGTTCTTTTCATGAACCACAACTAGAGTCATTGGATGTCTATTCTTTTCATGAACCACACTCGGTGTCACTCCATGTCTGTTCTTTTCATGAATCACATAAGGATCTACCAGTGTCATTGGATGTGTGTTTCTTCTCATGAACCACACGTGGATCCACCCAATGTCATTGCATGTGTGTTCCTCTAAACAAACCACATAAGGATCCACCAGTGTCATTGGATGTGTGTTCTTTTCATGAACCACACCCAGTGTCATTGCATGCGTGTTCTTCTAAACAAACAATATAAGGATCCACCAGTGTCATTGCATATCTATTCTTTTCATGAACCACACATAAGGATCCACCAGTGTCATTGCATGTCTGTTCTTTTCATGAACCACACCCAATGTCATTGCATGTGTGTTCCTCTAAACAAACCACATAAGGATCCACCAGTGTCATTGCATGTCTGTTCTTTTCATGAACCACACCCAGTGTCATTGCATGTGTGTTCTTCTAAACAAACCACATAAGGATCCACCAGTGTCATTGCATGTCTGTTCTTTTCATGAACCACACATAAGGATCCACCAGTGTCATTGCATGTCTGTTCTTTTCAGGAACGACACCCAATGTCATTGCATGTCTGTTCTTTTCATGAACCACATAAGGATCTAACAGTGTCATTGCATGTCTGTTCTTTTCATGAACCAGACCCAATGTCATTGCATGTGTGTTCTCCTAAGAAACCACATATGGATCCACCAATGTCATTGCATGTCTGTTCTTTTCATGAACCACACATAAGGATCCACCAGTGTCATTGCATGTCTGTTCTTTTCATGAACCACACCCAATGTCATTGCATGTCTGTTCTTTTCATGAACCACACCCAATGTCATTGCATGTGTGTTCTCCTAACAAACCACATATGGATCCACCAGTGTCATTGCATGTTTGTTCTTTTCATGAACCACACATAAGGATCCACCAGTGTCATTGCATGTCTGTTCTTTTCATGAACCACACCTAGTGTCATTGCATGTGTGTTCTTTTCATGAACCACATAAGGATCTACCAGTGTCATTGCATGTCTGTTCTTTTCATGAACCACACCCAATGTCATTGCATGTGTGTTCTCCTGACGAACCACATATGGATCCACCAGTGTCATTGCATGTCTGTTCTTTTCATGAACCA
This sequence comes from Avena sativa, assembly GCA_916181665.1. NCBI lineage: Eukaryota > Viridiplantae > Streptophyta > Magnoliopsida > Poales > Poaceae > Avena > Avena sativa. Next base: position 180,883,906 of record OV702289.1, on the reverse strand, counting down.
CACCCAATGTCATTGCATGTGTGTTCCTCTAAACAAACCACATAAGGATCTACCAGTGTCATTACATGTCTGTTCTTCTAAACAAACCACATAAGGATCCACTAGTGTCATTGTATGTCTGTTCTTTTCATGAACCACACATAAGGATCCACCAGTGTCATTGCATGTCTGTTCTTTTCATGAACCACACCCAATGTCATTGCATGTATGTTCTTTTCATGAACCACATAAGGATCTACCAGTGTCATTGCATGTCTGTTCTTTTCATGAACCACACCCAATGTCATTGCATGTGTGTTCTCCTAACAAACCACATGTGGATCCACCAGTGTCATTGCATGTCTGTTCTTTTCATGAACCACACATAAGGATCCACCAATGTCATTGCATGTCTATTCTTTTCATGAACCACACCAAGTGTCATTGCATGTGTGTTCTTTTCATGAACCACAACTAGAGTCATTGGATGTCTATTCTTTTCATGAACCACACTCGGTGTCACTCCATGTCTGTTCTTTTCATGAATCACATAAGGATCTACCAGTGTCATTGGATGTGTGTTTCTTCTCATGAACCACACGTGGATCCACCCAATGTCATTGCATGTGTGTTCCTCTAAACAAACCACATAAGGATCCACCAGTGTCATTGGATGTGTGTTCTTTTCATGAACCACACCCAGTGTCATTGCATGCGTGTTCTTCTAAACAAACAATATAAGGATCCACCAGTGTCATTGCATATCTATTCTTTTCATGAACCACACATAAGGATCCACCAGTGTCATTGCATGTTTGTTCTTTTCATGAACCACACCCAATGTCATTGCATGTGTGTTCCTCTAAACAAACCACATAAGGATCCACCAGTGTCATTGCATGTCTGTTCTTTTCATGAACCACACCCAGTGTCATTGCATGTGTGTTCTTCTAAACAAACCAGATAAGGATCCACCAGTGTCATTGCATGTCTGTTCTTTTCATGAACCACACATAAGGATCCACCAGTGTCATTGCATGTCTGTTCTTTTCAGGAACCACACCCAATGTCATTGCATGTCCGTTCTTTTCATGAACCACATAAGGATATACCAGTGTCATTGCATGTCTGTTCTTTTCATGAACCAGACCCAATGTCATTACATGTGTGTTCTACTAAGAAACCACATATGGATCCACCAATGTCATTGCGTGTCTGTTCTTTTCATGAACCACACATAAGGATCCACCAGTGTCATTGCATGTCTGTTCTTTTCATGAACCACACCCAATGTCATTGCATGTCTGTTCTTTTCATGAACCACACCCAATGTCATTACATGTGTGTTCTCCTCACAAACCACATATGGATCCACCAGTGTCATTGCATGTTTGTTATTTTCATGAACCACACATAAGGATCCACCAGTGTAATTGCATGTATGTTCTTTTCATTAACCACACCTAGTGTCATTGCATGTGTGTTCTTTTCATGAACCACATAAGGATCAACCAGTGTCATTGCATGTCTGTTCTTTTCATGAACCACACCCAATGTCATTGCATGTGTGTTCTCTTGACAAAACACATATGGATCCACCAGTGTCATTGCATGTCTGTTATTTTCATGAACCACATAAGGATCTACCAGTGTCATTGCATGTATGTTCTTTTCATGAACCACACCCAGTGTCATTGCATGTGTGTTCTTTTCATGAACCACAGCTAGAGTCATTGGATGTCTATTCTTTTCATGAACCACACCCAGTGTCATTGCATGTCTATTCTTTTCATGAACCACACCCGGTGTCACTTCATGTCTATTCTTTTCATGAACCACATAAGGATCTACCAGTGTCATTGGATGTGTGTTCTTCTCATGAACCACACGTGGATCCACCGGTGTCATTGCATGTCTGTTCCTCTAAACAAACCACATAAGGATCCACCAGTGTGATTGCATGTCTGTTCTTTTCACGAACCACACATTAGGATCCACTAGTGTCATTGCATGTCTGTTCTTTTCATGAACCACACCCAATGTCATTGCATGTGTGTTGTCCTGACAAACCACATATGGATCCACCAGTGTCATTGCATGTATGTTCGTTTCATGAACCACACAAGGATCCAGCAGTGTCATTGCATGTATGTTCTTTTCATGAATCACAGCTAGAGTCATTCCAGGTCTGTTACTTCCATAAACCACATATGGATCCATGTAGTGTGATTGCATGTCTGTTCCTCTAAACAAACCACATATGGATCCACCAGTGTCATTGGATGTGTGTTCTTCTCATGAACCACACATGGATCCACCAGTGTCATTGCATGTTTGTTCCTCTAAACAAACCACATAAGGATCCACCAGTGTCATTGCATGTATGTTCTTTTCATGAACCACACATAAGGATCCACCAGTGTCATGGCATGTCTGTTCTTTTCATGAACCACACATAGTGTCATTGCATGTGTGTTCTTTTCATGAACCATAGCTAGAGTCATTGGATGTCTATTATTTTCATGAAAAACACCTAGTGTTATTGCATGTCTGTTCTTTTCATGAACCACACCCGGTGTCACTACATGTCTATTCTTTTCATGAACCACATAAGGATCTACCAGTGTCATTGGATGTGTGTTCTTCTCATGAACCACACGTGGATCCACCGGTGTCATTGCATGTCTGTTCCTCTAAACAAACCACATAAGGATCCACCAGTGTCATTGGATGTGTGTTCTTTTCATGAACCACACCTAGTGTCATTGCATGTGTGTTCTTCTAAACAAACCACATAAGGATCCACCAGTGTCATTGCATGTCTGTTCTTTTCATGAACCACACATAAGGATCCACGAGTGTCATTGCATGTCTGTTCTTTTCATGAACCACACCCAATGTCATTGCATGTGTGTTCCTCTAAACAAACCACATAAGGATCTACCAGTGTCATTGCATGTCTGTTCTTTTCATGAACCACACCCAACGTCATTACATGTGTGTTCTTCTAAACAAACCACATAAGGATCCACTAGTGTCATTGTATGTCTGTTCTTTTCATGAACCACACATAAGGATCCACCAGTGTCATTGCATGTCTGTTCTTTTCATGAACCACGCCCAATGTCATTGCATGTATGTTCTTTTCATGAACCACATAAGGATCTACCAGTGTCATTGCATGTCTGTTCTTTTCATGAACCACACCCAATGTCATTGCATGTGTTTTCTCCTAAGAAACCACATATGGATCCACCAGTGTCATTGCATGTCTGTTCTTTTCATTAACCACACATAAGGATCCACCAATGTCATTGCATGTCTATTCTTTTCATGAACCACACCAAGTGTCATTGCATGTGTGTTCTTTTCATGAACCACAACTAGAGTCATTGGATGTCTATTCTTTTCATGAACCACACTCGGTGTCACTCCATGTCTGTTCTTTTCATGAATCACATAAGGATCTACCAGTGTCATTGGATGTGTGTTCTTCTCATGAACCACACGTGGATCCACCCAATGTCATTGCATGTGTGTTCCTCTAAACAAACCACATAAGGATCCACTAGTGTCATTGGATGTGTGTTCTTTTCATGAACCACACCCAGTGTCATTGCATGCGTGTTCTTCTAAACAAACCACATAAGGATCCACCAGTGTCATTGCATGTCTATTCTTTTCATGAACCACACATAAGGATCCACCAGTGTCATTGCATGTCTGTTCTTTTCATGAACCACACCCAATGTCATTGCATGTGTGTTCCTCTAAACAAACCACATAAGGATCCACCAGTGTCATTGCATGTCTGTTCTTTTCATGAACCACACCCAGTGTCATTGCATGTGTGTTCTTCTAAACAAACCACATAAGGATCCACCAGTGTCATTGCATGTCTGTTCTTTTCATGAACCACACATAAGGATCCACCAGTGTCATTGCATGTCTGTTCTTTTCAGGAACGACACCCAATGTCATTGCATGTCTGTTCTTTTCATGAACCACATAAGGATCTAACAGTGTCATTGCATGTCTGTTCTTTTCATGAACCAGACCCAATGTCATTGCATGTGTGTTCTCCTAAGAAACCACATATGGATCCACCAATGTCATTGCATGTCTGTTCTTTTCATGAACCACACATAAGGATCCACCAGTGTCATTGCATGTCTGTTCTTTTCATGAACCACACCCAATGTCATTGCATGTCTGTTCTTTTCATGAACCACACCCAATGTCATTGCATGTGTGTTCTCCTAACAAACCACATATGGATCCACCAGTGTCATTGCATGTTTGTTCTTTTCATGAACCACACATAAGGATCCACCAGTGTCATTGCATGTCTGTTCTTTTCATGAACCACACCTAGTGTCATTGCATGTGTGTTCTTTTCATGAACCACATAAGGATCTACCAGTGTCATTGCATGTCTGTTCTTTTCATGAACCACACCCAATGTCATTGCATGTGTGTTCTCCTGACGAACCACATATGGATCCACCAGTGTCATTGCATGTCTGTTCTTTTCATGAACCACATAAGGATCTACCAGTGTCATTGCATGTCTGTTCTTTTCATGAACCACACATGGATCCACCAGTGTCATTGCATGTATGTTCTTTTCATGAATCACAGCTAGAGTCATTGCATGTCTATTACTTCCATAAACCACATATGGATCCACCTAGTGTGATTGCATGTCTGTTCCCCTAAACAAACAACATAAGGATCCACCAGTGTCATTGGATGTGTGTTCTTATCATGAACCACACATGGATCCACCGGTGTCATTGCATGTTTGTTCCTCTAAACAAACCACATAAGGATCCACGAGTGTCATTGCATGTATGTTCTTTTCACGAACCACACATAAGGATCCACCAGTGTCATTGCATGTATGTTCTTTTCATGAACCACACACAGTGTCATTGCATGTGTGTTATTTTCACGAACCACAGCTAGAGTCATTGGATGTCTATTCTTTTCATGAACCACGCCCAGTGTCATTGCATGTCTGTTCTTTTCATGAACCACACCCGGTGTCACTGCATGTCTATTCTTTTCATGAACCACATAAGGATCTACCGGTGTCATTGGATGTGTGTTCTTCTCATGAACCACACGTGGATCCACCGGTGTCATTGCATGTCTATTCCTCTAAACAAACCACATAAGGATCCACCAGTGTCGTTGGATGTGTGTTCTTTTCATGAACCACATAAGGATCCACGAGTGTCATTGCATGTCTGTTCTTTTCATGAACCACATAAGGATCCACCAGTGTCATTGCATGTCTGTTCTTTTCATGAACCACATAAGGATCCACTAGTGTCATTGCATGTCTGTTCTTTTCATGAACCACACCCAGTGTCATTGCATGTGAGTTCTTTTCTTGAATCATAGCTAGAGTCATTGCATGTCTGTTACTTCCATAAACCACATATGGATCCACCTAGTGTGATTGCATGTCTCTTCTTTTCACAAACCACACATGGATACACCAGTGTCATTGCATGGGTAGCCGTTAGACCAAGTCTTCTAGAAGGCACGCCCTAACACATTTGTTATGCTTGACGATTGTTACATACCGTTCGATTGGGGCGCTTGGACGATTGGGATGGTCTTCGTGAGAGCGATCCGCGAGTAGGCTGTTTTGCGGCATGATTGGCCACGCTTGCTCTGGACAAACTGGCAACACTGGGCGCTCCCCTGTTGCGAGTGTCACGTCTCACGAGTTCAGTGGGCCACATCCTAGTTTCACATCCCCATTACTTCTCTTCCTCCCCGTACTTCTCTTCCTTACCCTCGAAGCCACTTTCCCCACTTCACTACCATCCTGCCGTAGCCGCAAGCCGACGGCGCCTCCATCCCAATCCCCTCTCCGGCAGCCACCCCCCTCCCCTCTCGCCATGGGTTCAAGGGGAGACAGCGAGGAAACGCGTTGTGACGACAGGGACGGTGATTTCGATGTGAGTCGTCTCATCTCTATTTCTATCATCTGTGGCCAGTTATCTATTTTTTGAGCTAGATCTAATCTGTTTACTCATGCGCGTATGATGTGTTAGGCCAACCAGACAATGTATGACTCCGACTATCACGGTTTAGAGGATGAAGACAGTCCTCTGGTATGTAAACATGGATATGTGCCCGCTAAATTTGTAGCCTTCGAAGGACAAAACGCAGGCAGGAGGTTTCTACGGTGTCAAGGACATTGTGCAATGATGCAAGGCGGAAGTTGCGGTGTTGTCAAATGGGTAGATCTAGAGTGGCCCAAATCGATGCAGAAAACGCTGGACAAACTATGGGAAATGACTGTCGAGTTGAAAGAATCCGTATTCAGCTCACTTCTTCACAGTGCGAGACGAAGCTATGGGAACTAGTTAACACGACCAAGCATAAGCGAGATCTCAGGTGGTTGCAAGACAAGCTTATCAAAGTCAAGAAGGAGAGGGACGCGACGTTGTCCCTGAAGGCTAAAGCAGAGCAAGAACTGACTCAAGGAAGGAATGATCTCCACCAGGCCAAAGTCCTGCAGTACACAACTACGAGTATTGACAAGTGCATGAGGAAAAATTCAGAGAAACAATTGAAGTTGTGCAAGGAAGATGCTAAAAGGAAGGAGCAGACAATTCGATCCTTTCTCTCGCAGGAAGATGCGCATCGGGCCAAGATTAGGAAGATCAAGGAGATGTGTGATAACTAGTTCTATTTAGCTTAAGCTCCGTGCCTTTTTAAGTTGTAATATTTGTACTTGTTGACCTAGTGGTCTGAACTATTGGTCCCGGATTCCAGGGAGGAAAAAAATTGCTCTGACCCCGCATTACTTCTTTTGTCTGACCCCGCATTACTTCTTTTGTCTGACCATCGCTTCGTCGTCCTCGTGTACAAATAGGAGGCGCCACAACGCATCGCTTCGTCGTCCATCCCCTCGTCCTCTCCAATCTCCACCGCGCCGCCATGGAGATGCCCGATCTGAACTTGTACGAGGCGGTGATGTTCACGAACTTCGACATCCTCGCGCCACCAGCCACGAAGGTGCCCCACGGATGGCGCATCAGCTCTGCGGGGGTGCCGGTGGCTCTGCTACCTGGGCGAGCCGAGATGGAGAGCGAAATCGCAGCGCGCCGCCGCCAGATGCCCGCGTGGGAGAGGGCTGCCCCGGTACGCGGCGGCCAGCCCGTACAGGCCGGCGCTGTTCAAGAAGGAGCGGAAGGCCAAGATTGGCAACCGCATCGTTGACGGGCATGTGGTGCACCGGGATCTCCGCAACCGATAAGGGCGGGAGAGGTTCTGGTCCGTCCCTGGACGGACCAAGTACACCGTCATCGCCGCCGCTCGACGCGAAGAGGTGCTCCGTCTCGCGAACAATGCGGACATCGTGGAGGTTCCGTCCGACAGCGACGAGGAAGCCGGCGGCTCGGAGGATAGTGGCAGCGGAAGTGAAATTGTTGACTAGTGGTTGAATTAATGTAGGATGTGAAATCTCACCTTTGTTTAGAAGAATTTGTGGTTGAAGTAATGAAATGCCTCGATTTAGATCTCTGTCTCGATTAATTTGTGGAAGAATTTGTGATCTAGATCAATTTCTGCCTCGATTTAGATCTCTGTCCCGGATTGGGAACGTGACCGTGGACCAAAGACTCCTTTTCTACTAGTGTATTCTGACATTGGTGGTTTGTTTAAACGTAATCTACATGGATTGTGCCGCATGCAAATGGCACAACCACAATTTATAAAGTAGAAGCACGTACACCTGGTTACTGGAGATCCGGGAGCTTCGCCAAATGCAGGGGATGCAGGAGCAGAGAGGCGGTGAGATAGACGGGCTCAAGATTAGGCCAGAAAGTGGTACCCATTTCCTCCTCATCTGGGCATTATCGGTGAGAAAATTGTTGTTTATGTTGCCACGTCATTGTGCAGTATCTGAAATAAGTTGCTGCTTCATGGAGTGTGGAAGCTTAAATAATTTATTTATGTGCCGCTTACATTCCGTCGTATTTGGAGACCTCCTGCCCCTCAGCAATCGTGGAACCTGGATCCTTGTTTTCAGATAGCAGTGGCACAATCACAATTTCGGATTCAACTATTGACTCGGGCGTTTCCAAATCCTAAGTCACGGTACATTTTACTCAGAGAACGTGGGTAGATTGTTCCGCCCAGCAACGTGCCACACACAGAGCGATCAGAATTTAACAGAATTACATATATAGGTTCAAGTTCAACACAATACTATGCATCTTCATTGCCAGCAGCCTTCTTCCACAGCCTGGGTGCCAAGCCTTCACGTCCAATGGCTTCTTCATTTCCTGCCTTCTTCCTCTTCCTCGGTGCCAATTTTCTTAGCTTCACGTACTCTGCATCGCCGGGACAATGGGCACCAGAATCGTGTCCAGCATCATCTTTCCACTCGTTTTTAATTTCTTCGGGCAGCAAAATGACATCTTTCCACTCGTTTTTAATTTCTTCGGGCAGCAAAATGACTGACCCGGCAGTCATGTTTCTAACCTTGCGGCGCTTCCTCTCAAAGAAACAAGACTGTTGCATAACTGCCCAATATCTATAGAGTAAATAAAACAAAAATTACAATTCAACACAAACATGCGAACCCCAAGAGACCTTTGCTTACCAGGAGCTATTTGGGTTCGAGCAACCACCCTGTCCAAGAATAGAACGGCGACTCCCAGTTGTAGTAGCTTCCACATCTAGTACATGACATTTCAGGTCAAACATGGCAGCCGAAGCATACCTTTTCATCAACCCAATTAGCTGACTGTCACACGTTATAGGAACCATGATGCCACGTTCATCCATGAAGCTAAACTTTGATGTCTGCTTCGTCCATAATTCAACATGATTACGTAGAGCAACAACCATACCAGATATAGTGCAGATCTACGCATGCGCTTCTTCCATCGTGAAACAATGGCTTCCATACCACTTGCCCTTAGAGTCGTACCTGTAGAGGACTACCGTAACCAGGTAAGGAGGGTCCGCGCAGATCCCACTTGACAGAAAACTATGGACAAAATATATTTGTCAGCGTTGGGCTAACAAACAATTTGAGGTTCAGTAGCCAGCTAGCAGTTGTAACTAGTGCGAATAGCAAATAGAAGGGTAGATCACCCGCTTGTAGACAAAACTTCTTCTTTCTTGATAGTAGGATCTGCCATCCTCCGAGCTGCTCGGCTCGTCGGCGGTGTTGGCGGGCTAGAGCCTCGCAACAGCGGCTACAGAATGCGCCATTAGAGCTCGGGATCAGCGACTGGGCGCAGCAACTGGGCACAACAACTTGGCACCGGAAGTCAAATGTCCGAAGGGATCGTCCTGCCTGGAGGGTGGATTCCGACGCTGCCGGTGCTAGGGGAAAGCTAGGAATGGATTTGTGAAATTGGTCAACGCATCCAATCCACTTAGCTGCTCGATTTTCCTAAGAGGTTGCCGTGTTGGCGCCCGCGTCACGGACAGATGACTGACATGAGGGTCCCGACCATCTACTTCACGGGGCAGTTTAACGAAATGTTTGAATTTGGCAGGGGTGAGATGAGTTTGCCTCGAAATGGCCCCTCTCAGTAGTTGGCGGCCCAACTTTTCAAAACGCGGTAATTTCAGGCAACTTAGGTACCGCCATGTGCTCGCCTGCCAACTTTGGTACTGCAGACGAACAAGCCCCGCCGGGTGGCTATGCGGTACGTCCCTCTCATGCTCCTTGACTCATCTAGGACATGGCTCAACAGTCTTCCCGATAACAACATCAACGCTTGGATCGATTTTGAGAAGGCGGTCGTACGCAACTTCACCGGCACCTACAAGTGCTCGGGTCTCCCTGGCGAAGTCGCCCTCTGCGTCTAGGGTAAAGATGAAACTGACCGCTCCTACATCACCCGGTGGATGAGAATGCACAACTCCTGCGAGGGGGTGCATGAACATCAAGCAGTCGATTTCTTCATCAACGGTTGTAGGGACGACACCATGCTCAAACACAAGCTTCGCCGGGTGGAGCGCACTACCATGGCTAAGACCATGGAGATCGCGAACAAGTACGCCACCACGGAAGCAGCGATGAAAATATCCATCTGGCTGGATAATCAGGGAGATCATCGTGGAGGTCACTACATACTGGTGCCAGTCGGAAGGGAGTAATCACAACTCCAGGTGGCATGATAACCGCCATGGCAAGTGGAAGGATGACCACCCGAATAACCAATATGGTTCCATGCATGTGGCAGCCGTCCAAGAGGACCCAGCTGCAGGCGGCAGCCGGAGACAGAAGCCCAGCGACTGGCCACCTCGGCCCAAGTACACCATCGATTCAATGCTTTATGGCCCATGCAAGTTCCATAGTGGTGGCAACAAGCCGGCTACACATACAACCCGTCAGTGCAACTGGACAAATAAGATGGCCGAGATTTGTGGTTTACCACTGCCACCCCCTCTGCTGCCAGCCGGTGGGCAGCAAGACAACCACGAGCGCCAAAACCGCTAGGATGAAGACGGAGGAGACTATCCCCGCCACGTAGGGAACTACCACATCTTCACCACCGAGCCAAAAACCAAGCAGATCAAAAGGCGCCACCAAGCGGAGGTGAATGCAATCGTTTCTCCCATTCCCCAGTTCCTGAACTGGTCCGAAAAAGAGGTCAATTGGAGCCGGAAGGACCAGCCGGAAGTACTGCCGCATCCGGGCATGGTCCTGGACCCCATCATCATCTCCAAGAAACACTTGTGCAGTTTCTCCAGCATCTTGGTGGACGGTGGAAGAAGCATCAACCTCCTGTACCGTAGCTCCCTAGACCGGCTCGGCATCAGTGAGTCCCAGCTAGAGTCGTCCAACACCTCCTTCGACGGAGCTATTCTGGGTCCATCGCATTCGCCCATTGGCAAGATCCGGCTGGACGTCATCTTCAGCATGGAGGACAACTTCCGCCGCGAGCCTATATGGTTCGAGGTGGTCAACCTCTACAGCGCTTACCACGCCATCCTAGGATGCCCCACGCTCACCAAGTTCATGGCGGTACCGCACTATGCATACCTCAAGATGAAGCTCCCCAGGCGAAAGGGGGTAATCACCATCACAGGTGACTACAAATGGTCGGTGGAATGCACCACAAACGGCTCCAGGATCGCCAAGGCCATGATCATTGCAGAAGAAAAGCGCATCATCATGCAGATCCTGGCGGCCCTCCAGGCGGACATGCCGGTTGGCGAGCCAAAGCCAGCCGGAGAGGCGCAATTCAAGCCATCAAAGGGCACCAAGAAGATCCTGCTGAACGAGGCCGAGCCAAACAAGTTCGTCCTAGTCAGAGACGGCCTTGACAACAAATAGGAAAGCGTGCTCATCGATTTCCTCCATGATAATCGGGATATCTTTGCATGGTCCCCCAAGGACATGCCTAGTGTTCCGAGGGAACTCGTCGAGCACTCTTTACTTGTCAGGCTAGATGCAAATCCGTTCAAGCAGTCACTACGCTGCTTCGTGGAAGAGAAAATAAGAACCATCGGTGAAGAAATCACCTGGCTGCTCGCAGCCGGATTCATCATGTGGTTTTCCACCTGGAATGGCTTCCAAACCTGGTGCTGGTGCTGGTGCTGAAAAAGAACAAGGCTTGGCGCATGTGTGTTGACTACACCAGCCTCAACAAGGCATGCCCCAAAGATCTGTTTTCCCTTCCAAGGATAGACCAAGTGATCGACTCCACGGCTGGTTGCGAACTATTGTCGTTTCTGGATGCATACTCCGGCTACCACCAGATTCGGCTGAACCCCGCTAATCAAATAAAGACATCATTCATCACCCCATACGGGGCCTACTGCTACACCACCATGCCATTTGGACTCAAAAATGCAGGCGCCACATATCAGTGTTGCATGCAGAAGTGCCTACAATTGCAAATTGCCAGAAACATGCACGCCTGTGTCAATGATGTGGCAGTCAAAACAAAGGAGAAGCGGACGCTCCTCAAAGACCTGAAGGAGACATTCACTAACCTTCACCGGTTCCAGATGAAGCTGAACCTGGAGAAATGCATATTTGGCATCCCAGCCGGGCAGCTCCTCGGTTTCCTCGTCTCAGAACGTGGAATCGAGGCCAACCCAGAGAAGATCGACGCAATCGAGTGCATGCAGCCACAGAACTTGCGGGTCGTGCAGAAGTTTACCAGATGCCTGGCCTCCCTCAGTCGGTTCGTCAGCCGGCTGTGTGAGAAGGAACTACCCCTGTACTAGCTTATGAAGAAAACAGTCAAGTTCGTCTGGACGATGCAAGCGGAGGAGGCCTTCCGCGACCTCAAGCGCATGTTATCCTCTCCACCGATACTGGAGGCCCCAGCCGCAAAGGAGCTAATGATGATGTACATTGCGGCTACCAACCGGGTCGTCAGTGTCATGCTGGTGGTAGAGAGACTATAAGAAGGAAAGGCTCAGCCGGTTCAATGTCTGGTGTACTACTTGAGTGAGGTACTCTTGCTGTCAAAGTAGAATTACCCTCACTATCAGAAGCTGGTGTATGGCGTGTACATGTCCGCCAAGAAGCTGAAGCACTACTTCCAGGAGCACTCCATCTGGGTAGTGGCGTTAGCCCCCCTTTCAGAGATCATCGGCAACAAGGACGCCATAGGCCGAGTGGTGAAATAGGCGAAAGATCTCGCCGTGCACTACATCCGGTACGAGACAATAACGGCGATCAAGTGTCAAGCCCTAGCAGACTTCCTCCTCGATTGGGCGGAGACGTAGTACCTGCCCCCATGTCCCGACTCCACGCACTAGAAGCTACATTTTGACGGATCCAAGATGTACGGTGGACTCGGAGACGGGGTCATCATCACCTCCCCAAAAGGGGACCGGCTAGAGTGCGTACTGCAGATCCACTTCCGTGCGTCCAACAACGTCGTTGAGTACGAGGTGCTCATCCATGGCCTAAATATGGAAAAAGAGATCGGCATCAGGCGCATCCTCTTCTTTGGCGACTCCGACCTAGTGGTGCAGCAAGTGTCAGGTGATTGGGACGCCAAGGACACAAATATGGCACTATACCGCTTATTCATGTAGCAGCTATGCACCTGTTTTGAAGGATGCGAGTTCCAGCACGTGCCTCGAGTGAAAAATGAAGCCGCAGACGCACTCGCCCATGTGGGGTCAACAAGAGCAGCAATTCTGCCTGGGGTCACACTCTAGCACTTGCGCAAGCCCTCCATCACACCGTCTCCGGAATCCGACTCCATGCAGGACGCACACCCAGGCAATGCCGGCTCCAAGCAACCTGGTGCCACATCGCACCCGGGGACTGCCGTGCCGCACCCAGGGACTTCCGCCTCCATCCAGGGACTGCCGTCTCCATCCCGGGGACTATCGCCTCCATCTCGGGGACTACCAGCTTTGGTCTCCCACCTGGCAGAACACCCGACGAGCCCGAGCCGGCCGGTAGCGAGGAAGTCAAACTGATCATGCAAGCCGTCTACACCATCCGAGAAACACCTCCATGGGGCAAGTTGTTCATGGACTTTATGGCTAAAGGAGAACTGCCGGATGAAGAGCTTGAAGCAATACAAGTGAAGCGCAGGGCAAGCGAATACACAATTATCAATAGCGAGCTCTACAAGTGTAGCGTAGGAGGAATATACCAACGCTGCATAAGCCAAGAGGAAGGAATCCCGCTGCTGGTGGACATTCACCAAGGAGAATACGGTCACCATGCATCATTGAGAGCAATAGTGGCAAAGGCCTTCCACCATGGGTTCTACTGGCCCACGACACTGTAAGATGCCGAACAACAGGTGAAGGCATGCAACGGATGCCAACGGTTTGCCCAGCTGAAACACACCCCATCATCAGTGCTCAAGACGATCCCTATCACCTGGCCGTTTTCCGTCCAAGGATTGGGCATGGTAGGCCCATTCAAAATAGCGCGGTCTAGCATGACACATTTGCTGGTGGCCATGGACAAGTTCACCAAATGGATCGAGGAAAAACCAATCAAGAAGATGGATGGACCGACAATGGTCAAGTTCTTCACCGACATCATCACGCGGTACGGCTACCGAAACAACATCATCACACACAACATCACAAACTTCGCCAAGGGGGCCTTCGCGTGTTTCTATGGTGACAAGGGCATCCGCCTAGACCTGGCCTCCGTCGCACACCCCCAATCCAATGGACAGTGCGAGCGAGCAAACGGTTTGGTCTAGCTAGAATCAAGCCAAGACTAATCCAGCCGCTGATGAGGACTCCTAGATGCTGGATAGAGGAACTGCCGGCAGTGCTATGGAGCCTACGCCCAACGCCCAACCGATCCACTGGCTTCACGCCATTCTTCCTTGTCTATGGAGCAGAGGTAGTCCTGCCAACCAACTCGAATTTGACGCACCGTGCAACCTGCTGTACACAGAGCAACAAGCCAAAGAAGCACGGGAAGACATCATCGATCTCTTGGAAGAGTCCCAAGAGTTGGCCTTGTCCAGGTCTGCCATCTATCAGTAGAACCTGCGCCGCTACCAAGCCAGCCGGATCCGCAATGTCTCGTTCCGTGAAGGCGACCTCGTCTTGCGACTGGTAGAAGACACCAAGGGGATGCACAAGCTGGCTCCGCCTTGGGAAGGGCCATTCATCCTTAGGCGGGTGCTGCATAACAACTCATACTACCTAATCGACGCTCGCCAGCCGGCAAAGAACAAGATGGACCGCTCCAGTGAAGAAACTGAACGCCCGTGGAATGCGAATCTGCTTCCCCCATTCTACACCTGAGTAAAGGGCAAATGTATCTTACTTTTATGTAATGAACAAGTTGAGGGGCCTCGACATAGTCTCGGGGACTCTATACTAATTTAGCATTTTCTACTGCACTTAAAATTCTCTGGCTGCATGGTTTTTAACCCCAGACCCGGTATTCTCCCCCGGGGACTCGCCGAATGGCCCAGACGGTCACAAACTCCGAAGAGACAAAGTATTGTACGCGGTTCCAAGAGACCCCTCTTCGATTCCGGCTATAGACCGCAAGCTGGCTGACAGACATGGCAAGAGCAGAAAAACTCGAAGGCCCGTACAGGAAAAATCCTAAGGAAAACAAGATGTCTGGACGTTCCGGCTGCGCCTGCTCGTTCGAAGATGGTAGCCAAAATCCGAAGTATTGTGCAGTACGCTAACTAAGCAAACCCTTGCTTCCAGCCAAGTGCTGACAAGGGCACAGCTTCAAAGGCCAATGCTCGCTAAGAAAAGGACTAAGCTACCAGTCTTGCGCAAAATGGAAAAAATTTCAACCAAAAGAGAAACTAAAGATTATGTTTATCCTGCACATGTCTAACGTGCAAACCATTGTTTGTATCTTTCGTCCTTGGATGAGCCAAAGCATCCGAGCCGGAGGCCAGCCACCAGACGACAAGTGAACACAAAGGAGCTTTGACCCGGCTAGTTTCTCCAGCCAGCCCGAACCTCGGGGACTACACCCTGTGGGTGCGCTCGTGCGCCCCCACATAGAAGAAACCATACAACAAGTGCAAAATAACACCACAAAGGGGAGACAAAACTCCAGACAAAATTCATCAAACAACAAAAGTCAAATGTTCACCAAAGAACAGTCAGTACCACAAGCAAACAAGTTTTCAACCAAATACAAATACTCCTAGCATTCTAGGGATCAGGCCTGAGGGTCATTGGAAGGGCTAGAGGCACTGGCTAGAGTGTGGCTGCTGGAAGCAAAATCGGCAAAGGCAGGGCCCTGCGTAGCCAGGGCACCATCACACAGAGGGCTATGATATCCCACCGAGTCGCTTGGGTCGGCGAAGTCCTGGTCTAGCTGGACGAAGATCCCAATTTTGACACAGCGGGAGCGGATGTCAGGAACTTCAGCCCGAAGCTGTTCGTAGCTGGTCCCTTGACAAAACCCTCTGCAGAGACTCCATAGGTCCATGTCCGGGTACCATGACTTCAGCAGCGCCAACACCATATCTGCACCGCCATGAGCAACCCAGTCTCACGCCACGTCCATGAGATCTGGGGTGCCAAAGAGCGTCCTGGCCAAGGCGGCCATCGTGCCCGGGCGGTCGGTGTCAGGCCAGACGTAGTCGAAGACCTCAAGGGCAGCACCATTCAGCCGGTTGGCCTCTTCGCTGACGATCGTCACCAGCTCCACTGGATGTAGGTCACGCCTGATGTCCGCCTCAGGGACATGCGCCAAGGCTTGGTCAGTAGCCTCACGATATTGAGCTGCACAAGGCAAAAGGAAACTGTCAACTTTCCGGCTGCAGCGAGAGGAGAAACAAGTTTGCCAAAAGAATCACTTACTAACGACCATCTCGGCGATCTGAAAATACTGCCCTAGAGCCGCCTTCTCCCGGGCCTGGGCGGTCTTCAAATCCTCCGCCTGGTGGGCCTGGATCTTCTCGAGGTTCTTCAGCTCCTTAGCCCAGATGTCGGCGGTCTTCTTCGCCTAGCCGGCCTTGACCTCCATCTGCTGCTGATGCGATAGCATCTGGCCGATATGGGCCTGGCGGTCCTAGTTGAACTCCTCCAGCTAGGCGACCTCCGCCTTCAGCCTCTCCACCTCCCGGTCCCTGTCCGCTAACAGAGTTGCAGGGGGGGTACCCAATGGTTAACAAGAAGCGCCAAAACTCGCGCAGCTGGGAAGACAAAGCAGAGCAAGCAATCTTACACCCTAGGTCCTGCGAGGTCTTGGTAGCTTTGGCAAAGGCTTTCTGCAAAAAGAGCATAAGGACTAAGAGGAGAATAGCAAGAAGGGCAACAAAATACGATGGAGGAGTTATTTACCTCAAGGGATGCCCCCAGCGTCCTATCTTAGGCAAGCCCCTGCTTCATCACATCCACCAGGTGACGAACCTAGCCAAGGGTAATGGGCACCGACTCGGAGAGTTGCGCTAGGACAGAGTCTAGTGGTGGCGTGACCAGAACCGACCGGCTGCTGGTAATTTGGAGCTCATCGTCGTTGCTAGAGGCAACGCGCGACGCCTCCGGAGCCCTTGCGCTCGAGCCGGGAACCACCTCCCTGCCTTCGTCTTCGGCCACCGGCTGTGTAGGGGCCTCCCTCTCCACCTCCACGGGCTCCTCCACCTGGTAGGTGGCAGAACCCGCCTGAACCTGGCCTAGAGCCAGGAACAGATCGGCGGCCCAGGAGGCGATAGAGGCCCGATGCAGGACCAAGGGCCTAGCCGGCACCACCATCTCCGCCACGGCCTAGCCAGGTTGGCAGTAGAAGCTGCAGCCTCAACTGTCTTTGTAGAAGAGGCCACAGCCTCAGCCGCCTTGGCAGCAGAGGAAGCAGCCTCGGCCACCTTCGCAGCAGAGGCAGCAACCGGCCCCTCAGCTCCAGTCGGGGGAGGGTCAGATGCGGTGGCGATGGTCGTGGAGCCAGTCAAGGACATCGGCTCACTGAAATAAGGGCGAGAAGAGCACAATGAGCAAGATAGAAACCAACAGATGCACATATAAAGGACAACAAGTACACGTACCTAGCAACACTCGGCAATACGGCTGCAGCCCTTGGACGGCGGCTCCTCTTTGCCCCACCCTCGGTCGGAGTGGCGCTGGTCGAAGCATCTCGCTTCCCGCGAGCCTTTAACGCGGCGGCCTCAGCCAGGTCCACGTCCTCACCATGGGTGGCTACACCAAGACATGGATACAACGTCAAGCATATGACAAAAGAAGAACAAGAACAATCCGGGCAAGAAAAGCTGCTCACCGGGTGGTAACTTGCAGCCTCATCGACCCGGGTGAGGAATCGCTTTGGCTCCATCTGCGGGAACTTTGATGGCTAGTGGTCGGCGGTGAAGTCGGGGAGCTCACCCTCCCTCTTACCATCTTCCGCTAGCTGCACCGTAAAAAGCTACTCAACAAGGAACATAAGAAGCAAGGAGAAAAAATTCCTCGGGAAAGGTTTACCCAGAGAAAAGGAAGAAAGCCTAACCTTCGGGGGTAGCCGTCCGCGGTGGTATGGACGGCAGGAGAAGATCCAGTCTTCCACCAACATCTCCTTCGAGATGGTGGCGAGCCATTCTCGAAAGGCCACAAAAGGCACCTCTAGCTGGGACACCCGGGTGGGATCCAGTGGCTCGGACATGTGGCAGATCTTGTGCGATCGTTGCTGTACTGGAAGGACGCGGTTCGTCATCCAAGATAGCAGGATGTCCCGGGTGGTGAGCCGCTCCTTATCCACCAGCACCGTCATGCGGGCGATCATCCGCTCCATGTCCGCCTGAGCGCTGAAGTTCTGGACGGTCCAGGCTTTACGGGTGGAGGCGACATTGGCGAACACCGGCGCCCTGATCCAGTCAACATCGATGTTGTTGCGCACATAGAAGTACGAGCGCTGCCACAACTTGACGGTGTTGGGCATCTCCAGCCGTGGCATCGATGACGACACCCTAGGGTAGACGACGTAGCAGCCAGTCTTCGTGAGGGGGCCACCCTTCCCCACCACCTAGACCTAGAAGTAGAAGAACTTCAAGAAGTTTGCCGTGTCCGGGCAAACCCCCAGGTAGGCCTCGCAGCAGGCCGTGTGATGAGACAGATGTGCGACAGTGTTGGCACCGAGGTGGTGGAGCTGAAGGTCGAATGACACCATCAACTCCAAGATGAACCATCTCAGAGTTAGGCCGACCCCACGAGCGAAGTGGGCGAGGAAGACGATGGCCTCCCCAGGCCAAGGGTTGGGGACCCGCTCCCTCTTCCGTGCTAGGCGATGCTTCACCAGGCGCTCTGATGGGATGAGTTTCCCCCTCCGGTACTTCTGCACAAGCTCATCGGTGACGTACGAGCCGCACCAGCCCCCCGCCTAGTCAGGAAACATCTCGGCAGGCGTGGTGGCCATGTTGGAGAAGCAGGGTCCCGTTGTTGCGACGAAGGATCGATGATGCTGGTGATCAAGGAGAGCGGTGGCGTAAGGTATCAGCAAGGAGCAGAAGCGCAAAGGGCAATGGGCACAGGGAGAAGGCGAAGTATGGGAGAAGCCCTCCCTGGCACCCCTATTTATCGAGGCAGGGCAACCGCGCCTCCTGCACCCCCTACGCCACGTGGCACAAGAACTTCTCCACCACCCCCACGACTCTTTGGTGCCAGATTTTTTGCTCCGAAGGAAATGCCACAGAAGATCCCACAGGCATTACCATGAAGGCCAAGCACGCGCATGATCCCCAAGAAACCGTTATGATGAAGGCGTGTGCAGTTACCAAAACTATAGCAGCAGGCCAAGAGGTCAAACTGACGCGACGCATGCCAGAGGGGGTAGGCACGCCTAACAACAACATTGACATCATCAACTAGGCAATTCACCTCCCCAGCCGGGCACGACAGCCAAGAGACACAATCACCG
The DNA here is from genome assembly GCA_916181665.1 of Avena sativa. Taxonomy (NCBI): domain Eukaryota; kingdom Viridiplantae; phylum Streptophyta; class Magnoliopsida; order Poales; family Poaceae; genus Avena; species Avena sativa. The sequence goes on along the minus strand of OV702289.1, from coordinate 180,864,606 downwards.
CTCACACCCTATGGGTGGGCCACCAGACCCGTAGCTGGTAAACTCCAGCCGGGAAAGAGGGCATATCGAGCCGGAAAACGACAAGCATTACAAGACAAGCACTACAGGACAATTTGTGATACGTTCTTCATCCGCAATCATTTCAACAACAGCCAATGAGCATGCAGGAATTTCTCCTCAAAGCAAAGTCCCAACATGCTTGGGGACTAGTGTCGGGGGGATGACCCTGGGTAGGCCAAGCTAGGCTCAGCTTGCCGGCTCTAGGGAAATCTGGCCCGATGGCCACAAGACAAAGAACCCCAGCCGGGTGATATGCTTCACCCTATCCGCCTCAAGATTCCCCGGCTGGCCCGTCTAGCCGGGGGCTAGGAAAGCTGGCTGGGTGGCCACCTCTACCCGGATGCCTCGGATCCATTGGCAAAAGGTACGGGAGGGGGTGACGCTCCTTGCTGAGTGCACCCTTGACCGGACAGGCTGGCACGCCACCCTGCCGACACTAACAGACGAGGGCACCAAAGTGCTGAGGCTGGGAGATGACGAGTAAAGCTCTGGCTGACGGATAAAGCTCGGGTTGACGGATGAAGCACCAAGCTGATGGATAAAGCACTGGGTGATGCCCAAAGCGGAGGCGCTGAGACGTTGTGGCGCTGTCCCCACCTGTACTAGAGCTTGACTGTGTCCTAGAGCACCTGTTGGACCTGGTCAGCTGGCCCATTTGTAAACCCAAAGCCCAAACAGTAAACTCTAGAGCCCACATTGTAACCTACCCTTCTACCAGTATATAAGGAGGGGTAGTGCCAGGGTTCTAGGTAAGGCATTACGAGTTACAAGTTAGCCAGAATTAGCAAGTCAAATAGTTCATCTTCCTCTAGCTCCCGATAGCAGCTAAGGAAGCAGCTCAAGGAACACTTGTATTGAGCATCTGCTCCCCATATAGTATATCCTTGCAGGAGTAGGAGTGTTACCTCGACAAGACGGCTTCGAACATGGGTACATCATTGTGTCTGCAGCATCTGTGCCCAACCCGTTGCGAGTAGCCACCGATAGCATTCTGATTTTCCCCTCTCATGCCATCCCCGATGGCACTGCCATTTTCCACACCACGACACATGGCTTAGGTGGATACAAGTAAGCAGTGTCCTTTGTGTACACCTTGTAGCCAAACCCAATAGCATAGGTGCCATAAGTGCGACCGCAACGATCAATACTATGATCAGCAACATGATTGCCATGACCATAATAAGTACGGCCATAAAACTCCTTGATGGCTCCAATATTTGCCATCTTCTACCACGTTTAAACATTGTTTTTGGTCATGAAATTGCCAAGAAACTCTCAATCCTTGCCACTAATGACTAATAATTGCAAAGATATGCGAAACCTCTCTTAGAATTATGTTGTGTAGGAAATCACAGTTTTTAATACAAAATAAGGAGTCGTAATGAAGGTTTTTGAGGAAGTCCACACGGCTAAGTAATTGGGGAGTCATTCCAGGGTGTCAGCAAGCTTAACCACCACTGGTATGGGCACGGCCCACCCGTACCGTCCGCCTGTACCAGGTGGTGATGGCTTTGTCTTGTCAAAACCTACTACTTTTGTGAAGATGCTAATATATTTTGAGGGTCTAGCCACCGGCCAGAGGGCCGCCATTCTCAGATTACATCACAACAACACCAAAGGAGATCCACACCATTGTTCATCCATTGTTCATCACTTCCACCATCCATCCATCCACTAGCCATAGCCATTGCTTTGTACTTTAGATCTCCTTGTGATTTCGCAACCATTATAAGAATATTTGATTTCAATCTAAATATTTGTATGATGTTTTCTATCTCTGATCTATTTGTTATGAGTGAGTAGTCCTCACGGGCTGCGGGTTGGGGAGGAACCTTGCAGCGATTATGTGCATCTAGATCATGGGAGAATTGTACTTTGTTTGCAAATGAGATTTGTATCTTTTGTTTCTTTGTCTCTTGTCTCGATCTTTGGACTTGTAGGTACCCAAGATCTCATAGATTGATAATGGATTAAGGTGAGATACTTGGCTAATGGCGATCTCATAGGAACCTCAGTGAAAGAAAGGGTAGTACGGTCTTTGCTTAGCGCCCCATTCGGGATCAACAACAACATCACCACTTAAAGTTTTGATCTGTGTTTTACACTTAATAATCATTTGAAACTCATGGCTTCGGTGTGCACTCGGTTGGATTAAAAGTCTATCTCCATCCATTGATTCAACCCATTATAAAGTAAACTAGATTGGTCTAGTAAGCTAAGGTAAAACAAACAAACAAAGTCTTGTAGACGTGTCCTTTTTATTACCTTTTAGCATTGCTTTCTGAGGTTCGATTAAACCTAGGTATTCTAGGGAAAAAGCTATTATACTACATCCATGAATCTGGATCAAAGGTATCAACCCTTTTTCTAGCGTTGTTGCCAGGGAAGCAATTTCGCTATCCTAGTGAGGTCACTAGAGACCTTGTTTTTAGTTTTATTATTAGTTTGTAGTTTAATTCTTGTTATCTATTTGGAAACCCAAAAAAATAGTTACTTGTTATTTGTTTTCATTACTTAAGAAATACCAAAAGTATAAGAGCCATGGCTCAAAAGAGATTAGGGGAGTATGCTACTCCCACTGATGATTTTATTCGTGCACCTATCACTTAGCCCACAGTTGATGCGGAAACATATGAGATAAAGCCTAACCTTTTAAGTTTGGTTCAACTAAACAAATTTTGGGGTTCATCTACTGAAGATTCGGGTTTGCACTTAAACACTTTCACTCAAATTTGCGACATGATGCGTATGAAGGATGTAGATCCAAATGTTGTTAAATTAAGATTGTTTCCTTTATCTCTTAGAGGAAAGGCTAAGGATTGGTTGCTAGCTCTACCAAAGGGCACTATTAAATCTTGGGAGGAATGTACTAATTTGTTTATGGCTAAAATTTTCCCCCAGCTAAGCCTATGCAGCTAAGATCCAACATTACAAGCTTTAGACAAGAAGACCGTGAGCCACTAGCGCTTGCGTGGGAAAGGATGAACGAAGCCGTAATGAACTGTCCTAGTCATGGGATGCAAGAGTGTCTTATATTACATTTGTTTTATAATTGCCTTAACCCAATTTCTAAGTCTATGCTAGATATTGCAGCAGGAGGAACAATCATGGGAAAGCAAGTGAGTGTTGCAAAGAAGTTACTTGATGATATGCAAAACAACCATGCCCAGTGGCATGTGGAATGAACCTCAAAGAGAGTAAGTTCAATTACCGAGGTAAATAATGACGAGCTTAGATATAAGGTAGATGAGTTCCTTAGCTTAGTAAAGGGTAAAGATACCCAAGTTAATGCTATCACTGCCGATGTTAATGATGTTAATTTTAGCTCGCACTCCTTTTAATCCTGCATGGAAAAATAATTATGCTTCCAATGTTCAAAAATATCATTCTAATCTTGCAGGAGCTCCTTATAATAATTATGATAATACTAATGGAGAAAATCATGGCAATCTCTCGTTTGAGCAAACTGTTAGAACCTTATACAAGCTCAAACCGAGCAAAATAATATGCTTATTAAAATCACAGAGAACCATGAGAGTAGTATAGGAAAATTATCTAACCAGGCCGTTGCAATTAGAAATGATGTGTAAGCTCTACAGGAAAGGACAAAGACCTTGGAGGCTCAGCTGGGTAAGGTAGCTGAGAGCCAAGCTCTCATACTAGCAAAGAGTTTGCTGGAAAACCTGAGCCAAATCCGGTAGAAGACCTCGAGATGATGAGGGTGTTAACCAATGAAGAGAAACACGAAGAGCTGGATTATAGCAACGCGTCAACATCGGAATATACCGTGGAAGATCTATTGAAGATGATCACCGTGAAGAATCGAGGTATAGAACAAGGTAATGATGCTATGTACCAATAATTTATACAACAAGTAGCATATAAAGTTCACTATTTAGATATGGAGTATTAAAGACTAGCTGATAAGATTCCCGCTAAGCTAGATGATATATTTGAGCCCACTATTAAAATTAAGTTGGGAGTTAATGAGATATCAACACTTTGTGATCTTGGTGCGAGCGTCTCAATAATTTCCAAAAGCTTATTCGACAAATTAAACTCGGGGCCATTTGTTACAACTGAATTGAGACTCCATCTAGATGATTCAACTTATAAACAAGATATTGGGATTAAATAAAATATAGTTGTTGAAATTAAAGGTAGTCCCGCTCTTATTGATCTTGTTATTGTGGACATGCGTAAAGATCCCATAGCACCTATAATTCTAGGTAGGCCATTCCTAAGAACTATTAAAGCTTTGATTAATTTACATGAAGGGAATGTGAGAATATGGCTACCATCTAGAGATCCTTTTATAGTCCACTTCCCTAGGAAAAAATAGGTCAAGCCTAATGATGATGATGGTGTAATTACTTTAAAATCTAACTATTTCGGAGTGGGTGTTCCACTTCTTAAACCTAAGTGATTTCCATCAAGGTCAAGCTAATTAACCTTAACTAGAAGCGCTTCATGGGAGGCAACTCATGTGAAATAAAATTTTCTTTATGTATTAGTTTTGTTTTGTTTTTGTTTTTAATAAAGAGTGTTCAAGAAGACCTTTGGAGAGAGGAGAAGGAATAATGTAATCCTCTATATTTTATTTTACTAACACATGGCCTAATAATTATTGCTGGATCTTTACTTAGTATATATGATGTTATTTTGTCCATTGATAAGGTGTGCAAAGGCACACAGAGCTTCTAATCAATTTTTTTGAATTGTGTAGCTCACAATGTTCTTAACGACCACTGGTACGGCCGGAAGGGACCATACCGTGTGCCTGTACCACATCAAGCAGAAGGAAGATAGAAATTCTGATTTTTGCCGCATGTATCAGTGCCGATAACGACCACTAGTACGTCCGGATGCACCCGTACCGCGTGTCCGTACTGTACCCTTGAGCAAACATCAGATTTCAAGCAAAGGTATCAAACTGATAACGACCAGCAGTACGGGCGCGCGCGACCGTACCGAGTGCACCAATAGGCAGCAGCCGTCACCCCCAAGGTGAGTCACCCGGTATGGGTAGGCTCCGGCCATACCGCCCGCCCATATCACGTACGCGGCCACCATATTAAGCTCGAGGAGGTAACCTAAAAATCCCCAAAATCAATCTTTCTCTTTCTTCTTCCTCCAAACTCAAAACCACCTCCATTGCATCTTGAAATTTACTTAATCTTTCTTTGATTCCTCGCACTCATTTGATCTAAGGTATGATTCTCTTCCGATCCTCAACTTATTTGTGCAAAAGCTTCACTCAATCATACATCATTGTCAATCTAGACTTAGGTCTTATTCGTAATTCAATCTTGATATTGAGCATGCTTAGTATTGTTTTAGAGGAGTTTCTTTTGTAGTTAGTGTAGGGAATCACTTATGCTATGTTTCTATTGGACCAAATATTTTTATTAGCAATTTTATTTACTTTGAGTTATTTTTATTATTATTAGATGAACACAAGGAGTTGTACATGTGAGATGGCTATGGAATCCTCCGCACCACCTGTTGAGACATTGACCCCCGAGTCACTTGGCATCGAGTTCATCGAGGAGTTCTAGATGAACCATTTGAAGCGTCTCAAGCTTCGAGAAATCAAGTCCACCAAGTGGGCATATCCTTATATCCTGAACCAACTTGGCATTCATGCTGATTTCGATTTACTTTGCAACAATGTTGGTTTGTATGATTTTATCTTTCAGGATGTTGCCCCGTATCACCGCTTGACGCTTGAGTTCTTCAGCACCTTGACACACACGATATATCCTTACGGTTGTACCGAGGAACAAAGGCCCAGAGTTGATCGCATCAATTTACGCCTTATGAACTTTGAGTACACCTTGACACTCAGCCAATGGGCTCAAATATTTGGGTGTGCCAACAACACTACCGATGTACGCACAACTGCTTTTGTTTTAGATCCTTCCCCTTCCTAGTACTTTAATTTGATGAGAATTCATGGAAACACACCTAAGGGGAACCAAATTGATCATCCTGCTATTTGATATTTATTCTATGTGGTTGCTAACACTTTGCAGGCACGTGTGAGTTTACTAGAGTTAATGAGGACATGGTGATCCTTGCAAAAGCTATTATTATTAACTATAACTTAATGCCAAATTTGGGCGCTCTCTTCTCGTGTTTTACCTTAAGCATCAGGCTCTTCAATATTGAGGAACAAAATGTGGAGGAGGAGTTGTGACTGTTCTTGCATGCGCAATTTGCATCAACCTAGATAACATCCAACCGTTGATAGGAAGTCACCATCTCGGTCTTTCTACTCTAAGAGTATGTGGTATGATTTCTAAAAATCATGGTAGATATTTCTTCGATATACCTGTAGCACATCACTTGATCCCAGCTCCTTTGCCTAATGGTTTATTCTCTATTGAGGATAGAAGTTTGCATTTTGACGCATAGGTTAAAGCTAACCTACCCCAATAAGAAATACCTGTGGGAGGAGGAGAAGATGAAGAAGTAGAACAAGGAGGAGGTGAACAATATGAGCAGCCACCAAACTACTACACCACCTATGAAGACATCTACGCACTCGAAGGAAATATTCAAAACATGAAAACCTCTCCATCAACCTTTGAGATGCTACTGCAAGCCTCATCACCCAATTCCATGATTGGAGCGGCCAATGGAACATGGAGATTATCCACCGCCACCACAATGAGCAACAAAAGGGCTTGCAAAATCCTGAGATTGGGGATGTGTTCCCCCGACAAATTTATTTGTGTAATAACGAGGTTGTACTCCAGCTCCTTGGGAGCTATGAAACACTCATGTTGGCTTGTTCCAACACTTTCCTTTTCCCTTTGCTTTTTAGTTTACTTTTGTTTTTAGTTTGTTTTTGTTTTTCGTTTGCTTTTATTTTCTTAAAAACCCTTGCTTGGTCACAAGTTCTTTTCTATTATTTAAACCCCTATCCTCGAAAATACAAAAAGATTTTTATGTTCTTCCTTTTTTTGTAAATGTGGATTCGCAATTTGCCTGTTTGCTTTAATATCATTATGAGAGTAATCGTGTTTGAGTTTTGGAGGAACATATCCCTATAAGGAATATGATAATGAAGTTACTTATGAGAGGTATGTCCTATGTCCCCCACTTATGAAGTTTGAGTTGTTTATCTTAGTTTGTTGATATGCTAAGATGTCATGCTAGTGGGAAGTAATTTAATATGGTTAGAGTAAGGATTTTTATTAGTATAATGATTAGTTGTTGAAGCTCTTGCTCTAGTCCTTTTAGTTAACCGAGTCTTGCCTTGGATATAATATTGCCAAACATGTACAATAAGAAAAAGCCTAAAATTTACGACTTGTTTGATGAATGATTGTCTTGACAGTATACCCTTGATGATACTTAACCACATAGATATTTTGATAGTCTTGACGACACTCATGAAAGGAGTTGTTTGATTGAAATAAAGTCTTGTGGTAATTGTGATGCATTCCAAAGCTAACCTTGTGGATCAAACCATGGTACTATCTCAAAAAAAAGAGAAAGATGCAAGACAACTTTGTTCTATGTCTCTAATGCACACCTTTGGGATGCCAAAAACTTCGCTAGCTTTTGAATGATCTATGGTATAACCCCGGATTTCGGCTATGAGTTGATGACATGAGTGGCATACATGTCAATATCTGGGCAAAAGTATTGATACTCTCAAAGGTTGTGCAAACTTGCAAAAAAAACATCCAGCAATCCTTGAAACAATAAAAAAATATATCTATGAGGATCCACATAACAAGTCCTTGGCATGGTCTCATTATTACTAATTTACGAGTTTTTATTGAAAAGCAATGATTGGATTAGAAGTGTTTTTGATAGACTTGATTTATTGATGTGGGTGTAAATAAGACACTTCATTGTTATACTACTTAGGACACGAAACTCTCTTACTCAATTATGCTTTTTATACATTCTAGTGTTCCTTGGCAAGCTGAGAGTTAATTGGAAGAATGGGATTGATTGCTACACTTCTAGTTACTTATACTTATATTAAACTTTACTTTGGTTGTCTTGACTTACTGAAGCTTGTATTGTACTCTTGTAATCTCTAACTTTGATAAGCCTTGCAAGTGAATGAAGTGTTAAGCGCATACGACTACCAACCATAAGTGAATTCTTATTCTTGTTGTTTCAAGTTTAAACGCTGAATTGCTTATAGTTCTTTTGGATCTTCTTGCTCGAGGGCGATCAAGGTTTGAGCTTTAGGGAAGTTGATGGCTCCAATATTTTCCATCTTTTACCACGATTAAACATTGTTTTTGGTCAAGCAATTGCCAAGAAACTCTAAATCCTTGCTACTAATGACTAATAATTACAAAGGTATGAAAAACCTCTCTTTGAATTATGTTGTGCAGGAAATCATAGTTTTTAATGCAAAATAAGGAGTCATAATGAAGGTTTTTCAGGAAGTCCACACGACCAAGTAATTAGGGATTCATTACAGGGCATCAACAAGCTTAAGGACCACTTGTACGGGCAGGGCCCGCCCGTACCATCTGCCCATACCAGATGGAGACAGCTTCGTCTCGTCAAAACCTACAACTTTCATGAAGACGCCTATTTATTTTGAGGCTCCAGCTGCCGTCCAGAGGGCGCCATTCTCAGATTACATCACAACACCACCAAAGGAGATCCACACCATTGTTCATCCATTCTTCATCACTTCCACCATCCATCCATCCACTAGCCATAGCCATTGCTTTGTACTTTAGATCTCCTTGTGATTTGGCGACCATTGTAAGAATATTTGATTTCAATCTAAGTATTTATATGATGTTTTCTATCTCTGATCTATTTTTTATGAGTGAGTAGTCCTCACAGACTGCAGGTTGGGGAGAAACCTCACAGCGATTATGTGCATCTAGATCATGGGAGAATTGTATTTTGTTTGTAATTGAGATTTGTATCTTTTTTCTTTGTCTCTTGTCTCGATCTATGGACTTGTCAGTACCCAAGATCCCATAGATTGATAAAGGCTTCAGGTGGGATACTTGGCTAGCGACGATCTCATAAGAACCTTAGTGACAAAAAGGGTAGTATGGTCTTTGCTTAGCTCCCCATTCGGGATCAACAATAACATCACCACTTAAAGCTTTGATCTGTGTTTTACACTTAATAATCATTTGTAACCCGTGGCTTCGGTGTGCACTCAGTTGGATAAAAATTCTATTGCTATGCCCGCTGCATCACGGGGGCTCTAGAATATTAGGATGTGTTACCCACAAGAGATTACCTCTGTTCAAACATTATACATGACTATGCTTATTATTATATTTTATCCCATATGATGTGTAGCTGCAGGTGGATCTTCAACCCTGGCCTATCTCCATCCATTGATTCATCCCATTATAAAGTAAACTAGATTGGTTCGGTAAACTAAGGTAAAACAAACAAACAAAGTCTTGTAGACATGTCCTTTTTATTTCCTTTTAGCATTGCTTTCTGAGGTTTGATTAAACCTAGGTCTTCTAGGGAAAAATCTATTATACTACATCCATGAATCCGGATCGAATGTATCACTCCTCATCAGTAGATATTTCTAAGAACCACCAGGTTCGTGCTTGTCATCATCTATGGCATCAAGGTTGCCCTCCTCGAGATGCGCGCTAGGTGGTGATGAGAGCATAATAGAAACTTGAAAAAGAAACGACGGCCAAATCAGCCAACACTAGTTTACATCCATTAAAACTGAAGCTAGTGTTTAAAATAGGAGTGGATCAAACTTACCAAAATATAGATGATTCTAGACATAATCACTACCACTCTCAGTGGCTACAAACACCAGACCCTTGTGGATAACTGCATTGTTGTATCTGAAATAGCACTGGAACTGGTTCTCAAGAACTGTCCATGCATACTCATCACCATCAAGGGTATCAATTGAGTAGTCAAAGATAGCGATAAGAGAGAAATCTAAATAATCCATAACAGCTATGGGATCTCGGCAAATAGCAATCTTCCAGAGGAGAATAGGGCGACCATTATGGATGAATGTAAATGGATCAATGGTGGGTACAAACTTGTTGACTTGTGGGAGAGGAACATGTTGATGAGTGTACACATTGATAAGCTCCCACTTGTACTCGGACCCAATAGTGGCGATCCAGTATCCATTGGCACCTACCCACTGCAGCGGCTTCTTCGGCCTCATCAACTGCGATCTACAACTCCACAACAACGGAGATCCGCCAGCTCTTCGACGCGTTCGAGTTCACCATCCACACACCAGCCACTCGCCCAGCTTTCGAGTCCGTGGCCGATGGAATCAGCCTGGCAATCAGGAGCTTCTGCTTCCAAGTTGGTCAGATGGGCATACTTCGCATGCCTGACCAGCCAACGGCATCCGCGACTGCTCTAGCATCGTGGTTCCCGCCGCCAATCGGTGCCGTCAGCGAGATCAACACCTTAGCAACAGCTGAGAGCAAGGATAGCGATAGCAGTCGCGGATCCGATCCGGGTGGCCTAGCAACGGAAGATGGAGTCTGCGGCTCCGGATCCGAGAGTTGCGGAAGCAACAGCTTCCCTAGCCACTTCATGTGCGCCGTCATCAACACTGGCGACTCCACCGCTAATCGCGAAAACAGTGGCAATGGATCTGGCACCGATCCGCCTAACGGTGGCATACCTAATGGTGGACCTCCCAACAGCGGCCCCCCAAACGGTGGCAATGGCATGCCCGTCAACAATGGAGGGGTAGTCGAACCTCCAACCATGGTGAACGAACACACATGCGAATGTGTCGTGATCAAGCTCAACGATCTCGAGTGGGCCTGTTGCTGAGAAGCTCTGCAAGGCAACCCTCTGCCTCCAGGCACGTTGTAGGAGATGCTGATGGGCTACCATTGGCTACTTAAAGAGGAGTACAGACGCCAGCTACAAACAATCGCGCAACTCGAAGCGCGTAAAAATGCGGCGGACGAGTCGAGCCTTCGACAGGCCGGGCTCTCCTCCCACGGAGGATCCTCCTCAAAAGGCAACGAGTACGTGGCCAACAAAAGATGATCTCGAATGGCCCACCTCACCGAGTAGGATCGTATAGAAGCTGCGAAAGTCCTCGACTTTAGCTCTATGATAGTCGACACTCGAGGCAACGTGGTCCCAAAGATGCCACAAGCAGCGGTGACAGCGACCACCATGTACTTACTCAACAACTAGCCGCCGGCTGGAGATCCCCGAGCCACCATGCACCGATCTATGATCGCGGGCTTGGGGTTCATCGAGGCCGCTCTTGACAAAGAGCCGACGCTGGAGCCAAAGAAAAACAAGGCTCTGGCAAAACGCTATTCTTCACCTTCGTCCAGCGATGATAGTCACGATCTATCTCGACGACGCCGCTTACGGTGACACGACCATGACTACGATGCACGTGATGACATCACGTAGCGTAAAATCGACAAGTAAGGGGCACGACGTGCCTGATTGGCTGACTTAGAGGACGAAGACGTGGAGCTCTGTGGCGCCAGATGCTTCAGCAGGGCCATCAGACAAAAGCGAATGCCCAAGGGGTTCAAGCTCCCATCGGAGAACCCAAAATTTGATGGCATGTAGGACCTGAAAATCTGGTTGGAGGACCACATCTCCTCCGTTAGGATCCATGGTGGGAGTCAAAGTACGTCCATGCAATGTTTGTAGCTATAGCTGCAGGGCGCTGCCCGGGCATGGCTCAACAACCTCCCGCGCGGATCCATTCATAGTTGGGATGAGCTAGTCTACAACTTTGTGCGCAACTTTAAGGGCACCTACAAAAGGCCCGCGTCAATCGAAGAACTAAGGTGCTGCCAGCAAAGGTCGGGCGAATCGTTACGCTCGTACATCCAGAGGTGGTCCATCATCAAGAACTCCACAGAAAATATCTCGGAGGACCGGGCAATCGACGCATTCAATGGCGGCGTTCACCGCATAGAGGTCAGGGAGGAGCTGGGCCGCTCGAAGCCCAAAACCATTGACCACCTGATGGAAATCGCGAATCGGTGGGCAAATGGAGAAGACTCGGTGAAAAATCGGGTTCACTCCGACGACGAAGCAGAGCTCGAGCGCAGACGCGATTGCCGAAGCAAACGTCGAATGCGCATCTATGATGACCGTGACGACATCAACATGGTCGCAGCCGGCTACGCCGATAGGCGCGACGACAACCGCAACAACGGCTATCGCAATGGTGGACACCGCGACGCCAGGAAAACCATGCAAGTATGGCAACGCCGCACTCGCGAAGAGGCACCCGTGACAACAATCGAGGACAAACTGTCTGGGCCATGCAACGTGCACTTCTACATCGACAAGCACGACGGCAAGAAGAAATCCAGCCACCTTCTCAAGGACTGCCGCAAGTTCCTCAAGCTCCACAAGGGTTTGGCGCGGATGAATCGTGACGCCATCAATAGAGGCTACCGAGTCGCCTCAGGCGCTGTAGCACATGGAGCTCCTCCGCCACCACATGGAGTGCCACCACCCGCGACCGCACTGGTCCACGATCAAGGCGGCAAGCCATACCCACAGGCTGTGGGCAACATGATGATCCAAAAGGGACGCCCCTCGAATCGGGTGCAGAAGGCCATCACTCGCCAAGTAAATTTGGCGACAAACTCACCACCATCCACCACTGAGTACCTCAGTGGAAGAGACTCCTGCATCACCTTCGACAAGCGCGACCACCCACGCCAAGTACCCCGCCCAGGCCATTGTCCCCTCGTACTCGAGGCACAGATTGGAGGCTTCGACATGAGTCGTGTTTTCATGGATGGTGGAAGCGGCATTAACCTTATGTTCACAAGTACCTTGCGAGCAATGAGGATCCCTCTGACCTTCCTAGAGGTCTCGTACACGACATTCCACGGCATCGTCCCAGGCAAGGGCATATATCCCCTGGGCAAAATCAACCTCGACGTCATTTTTGGCACGCCGAAAAACTTTCGACGTGAACGCATCGACTTCGAAGTCGTCTACTGGCCCTCACAGTACCACTGCATCCTCGAACGCATCGTGTTCGCCATGTTCATGGTAGTACCACACTATGCCTACCTACAGATGAAAATGCCAGGCCCCAACAGCATCATCACAATCAATGGGAGCTTCGAGAGGTCCGACAGTTGTGACAGGGAATTCAACAGAATTTCCTAGTCCTTCGGCATGCAGGAAGAACTCGCAAGATTGAAGGAGTCGACAGACAACAGTCTGCCTCCCCTGAGCCGGCCAAGTTCACCTGACCTGTCCTTCGACATGTCGGTGCACACGAAGAAAGTTCAAATCCACCCATCGGACCCGGCTAAGACGGCCCTCATCGCCAACAACTTGAGTCCCGCATAGGAACTTGTGCTCGTCGAATTCCTCCATGATCACTGGGAAATCTTCGCCTGGTGTCCAGCGGACATGCCAGGGGTTCCCAGGGAATTCGCCGATCACGCACTCAATGTCAACCCATACGCAAGGCCAGTCAAGCAAACAATTCAGCGACTGTTTGAGCCAAGAGCAAAAGTGGTCGGAATGGAGATCAACAGACTCCTCGACGCCAAATTCATACGCGAGATCAAGGAAAATACTTGGCTCGCCAATACGGTGCTTGTACCAAAAAAGGACACGGATATCCTATGGATGTGCGTGGATTTCACCTCTCTAAATAAGCACTGCTCAAAGGATCACTTCCCACTATCGAGAATCGACTAGATCATCGACTCAACCGCAGGCTGTGAGCGCCTCTACTTCCTCGACGCCTATTCAGGATATAATCAGTTTCGAATGAAGGAGGAAGATCAAGAGAAAACAGCGTTTACAATGCCTTTCGGTGTTTTCTGCTACAACACAATGCCCTTCGGGCTAAAAAACGCAGGAGCAACCTATCAGCGGTGCATGCAGGCTTGCCTCAAGAATCAACTTGGTCGCAACATCCAAGTCTATGTTGACGACATCGTAATCAAGACCAAAGAGGAAGCCTCACTAATCGACGATTTACGCGAAACCTTCGCCAACCTCGACCGCTACCGGATCAAGCTCAATCTGGACAAATGCGCCTTCGGCGTACCATCTAGGCAACTACTCGGGTATCTCATCTCCGCGAGAGGGATCGAGGTGAACCCGAAGAAAATAAAAGCCATACTGGCCATGGAGAAACTGAAGAACGTAAGATGTGTCCAGCAGTTGGCTGGGCGAATTGCCGTGCTCAGTCGATTCATCAGTCGAATGGGCGAAAAGACACTACCCTACTACCAACTTCTCCGCAAGGCTGACAAGTTCGAGTGGACCAATGAGGCACAGGAAGCATTCGAAGAACTCAAGCGTCTACTGTCTACCTCACCAGTACTGGTGACCCCACGCGAACGGGAACCACTGTTGCTATACATCTCCACTACCAACTAGGTGGTCAGCATGGTGCTCGTGGTGGAACGAGCCGAGGAAAACAAGGTCCACAGGGTACAACGCCCAGTCTACCACCTCAGCGAGGTGCTCACGCCAACAAAGCAGCGGTACCCGCACTACCAGAAGCTGGCATATGATGTCTTCATGACAGCCAGGCGATTGCGCCACTACTTCCAGGAGCACCCAATCGTGGTGGTCAACGATGCCCCACTTGGGCACATCCTCAACAACCCCGACGCCATCGGACGAGTCACGCTTTGGGGAATCGAGTTGTCTCCACGAGACATTACGTATGAAAAGCTCGACGCGATCAAGTCACAAGTTCTCCCTGACTTCGTAGTGCACTGATGGAGAATCAGCTCCCTGAAAAACCAGATATGTCCTACCTCTGGTTAATGCACTTCGATCGATCCAAGCGAAAGGATGGAGCTGGTGCAGGTGTCATACTGACATCGCCACAGGGAGACAAGCTGAAATATATTCTGCGAATGCAGTTCACCGCCTCCAACAATGAAGCTGAATACGAGGGCCTGTTGCACGGAATGCGTATGGCAAAAGCTTGCGGCGCCAAGAGGCTAATAATATATGGCGACTCCAAGCTAGTCGTCAACTAGACAATGCACGAGTGCGACTCACTGAACGACAATATGATCGCCTACCGCGACCTCTACGACACACTCGAAGGGGACTTCGACGGCTGCGAGCTGCAGCACATAGGCCACGAAAGCAATGAAGAGGCGGACGCACTTGCCAACATTGGCTCTACCGGCGCCCCATACCACCTGGGGTATTTCTCGAGCGTATCTGCGAACGCTCCATCAAGCCAAAGGCCA
This sequence comes from Avena sativa, assembly GCA_916181665.1. NCBI lineage: Eukaryota > Viridiplantae > Streptophyta > Magnoliopsida > Poales > Poaceae > Avena > Avena sativa. The sequence continues at coordinate 180,849,349 of OV702289.1, read as the reverse complement.
CAGAGAAGAAAACAAGCGCAGCAACGGACTCGGGGGCTACGGCACCCAATGAGCCAATGGCACTAGACAACATGGAGCTCGACACAGGACTCGAAGGACCAATGGCAATCATGATGATCGAACCCTCTTGGACTTAACCCTACATCACGTTCCTCCTAAGCAAGAGGCTGCCGGACGACCCGACTGACGCGCGGCACATCGCACGGTGATCCAAGGCATTCGTGTCATCAACGATGAACTATACAAGCGCAGCATCACAGGATTACTCCAGCGGCGCGTCTCCAATGCTGATGGAAGGGTCGTTCTCCTCGACATTCATGAGGGGACTTGTGGGCACCACGCCGACAGTCGTGCCCTCGTCACCAAAGCTCTACGAGCTGGATTCTACTGGCCCACGGCCATGCACGACGCCAAGGACATCGTCCAAAGATGCAACGCTTGCCAGCAATTCGTGGACAAACCGCCCGCACCTGGCGCGGAGCTCCGGCCAATACCATTGGCTTGGCCTTTTGCACAATGGGGACTCGACAAGGTCGGCTAGCTCCCAAAGTCTTCATGAGGAGGCTACGTTTTCCTCTTGGTCACAGTCAAAAAATTCACCAAGTGGATAGAGGCCATGCCGGTGACTAACCAATCTGGAGCCAGTGTAGTCAAGTTCTCCGAGTCCATTGTCTATCGCTTCGGAGTGCCACACGACATCATCATGGACAATGGAACGAACTACACTTCTAAGGAGTTCTAGGGTTTCTGCGAGGACCTAGGAGTCAATGTAAGCTATGTCTCCAAAGCTCATCCATAGACCAACGGTGACGTCGAAAAAGCCAATGGGCTCGTCTGCGGCGGAATCAAGAAGCGACTCCTTAGGCCACTCGAACAAGCCGTAGGATGCTAGCCAGACGAGCTGCAATCCATACTCTAGAGCCTACACACAACCCGAAACAGTGCCACGGGATACATCCTGTTCTTCATGGTGCATGGTGCTGAAGTGGTGCTACCCCACAGATGTACGGTACAAGGCACCGCGAGTGGTCGCTTACAGCGAGAAGGAGTCAACAATTGCACTCGAAGACTCTGTCGACCTCCTTGATGAGGCACGGGAAATCGCTGCAGAAAGATCGACGATCTACCAGCACAACCTGCGCAACTACCACAACAGAAGGCTATGCCCCAGGTCCTTCATCGAAGGAGACCTGGTCCTGCGACTGAAACAACAAGGGCATCTCAAGCTCGAGTCCCCTTGGGAGGGACCATACATGATTATAGCAGTAATCCTAGGTGGCGCCTATCGTCTCAAAGATTTCGAGACAGGAGTCGCGTACTCCAACCCCTAGAACATCGCGCAGCTGCGGCGCTTCTACCCTTAGTCGTCTTTTCTTTCTTACATTACAAATAAGGCTATTCAGCCAAGGCTACTTAGCCACACATTGTACCTCGTACTGTTCTACGAATAAATAAAGCTAAGTGCCCCAAACTCTGCGTTTTTCTATTATTTCTTGCAAACCTATCTACTCGGGGGTTGCGCCACCCATTACGCATTTGTTCTACGAACCAATCGCGATATCCTGAGTAGCTGATGCATTAATCCAACCCTTGGCAAACACCAACCCAGCTGCAATGCACCTGACAGGTTGGCAAGGTGCTGAGATAAACACAAGTCAGGCTAACGAAAAGGAATCGCATAGTGCAACGCACTTGCAAAACATACGACCTAGAAAGCTCCTTACATATCAATATTAATCAATTATATACAGCATACATACGAACTTTACAACATTGGTATACCTATGTGCAGGATACAAACTAAACTGTTGTTGCAACAGAAGAACATTTGTCTGCTCCTCGAAGAAATCGACAATTTCCTCCGCTGGGCAATCCACCGCCTGGTAATGAGGAACCATATTCTAGGTAGAGCCTGCTGGCGGCGCTGGCAGTCCAGCAGCAATCGCTGCAACATCTACATCAGGCCTATGCAGTCTCACCAGCGATAGATCAGCCTTGGCACCAGCCACGAACTATTGCCACACACACTCGCGGACTCCAATTTAGCAAGAAGAGCCATCAGGCTCAAGGGAACAACGTCCAGCGGAAACATCATCTGATAGATATTCCTTAAGCATGACTGCGATTTCTTTAGAAAATGAAGCACTCGCGAGGCACGATCCTGTAGGATCGCAAGTGTGATTGCACGATCATGATCCACCCAGAAGTACCCACTCGCCTGAAGCTGTTCTTGGGTCAGGTCATTCATGCGAATGGTGATCCTGTCCTTCTCATCCTGCGGATGACGTGTGCTGACAACTATACCAAGCAAGAGGCAAAAGTATGAAGACAATGAACTACCGCGAGTGGCTACAAGAAAAGATAAGGAGGCAGAAAGCTAACACTTGAATTGGTCGCCCAGCTGCACCACCTCCCCTAGTAGGTATTGCTCTCGAGCGGTGGCCTTCTCCGCCCTCGACTTCCATACATTCGCGTTACCATGGAGGACGGGTAGTTCGTGCTCCAGCTGCTTAACGCGGTCACGCAGTCGTGAAAGCAGAGACAGCTCATCCACCGTCGAGCGTGACTTCTCTAAGGTATCATTAGTGGATGGCAGATTCCGAGGCTCACTCGAAGGACCACTCGATGTGCCCTATCACAAGCCAAGCAAGAGATAATAAGAAGACCAAGCAACACATGGACAAAAACTCAAGTGCATTCAAACATAACAAAGTATCAATAGATACACGTGCCAGCGGCATGTTCTAGACAAAAGGGGTCAAGCTATTAACTATTACAAATATGACTACTGAGGAGCAGCCTGCTTCTTCGACTTTGACTTCGGTTTCGGGGGCCTCATTGAGTCCGTGGCAGTATCAGACGCCACAGACTTCCCGCCGGCCCCTGACGCCGCAGCCTTCGCCGCCTTCTTGGCCCGCTGCAGCTCCTCAGAGTACTTCGCGACTGTGTTGATGAGTTGAGGCCCGTACTTGCCACAGGCAATTGCAAATGGAGCAAAAACTACCTGTTGACCATCTGCGCTGACAGACATCGCCTTGGAGACCGCAGAAGGATCCACCTCCATGCCATGGGCTTGAACCATCGCGAGTGACATGGAAGCACCAGCCGCACGAAGCGAGTTCTTGAAGCCCGCAGGAATACCTCCAGCAAGGGACTCCACCAAGTCATCGATGTTCTCGATTAGCTCAGCTTTGGGCGCGAGCTCCTCGTGGATGCGACTGAGTACATCCTTAGCTTTGGTCAGCATCCCCTGAATGGAAGCGCTGCAGTCTTCAACTGCCACGACGGCGCCTGCCAAAGCATCATCGCGACGAAGCGCCTAGGCGTTGAAGCTCAGACCACCAGCATCTACACAGAGCAAAGTGTTAGCAAAAAGTCAGCACAATAACAAAGTCGAAAGAAAGGAAACAATGGAAATCCAGATGAAAGAATACCTGACAGATCCTTGGCAATCGAGAAGAGATGTTCTTCGAACAACTTCTCCCTAGCAACGATGGAGGCGCACAAATCCTCTTCGCGTTTCCGCGACTCATCGAGCGCCGCGACCGCCTCATCGCGACTCTTCACCGCCGCGGCAAGCGTCTTTTCAAGGGAAGCGGCTTCATGAAGAAGGACGTTATGCTCAGCTGCAAAAAACACACAAGATAGACCGTCAGTCGAGTATATAAAAATATCACAAGGAAGAAGAAGAAGAAGCACAAGGTACTAACTTTCAACCACACGGTGACGATTGTCCAGCAACGCGTGCTGAAGACCCATTGCAAGTACTTGCTCCGCCAGGCGAGCAACTTCCTTCACAATAAGCTGCAATAGAAGAAACAACAAAGGATCAGTAGATAGCATGGATGATTAATTCGACTGCAAGTAAAAGCAACATCACACATACGTGATCCTCTAGAGACTCCGAAGTTGATTGCCGCGCAGTCGTTCGGACAACCATCTGATGCTCCACATCGTGTGGAGAAGTCGATGAATTGTGCCCGGAGTGGGCCGCCAATGGAGGAGAGGGAGTTCGCTCAGCCACTTCCTTGGCCTTGGAGTCCATGACTCCATATTCTTTTAAAAATTGGACGTTGCCATAAGATGACGATGCCGGTTGACTACGGAACAAAACCAAAATCAGGAAAATGCAACTCCAAAAAAAAGAACCAAGAGGAGAATTGTATACTTACTAATCAAACTTGTCAAAATCGAAGGTTTGTCCTTCCGACTTAGAAGACTCCTTCGGCAGCCGCATCTTCTTGCGGGAAGATGACGCCACAGAACTCACAGGAACAGCAGGAATCGGCGACTTTGCACCAATAACTCGGCCTCCTGGAGTCAAAGGAGATGACGCATCCGAATCTTTGCTGCGCGAACGCTTGCGAGTGTTCGAACTGCTAGACTCGGGGGCTTCCTCCTCCTCTTCAAATGGGACGGTCGATTCCGACTCGTCCTCTTCATCCACCTCGCGTGGAATAACCCCCTAAGGAAGAGGGGGCAAACTGGGAGACACCTTCCAATCCTGCATAAAGAAAAACAAGTTAGCACACATTAAGAAAAATTAGAAGCACTCGACAAAATAAAGCTACTTTGTAGCGCAATCATACCTCGGGAGGAGGGTTATAAGCATCAAAAGGGGGCACGACTGGTTCACTGGGGAGTACATCCTTGGTAGTGTACTTGGTCAGTAGCCGCACCCTCTTATCTACTTCACTCACGGAAATGCCATCGGCAGATACGCCAGTGACATCGTCCGCACTAGCCCGTTGGAACATAGGGTGGACCCTGGCCTGTAGGGGCTGGATGCGATGGCGCAACCATGTGCGAATGAGGGTGCAACCTCCCTCTTCTTTACCGATGCAACTCTCGAGGTCGCAGACGTGCTCGTACAGCACATCCGTCTCCTCAGACTCGTCGGGCATCACCACGTTCTTCCAAGAGCGCCTCCTCCTCCATGGCACCGCGGGATCAAAAGGCGTGAGTCCGAAGTGGTCTCCGTCGGCCTTCTGGTCGCGGATGTAGAACCACTTGTCCCTCCATCCTTGGACGGACGCCATGAGTTTGATGTCGAAATATGTAACAGAGGAGTCGACATGGATCCCGCAGCTTCCTACGTCGTAGACTACGGAGCCAGATGCCGACTGACGCTTCAGCTTGAAGAGCCGTTTGAAGATACCAAAGTGTGGCTCGACTCCGAGCCAGCACTCGCAAAGCATAATATAGCAAGCGATGCGGAGAATAGAGTTGGGGGACAGCTGATGTAGCTAGAGCCCATAGAAACAAAGGAGGCCCCTGAAGAAAGGATGCAGGGGCAGAGACAGACCGCGGATGATGAACGCTAGAAACATCACCCAGAAACCAGCAGGAGGACAAGGGGTTACCTCACCTCCTAGGACTCGCGAGTCACCAACCGCAGAGGACAGAACTCCATCTTGGTGCAAGAGACGGAGCTCGGACGACTTGATGATGGATGCGCGCCACGCGCCATTGGTGATGCGGGTGCCCACGCCCTTCTTCTTCCCGGAGACGGAGGTGCTAGTGCCCGCAGCGGCGGAGCCGCCCTTCTTCTTGGCAGCAGCAATGGCGGCGGCGGACTCAGCGATAGCACCTCCTTTCTTCTTCCCCATCTTGTGGCGGTGATGCGAGCGGAGGAAGTAACTAGGAAACACGAGTTGGTCCAGCGCCGCAAAACGAGATGAACTCTAAGAGGCAGAGAGCAACAGCAATGGCCATGGAGGCACAAAGGAGAGAAAAGAGCAGATGAGAAATTACCGCAGCTACGCTGCTATTTAACCCCCTGGCGGATGCAATCCAACGGCCAGCAGAAACCCTACTAGACGCGTGGCGCGCATCGTGATCGACACGTGGAAAGGTGGAAGCACGAACCGTCCCCCACTACCTCCATCACACGCAGAAATCAAGGAGGCGTAGTTAAAACAAAATATTACGCACACCCGGTCAAGTCAGGGTCAGAAAATGGGACCCACCGCTCGTCACGTCCCGTTAAAGCCGCTCACGCGGGCAACCGAGGTCATCACATCGTCAGCACTGATGTCATCAAAGATTGAGCACTAGAAGACTTTGACTACTTTAGTCCTTGCTTGAGTCTTCGACTCCACCAAGCACTCGGGGGCTACTCCCATAGGGAGTGCTGGTCGCGCACCCTACGATTTTCTTTTCTGCAGGAATATGGACATTCAAAGCATACCCAACCACTCGAATCCACGATTCGACTATGGACATGGGTTTTCTCCCATAGGGAGCGCCGCGACTGAAACAAGCAAACAAAAGACGACAGCAGTCGCTAAAGTTCTTCAGTCCCTGCCTGAGTCTTCGACTCAACCAAGCACTTGGGGGCTACTCCCATAGGGAGCGCTAGTCGCGCACCCTATGATTATTTGTACATCGTACCGTGTGTTGATAACATCCACACTCGAAGTTCTATGGCGGCACCGCCTCATATTTTCCCTACAAAGAGATTGCGTCTCCTGGGTCACCCAAATCATCTCCACGATGACAAAATTCGGATGTCGCGCTTGTAGCGTGAAGATAAGACTTGAATAAGGCCTGGCAACACATTTACTGCGCACTACCAGAAATATATCTGTGCCTACAAGTGCGATGAACATGCTTTGATGGACATGTCGAGTGCTCACACCCATATACTGGAATTCGACTCCTGTAAGACCTCCGCGGCTTGAGTCGAATTACACCAGGACTTTTCCAAATTTGAGTTCGAGGACTTGAGTTCGAGTAGATTGCGTTGTTTTACCCTAAGATAGCTAACTGATACCGATACATCGGTTAAATCAGGCACGCATATCAACAAATCCCTATGACATAAACAGAGCACTCGAAAAAATACTCAGTCATGCACTCGAAAGGCTTCAAAAAGTCTCCAGTCGAACCTACGATTCCACTAGACACTCGGGGGCTACTGACATGGGTATACCCTGCAGGTACTCGAGTGTGGTATATACGGTCCGGATACGGTGAAACCCCACAGCGTTGCCACGGCCCAATGAAGACTTCGAGTGGCCCACGGACTCTTGATGACTTGTGAGACAAGAAAAAGCCTAAAGATAGAAAGTTTGAAGGAAAAACCCTAACCTGTAACCGAATCAACTTGCTACCCGAGACCTGGCCTATCTATATAAAGGCCAGGAGGGGCGGCGAGGAGGACACACGCAACCCTAGTTTCCACAACCCTCGCCAGATTGCATCTGCGCAGCATTGTAATCTCTGATTCCTTCGTTAATTCCAAGAGCAGACAAGCAGGGGTAGGGTCCTCTACGAGGCCTGAACCTGGGTAAACCATGCGTCCCTGTGTGCTTGTTTGCTAGCCAATTGATGCTTCCAGTGCTCCCTCCTTCTCCAAAACCCAAGTCCATAACAATGGGCATTGACGAGTTAAACCCTCGTCACATACAATTCGGGAAAAAGCATCGGAGGAGAACCTGTCCCGTGGCGTCAGCTTGCATGTCGTTCCCTTCCCGTCAATGTACTTGTGGCATTCCCATGGTTTCTTAGTCGGGCGAGAATGAAGAACACAGGGGGGGAAATGGCCGGGAAGCATGTAAAGTTGCACTATATTTTGCCGAGTCAAGAAGATGTTTGGACGAACCGGCGAGGCTTGCGGTGGTGATGATGTCGCATTTGGTTATGAGTTCTTCAAGAAGGCCTTCAGTAAAAACATCCTGGACAGCTCGGAATAATCATCTTCCTTGCTTGGTCCTGCCATTGCAAGGGAGCTGATGGAAGTTGGGACGGTGGCATTATTTTGTTTTCTATAAAAGAGAGAAAATCGACGGCGGCAGGTAGGATAGGGATAAGAACAAACACTCTCATACTATGCGTTGAACAGGATCGGAAAGCGGCATTGTGGAGGAGGAGAATGGTGGTGCTTGGCATAGAGTAGTAATAGAATGTAGGGGTAGCTGTAGGAGTAGAGATCCACCTGTAATAATAATTTCTCCTGTTCTCAAGTTCTTTTGTGGTACTAGTTTCCAACAAAGAAACTATTGTGTAATTTCTTGTCAAATTGATGGCCATGCCAATTTATAAGAAATATTTCCATATATATGGATCGGAACACCCCCCCAAAAATATGTGGTGTGATTTCTGTGTGTTTTATTTGTAGTAATACTTACTTCACAAAACAACACTTTTTTTGCACCTGGGAATTTAATATGCTATTTTTTGGACATAAAGGGTCCAACCATACACTGGAAACATTCTTTACCATTCGACGATGAACCCATATACAAAATATGGGCACATTATCATAAACTACAAATATATATGGAATTTGGCCTTAGTCATATTTCTTGAAACCCAGGTATGTTAATACATATAGTAGGCCATATTGCGAAACATGGTTTTTCAAAGGCGGCCAAAACAATACAAAAAATAAATAGTACTAATAAGAAAAGAATTCGCATGATGTTCTCCTATATGTATCACTTCCCGTGAATATAAACATGAGTTTTGACAAATGTTTAAAGATAAACATGAGTATGAACATTCTTGAATTTCAAGCCGAACGACCAAGGTCAAGGCCATATCTACATCATACTTTATGTTGATGATCCCATATCCAAGAATTTGTATGCCGACAAATTTTTGGCCATATTTTGAAAACAATCAAAGAGGAAGTAGTATTAAAGGATGGCTCGGTCAGCTGATCTATCAAGAAGGAGTCATACCCGACTATTTTCCTTGCTTAATTTTAGGGGGGTTGTGCTAAATGTATGGACCTTGATGTAATTTTCCCAGTTTTAGGTCCTTGATGGCAAATGTACTCCCACCGCCCATGTAAAACTCTAACTTAAAAGTAAGTGGTGAAATTTAAACGAATTCAAGCTTAGTTGTCAACGAGTATGAACATTCTTGGATTTCAAGCTCAAGGACAAAGGTTAAGGCCATATCCACATCATACTTTATGTTGATGATCCCATATCCAAGAATTTGAATGCCGACAGATTTGGGTATATTTTGAAAATAATCAAAGAGGAAGTAGTATGAAAAGTATTGCTTGATCGGCTGCTCTCTCGAGAAGGAGCCGAACCCGACTATTTTCCTTGCTTAGTTTTAGGGTACTTTGTGCTAAATGTATGGAACTTGATGTAATTTTACCGCTTTTAGGTCCTTGATGTAAAACATACTCCCACCGCTTGTGTAAATTCTAACCTAAAAATAAGTGGTGAAATTTAAACGATTTTAAGCTTAGTTGTCAACGAGTATGAACATTCTTGGACTTCAAGCCGAACGACCAAGGTCAAGGCCATATCAACACCATAGTTTATGTTGATGATCCCGTATCCAAGAATTCATATGCCGATAGATTTGAGCATATATTGAAAACAATTGAAGATGAAGTAGTATGAATGGTATGGCTCGATCAGCTGCTCTCTCTAGAAGGAGTCGTACCTGACTGTTTTCCTTTCTTAATTTCAAGGCGGGTTGTGCTAAATGTATGGACCTCGGCGTAATTTTCCCTTTTTTAGGTCCTTGATGTAAAATGTACTCCCACCACCCGTTTAAAATTCTAACCTAAAAGTTAAGTGGTGAAATTTAGACAATTTTAAGCTTAGTTGTCAACGAGTATGAACATTCTTGGATTTCAAGCCAAACGACCAAGGTCAAGGCCATATCTACATCATACTTTATGTTGATGATCCCATATTCCGACGGATTTGGCCATATTTTGAAAACAATCAAAGAGGAAGTAGTATGAAGAGTTTGGCTCAGATCAGCTGATCTCTCGAGAAGGAGCTGAACCGGAAAGTTTTCCTTTTAGGGTCCTTTGTGCTAAATGTATGGACCTCGATGTAATTTTCTCTTTTTTAGGTCCTTGATATAAAATGTAGGGATTTCTATTTTTGTGCCCTGGTTCATTAGTTGTACTCAGTTTCCCCAGCTGCTTAACTTTTCCTCACTTTTGCCCCTCTCCTTCTCGGAAACTCATCTAAGAGCTCGAACGGCAGCTGCAGTCAGGTTGACCGTTGGCTGACGTGTGGGGTCACGCGGTCTGGGACCACGTGGGGCCATTTGGTCAGGAACACGTTATGTTGATGTGTGGGACCGTGCCATATGGGACTGTGCGGGGCCGGTTTATTGGGAACGCATTATGGGGGACATGGTATGGGACCATGTGGGGCGCGTTTGGTGGTTACGTGCGCCCTGTCGCCTAAATTGTAAGTTTTCTTTTTTGTTATTTTTAAGATTGGCCTTTTTAAGAGAGCCTTTCCCCCTCTCTCTCGCTAATAGTTGAGTTTTTTCCCAAAAAGGTTGCGAATCTAGAGCAGCTTCTCTCTTCATTCATTGTTCCTTTTGGCCCTCGTTTTTCCCCAATCTGGTAGCAAATCTAGAGTAGCACAATAAATAAATTCAGTAAACATAACAGATGTAGATTAAGTAGCGAATATATGATATATAGTACGATACTTAACGAGGTTAGACAATTAGGCTACTCAGCATCAGCTGATACGTCGTAAACATATCTATAATTTTTGATGTTCCATGCTTGTTTAGTATCTACTTTCTTATGTTTTGTTCACACTTTGAGGCATTTTTATACATTTTTTGGAACTAACCTATTAACAAGATGCCATAGTGCCTGTTGCCTGTTTTCTGCTGTTTTTGGTTTTAGAAAAGCTAGTAAAGAAATATTCTCGGAATTGGACGGGACAAAAGACAAATTCAATATTTTACCCAAAGCAACACGGAGTCCGAAGGGGAGACGAAGTGGCACACCAGGGTAGCCACACCTGGTGGCGGCGTGGCCTGGGGGGCGCTCCACCGACCTTGCCCCTTCGCCTATAAAAGCCTCCCGGGACGAAAACCCTAAGGACCTGATCAAAAATCCATGAAAGAGTCTGTAGCCGCCGCCATCTCCATCCCTAGATGGGGGGATCTGAAGCTCTTCCCAGCACCCTGCCAGAGGGGAGGGGTCATCCTGGTGGCCTTCTTCATCACCATGCAAGCCTCTCGTGTGATGCGTGAGTAGTTCACCCTTGGACTACGGGTTCATGTAGTAGCTAGATGGTTGGTTCTCCTCCTTTGTGCTATCATGTTTAGATATTGTGAGCTCCGTTCATGATCAAGATCATCTATTTGTAATCTTACATGTTGTGCTTGCGAGGATCCGATGGATATTGAGATGCTATTTTAGATTGATTATTGATTATATCATGTCTATGTTATTTGTGATCTTGCATACTCTCCGTCGTTAGTAGCTATCTTGGGCAAGTAGATGCTAGCAACTCCAAGAGGGAGTATTTATGCTCGATAGTAGGTTCATGCCTCTAGTAATCTTGGGAAGTGACAGAAATCTCTAAGGTTGTAGATGTGCTTTTGCTACTAGGGAGAAAACAATAATCCTTTGTCCATAGGGCGATCATATTGTTTACTTTACACACTTTGCTTAATGCAATTATCTGTTGCTTGCAACTTAATACTGGAAGGGGTTCGGATGATAACCTAAAGGTGGATTATTAGTCATAGATGCAGTTGGATTACAATCTATGTATAATGTTGTAATGCCCATTCAAATCTCATAGGAGTCAAGATGTCTAGTATATGCATTGTTATGCTTTCTCAAATCTGTCAATTTCCCCGCTGTAATTTGTTCACCGAACATGTTATCTATCTTAAGGAGAAACACTTCTAGTGAACTATGGACCTGGGTCCATGCTTTTATCATACGTATACCATCTACTGGTTATCGTTTACTATTTACTTTCTACAACCAATTACTATCTTCCACACTATACGTTTAATCCTTTTTTTCAGCAAAACCAGTGAGATTGATAACCTCACTGTAAGTTGGGGCAAAGTTCTGTGGTTGTGTTGTGAAGGATTCCAAGTTGCTAGTAACACCTTGTAGTTGTTTCCTCGCTCCTACTGGTTCGATAACCTTGGTTTCATAACTGAGGGAAAACTTGCTGATGTTCTCATCATACCTTCCTCTTGGGGTTCCCAACGAGCTCGAATATATTTTGAGACATCGGTAGCGAACAAGTTCAATACAGACAAGACAAAAGAAGTTGCTTTACATCAGCAGCAACACAAGATCAGTGGCCCCCGATGGCCTCCGCCAGAAGGGCCTCCGCCTCCTCACTCTGGCGCCTCCTCCACTTGTTACTGCCCAGTCCCTTGACCTTGGGCGCCTTGGGCTTGATCGGGGGCATGCGACCCTCCTCGATGGCCATTTTCTAGAGGTGGCGGAGGTGAAGACTGAGCGCCTGGTGCTTGGCTCTAAAGATGTGGACATTCACGGACTTGCCATATGTCCTCAAGTCCTTGACATGCTTCACGAGGGAGTTGAAGTCGGTGGTGCGGAGCCTCCTGGTGGTGCAGAAGGGGCACCTATAGACGTCATCGTCGAAGAAGTTGTTGAACTGGCCGGACTTCAGCCTCCTTGGCACCTGACGAGTCTTGGTGTTCTTGGACTCATCATCGCTGTAGACGTCACTACTATCCTCTTGTTGGAAAAATAGTAGAGTGCAAAAAGGACATGATTGAGATACCTTGATTATCGGGATTGATTATTGTGGGCCCCCTGTGGCCCATCTCCAGCCCCCCTTATGGATTCCTTCGTCTTCTAGAAAAATAGGATTTTCCATGTATTTTCCCGGATTTTCTGATCTTCGAGAATTTTTCCTCCAAACAACACCTTTTCCATCAAAATCCTGACTGCAGCGGTCCATGCTCCAAAAGTCATCAACCATGCAAAAAACAGATGAAATAACATAAGTATCACCTCTTAATATGAAATATATCAATGAATAACAGTGAATTATGACATAGAATAGTGATGCAAAATGGACGTATCAACTCCCCCCAAGCTTAGACTTTGCTTCTCCCCAAGCGAAACTGATCTCAATAAACATGACCTCAGGTTTATGGAGTGAATAGTCAATAAAATAATACGGACAAGAAGCATCACATTCATCAATAAATAGATCATAATAGAAGACAACTCACTATTATATAACTCAACTTGCAATGAGTAAAGGAAACACAATAAAGATACATAAAGTAAATCATAATTGGTAATGGCAAACTTAGCTCTTGGTCGAAGAATAGTTGATAATTTGCTGGAGTTCACAAATAACTGGTTTTCAATGAAAGCTTTCAAAGTAGTAAACATCAAGATAATAGCAATGTGTAAAACAAGTAACATAAGCAACATCATATGAATGAATGAAACACAACAACTCAAAATACTTGCTGAGATAGAAGGGAGTAGGTTTACTAACTCAACTAAAAAGTAAAAGAAGGGCCCTTCACAGAGGGAAGCAGGGATTGCAAGTCTCATAAAGAGCTCCCAAAAATTATGATACTTATTAGCTTTCAGCTCTCATTGCCCCTGTCATAGGCATCTTTAGGTGATTAAGGTTAAAGTGATCAAATATGAGGATATGCATTGACAAGTTGTAAGTTGAGAGTCTCATATCCCTTGAATACGAGGGTCGCTCCTCATCCTACTCAAGTTTAGTCACCGGTAAGTTCTTGTCATTGTAAGCATATGTGTATCATAGAGAACCGCCAACGGGGTACCCCTTGCCCGATGATACGGAAGAATCCCCATATCAAAATGACAAGGCAAGCAGACAACAAGCATCTCAGCAATCTTCTTATTTACCATGGGAATATGGTGCTTTTTTATCTCTTTCCTCTTTTCATAATCTCTTTTTTATTTTTCTCTTTTTTCTCAATATCGGACTCTTTTTTCATAAGAAGAATGCTTCATAGATGCTCGTTATGGTTACGCTGCAGGTTTCCACCATGTCAGCATGGATTAGACTAGCGGCCTAGGCGTTTCTCTAACACACATGCATAACTCCATGGACTTACAAGCTCCCCTTTCATTTCACACCGACGACATCCATAGACAAAAGAACATGATATCAACTAGGTACAAAGTACCAGTGCAATGTTGAAAGCGTTCCCCATGACAGCATGGTTCTGCTAATTCACAACTTACAAAGCGCAAGCATATATGCAACATATGTGAGCACAATGGTTAAAGTTTATTAAGTGCAAGAAAGTAAAGTGTGCCATCAAGTTTGTGAGAGCTTTAATCACTACTTTTCACATAACAAGTTTAATTTGGGAGGTAGATAAAACAACAATTTACTTGGAATAGAAATAATGCTAATAGGTAGGTATGGTGGACACAAATGGCAAAGGTTTTGGTTTAAAGGAGTGGATGCACGAGAAGAATTCCCTCTCAGTACAGGTAAGGTTGGGTAGCAAGTACAAGAGTTAAAGGAAACAAACAAACATACGATCGATAAAGACAAACATGCAATCTTCCTTGGAAGTACAAAAGATCTTAACTAGAGAATATTAGACTTATGAGAAAATCAAGAAAGAAAGATGATGGAATTATATTTCTTTGCAGTAATTTTATCTTTTTCATTCAACTCTCAAAAATAGTGTTGCTACTGACCGAGCCAGGTTTGCCAAAACCAACTAAATTAACTCAATGATCCCAAAGTGATACCAATACTAACAACAAGATCAATCATACAACCACGAATTGAAAACTAATATAAGCTATGCAAAAGAGTGAATGATAGAACTTCTCATTAATAATCCATAACGGCAACTCACACCAAGGGATACATATCTAACGAGAGAGGGTACACTTCCATAATGCAAACCATCCTACATAATAACTTCTCTATTCATGATATGACTCTACTAAAAAGGTAAAAAGATAGAAGATAGTGATGTGATACCGCGGCACTCCCCCAAGCTTGGAACAAACCAAGGGGATGCCAAACCTGATAACGAATTACTCCTTCGGTGGTGGTGGTGTTCTCTCATCATCGTCCAACTTCCAGGGTAAGGGTTTCCCATCAACAAAGGACATCGTGGTTTCCAGCATCCTGAAACTTGCAGCAGCACTTATGCGTTTAAACCTAACCTCATACTCACAGTTTTGATTTCAAACATTGTAGAACTATGCTTGCAGTTTGTTGGTTGTTTGGTGGAGTGAGAGGACTTCATCCTTGAGTTCAGCAGTCTCCTTTTGGTGCTCGGCGATGAGTTCGGAACAAATCTTATGGATGATATCCACTTCGCGCTCTGCCATCTTATTATACCTAAAGACTTCTTGCTCCAGTGCTTCCATCTTGTCCTCCAGACTTCCTTCACCTTTAGGGCCTCGAACCTCTTTTATCCGGAGCTCCCCATCTTCAAGAAACAACTCCTTGGGATGAATCTTCAACTCTCTCATGTATGGGTTGATGTTATCCTCTAAAGAATCTTCCTTGGCTGATCCAGAGGAAGACATTGTAGCTCCAAATGAGGGACTCTACCTGTCAGAAACAGATCAAAATGAAAACATGACGAAAACACGACGAAAACACGATATACAGACCTCGGGAGATCCGGGGGGTTATATATTACGAAGTTTCATGACAAAAGGAAGGTTATGTGAGAAAATAGGTCAGAGACGGAGTCTGGGGTGGCCACACCGCCTGGCGGGGCGGCCTGGGGTGGGCCCATGACACAGGGTGGTGTGAGCCACCCTGGCTCCATTTCCGTCCCCCTTTCGCTTCGTAGCTTTCCATACTAACTAAAAACTACAAAAATATAGTTGGATAGTGTTTTCGTGGAACTTTTCTTACTAGAACTGTTACCTATTTGAAAGCGGAGTCTGCAGGTCTCTGAATTTGGTCCATGATAAATTTTTCCGGAGTTATAACTTGAAAGGCATCAACATCTTCATTATAAGAATCCCCAGCAATATAGTGTTTGAGTCGCTGCCCATTCACTACTTGTGTAGTATTATCTTTTAAAGAAGAAATTTTTATTGCTCCTGAACGGTATACTTCTTCAATAATGAAAGGTCCTTCCCATTTTGACAGTAGCTTTCCTGCAAAAAATCTGAGACGAGACCTATACAATAGAACTTTCTCACCAACATGAAATTCTCTCTTAAGTATTCGCTTGTCATGCCATCTTTTAACTTTTTCCTTAAAGAGCCCAGCATTTTCGTAGGCTTCACTCCTCCATTCATCTAAAGAACTTAAGTCAAATAACATTTTCTCACCAGCGAGCTTACAATCTCTATTTAGCTCTTTAACTGCCCAGTAAGCTTTGTGTTCTAATTCTAAAGGTAGGTGACAAGCTTTCCCGTAAACCATTTTATAAGGAGACATCCCCATAGGATTTTTGTAGGCAGTTCTATAAGCCCATAAAGCATCATTCAACTTTTTAGCCCAGTTTTTTCTAGAACTATTAACAGTCTTTTGCAAGATGGATTTAATTTCTCTATTTGATAACTCTACTTGCCCTCTAGTTTGGGGGTGATAAGCTGAAGCAATTCTATGATTAACATCATATTTAGCAAGGGTCTTTCTAAAACCACCATGAATGAAATGAGAACCCCCATCAGTCATGAGATACCTAGGCACTCCAAACCTAGGAAAGATAACATCCTTAAGCATTTTTAAAGATGTTTCCCCGTCAGCACTCTTCGTAGGAATGGCTTCCACCCACTTAGTAACATAATCAACGGCAACAAGAATATGAGTATAACCTTTCGAGGGAGGGAAAGGACCCATAAAGTCAAATCCCCAGCAATCAAAGGGTTCAATAACTAGAGAGTAGTTCATAGGCTTTTCATTGCATCTAGAAATATTACCTACACGCTGACATTCATCACAAGATAAAACAAATTTTCTTGCATCTTTAAAAAGGGTAGGCCAGTAGAAACCTGATTGTAGAACCTTTTGTGCAGTTCTATCTCCTACATGATGTCCTCCATAAGCACTACCATGACATTTATGCAATATCTCCTTTTGTTCATATTCTGGAACACATCTTCGCATAATACCATCCACTCCTTCTTTGTATAAATGTGGGTCATCCCAAAAATAATGCCTCAAATCATAGAAGAACTTCCTTCTTTGCTGAGCTGTAAAAGTTGGAGGCAAATACTTGGAGACAATAAAGTTAGCATAATCAGCGTACCAAGGGCTCCCTCGCAAGCTTACCCCTACTGCAGCGAACTGTTCATTTGGGAAACTATCATTAACAGGCATAGGGTCAAAAGAGATGTTTTCCAATCGAGATAAATTATCAGCTACAGGGTTTTCAGCACCTTTCCTATCTACTATATGTAGATCAAACTCTTGTAAAAGCAGCACCCATCTTTTAAGCCTAGGCTTAGCGTCCTTCTTCGTCATAAGGTATTTAATAGCAGCATGATCAATATGAATGGTGACTTTTGAGTCTACAATATAGGGTCTAAACTTATCATAAGCAAAAACGACAGCTAGAAATTGTTTTTCAGTAGTAGCATAATTCCTTTGAGCAGCGTCTAGAGTCTTACTAGCATAATGAATAACTTTTAGCTTTTTATCAATTCGTTGCCCAAGGACAGCACCTACAGCAAAATCACTAGCATCACACATTATTTCAAAGGGTAAACTCAATCAGGTGGTTGAACAACAGGGGTTGTAGTTAAAGCCTTCTTAAGAGTTTCAAAAGCTTCCTTACAATCATCATCAAAAACGAAGGGTACATCTTTTTGAAGAAGATTAGTGAGGGGTTTTGATATCCTAGAAAAGTCTTTAATAAACCTTCTATAGAAACAAGCATGACCAAGGATACTACGAATACCTTTGATGTCTCTTAGACATGGCATTTTCTCAATTGCCTCAACCTTAGCTCTATCAACTTCTATGCCTCTTTCAGAAACTTTATGCCCAAGGACAATCCCTTCATTAACCATGAAGTGGCATTTCTCCCAATTAAGAACAAGATTAGTTTCTTCGCATCTCGGCAGGTTGTGCAGACAATTATCAAAAGAAGTTCCGTAGACAGAAAAGTCATCCATGAACACTTCTACAATCTCCTCACAAAAATCATGAAACATAGCAGACATGCATCTTTGAAAAGTAGCAGGAGCATTACATAAACCAAAAGGCATACGTCTATAAGCATAAGTTCCGTAAGGGCAAGTAAAAGTAGTTTTTTCTTGATCTTGTTGTTTAACAGCAATTTGAGAGAAACCAGAATAACCATCAAGAAAACAAAAATGGGTCTTTTTAGACAACCTTTCCAACATTTGATCAATAAAAGGAAGCGGGTAGTGATCTTTCTTAGTAACTTTATTGACTTTTCTAAAATCAATGCACATCCTATAGCCTACTACTATTCTTTGGGGAATAAGCTCATCATTATCATTAGGAACAACGGTAATACCTCCTTTTTAGGAACACAATGAACAGGACTAACCATTCACTATCAGCAAGAGGGTAAATAATACCAGCATCAAGGAGTTTCAATACCTCATTCCTTACCACTTCCTTCATTTTAGGATTTAAACGTCGTTGGTGCTCTACTACTGGCTTTGCATCTGGTTCTATGTTGATAGAATGCTGACATATAGTAGCTGAAATCCCTTTTAAATCATCCAGAGTATATCCCATAGCTCCTCGGTGTTTATTCAAAACCTCCAGTAACCTTTCTTCTTCCTTTCCTGAAAGTTTAGAGCTAATAATAATAGGATATATCTTTTTATCATCAATATAAGCATATTTAAGATCATCAGGGCGAGGTTTTAGATCGAAGACCGGATCCTTTTTAGGTGGCAACGTGGTACCCAAGTCTTCTACAGGCATGTTATGCTTAAGCATCTTGGGTTGATGACGGAGAATCTCGTCAATCTCATTCCTTTCTTCCATGAAGATCTCACTTTCGTGATCTTCCATATATTTCTGCAAAGCATTGTTAGGAGCAAGAGAGATAGAAGCAAGTTGTTCAACTCTAAAATCCTCATTATGGGTTTCCTCTTCACAGGGTTCTTTAGTAAATTTCGAAAAATTAAACTCATAAGATTCCCCATCAAATTTAGTTAAGATTTTCTCCCTCTTGCAATCTATAATAGCTCCACATGTACTCAAGAAAGGTCTACCAAAGATGATAGGATAAGTTTTACTAGCAGCTGAACCAAGTACTAGAAAATCAGCAGGATACTTAATCTAACCACAAAGAACTTCCACATCTCGTACAATACCAATTGGAGAGATGGTCTCTCTATTAGCAAGGTGAATAACCACATCAATCTCTTCCAATTCGCAGGGACTGATTTCATGCATAATTTCTTTGTAAATCTCATAAGGAATAGCATTGGAACTTGCACCAATATCACATAAACCATAATAGCAATGATCACCAATTCTAACGGAAAGCACAGGGACACTAGCTTTTTTAACTCTATTAGGATGTAAACAATATTAGAAGCATCCTCACAAAAAACTATGTGTCCATATTCTATGCTTTTAGTGACAAGGTCTTTCACAATTGCTACCACAGGTTCAACATTTATTTGTTCATCAGGTTTTACAGTTCTCTTTTCACTTTTAGTGATTACATTAGTTATCATAGGATGATCCTTTACCTTATCTGGGAAGGGAATCTTCTCGATATAAGGTTCAGGTAAGATGTGACCAATAGTGCAATACTCAGCACTCCCAACAGGAACACAGTCAACAATATCTTTAGAAGGTGCATGGTACTTGCTCCATCCCCTTTTTGGAATTTCAATATAAGAAGAAAAAGCCCTAAAGCAATTCGTAATAACTTGTAAATCAAGACCATAAGCATTAGTAATATTTTGAAAGTCATCAGTTCCCATAAAAGATTCAATGCATTCATAATCATAATTTATACCTGCCTTTCTACCTTTGTCATTCTCCCAAGGTTCAGCATTGTCTTGAATACGGTCTAGAAGATCCCATTTAGCTTCTTCTTCCATGCGAGTGAATGATCCAGCACAAGAAGCATCCAATAAATCCTTATTATGAAGAGGAAGCCTTGCATAAAAGTTATTAATAATAATATTGTTGGGGAGCTCATGAATGGGACATTTGAGCATTAGTAACTTCAATCTCCCCCAAGCTTGAGCTGTACTCTCTCCATCAAGAGGCCAAAAGTTGTATATTTGATTCCGATCTCTATGAATCTCACTAGGAGGATAAAACTTTGAATAAAAGAGAGGCACTATTTACTCCCATTCCAGAGCTTGACCATTCTTCAGCAGCTTATACCATTCCTCAGCACTTCCTTACAGTGATAATGAGAATAACTTCTTCTTAACTTGATCTGCAGTAATACCTGCACACTTGAACAACCCGCATAATTCGTGTATAAAGAGTAAATGATCACCGTGATGGACAGTTCCATCCTCAACATAGTAGTTATCCATAACATGATCAATAATTCTTGTAGGTATTTTAAAAACATCATTCTCAGCAGGTGGTGGTTCATCTACTACCTTAGCGGTGGTAGTAGCATTACCAAATAAGAAACTCAGCGTATTATCCATAACGAAAATAAAGCAACTAACAGAAGTAAACAATACTCACAGTAGAAGTTTCCTTTACCAGTTCCACTCTCCAATGGCTCTTCACTCCCTGGGAATGACGCTAGAAAATAGTCTTGATGACCCACAAGTATAGGGGGTGTATCGCAGTATTTTCGATAAGTAAGAGTGTCGAACCCAACGAGGAGCAGAAGGTGCTGGCTAGTGGTATGGATCAGGAATTCTCTGCAAATACTTAGCAAACATATTTTTAGGGGTTTTTGATAAAGCAAGTAAACAAAGTACGAGTAAATAAAAGACAGTAGGAATAAATGCAGCAAGTGGCCCAATCCTTTATGCAGCAAAGGACAAGCCAGTTGTATTACTTAAGATGACCAAACGTTCTTGAGGACACATCGGAAGACTGTCAGGTGCTTTCGCTTCATATAGTTGATTAATCTTCTTTAGCTTGCTAAGTGTTGTGTGGGTGAACCTGTGCTAATGTACCGACCTTCCTAGGACTAATACATACTTGTGATTATACCCCTTGCAAACATCCATAAGTACAAGAAAGTAATTAAGGTAGAAACCTAACCACAACTTTAAACTCTAAGACCCTTATGTCCCTTGTGCAATGGTTTCCTAACGGGGGTTCAGGTTTCTGTCACTCCGGCAACCCCTACGATTAGTAGCCAAATACACAATGCATTCCCCTAGGCCCATATAGGTGAAGTGTCATGTAGTCGACGCTCACATGACACCACTAGAAGAAGTACACCACAACTTAAATATCAAACCATTGAATCTTTATCAACACAATTCCACTACTAACAACATGACTTATCCCATGTCCTCAAGAACAAAATGAACTACTCACAAGACATCATATGGATCATGATCAGAGATGGAATAATGATGTATAACAATCTAAACATAAACAATAATTCAATGGTTCACTCAATAGCATCAACTACAAAGAGTAATCAACACCGGGAAAGTTTCCCCTATGAACTATGCAAGATTCAACCCGATTGTTATAGAAATATGGAGATGATGATGAGGGTGCTGATGGTGATGATGATGGTGATGATGCTGATGATGATCCCGATGAAGTCCAGCTTGATGGTGGTGTTGATGGCGACGATCTCCCCTCTCTGGGAAGGAATTCCCCCGCCAGAAATCTGTCTACCGGAGAGATCTTTTTCTCTCGGTGTTTTCCGCCCCGCGGAGGCGGCGGAATCTTTCTGTGGTTGCCCCCCGAGTCTTAGGGTTTCGGTAGGATAATATACGCCAGAGGGGAGTGCCAGGGGTGGACCAGGGCAGCCACACCACTTGGTGGCGCGGCCTAGGCTGGCCCGCGCTAGGGGGTGTTGTGGGCCCCCTGTGGCCCATCTCCAGCCCCCCTTCTGGCTTCCTTCGTCTTCTGGAAAAATAGGATTTTCCATGTATTTTCCCGGATTTTCCGATCTTCGTGAATTTTGCCTCCAAACAACACCTTTTCCATCAGAATCCTGACTACAGCGGTCCATGCTCCAAAAGTCATCAACCATGCAAAAAAAAGATGAAATAACATAAGTATCACCTCTTAATATGAAATATATCAATTAATAACAGTGAATTATGACATAGAATAGTGATGCAAAATGGACGTATCACTGGTGTCATAGGGGTTCTCCGACCTGATGTAATCATCCTCCTCGTAGGGGTCCCAGCCGAGCGGGATCTGCCAGAGACCGGCGGGGGCCTCCTTGCCGGCGACTAGAGCGAAAGCAGGGATGGGGGTCTAGATGGGAGCGACGACTGCCTTCGATGCCTCGACGGGGCCCTCCACACTGGCAGCCCTAGAGGCGACAGTGGCCACCATGCCGTTCTTCTCCATCACCCGTGCTGTTGGGGTTTTCTTGGGGGTTTACAGAAGGTGATGGGACAATGGAGACGGTCGCGCGAGTGAGCAAGTGAGTGATGAGTGAGAGTGAGGAGGCCTCTATAAAGGATAAGGTACGGGATGTTTTGTTGGACCACCGTGCACCGCATAACCGCGTATGCTACTGCACCGTGCACGACCACACGTGTCTGCTACCGCCCCGTGCACCGTGACACGCGTACCGTGAGTCATGTTTTTCCCTCATGTCTAACCCTAGCGACTTAGTTTTGCTCAGTTATACCCTCGAGTGTAACACTGGTAGTTTGGTTGTACTCAGTTTTGCCCTCCAGTACTAACACTGACGTGTGCAATATACTCAATTTTCCCCTCTGGTGGTTGGTCAATAGAGAGTCAACGAATGGCTTTTATCTAGCTAATTGAGTAATTTTATGCACAACAAATTCAAAAAGATCAAAACATGGTGGCATCTAACCAGGGAGTCTTATTATGTGACCTGCCACCATAAGAAATGTATAGAAATCAAGTTTTAACCTAAATCACTACTTGTCAAATCACCTACTATCTATGAAGGTTCATGGATTTCTACTCAAGCCTCTTCCCAAAACATAGTTTGTCTGAATCAGGAAATAATTATCAAACTGGTGTATATTTGGACTACAAATAGTTTGACGTATGCCAAGAGGTATTTTATTGTATAAAAGAAGCATTTTCCATTTTTAAATCTCTTTATATTTTCTATTTGTATCCCTTTATCAGTTTTGCCCTTGGTTTTTAAGTTGTACTCAGTTTTGCCCTTGGTTTTTAAGTTCTACTCAGTTTTCCCCTCTCTCTTGGTCACAAACTCTCACACATGTGCTCATCTTGGCTGCTACGCTCTGATTGGTTGAGAGAGTTGTCACGTGGATCGTGCCCACCAACTGTTGATGCTCTGTGATCTAACAGACAGGATAACCCCTATATCTACAGGGGCACCCCTCTATCCATGCAAAATAACGAGTTTGCCACCGGTACTTTAACTCCATAAAGAAATGATTTTGAATACAATTTGAAGGGAAACGGATATGCAAGTTTGTGCATTACATTCAACTCTATGAAAATGATAATCTCTCATGATTTTCTTAGCACAACATTATCACGTATTAAGTGCGATTTCAGAGAGTTCAGATGTGTATAATTTTTGTATACGCCAAGTTTCTACATTACATTCCACTCTATGAAAATGGGGAAGAAAATGATAATCTCTCCAAACTTTGTTAGCATATCATTTTCACATATTAAGTGCAATTTCAATGTGTTCAAAGGTTTATAATTTTTGTATACGCAAGTTTATGCATTATATTTCACTCCATGGAAATGATAAATGATCAGGATTTTATTAGCACAACACTATCATGTCCTAAGTGCGATTTCAAAGAGTTCAAAGGTGTATAATTTCCATATATGCAAGTTTATGCATTACATTTCACTATACGAAATTGATAATCTCTCAAGATTTTGTTAGCACATCATTATCACGTATTAAGTGCGATTTCAGAGTGATCAAATGTATATAATTTTCGTATATCCAAGTTTATGTTGGGTCCGCAGCATAGAAAACAAAAAATTTCCTACGGTGTGAACTACACGCCAAGATCTATCTACTAGGTACAAAGCAAACAGGTGGACATACATCCATAGAGAACTTACCCTCAAAGACAACGAACTTTGTTAACGAGTAGGAACTGTGGTTGATGTAGTCGTACACTTTCCGATCTCAAGATTGTAAGGAAGTCCGAGCGCCGCAACTCAGCAGCGCATCCGCACTCGCACCCACGTTCAAGCCACCGGACAACCTCCACCTCCTCGCTCCAGTGATCCAGCGGAAGCAGCAACTCCTTCTAGACGAAATGCCACCGGGAACATGTATCTCGCTAATCCGAGACCATGGGGGAATAATTCTAGAGGGGGAGAGAGATCCTTCACAAGGAGGTGTGAGGATGAAGGAGGGAATGGGTGGCCTTTTATAGGAGGAGGGGGGTACCCCCTCTCTCCATGGCCGGCGCATGGGGGGGTGACCCCTCACCTCCCCCATTCATGTGGTGGTAACTCCTCCACATTAAAATGCCTCTTCACATTCCCTTTTAAAGTCTCCACTTTAAATGCATTAAGTTTCTCCAAATTTAATGCTCTCTCATTTAATAAAACTCTTTTATTAAATTTATTCAGAATTTTGTTAATTACTTTAATTAACAAACATTCACATATAGCCCCTTGCAATATTTCAATATCACATGCAGAACCACTTTCTGCAATTTCACCCGAAACAATTTCCGGTTTCTATTGAAACAATTCCTGCGCTTTGCAATTCTTTCGTCTGAAACATATGTGCTCCAAAATGGTAGCACTCGGTGCGAGACTTAGGGCCAGCTCGGGGTTTCTTTTCAGGCGTGGCAACAGACTTGCCACCCTTCTTTCCCTTGTGCTTGCCTTTCTTGTCCTTCTTGAAACCGGTGGTCCTATTGATCATCAACACTTGATGTTCTTTCCTAATCTCCACTTCTGCAGTCTTAAGCATTGACAGAAGCTCGGTAAGAGACTTCTTCATGCCCTGCATATTATAGTTCATCACGAAGCTCTAGTAGCTAGGTGGCAGAGATTGGAGAACAGGATGTATGCCTAAGTCAATGGGAATCATTATTCCCAAGGACACAAGCTTATCGGCGTACCCAGACATTTTGAGTACGTGCTCACTAACAGAGCTGTTTTCCTCCATCATGAAGCTAAAGAACTTTTCTGTAGCATTATAACTCTCTACGGTAGCATGGGTATAGAAAATCATTTTCAATTCTCCCATGGTATCAAAGGCATTGCCATTTTCAAAACGCTTTCGAAGTTCTGGCTCTAGCCCATACAGTATGCCGCAATGAACTAAGTTGTGGTCCTCCTGACGAGTTATATAGACGTTCTTTTCCTCATGAGGGGCATCAGGAGCTGGTGGGGGGCCTAGGGGCGCATCTAGCACATATTGCTTTTGTGCAGTAGTGAGGAGAATCCTCAAATTCATAGCCCAGTTGGTGAAGTTGCTACCATTCGCAGCAAGTTTCTCTTTCTCCATGAACACATTGAAATTAAAAGCAGGTGGTGCCATCTACAACAGAATTTTTAAAGTATATTTAGACTAAGTTTATAATAGATTGAGTTCAACTAATCCAAATTACTAATGAACTCCCACTCAAAAACGACATCCCTCGTGTCCTTTTGGTGATTACATGAACCAAATCCACTACACCAAGTCCGATCATCACGTGAGTCGGTGTAGCTTCAAAGGCGAGCATCTATATGGGCATCATATCAACTATATGACTCATGCTTAACCTTTCGGTCCGTGTTCCGAGGCCATGTCTGTACATGCTAGGCTCGTCAAGTAAGAACCTTAGTATTTGCCTGTGTAAAACTGTCTTACACCCGTTGTATGAAAGCGTAGAGTTGAAAACACCCAATCATCACGTGATGCCTCAAAACACGATTCACAAAACGGTGCATACTTAAGGAAGAACACATTTTATCTTGATATCTAAATGAGGGATCATCTTATAATGCTACCAAACGCGCCAAACTAGCAATATAAGATGCTAACATCTAATGTGTGAAGTGAGGTGATATGGTCCATGCATTTGATCTCTATCATTTGCATCGTGGTATGATCTCTATCATTCCTTTGTGTGTAAGGCCAAGGTCTATGGAACTTACATGTTAAGTGAGTTGTAAGAGTATCTATTATACATCTACTTACAACAATACCATATCAAAACACTAGCCCAGCAACGATCTAAACTTGACGCCTCTAATTTATCAATTGCAAGTTTTACGTGGCTTAGGGCTTTCGGAGATAGAACCTGTCTAACCTACGAACATGAACCACAACGAGGATCACCAAGTTATTAGCAACTCGTTGTAAATCAGATATTGACTATAGTAGGAGAGACAGACACCCGCCAGCCACTTATGCAAAACAAGTTACATGTCAGTCGTGGAACCGGTCTCATGTACGATGACATGTAAGGTTGGTCCAGGCCGCTTCATCCCACTATGCCACCAATATCCAAAGTACATAGAAGATGCAATAACATGATCATCATCGCCCACATATAAACATATGTGTACTACCCGTGCAAAGCACCTACGCATAGATCAGGCTCTGATACCACTGTTGGGTCCGCAGCATAGAAAACAAAAAATTTCCTACGGTGTGAACTACACGCCAAGATCTATCTACTAGGTACAAAGCAAATGGGTGGACATACATCCATAGAGAACTTACCCTCGAAGACAACGAGCTTTGTTAACGAGTAGGAACTCGTGGTTGATGTAGTCGTACACTTGCCGATCTCAAGATCGTGAGGAAGTTCGAGCGCCGCAACTCAGCAGCGCATCCGCACTCGCACACATGTTCAAGCCACCGGACATCCTCCACCTCCTCGCTCCAGCAATCCAGCGGAAGCAGCAACTCCTTCTAGATGAAATGCCACCGAGAACATGTATCTCGCTAATCCGAGACCATGGGGGAATAATTCTAGAGGGGGAGAGAGATCCTTCACAAGGAGGTGTGAGGATGAAGGAGGGAATGGGTGGCCTTTTATAGGAGGAGGGGGGGGTACCCCCTCTCTCCATGGCCGGTGCATGGGGGGGTGACCCATCACCTCCCCCATTCATGTGGTGGTAACTCCTCCACATTAAAATGCCTCTTCACATTCCCTTTTAAAGTCTCCACTTTAAATGCATTAAGTTTCTCCAAATTTAATGCTCTCTCATTTAATAAAACTCTTTTATTAAATTTATTCAGAATTTTGTTAATTACTTTAATTAACAAACATTCACATATAGCCCCTCACAATATTTCAATATCACATGTAGAACCACTTTCTGCAATTTCACCCGAAACAATTTCCGGTTTCTATTGAAACAATTCCTGCGCTTTGCAATTCTTTCGTCTGAAACATATGTCCTCCAAAATGGTGTCCGGTAACTCTTAAGTGTGCCACCCTATGGTTCGCGAATAATGCAGACATTATCGAGACCCTTCTCCAATCAATAATCAGTAGCGGGACCTGGAGATCCGTACTGACTCCTACACATTCAACGATGACTCCTGTGATCGTGAGAACCTTTAACGCTTGTAACTAAATCCCTTTGTCTCCCGATATATTACATGTACGAGATTCGATCATCGGTATCTCCATACCTAGGTTGATCTCGTTACCGACATGCACTCTTTTCTCGTTCCCGTGATATAACATTCTAGTGATCACATCACTTGCTTGCAAGCTATCCTAATGTGATATCACCGAGAGGTCCCAAAGTATATCTATCCGTCATCTGGATTGACAAATTCCACTCTTGATCCATGAGCCTCAACATAACACCTTCGCAACACTGAACCCATCTTTATAGTCACCCTATTACGGTGTGACGTTTGATGTTCTCAAGATACTCTTCCGGTGTTAGCAATTAACATGGTCTCATGGTCTAAGTATAAAGATTATTTTGTATGATGTTATAGCAATATAAACACAATGACTTGATCGTAATTCTATACTTCGGATGAATGTTCATCACATCATTCCACCAATGGTGTGACCTTGTTATTAACAACATCCAATGTCCATGATCTGGAAACCTTGATCATCTTGTTAATCAACAAGCTAGTCTATAAGAGAGGCATGACTAGGAACCCTTTTTGTTTATTAAACACACATGTATTGATGTTTCCTATCAATACAATTATAGCATGTAAAATAAACATCTATCATATACAAGGAATACTTAATAACAACTTTAGTATTGCCTCTTTGGGCCTATTTCCTTCAGTTTATGCATAATATTCCACTCCATGAAAATGATAAACTCTCAAGATTTTCTTAGCACAACATTATCATGTTCTAAGTGCGATTCATAGTGTTCAAAGGTGTATAATTTTCATATATGCACGAGGCATAAAGATTTTAGTTTAGGGATCACTTTTCACGCTCTAAAAATGGTAAACTCTCAAGATTTTCCTAGGACAACATTATCATGTCCAAATTGTAATTTGAAAGTGTTCAAGAGTTGTGTCCATTATAAACACGCTTTTACATTAAGAGCTGTATAATTTTTTTTAATTTGAAAGTGTTCAAGAGTTATGTCATTCTCTTATTTATTATACATACATTTCCCTCGAACTCAAAGTTTGACTTTCACCTCATAGATTCACTTGATTGTAGCCGAGACATTAACTCGATAAACCAATTAATCATCGTAATGGCTCGCCGCCCGCATTCTCCATAGGAAGCCGTGCCCAATTGAGCTCTCTAGTTGCACCAATTGATTGCCCACAACAATCGCATAGTTGCCATTGTCATCCTTCATACGGGTCAATGGGATGGCACCATACTACAGCCAGGACGAATGGGAGGCCGAAGTGAAGCTAGAAAAATGGCCAATGTTGCCAGAGAATAATAAGAAAGGGGAGGCAACGACATGGGCGTGGGCGCGGGGCTGGCTCGGGGTCCCATCTTGCAACACCAACCTGGGTAAGTTGTGAGTCTGATGCTCACATGGATAAGCTATGGGTCCCATGCTAATCTGGATAAGTGGAGAGAAGTATCCACTATGGGAAACTACTAAACACGGCCCCACTTGTCATCATGTAACAGCAAGGGTCCACTACAGGATCTGACAGAACGCGGCCCCACTTGTCAGCACGTAACGGCGAGGGTCCAGACGGCAAGTTTCAGACCATATGAGAGTTTCGTACAAGGAGATGGGAAAAAAGGGAGGAAAAGTTAAGCGGCTGGGGGAAACTGAGTACAACTAAGGAACTAAGGGCACGAAAATATAAATCCCTAAAATGTACTCCCACGACCCATGTAAATTTCTAACCTAAAAGTAAGTGGTGAAATTTAAACGAATTTAAGCTTAGTTGTCAACGAGTATGAACCATTCTTGGATTTCAAGCCGAACAACCAAGGTCAAGGCCATATCAACATCATTATTTATCTTGATGATCCCATATCCAAGAATTTGCATGCCGACAAATTTTTGGCCATATTTTGAAAACAATCGAAGAGGAAGTAGCATTAAAGTATGGCACGATCAGCTGATCTCTCGAAAAGGAGTCGTACCGACTATTTTCCTTGCTTAATTTTAGGGGGCTTTGTGCTAAATGTATGTACCTCGATGTAATTTTCCCTTTTTAGGTCCTTGATGTAAAATGTACTCCACCGCTCATGTAAAATTCTATCCTAAAAGTAAGGGCTGAAATTTAAACCAATTTAAGATTAGTTGTCAACCAGTATGAACATTCTTGGATTTCAAGCCGAAGGACCAAGGTCAAGGCCATATCTACATCATACTTTATGCTGATAATCCCATATCCAAGAATTTGAATGCTGACAGATTTGGCTATATTTTGAAAACAATTGAAGAGGAAGTACTATGCAGAGTATGGCTCGATCAACTACTCCCCCGAGAAGGAGCCGAACCTGACTATTTTCCTTGCTTAGTTTTAGAGTACTTTGTGCTAAATATATGGACCTTGAAGTAATTTTCCTGTTCTTAGATCCTTGATGTAAATTGTACTCTCACCGCCCATGTAAAATTCTAACCTAAAAGTAACTGGTGAAACTTTAGTGATTTTAAGCTTAGTTGTCAACGAGTACGAACATTCTTGGATTTCAAGCCAAACGGACAAGGTAAAGGCCATATCGACATCATACTTTATGCTAATGATCCCATATCCAAGAATTTGCATTCCAACAGATTTGGCCATATTTTGAAAACAATCGAAGAGGAAGTAGTATGAAGAGTTTGGCTCAGAACAACTGATCTCTTGTGGAGGAGCCGAACTCGACTATTTTCTATTCTTAATTTTAGGGTCCTTTGTGCTAAATGTATGGACCTTGATGTAATTTTTCATTTTTTAGGTCCTTGATGTAAAATGTACTCCCACCGCCCATGTAAACTTTTAACTACATGAGTACAAGTAAATGTAAAATGTACTCTCACCGCCGTCGAGGAAGTATTGTGCACAACTTTCTCTTACATGTACTGGTTTCCATGAAAAATGACATGCATTAGTATGGATAACTTTTGAAGAACTTTCTTATGGCATACCATGTACGAACATCCTTGGATTTCAAGACAAATTGACCATCATGCTTATGTGTATGCCCATATTCATTATGAATCCAAGAATTTGCACGCCAATAAATTTGGCGATGTTTCAAAAACAATCAAAGGTAATAATGAAAGAACAAAAAAGGGTTGCGCATGGCATCATTTTGCGTGTTCTACTTGCCATGAAAGATGATAAACATGAGTTCTAGCAACATTTTAATATCCTTGGATTTGAAGCTGGACCGGACATCCAAGTAGTAAACAATAGTTTATGGCTACGTTCCCATATTTGGGAGTAAATGGGTGAATCTTCACATGGTAAACAATATTTCCACTAGGAGTTTCCCCCTGTTGAAAAAAAATCTGGGAGCAATGATACATTGCAAATGTATCTATAATTTTTGATGTTCCATGCTTGGTTTTATCCACTTTCTTGTGTTTTGTTCCAACTTTGGACTACTTTTCATATGATTTCTTGGACTAACCTATTAACAAGAGCCACCGTGCCAGCTGCCTGTTTTCTGCTGTTTTTGGTTCCAGGAAAGTCAGAAAATGAATATTCTCGGAATTGGACGGGACAAAATCCAAAGTGCCTATTTTTACGAAAGTCATCAGATGCCAGAATACGAGAAGGAGAGGGGCCAGAGGCCGGCCACACCACCTGGCCGCGTGGCCAGGCTTGGCCCCTGCCAGGGGGTGGTGTGGTGGCCCTGGCACCCCCTCGGCCTCCCCTTCTGCCTATATATTGCCCTCGGGATGAAAACCCTAAGTACCCGATCAAAAATCCACGAAAGAGTCTGTAGCCACTGTCATCTCCATCCCTAGATCGGGAGGGATCTGAAGCTCTTCCCGGCACCCTGTCGGAGAGGGGAATTCACCCTGGAGGCCTTCTTCATCACCATGCAAGCCTCTGTTGTGATGCGAGAGTAGTTCATCGTTGGACTACGGATCCATGTAGTAGCTAGATGGATGGTTCTCCTCCTTTGTGCTTTCATGTTTAGATCTTATGAGCTCCGTTCATGATCAAGATCATCTATTTGTAATTCTGCATGTTGTGTTTGCGGGGATCCGATGGATATTGAGATGCTATTTCAGATTGATTATTGATTCTATCATGTCTTTGTTATTTGTGATCTTGCATGCTTTCTGTTGTTAGTAGCTATCTTGGCCAAGTAGATGCTAGCAACTCCAAGAGTTAGTATTTATCATGCCTCTGGTAATCTGGGGAAGTGACAGAAATCTCTAAGGTACTAGATGTGTTGTTGCTACTAGGGAAAAAACAACAATCCTTTGTTCATCGAACAATCATATTGTTTACTTTAAACGCAGTTCGTAAAGCAATAATCTGTTGCTTGCAACTTAATACTGGAGGGGGTTCGGATGATAACCTGAAGGTGGATCATTAGTCATAGATGTAGTTGGATGGCGGTCTATATATAATGTTGTAATGCCCAATCAAGTTCCAAAGGAGTCGAGATTATTAGTATATGCATGTATTGTTTTCTCGATGTTTGTCAATTGCCCCGCTGTAATTTGTTCACCCAACATGTTATCTATCTAAGGAGAGCCACCTCTAGTGAACTATGGATCCTGGTCCTTGTCTTTTATATACAATCTATAAACTGTTACTGCTTCGTGTTTACTTTCTCCAAACTTTTACTTCTTTCCATTCGATACGTTTAATCCTTTGTTTTCCGCAAAACATGGTGAGATTGACAACCTCATCGCAAGTTGGGGACAAAGTTCTGTGGTTGTGTTGTGCAGGTCTCCACATTTCTACTAGCACCGGTAGTGCGCCCTGCCAAGGCTCAGCTAGCAACACCTTTGGGGTGTTTCCTTGCTCCTACTGGTTCGATTAGACCTTGGTTTCATACTGAGGGAAACTTGCTGCTGTGCTCATCATACCTTCCTCTTGGGGTTCCCAACGAGCTCTACATCAACACCGCTCCAGCATTTTTCTGGCGCCATACACAGAGCCATCAAGCATTTTTCTGGCGCGGTTACCGGGGAGTCAAGGACATCTTCACAAGGGGAGTCCCTCATAGACAATCTCTTTACTTTGTTATTTTTGTTTTGCTTAGTTTCTTTTTTCTTTGTTTGCTTGTTTCTTTTTCAAAAACACAAAAAAAATAGTTCTACTAGTTTGCTTTCTTATTTGAAAACACAAAAAAATTAAGTCTCCTTTAGTTGTCACCTCTTCCTTAGCTCACCATGTTGATCCCCAAATTCACCCTAAAAGACCTTTAAATTGGTAGTGGTTCTATAATTGGGAAAGATAATATTGAAGAATTCTTTAATCATGTTAGCAAACATGAAGATACCGAGGATAGATCCCTTGCAGAACTTGCTCCAAACTATGAGATTGCTGCAGCACCTTTAATTCATATGTTAGAAGCTAGGTTTGTTAACCTCAACCCCTTAATGCAAATAATGTTTCTTAAGCTTAAAGAAATTGAGGACCCTGAAAAGAGGGATTTTATTCTAGAAACTTTGTTTAAGGAGTTCTATGATGTTGCCAAGGAAGCTAGGAAAGTCTTTGAACGTTTCAATATGCTAGGCTCATGTGTAGATGTTGTTGGTACACGAGAAAAGATGAACAAAACCAAACCTATTGGGGAGAAACCTAAGATACCAATACCCTTTAAACTAGTAGCAATACATGATGCCATAGAAAAGAATCTTGATTGGATTGTTCCTACAAACCCTTTTGATGAGAATAGTAAACCTAAGAGCATTGAGAGAGGATCCTCTAGAACTTATTTGGATGATATACCTTGCCTTGTTGAAAATATTTCTGGTATTGATCTTAATGCTTCTTCAT
This sequence comes from Avena sativa, assembly GCA_916181665.1. Taxonomy (NCBI): domain Eukaryota; kingdom Viridiplantae; phylum Streptophyta; class Magnoliopsida; order Poales; family Poaceae; genus Avena; species Avena sativa. The sequence goes on along the minus strand of OV702289.1, from coordinate 180,816,199 downwards.
TTGAGAACACTTGATTTTTTCTTGCTTCTTATGCCTAACTTAAAGGCGTTAAAGAAAAGTACTTATTGGGAGATAACCCAAAAGTTTTAGATGAGTCTTGGAAGTTATTACTTCAGTAATAACCTCTCCTAATCCTTTTTATTTGCTTTTTGTGCCAAGAGTAACCTCTAATGAGAGAGAAGTAATGATTGGGAAAGTTGCTGTCCCGAAACAGATTTCTGTGCTTCACCGTAAAAATTCGCGTAAAATCTCTGAACTTCTTTTTGAGGCGTGTATTTTTGTGCTTCTGCCCCAGGTTGTTATCTAACTTTCGTTAGTTCAACACTTTTTGATTTGAGCAACAGAAGGTCTTCGAAAAAATTCGTCTTTACTTGCTGGTCTGTTTTGACAGATTTCTGCCATTTTCTGCATTTGCTTATTGTTGGTTCCTTTTTGAGTTCTTTTGGGGAATTGAGCTTTTTGAGGGAAGTTCTACAGTAGCTAGTGTTCTAATGGAAGTTTATTTGGTGTTATAACTGAACCTTAAGACTTATTTATCTCGAGTGCACTAATGTTGCTAATAAAGATTGTGTCAAGTTTTGTATGAAGGAAAATTTTCAGGTGTATGGAAGGAATGAGTAATGAGATGAACGAAGGACTAAAGCTCAAGCTTGGGAATGCCATGCGTGTCACCCCAAGAAATATCCAAGAAGTACAAGCATCAAAGCTTGGGGATTCCCAAGGCATCCCCTTCTTCATCAATAAAATTCCCAGGTTTCTTCCAAACGCTTCATTTTTATTGTTTCATGCATAGTTGTGTTGTTTTTGGAGCGTCTTCTTCTTCGTTTTTGTTTTGGTTTTCCGTTTGCTTGGTTTTGTTAGTTTTCTGAATAAATTGGTTGGACCCCCTCTTTCATACATTGGTTTGCAAATATTTTGGTTTGGTTTGGAAAAGAGTAGGAAAGTTCATACTTATGTGGTAAAAAGAGCTCGTTTTTGACTGTGGCCTATGCTTTGTCATGCCATGTTGATATTTTTTTGGCTTTATGCTTAGTATTCTTTGCTATAGCATGAATTGTTATAAACAATTGAGATTGCTTAATGTGCCTTGGATGAATCATGCGTTGTTTTAGCATATTAAAGCATAGTATAGTGGTATTCTCCTTTGATGCTCTATTTGGGTTAACTTGGCACATGCTCACACCATGTTATGACTATATCAAGTCACCATAAGCCTTTATGAATCCTTTAGTTTTCAACTTGTAGTATCACATTATTCTTTGATCAATGATGTTTTGTCGCTCTACATGATTATAGCCATTATTGCTCTCTTAGTTTGTTGCTCCCAGTCTTTTGCTAGCCTCCACAACCAAGTATGAGTTCCACTCATGCATCCAACTCCCTAAACCAAGTTATTCCAAAGAGTAAACCATACCTACCTACTAGCTTATGCTATTCCAAGTATATTCATGCTTTTTTTACCTTCCAAATTAAACTTGTTATGAGAAAACTAGTGATTAAAGCTCTCACGAACTTGATGGCACACTTTACTTTTCTTGCCCTTAATAAAATTGAACCATTGTGTCGTCTATGTTGTATATGCTTGCACTTATTTGTTGGGAATTAGCAGAACCATGCTTTCATGGGGAACACTTTCTACATTGCACTAAGTACTTGTACCTAGTTGATATCATGCTCTTTTGTATATGGATGTCGTCGGTGTGAAATGAAAGGGGAGCTTGTAAGTCCATGGAGTTATGTATATGTGTTAGAGAAACGCCTAGGCCACTAGTCTAATCCATGCTGACATGGTGGAAACCTGCAGCGTAACCATAATGAGTTGTCTATGAAGCATTCTTCTTATAAAAAAAGAGTCCTATATTGAGAAAAAAAGAGAAAAAGAAAAGAGATATTGTGAAAAGAGGAAAGAGAGAAAAAAGCACCATATTCCCATGGTAAATAAGAAGATTGCTGAGATGCTCGTTGTCTGCTTGCCTTGTCATTTTGATATGGGGATTCTTCCGTATCATTCGGCAAGGGGTACCCCGTTGGCGGTTCTCTATGATACACATGTACTTACAATGACAAGAACTTACCGGTGACTAAACTTGAGTAGCATGAGGAGCGGCCCTCGTATACAAGAGACATGAGATTTCTAACTTATACTTCGTCAAGCATGTACACCATAGTTTGTTCACTTTAACCTTAATCACTTCAAGATGCTTATGATAGGGGCAATGAGAGCTGAAAGCTATAAGTACCATAATTTTTGGAAGCTCTTTATGAAGGCCTTTCTTCCACCATTATATTGAGTCTCCACCTTCTACCTTTATGCACCTATTTTGAGAGCATAGTGGCCATTCTTAGTTCTATGTGCATTGTCCCAAGACTAGTTGATTGATGCATATCTTGATATTGCTTGTTATAAACTATTTGTATCTAGTCACTCTTATGAACTTTGAAGGTGTCCTATGCATTTATATTTGCTACTCTATTGAGGGACAAGCTGAATGCTATTATGCTATGCTTTCTTTATGTGAAACAAACAAACATCTTGCAAGGCATTGTTATTCATGAATCTTTTGTTTGTGCCTTTTCATGTTGTATCATAGTTTCTTTGTCTTATTGCTAGAACTTTGTCTTTCATGTTATGATTGAAGTACTATGATCCCAGCTTTGAATGTTTTGCAAATACTTTGATCAAGTCGTTGATGGTGCATGTCACCTCAAAAATTATTTTTTCTTTTTATCACTTACCTACTCGAGGACGAGCAGCAGTTAAGCTTGGGGATGTTGATACATTGCAAATGTATCTATAATTTTTGATGTTCCATGCTTGATTTTATCCACTTTCTTGTGTTTTGTTCCAACTTTGGAGTACTTTTCATATGATTTCTGGGACTAACCTATTAACAAGAGCCATAGTGCCAGCTGCCTGTTTTCTGCTGTTTTTGGTTCCAGGAAAGTCCGAAAATGAATATTCTCGGAATTGGACGAGACAAAATTTAAAGTGCCTATTTTTTCAGAAGTCATCAGATGCCAGAATACGAGACGGAGAGGGGCCAGAGGCCGGCCACACCACCTGGCCGCGCGGCCAGGCTTGGCCCCTGCCAGGGGGTGGTGTGGTGGCCCCTGGCACCCCTTCGGCCTCCCCTTCCGCCTATATATTGCCCTCAGGACGAAAACCCTAAGTACCCAATCAAAAATCCACGAAAGAGTCTGTAGCCGCCGTCATCTCCATCCCTAGATCGGGAGGGATCTGAAGCTCTTCCCGGCACCCTGCCGGAGGGGGAATTCACCCTGGAGGCCTTCTTCATCACCATTCAAGCCTCCGGTGTGATGCGTGAGTAGTTCATCCTTGGACTACGGATCCATGTAGTAGCTAGATGGATGGTTCTCCTCCTTTGTGCTTTCATGTTTAGATCTTGTGAGCTCCGTTCATGATCAAGATCATCTATTTGTAATTCTGCATGTTGTGTTTGCGGGGATCCGATGGATATTGAGATGCTATTTCAGATTGATTATTGATTCTATCATGTCTTTGTTATTTGTGATCTTGCATGCTTTCCGTTGTTAGTAGATATCTTGGCCAAGTAGATGCTAGCAACTCCAAGAGTTAGTATTTATGCTCGATAGTGGGTTCATGCCTCTGGTAATCTGGGGAAGTGACAGAAATCTCTAAGGTACTAGATGTGTTGTTGCTACTAGGGAGAAAACAACAATCCTTTATTCATAGAACAATCGTATTGTTGACTTTACACGCAGTTCGTAAAGCAATAATCTGTTGCTTGCAACTTAATACTGGAGGGGGTTCGGATGATAACCTGAAGGTGGATTATTAGTCATAGATGCAGTTGGATGGCGGTATATGTATAATGTTGTAATGCCCAATCAAGTTCCAAAGGAGTCAAGATGATTAGTATATGCATGTATTGCTTTCTCGATATTTGTCAATTGCCCCGCTGTAATTTGTTCACCCAACATGTTATCTATCTAAGGAGAGCCACCTCTAGTGAACTATGGATCTCGGTCCTTGTCTTTTACATACAATCTATAAAATGTTACTGCTTTGTGTTTACTTTCTGCAAACTTTTACTTCTTTCCATTCGATACATTTAATCCTTTGTTTTCCGCAAAACACGGTGAGATTGACAACCTCATCGCAAGTTGGGGAGAAAGTTTTGTGGTTGTGTTGTGCATGTCTCCACATTGCTACTAGCACCGGTAGTGCGCCCTGCCAAGGCTCAGCTAGCAACACATTTGGGGTGTTTCCTTGCTCCTACTGGTTCGATTAAACCTTGGTTTCATACTGAGGGAAACTTGCTGCTGTGCTCATCATACCTTCCTCTTGGGGTTCCCAACGAGCTCTACATCAACACCGCTCCAGCATTTTTCTGGCGCCTAACACAGAGCCATCAAGCAAGAGGAGACTATGAGCACATAGGAGGCAGCGCGAGATCAGCGAAAAGAAGGATTTGAAGGCGGTGCGATATCAAAGAAAAGCTGCAATGGTTTCCTAACACGAGATACAGGGTACAATGAGTAGAGTAAATTTCAGGACTTTTACAATATATATGCATGTAAAACAAGTTGTGTTTTCTCTCTCCGCAACTCCCTCATCACCATCCACACCCCGGCAGGCTGATCTCTCCCTCGTCCACAACATGGCATTGCGCATGCGCGTCGACCTGCCTTGTATCTGGCATGTTCATCAGCTGTGTTGGTGGGAACCATTTTGGTCCTTGGTGGCAAAAAGTATTACTACTACAGTAGAGTAGCAATTCAAACTTTCCTGCCTTTGAATTTTTTTACTTCCTTCACAAACATCCGGGGGAAGGATATTCAAAAGACCGCCATTCGTAGTACTACTACTTAAGTGCTAGACAAGGGATTGGTTGATACTATGTCCCATCACATTGGATGCCCGCCATTATGATCTGGACAACCTTCCTACTCTACACTACTCCACCTCCATTCGTTCCATTTCACACCCTAGGAAGAGGAAGCACCAAGCACACCCGCAGCAAGTTGGTTCAAAAGTGAGGAGCGCTCCTTTTTTCCCATTAAGCAAGTTGTTGGGGATATACTTTCCGGGTATCCTCACTGTGCCTCACTGACCAGGGTGGCCCACTTCGGGTTAGAACTTTGCTTCACGGGCGGCCCAGTTAAGGAGAAGAGACGGAGTCCAGTCTGGCTACGGGAAGGCCTAGAAGACTTACCGACATAGGCCTGAAGTGTTACTTGTAGTTCAAGATGTACTCTGTAACCGACTCTTAGTCATAGCCGTATAGGTCTCGCCTATAAACCCTAGGCTGGATATCTGTATAAGCTGTCCTAGGACAAGCGTTTAGGGCACCACACAATAGTCTACAATCTCAACTCGCACAGGCAAAACCCTTGTAACCCATATTCCGGCTCTACCGTATTACTGTATTGCTAGCAGGAGTAGGATCTGTCCAAAGCCGGCAGATTCGAACCTGGGTAAACTTGTGTAACTACCTCGGTGAATTACGCTCCTAGTTACAAGCCTGGATGAACGGAAATGGTTGAAATAGTACGGTGGGGCCCAAATGCCACTCACAGGTAGACCTTTCGGCCGTCCCAACCATTTCCAAACATCGAGACAAGAACGGGCGGCGTAATCGGCAGGCGAAGGGATCAACTACATACACAAATGAGTATGTATGCAAGCCACCATACAAGAGTACATCAGAGCCATTCCATCTAAAAGAAAGGAAATATAGCAACGCCATACGGCAAGATCCAAATATCCTAGATAGATATAATAGTTTAGGATATCTCCTCATACATCAATCGACAGAGTATCAAGCGGAAGCGGAAGACAAAGTCCGAGTACGGATAAGAAGCAAATTGGCATAAGATGCCCCATAAATAAGCAGATCCCGCCCACAGATCTCACGGATCCCCGTTCCCGGAATCTCTACACCGAATGATCGTTGCCCACATCGTCCGTTTCGTCCACCCAGTATCCATCTTGCGAGTGTACCTGTTCATCTGAACCAATAATTTATCGTGTGAGACCCTAGGGGTACTCAGCAAGACTTTATGCCGCTAAAGGGGACACAACCTGGGGTGACGCAATTGCAGCAAAACATAAACCCTAACAGTTCTATAGATACTCGCTAACCATCCGCCCAACCAGAGATAGACGGATGTCCGTGAATTAACAACAGCAGTTATAACAGTAATAATGGTAATCTTAACAGATCCATCCTCCTCCTCGCTTACCAACGAGGAAGTGGACGAACAACCCCCCCATCCGTTGGCAGTTTTACTATCCATTCCATGAGTGTTGCACTATTTACTAGACAGGTACCTAGTCTAGTCAGATTAAAAGCGGTACTTTAGTTATGCTTGTCTATGATCGAGAAACTGTGCTCCAAGTCGTCCATAACCGCGGACACGGCTTTCAGAAAGTTTTACCCTGCAGGGGTGCACAAATAGCAACACACACTCGATATGCCTCGGAAAAACCAAATCAAAACCCAACGAGGCAGTCCCGACAAAGCAATTATAGGATTCAGAAATATTTCAGGGGGCCACCCCATTGAGCTACCCGCAACGAAGTTAGCTGACTCCGAGATGGCCTCAAGGTTTGCGCCAGTGGCTGTGAACGACCGGGAACCCGAAAATGTGACTGGGCTTGTCGACACCGCGAAAACACTCCGCTTTCCTAAACAGTACAGGTGCTCCTCGCACAATCTTAAATAAAGCAGTAAAGCATGGCATAAGTATAGGATAGTAAATAAAACCTCAAACTAGTTTGTGGCCCCAAGAAATAAGAATGAATCAAGCTCTGGCTCAGGGGGGTCCATAGGCCTCCCGGATGTGGATAGCGCGAATAATCTTGGAACAGGAATCAAGTACTCGGGGTCTTACGGGACACAAGTGAGCCTGAAAAACCAAATAGCGAATATGGCTCACCGATGCCACTTTCATTAGTTATCCCATTACTACTCATATTAAGTTGTATAGGTACCTCATTATCCATCAGACACTCACATACCCTACACATGTTGTTCTACGACTCGCATGGCTCAAACAACTCCTGTAGTAATGGCTCATGGGATGGAGGAACCAGCTTCGGTGGGGTTTAAAAGTAAAAGCTATGCAATACTTGGGATTCAGATTAATGCAATCGCGACTCAATGATGCAAGAATAAGATAGAGGCAATAGGTACTATATGTATGCAAGCATGTGGTAGTGCTTGCCTGGCAGCTCAGTTGAAGCAAGGAATGGATCTGGGTAGTGCTCCTGGTTCTCTTGATATATCCCCTGCTCAACGTCTATTCGAAGAAGAACCAAACAAACAAGGGCCACATAAATAAAGTGCACAAGCATATGAATAAATGCATCAAGCAAACAATCATGCCATGAGGAATGATGCACAATTTGCATGGCATTAAGGTAGCATGGTATGGGTGAGGTGTGGAACACAAGAATAAACCATTTTATTTAGTTTTGGGCCCATTTTATTCTCATATTAGTTGCTATACACATTATATTTATATGATGCATGCTTCAAAGCCAACCAAGGAAGGCATAAACAGAAAGGTCTCGTCGAGCTAATCATTTTAGACATATCATTTGCCAAATTTGGAGTTATAAAACAAAAGTTATTAATTAATTAAGGAAAAGGGGCATTTATTGTAATTTAAATAAACTTGGAATTTTAAATGTCCAAAATATATTTTGAAGGCCATATTTGAAATCCTCATATTTTTCTGATTTGAAAACATATATTATTTGTTTAAATTGGATTTACCAATTAAAAGTTATTAAAAACAGAATTAAATTCTTATTTAAACATTTTCAAAAATTGTTTTTATTTAAAACAGAAATCACACAGACTTTTTATACTCAGGGGATCCTATCCCGGGTCACTGACGAGCGGGCCAGGCGCTGACTCAGCACGGTGACGCGGCGGGACCTGGCGTGGGGACTTTTGTCACCGCGGGGTGGGCTAACCGGTGCGGATGACAGGTGGGGCCGGCGTCTAACGGGTCCACACGCACGCGCGCCCAGCGGCCAGCTGACACGTGGGCAATCCTGCGCGCGGGGAGGGACTGGTCTGTGATGGCCAGGTCTTCCGGGGGGGTTTTCTTGCAAAACGATACCGCGGCTGACAGGTGGGGCACTAGGGAGCTCGGGTTGAGGCGGGAAAAACTTCAGGGGGCTAAGCGCGAAACGCCAGCGGGCTGCTGCTGACGCTGACGGACGCGATGCTGCCGGCGGCGAGAGACCGGCGTTTTCCGGCGACGATGGCGACGCGCACGCTGGTTGAAACGTGACGGCCCAAAAACGAAAAACAAAGAGGGTAGTGGGATCTACAGCTTTTGTCTTAGGGTTTTCGGCAGAGGTGGACCAGGTCGGCCGGGACCTTGTGAGGAACAGAGGCGGAAACTGCGGTGGCGACGCGAGCCGCACGGACCGGCAGCGTCTGCGCGCGCGCCGGCTATTCGTCGGGTGGCGGCAGCGCTACGGGGCACCAGAGAGGGAGCGGGCAAGTCCGGCGAGTAGGGAGGCTCACCAGGAGTGCGGCGGTGTGGTCGCTGGAGCTTGGGGCGGTCGCGATCTGGCGCAGGGCTTGCTGGCCGGAGCTTCGGGTCCTACGGGTCCACGGCAGCGGCGAGCTCGCTCCGGCACGCTCCGGCATCGATCTCCGGTACAGGTCGAAGAAGAAGAGGCAGTGGCACCCTCCTGGCGTCCGGGACACCTACTAGCACAGCTCCAACCGCCTCCTTTGGTTCTAGGCCGAGGTGGAATCTAGGAGGGCATGGAGAGGGCCATGGCCATGGCTTGCTTGGGGAAAGGAGCAGGGGAAGAGGGGTCTTCTGGTTGATCTAAAGCTGGCCAAGGCGTGGAGGGGGGGTAGATAAGGAGAGGGGCAGGGCTGCACATGGGGTTTGGTGGCTTTGCAAAAGGGGAGGGGAGGTGATCGGGTAGGTGCTTCTCTCCCTCCTTCTCTTTGTCTTGTAGCCAAAGAAAGAGGCGGGGGAGGGCAGAGGCTGCAAGGTGGGGCAGGCAGGGTGAGGACAAGGGGTGGCTCGGTGAAAGGCAGGCCAGGTAGGGAGAGCGAGAGAGAGAGAGGTGGGGGTAGGCTCGGGTTTAGGGTTTTGGGGTAGCCTCGGTTTAGGTTTGATACTAGGGTTTGGGGGGTAGCTAGGTGGCCAGCTAGGGTTTGGTGAGAGGGTGGCCAAGTGGGGCCAAACTAGGTGAGAGAGAGGGGGAGGCCGAGAGAGAGAGGTGGTAGCTAGGGTCTGGTCATGGTGGGGTTTTGGAGAGAGGGGGTTATGGGGATGAAGGGTAGATGATGGTCTAGGGCTTAGAGAGAGATGGAGTGGTTTCTTTTGACTAGATCAAAGATGATCAACCAAGCTCAAGCAAGGTAGCCAAAAGAGAGAAAAGAAGAAAAGGGGATGATGGCATAGATGGATATGGTGATGGGGTTTTAAGCAAGATCAACATAGATCAAGCCAAAAGAAAGGATAGAGATAGAGATGATCCACTCAAAAATCAAATAAAAACAAATACTAGAAAAGGTGGCACTTGCATGGCCCATGCAAAATATTTATTGCCATGTTGATTCTTGTGAAAACAATATTATTACATGGCATTATTATGTTGCATTCCCAAAATTGGAATAAAGGCCAAGCAAAAAAAAGAATTAAAAGGATGCCCCATGTGAAGTAGATGGAGATGACCATATTTGAAATACAATGGGACTTGATAGTGTGTATATGCCACTAGATATTTAATAAGCCCACAAAATATCCCAACATGATGATAACCCCAAAACAACACATATGGGAGCTAGAAATAGGGTCCCACTCACAAGGCATGCAAAGGTGGCCATGTGGCTCTCATATATCAATAATGTGAAAACAAAAAATGATGCCAAGATGAGAGCATGTGGAAAAGAATTGGATCCATCCCAACCCACATGAGCTAGAAGTAAAACCAATAAATGCCAAGCTCATATTTAGTTGGATGGTGGAATTATAAGGTGGTGGAAGAAAAGGTGGTGGAGTTAATAAAAGATATGCCCCCAACTCAACTTGGGCATTAAACAATATATCAAGAAACAAATACAATATCAAGAGGCAAATACAATTAATAATGCATAAGAGATAAGAACCAAATGAAAAAGGGTTTTATATGATGCTCAAATGCAAGGTGGCATGATGACATGAGCATGATATAATGATGATGCAACAATTATATATTTGAAGTAGCCATTATATAGACTAGGCTAGTAGCATGCAATTGTTAGACAATTGGGATGCTACAACTTGTGTGCTCACTGTCTCGAAATACCGTACGTCTCACACCCCTCTCTTCCACACGCCTCGACGACCCCTCATGGCGTACTTGTCATCAATCCGACGACACAAGTAGTACTCCCTCTTTCCCAAATTAGGATTTGTATTAATTTTGGTCAAATTCAAATTTAATAAACTTTGACTAAGTATACAACATCAACTATTTGTTATTAGAATCATCATGAACTATATTTTCATATTATATGCATTTGTCATTAGAAAAGTTTGTATGTGTTTACATATAGTTGGTCGAACTTTATAAAAGATTGACTTTGACTAAACCTAATACGTGTCTTAATTTGGGAAAGAGGAAGTAGTATGAAGAGTATGGCTCAATCAGCTGCTCTCTCGAGAAGGAGTCTTACCCGACTATTTTCCTTGCTTAATTTTATTGTCCTTTGTGCTAAATGTATGGAACTCAATGTAATTTTCCATTTTCTATGTTCTAGATGTAAAATGTACTCCCACTGTCCATGTAAAATTTTAACTAGAGGAGTACAAGTACATGCGGTAGATTGCTCTTAAAATTTTCCAAAAATCTTTCGAAGCTAACTAGTAATTCAGTACAGCAAAACCACTAAGAGTTCTGAAAACAAATCATTATATCTACATCATACTTTATGATGATCCCATATCCAAGAATTTGCATGCCGACACATTTTGCCATATTTTGAAAAGAATCGAAGAGGAAGTAGTATGAAGAGTATGTGTCGATCAGCTACTCTCTCGAGAAGGAGGCAAACCCGTCTGTATAATTTGCTTAATTTTAGGGTCCTTTGAGCTAAATGTATGGACCTCGATGTAATTCCCCCCTTTTAGGTCCTTATTGTAAAATATACTCTCACCGCCCGTGTAATATTCTAACCTAAAATTATTTGGTGAAATCTAAATGAATTTAAGCTTAGTTGTCAACGAGTATGAACATTCTTGGATTTCAAGCCGAACGACCAAGGTCAAGGCCATATCCACATCATAAGTTATGTTGATGATCCCATATCCAAGAATTTGAATGCCGGCATATTTGGATATATTATGAAAATGATCGAAGAGGAAGTAGTATGAAGAGTATGGCTCGATCAGCTGCTCTCTCGAGAAGGAGCCGAACCCGACAGTTTTCCTTTCATACTTTTAGGGTGCTTTGTGCTAAATGTATGGAACTCGATATATTTTTTCCCCTTTTGAGGTCCTAGATGTAAAATGTACACCAAAATCTGTGTAAAATTCTAACATAAAATTAAGTGATGAAATTTAAACGAATTTAAGCTTAGTTGTCAACATCATACTTTATGCTGATGATCCCATATCCAAGAATTTGCATGGCGACAGATTTTTCCATATTTTGGAAACAATCGAAGAGGAAGTAGTATGAAGAGTATGGCTCGATCAACTACTCTCTCCATACAGAGCCAAAGCCGACTATTTGTTTTTCTCAATTTTAGGGTCCTTTATGCTAAATGTATGGAACTTGATGTAATTTTTTATTTTTCGAGGTCCTTGATGTAAAATGTACTCCGATCGCCTGTGTAAAATTCTAACCTAAAATTAAGTGGTGAAATTTAAACAAATTTAAGCTTAGTTGTCAACGAGTATGAACATTCTTGGACTTCAAGCCGACGGACCAAGGTCAATGCCATATCTACATCATACTTTATGTTGATGATGCCATATCCAAGAATTTGCGTGCCAACAAATTTTCCATATTTTGAAAACAATCAAAGAGGAAGTAGTATAAGGAGTATGGATCGACGAGCTACTCTCTCGAGAAGGAGCTGAACCCAACTATTTTCCTTCATTCATTTTAGTGTTCTTTGTGCTAAATGTATGGACCTCAATGTAATTTCCACATTTTTAGGTCCTTATTGTAAAATGTACTCCCGTCGCCCCTGTAAAATTGCAACCTAAAATTAAGAGGTGAAATTTAAACAAATTTAAGCTTAGTTGTCAATGAGTATGAACATTGTTCGACTTCAAGCCAAGCAACCAAGGTCAAGGCCATATAAACATCATACTTAGTATGGCCCAATCAGCTCCTCTCTCGAGAAGGAGACGAACCCGACTATTTTATTCACTCAATTTTAGGGTCCTTTATGCTAAATGTATGGAACATGATGTGATTTTTGCTTTTTTGATGTCCTTGATATAAAATCTACTCTGACCGCCCGTGTAAAATTCTAACCTATAAGTAAGTGGTGAAATTAAATAAATTTAAGCTTAGTTGTCAACGATTATGAACATTCTTGGATTTCAAGACGACAGACCAAGGTCAATGCCATATCTACATCATACTTTATGTTGATGATGCCATATCCAAGAATTTGCATGCCTAGAAATTTGCCATATTTTGAAAACAATCAAAGAGGAAGTAGTATAAGGAGGCTCGATGAGCTACTCTCTCGAGAAGGAGCTAAACCCGACCATTTTCCATATATAATTTTAGGGTCCTTTGTGCTAAACATATGGACCTCGATGTAATTTCTGCCTTTTTAGGTCCTTATTGTAAAATGTACTCCCACTGCCCATGTAAAAATTCTAACCTAAAAGTAAGTGGTGAATTTAAATGAATTTAAGATTCGTTGTCAATGAGTATGAACATTCTTGGACTTCAAGCCGAATGACCAAGGTCAAGGCCATATCAAGATCATACTTTATGGTGATGATCTCATAGCCAAGAATTTGCATGGCGACAGATTTGGCCATATTTTGAAAACAATTTAGGAGGAAGTAGTATGAAAAGTATGGCTCGATCTCCTACACCCTCGAGAAGGAGCCGAACCCGACTGTTTTGTTTGCACAATTTTAGGGTCCTTTGTGCTAAATGTATGGAACTCGATGTAGTTTTTGCTTTTTTGAGGTCCTTGATGTAGAATGTACTTTGTTCACTCGTGTAAAATTCTAACCTAGAGTAAGTGGTGAAATTTAAACGAATTTAAGCTTAGTTGTCAACAAGTATGAACAATTCTTGGATTTCAAGCTGATGGACCAAGGTCAATGCCATATCACATCATACTTTATGCTGATGATACCGTATCCAAGAATTTTCATGCCAACAAATTTGGCCTTATTTTGAAAACAATCGAAGAGGAAGTAGTATGAAGAGTATGGCTTGATCAACTGCTCTCTCGAGAAGGAGCCAAACTCGACTGCTTTCTTTGCTCAATTTTAGGGTCCTTTATGCTAAATGTATGGAAATTAATGTAATTTTTCTTTTTTGAGTTCCTTGATGTAAAATGTATTCTGACCGCCCGTGTAAAATTCTAACCTAAAAGTAAGTGGTGAAATTTAAATGAATTTAAGCTTAGCTGTCAACGAGTATGAACATTCTTGGACTTCAAGCCAACGGACCAAGGTCAATGCCATATCTACATCATACTTTATGTTGATGATGCCATATCCAAGAATTTGCATGCAAACAAATTTTCCATATTTTGAAAACAATTGAAGAGGAAGTAGTAAAAGGAGTATTGCTCGATGAGCTATGGCTCGATTAGCTACTATCTCAAGAAGGAGCTGAACCTAACTGTTTTCCTTCCTTAATTTTAGGGTGATTTGTGCTAAACATATGTACATCGATTTAATTTCCACCTTTTTTACGTCCTTATTGTAAAATGTACTCCCACCGCCCATGTAAAATTTTAACCTAAAAGTAAGTGGTGAAATTTAAATTAATTTAAGATTAGTTGTCAATGAGTATGAACATTCTTGGACTTCAAGCCGAACGACCAAGGTCCAGGCCATAGAAAGATCATACTTTATGGTGATGATCTCATATCCAAGAATTTGCATGGCGACAGATTTGGCCATATTTTGAAAACAATCGGAGAGGAAGTAGTATGAAAACTATGGCTGGATCAGCTTCTCTCTTGAGAAGGAGCCAAACCCGACTGCTTTCTTTGCTCAATTTTAGGGCCCTTTATGCTAAATGTATGGACCTTGATGTAATTTTTGCTTTTTTGATGTACTTGATGTAACATGTACTCCGACCGCCCGTGTAAAATTCTAACCTAAAAGTAAGTGGTGAAATTTAAACAAATTTAAGCTTAGTTGTCAACGAGTATGAACATTCTTGAATTTCAAGCCGACAGACCAAGGTCAATGCCATATCTACATAATACTTTATGTTGATGATGCCATATGCAAGAATTTGCATGCCAACAAATTTGCCATATTTTGAAAACAGTCGAAGAGGAAGTAGTATAAGGAGTATGTCTTGATGAGCTACTCTCTTGAGAAGAAGGTGAACTCGACTATTTTCCTTATTTAATTTTAGGGTCCTTTGTGCTAAACATATGGACCTCTATGTAATTTCCGCCTTTTTAGGTCCTTATTGTAAAATGTACTCCCACCGCCCATATAAAATTCTAACCTTAAAGTAAGTGGTGAAATTTAAATTAACTTAAGATTAGTTGTCAATGAGTATGAACATTCTTGGACGTCAAGGCGAACGACCAAGGTCAAGGCCATATCAAGATCATACTTTATGGTGATGATCTCATATCCAAGAATTTGCATGGCGACAGATTTGGCCATATTTTGAAAATAATCAAAGAGGAAGTAGTATGAAAAGTATGGCTCGATCTGCTTCTCTCTCAAGGAGCCAAACCCGACTGTTTTGTTTGCACAATTTTAGGGTCCTTTGTGCTAAATGTATGGACCTCGATGTAATTTTTGCTTTTTTGAGGTCCTTGATGTAAAATGTACTTTGTTCGCTCGTGTAAAATTCTAACCTAAAGTAAGTGGTGAAATTTAAACGAATTTAAGCTTAGTTGTCAACAAGTATGAACAATTCTTGGATTTCAAGCTGATGGACCAAGGTTAATGCCATATCACATCATACTTTATGTTGATGATCCCATATCGAAGAATTTTCATGCCGACAAATTTGGCCTTATTTTGAAAACAATCGAAGAGGAAGTAGTATGAAGAGTATGGCTTGATCAACTGCTCTCTCGAGAAGGAGCCAAACCCGACTGATTTCTTTGCTCAATTTTAGGGTCCTTTATGCTAAATGTATTGAAATTAATGTAATTTTTCTTTTTTGAGTTCCTTAATGTAAAATGTATTCTGACCGCTCGTGCAAAATTCTAACCTAAAAGTAAGTGGTGAAATTTAATTGAATTTGCACAGGGCCTCTATAAAATTTGTTCTCCTGGATTTTGGTAGACCTTAGTGTTCCACACCACAGGGAGTTGGAATTAGGTCAATACCAACTTTGGTTTGGCCTAGGGAATTTTCTAAATGCAGAAACTAATAGTTTTTTTTATTTTTACTCTAGACAAACTACTGTTCACCTTGGCATAATGCATATGCTAATTGATTGGTATAGCAATTACCTTCCAGGAGAAATTTGATTCATCCCAATTGGATATGTATAGCTCACCGAGGAATTTATTTAGGGAAAAAGGACACATTTTAGTAGATTTATTTCCGGTAAGTAATGAAAATAAATCTAGGCAAGTTTCTTGATCTGCATGTTGAAGTAAACTTCCCAGAACCTACTAAAAATGAGCTATAGGAATTTGGTGTTATTCTTAATTTTCAAACTGATTTAATCCTCAGAGGTATATTGCAAATCTAGAAAAATTTACTAAAATAAAAAGGGGAAACCGGTAGCCGGGCCGAATCTAGCTAGATCTGGGCAGGAGGGAGTTTGAATTCCCACAGGCCGGTCCCGCATGTCAGCCGCGATGGGCAGCAAACGGGTATCGGCTATCTCTGGCCATCAGATTAGAGGTGGCATCAACGTACCAGAGCTCATCTCCCACCTCTCGCCCGAGCACTGGATAAGAAACCCTAGGCATGGGTCTGTGAGGCAAAGGGGAGCTCCCCGGGGGTTCGCCAGCGACGGGGGACAAGCAGAGGTGGTGCGGACCTTGATGATGACTCCGGTGATTTGTGGAGATGGCAGGTTCCGCAACAGAGGTGGTCCCGCGTGATGATGGCTGAGAGAGGCTCGGTGGAGGCGCCGCTCCAGACGTTCCTGGGAAGGGATAGGAGCAAGGTTAGGAGCAGGAGCTCGAGACTAGTTGGACGGAATAACATGCAAAGGGAGAGGCGTAGAGATGGGGGCACCCCGAGCAGATCTTGGAGAGAACCGAGAGGTGGTCTCTCCCTTCTCACGGCCAGGCCAGCGCAGGAGAGAAGGCGGGGTGTTTGGGGAGGGTAAGTGAGAGCGAGAGGAGTGGAATGAGGGATAGAGGGAGGCGCGGGGTGGTCTCTGGCTTTTAAAACCAAGAGGGGGTAGTCCATGGTGGACTAAGCTTATTTGGGGGAAAAGGGGAGGGGGTGGTGGTCAGCTATTGGGCATCAAGGGATGTGGAGAGGAGGGTGTGGTGCCAGGGACCAGAGGAGTAGCCGTGTATCTAACCCAGGAGCCTTGGATGCTCCACCTTTTTCTCCTCGGGCGAAAAGAAAGGAGGGGAGTGGGAAGAGGCTAGGGAGAGCTAGGGCATCTTTCAGTGGTGCAGAGGGGAGGGGTGTGGGGTCCAGGATTGGCAAGAGAGAGGAAGGGGCGTGCTGCAGCTGCTGTGAATATTTTACAAGATATGGCATTGATGGCACAAGATTTTGGAGTATCTTCTTGTATCTCTTTCTCTCACTTCCAACACAAGGGGAAAAAGAGGGATGGGCTACAGTAGCTTTGCTCCATTGCATGACCAGAAGGGGGTGAGTGGTGCTCTGGTGAGTGATAGAGGGCTTTGGTGATGATTTGATTCTTGGTTTAGCTCAATATTAGCTAGGTTTGCCAAATTGAGTAAATAGGTGATTGTGAAGGAAGTTCAAAAAATTTCATAGGACAAGGTGGGAAGATGGTACTAGTAGATATATGAGGTCAAGGTAGATATCCAGGAATTATTTGGGATTTTTCAGATGATTTTAATTTCACATAAAATTATTTATTCGAAAGGTACCGAAGTAGTTTCTAGGAGATCATTTGATAATTTTACATTGGACAAGGTTGGTTTTTGGTTTGAGATGGTCCCAAATGTGAATATACACTTAGGGGAATTTTCCCAAGATTTATTGAGGCTCAAAAGTATTTAAAACTATTATTATTCCATTTCTGCCATTTAAGAAAATAGGCAAAAATAAATAATAAAGCTTCTCAAAAATATTTATTTTTGAGTTGGGAAGGTAGAGTATGAAACATGGATCTCAAATGAGCCAAAAGTTTGGGAAGTGTTTTGGCAAAAACCAAACTTTCCTTTGGGAAAGGTGTTTTGGAGATTTTGACTATTAAAGAGATTAATTAGATTTGGAGCCATAATAATTATGGATAATATTTGTTAAACCTTGACGATCAAGGTAGATGATGTAGACAAGGTGTAGAATCATTTGCAACCTTGGGATTAGAGAATCCAAGTTGAATTTGGTGAAAACTAGAGATTTAAGGATCTTGGGTAAGATTGTTTTCATGCCACCAAAACCTTGTTTTAGATCTAGGAGATCAGATCTCCCCTTGGGGCATGGGATAGATGGATAGTTAGAACAAATTATATAGATGATCATGGCAGAAGGAGTTTGGATTGGTTACATTTGAGGTGGTCTGAAAGTGATGGCAAACTTTGTTGAAAATAAGGCTGCCATACCAGATGAGTCATGATGCCTTATAAACCATGTGGGTTTAAGAATCACAAAGATCCACTTGGAACAAGTGAAGTAGATGTTGATAGACCTATATGATTAGAACACAACCATGACAAGAGTTGGTCCATAGAAGGTTGGATGATGGTGTGAGCTTCTGTCAAAGTAGGCATGTTGACTAGATTTGCAGGAAAAGTTATTTTCTTGCCTGCAAAACCATCAAGAACAAGTGAGTTGGAGGATGATCTAACCAAGGTAAAGAGTGGGCCTTGGTACTCCTTAGGATGGTTAACAAGATTGTTCAAGTGCATTACCAAAAATGCACAAGGGTGGAGAAAGGGAGACATTCGAAAAGGTTATGTTGAAACAGATTCCAGACTTAGCCAAATTTGGCAGATTTAGGGTTTTTGACTAGAATGTGGGTGGTGATGGTTTTGATGGGTTGCAAGGTACCAACGCATCATCAAGGGGATTATGTGGTAGTGTATATTGAGTAGAAAGGATCCATGCTTGATATTGGTCTTCATTGACTTGGAAACTTCTAGAAGGGATATCTTCATAATTGATCTGGTTAAGGGTTTTAGATGATCACCTAGTATCTAGAGATTAGATCTTGCTTTGTATTCTTGCTTAGTGTGTGGTGATTTGGAAACCTCTTGATCCTAATAATGAGCTCCTAGAGTAGCTCATACTATCTCCTAAGCAGACAAATCAAGCAGCAGATCAAGGCAATTCATCTTATAAACTAAGCACACCTACTATTGGGGTTACCATCAAGCTTAGCTTGAGGTAAGGTTGAGGCATTTGAAGAGGTTGGGTTTTGAATAAGATGAGATTCCTTGGCATCTCTACCAAGAGTAGAATTCAAAAGCTTACAAAAAGGTTTTGGAGATCCTAGAGGTAAGAGTAGTTGAAGGTTCTATCTTGAAAACATAAGGAGTTTATAGCTCTCCATAGTTTTGCCAATGGAAGATACTAAACTAGTTTTGGTTACACAAGCATCTTGGCTCATGTTTTGAAATGCTAGAACATTTGAGAATATGTAAAATGATCCAGGATAGTTTTGTTAGATAGCTTTTGTCAACTGATGGTGAGGTAAGGAGTATCATATGGCATACACTCACATGCACAAGCACAAACAAATAACAAGCAAAAACTGCACCAAGGAACAAGAAAAGGTTTTTCTTCCCCCTGGTTTTTGCATTCTGGACAACAAATCAGGGTTGTTGAAATTGGGATGTTACAGACCTTTCCCCCTTAAAAGAATCTCGTCCCGAGATTTAGGAGAGTAGGGTTAGGGGATTTTGAGTCGAGTTGATACCAGGTGTCTTACGCGTCCTATCTTACGGACTCCGTCTTTGAAAGTGACTACTCTGTCGATGAAGTTGAGCTCCAGTCTTCCGAGATGCACGGATAGTTTAGCAGAGTCTAGCCTTGATTGCGAGGGGTGATCTTGTATTCCTTTGGGTCTAGATACCTCGAGGGCTTAGGCTAGGCAGGCTACCTCGGTTCTGAACTTCACGGAGTACTCGGCGGAGGATAGAATCTATAGTTGGGAGTACCTCTGTCTAAGGATTCACAACTCTTCCTTAGGGACGTAGCGTATCGTATTTAACGATTTTAGGGTCGGGACTCCTGAGGTTGCTCCTGGCAGAGGGTTATTCTATTTTGTGGGAAAGACACAGTCTTTCCCCCTTAAGGTTAAACTAGGGTAGCACGGGGATAACACATTCCTTTCCTCTTGGAGTCGTAGGATCTTCAGTTAGTTTCGCTTCTGATGTCTCACGGGTTGTTGTTTGGTGAGAAGGTGTCAAGTATAGCGGTCTTTCTGAAGTATCCTCGGGTAGATATTCTTCTGAAGATTGAGTGGGAAGACGTAGTCTTTCCACCTTGGAGCTTCACTAAGTTGCTTTAGGAGTGGTGCGAATCTTCTGTCTAGGAGTGCTGCCTGGCGATTAGCGGAAAGTTGTCTTCTTTCTGGGTCTTGATTGGAGTCTTCGAGTGACGCCCTATTCTCGCAAACCTTGGTGGGGGTGGTTTCCTAACGCAGCCTTTAAGGGGTTAGCTCAAGGTAAATTAGCGGTTTACAACTCTTGCTAGAAATGAGTCAGAGTTGAAGCAGTCAGCGTCGGGTAAGCGGTCTTCATTGGCATTAATCCGTTGCTTCTGATTGATGGCGGAGTGGACTCTTTGTCTTCACGCTTCCTAATCATCTGACTTTAGGGGTGGTTCTGACCTTCTAGAGAGGATCATTCCGTTAGTTTGGGTAGGGTCGACTAGATTAGTTAGTCTCCTGAGGCGGTCAGAAGCTCTAATACACTAAAGCTTAGTGTGGTTAGGTCTTCACTTCTTGTCTTGGTTGACTTATCAGGTGGTTTCTTGTGGATATTGAGGATCCTTCGGAGATTGACTTCCGGCTTCAACGGGATTCTTGTTGTAGTAGACTGAGGTACAAGGGAGTGTGGTGCGATTGACGAGTCTTGCGAGGTGAGTTTGACGAGGTATGCCGTCCTGCTGAGGTGAAATCTTTGAGTTGATTCTGACTTGACGATGTCGAACTCTTGGTTCTTGTGATGCGTTTCCTCTCATATACTCTCGAGGTTAGTCTGGGTCTTATTACCAACAACTAGCACAGGGGTTTCTTGAGTTACTAGGTGGGTTATCGCTCCTCGAGTCACATTTTTAAAGAGGTCAAAGCAAACCAGAACAAATAAACAAGACGAACAGAGCGAGGGGATCGCAATGTCCTCGGCAAACAACACCCATCAAGCAACACAAGAAGCACTTAGGAAAGCAAACACAGTCAACGCTAGGGACCAAGGAGTTAACTACTCGCGATGTAGGGGAATCCTGTTCTTAGGACTATTGACCCTAGATATCGTCTTTCTTCAGGTCGGAGTCACTATCTTGCTGATAAATCCTTCGTCGTATCTTGAATGCTTCTTGATAGTGCACACCTGATGTCTTCTAATTATGAGGATTCCGTTGGTAGAGCGATATTGTAGTCTCCTTGTGTTTGCTGGTAGTTGCTTGTCTTCATCTTGTTCTCATTGTCTTTACCGGGTCTAGATCCTAGTTATTTAAAATCCGTAGGTTTGAAGTTTGGACGAGAGTTAGAGGAAACCATTTTAAAAAGCATTTACTTAGAGTAAGAGAAGAAGTAGAACTTTTTGAAACTCATTGGGGAACTAGTTTTCGAAAACCAGGGTTTTAATAATAAGGTTCATGTCTAACGACCATGCTAACTAAGGTTCTCCTACAGTCAGGATGGCTCTGATACCAAGTCTGTGGGGCCCCCGGATTAATCATCCGAGAAATCACTATTATGCATTCACCATGTTCCCATGATCAGTGAGCCGTGGAACATAACCGACAAGTATCATTACAACATCCGAGACATACCGAATTTACAAGACTTACATACATGCTGTTATGGCTACATCAATAATCATCAGCGGGACTTCATCAAGAGTAGAGCTCGATCCATGCCTTAACCTACATGCAACTAACTGGGAAAACGTCCTAGCTCGCATAGTCGCCAACATCATCTTCTGCTTGATATCTGACCAAGTTAATAGCCAGGGACAATGCCAGTGAGTACTTTGAATGTACTCTCAAACCACCTTAAGATAACAATAATAACAAGAGGATATGCATTATGGCTGAGGTAGTAGGAGGGCTCCAAGAGAGGTTCTTTTCTCAAATAGTTTCTCTTGTAGATATAGCATCTACATATCTTTGTTGAAAACCTTTGTAAACCTTTTGGAAACCTTTTTAGAAGTTTTATAAACCTTAGGATTGGGTCACCCATTTGTTCCTCCTTCCGATCATCCCATGACCAAACTCCTTTCATTCCTTTCTGACCATCCCATGGTTAAAACAGGTATCCTTTCCGACCATCCCATGGTCAAAACATTTCCAAAGCCATTTCTTTTTCGAAATCCTTTTTGAAAACAAAACCATCACCGCTCTACAGAAGTTTGTCCAACCCATCCATAACCACAGACATGGCTATTCGAATAGATTTACACTCTGCAGAGGTTGTACATTTTCCCCCACATCATCCGGGTACACTACCCTGATCTACACCGATCGTGGGTCGAGTAACCGATCAAGACTCTCCGGATGCCCACTCCAATATAAGTGCCTACCCTATGAGTGTTACTCCCCTCAAAACCAGGACGTCGGGTACCGAGGACCAATCGGAGTGCATTTTACAGTTTACACAGTGGGCGCTTTCAATGAGGGGCTCATAGTAACGCCTGGTTGTCCGCAGACAGTTCGTTCCTTCTCTAGGTCGATGTCCCACATACACTC
Source organism: Avena sativa (assembly GCA_916181665.1). NCBI lineage: Eukaryota > Viridiplantae > Streptophyta > Magnoliopsida > Poales > Poaceae > Avena > Avena sativa. Next base: position 180,793,978 of record OV702289.1, on the reverse strand, counting down.
TTAAGGGAGAAGGCCCAGCCACCGGGGATCACGATCCCTTGTAGTAGTTGCGAGGCAGCTTATATCGGAATAGACAAACATCAAATCCAGCCCTGTCCCATTCCAGAGTAATGTGGTTACACAGGGTTAAGTTGTTATAGCTAAACTACAAAGAACCAGGTGTGTTTTTGTAAACCTTTTTCCTCCGGTTTTTCCTTCAGCATTTTGTAAAACGAAACCCTTTTCTTTCTCAACATCTCTTGGGAGGTACCACCTCACCAAGGTTTTATCATAAAACATTTGGTAAAACTTTTCTGGGGTCTTCCCATCCTATAGTTTTGTTTCGGCTAAATCGGGGTCTGCAAAGGGGTATGGTGTAATACACCATCTATCATACTAGGTTTAATTAGGTGTCACCAAGGGGGTTGTACTTAATATTACAAAAGTGTAATAGTTCGGAGGAGCCAAACCACTACCATATATACATTAACATATAGTAAAACAATGAAGTTTTAATAAACAGTAGATAAAACATGCATAAGTAAAATAGTAGGACGAGGCTTATGAGCACGAAGGTGGCTTGCCTGAGATCAGAAATATGGCATAATGTCCCTGGACTTCTTCTTTATATAACCAAGAATACCAATACCAATAATAAGATCTCTTCTTCTCGGCGTCAATACAAGCACAACTATCGTCGTCATCGAGTATACATGCAAACAAACAAGTCCACAATCAAACAAGGGATTCAAGCATCAAAACCATACAGCAAGCAAATGACAATACAAGTTTACAAATCAGTAGTGGTGTTGAGAAAATGGATTAGAAGGATTAAGAGCATGTCTTGGAACAATTGAAGGAAACCATATGCGTTTCATAGTCTAGAAACTAGGGATGAGAGGGTTTTGGACCAAAGGCTTATTCTATAAGATACCATTGTAAAAACATGATACCAACAGATAGGTATTGATAAATGGAAACCAACAAAAGTGGTTTCACTATTTTATCACTTACCAAAGATTTATAGTGATTTTTATAGTGAATAAGACTCTAGTTTAAGGAAATAGTTCACCAGAACAGTTCTGGAGATCCAAAAATTATCTCCTTGGATATTTTTGTAGTATTTGATGTACTGAATCACTGAGAGTTGGAATCATGCATAAATATTTACCAGAATGCCCTCAGGAAATTCCCAAAGGCAGTTCTGGAGGGTTTTTGTCTATTTCACTAGATTTAATCTACATTTGCTTTTGATAGGAAACCAAGGCCACCTGGTAGGAATTTTGAATACCTTTCTATAGGAATTGGAGTCACTCCTTTTGGAGTTTTCAAACTCCCTTAGTGATTTATCTACTGAGACTACCCTAGGCAGAGATGATTAATTCACCAAATTTGCACAAGGCCTCCATAAAATTTGATCTCCTGGGTTTTGGTAGACCTTAGTGTACCACACCACAGGGAGTTGGAATTAGGTCAATACCAACTTTCGTTTGGCCTAGGGAATTTTCTAAATGCAGAAACTAATAGTTTTTGTTATTTTTACTCTAGACCAACTACTGTTCACCTTGGCATAAGGCATATGCTATATTATTGGTATAACAATTACATTCCGGAAGAAATTTGATTCATCCCAATTGGATATGTATAGCTCAACAAGGAATTTATTTAGGGAAAAAGGACACATTTTAGTAGATTTATTTCCGGTAAATAATGAAAATAAATCTAGGCAAGTTTCTTGATCTGTATGTTGAAGTAAACTTCCCGGAACCTAGTAAAATGAGCTATAGGAATTTGGTGTTATTCTTAATTTTCAAACTGATTTAATCCTCAGAGGTATATTGCAAATGTAGAAAAATTTACTAAAAGAAAAAGGGGAAACCGGCAGCCGGGCCGGATCTGGCTAGATCTGGGTCGCCTAGCAGCTCAGATGGCCCAACCCAGCATCGTTGCAAGCGGGAGGGAATTTGAATCCCCGCAGGCCGGTCCCGCATGTCAGCCGCGGTGGGCAGCGAAGGGGTATCGGCTATCTCTGGCTGTCAGATTAGAGGAGGGATCAACGGCCTAGAGCTCATCTCCCACCTCTTGCCAGAGCACTAGAGAAGAAACCCTAGGCACAGGTCTGCGAGGCACAGGGGAGCTCACCGGGGGTTCGCCAGCGACGGAGGACAAGCGGAGGTGGTACAGACCTTGATGACGACTCCGGTGATGGGCGGCGATGGCAGGTTCCGTGACGGAGGTGGTCCCACGCGATGATGGCCGAGAGAGGCTCGGTGGAGGCGTCGCTCCAGACGTTCCTAGGAAGGGATACGAGCAAGGTTAGGAGCAGGAGCTCGAGACGAGTTGGACGGAATAACATGCAAAGGCAGAGGCGTAGAGATGGGGGCACCCCGAGCAGATCTTGGAGAGAACCCAGAGGTGCTCTCTCCCTTCTGACGGCCAGGCCAGCGCAGGAGAGAAGGTGGGGTGTTTGGGGAGGGTAAGTGAGAGCGAGAGGAGTGGAATGAGAGGCAGAGGGAGGCGCGGGGTGGCCTCTGGCTTTTAAAACCGAGAGGGGGTAGACCATGTTGGACTAGGCTCATTTGGGAGAAAAGGGGAGGGGTGGTGGTCCACCTTGGATGCTCCACCTTGTTCTCCTCGGGTGAAAAGAAAGGAGGGGAGTGGGAGGAGGCTAGGGAGAGCTAGGGCAGCTTTCAGTGGTGCAGAGGGGAGGGGTGTGGGGTCCAGGATTGGCAAGAGAGAGGAAGGGGGCGTGCTGCAGCTGCTGTGAAGATTTTACAAGATATGGCATTGATGGCACAAGATTTTGGAGTATCTTATTGTATCTCTCTCTCACTTCCAACACAAGGGGCAAAAGAGGGATGGGCTACAGTAGATTTTCTACAGTGCATGACCAGAAGGGGGTGAGTGGTGCTGTGGTGAGTGCTAGAGGGCTTTGGTGATGATTTGGTTCTTGGTTTAGCTCAATATTAGCTAGGTTTGCCAAATTGAGTAAATAGGTGATTGTGAAGGAAGTTCAAAATTTTGCATAGGATAAGGTGGGAAGATGGTATTGATAGATATATGAGGTCAAGGTAGTTATCCAGGAATTATTTGGGATTTTTCAGATGATTTTAATTTCACTTAAAATTATTTATTCAAAAGGTACAGAAGTAGTTTCTAGGATAATATTTGATAATTTTACATTGGACAAAGTTGGTTTTTGGTTTGAGATGGTGCCAAATGTGAATATACACTTAGGGGAATTTTCCCAAGATTTAATAAGGCTTAAAAGTATTTAAAACTATTATTATTCCATTTCTGCCATTTAAGAAAATAGGAAAAAAGAAATAATAAAGCTTCTCTTAAATATTTATTTTTGAGTTGGGAAGGTAGAGTATGAAACATGGATCTCAAATGAGCCAAAATTTGGGGAAGTGTTTTGGCAAAATCCAAACTTTCCTTTGGGAAAGGAGTTTTGGAGATTTTGACTATTAAAAAGATTAATTAGATTTGGAGCCATAATAATTATGGATAATATTTTATAAATCTTTATAATCAAGGTAGATGATGTAGACAAGGTGTAGCAAGCATTTTCAACCTTGGGATTTGGTGAAAACTAGAGATTTAAGGATCTTGGGTAAGATTGTTTTCATGCCACCAAAACCTTGTTGGATCTTGGAGCTCAGATCTCCCCTTGGGGCATGGGATAGATGGATAGTTAGATCAAATTATATAGATGGCGTAAGTAGTTTGGATTGGTTACATTTGAGGTGGTCTGGAAGTGATGGAAAACTTTGTTGAAAATAAGGTTGCCATACCAGATGAGTCATGATGCCTTATAAACCATGTGGGTTTAAGAAGCACAAAGATCCACTTGGAACAAGTGAAGTAGATGTTGATAGACCTATATGAGTAGAACACAACCATAACAAGAGTTGGTCCATAGAAGGTTGGATGATGGTGTGAGCTTCTGTCAAAGTAGGCATCTTGACTAGATTTGCAGGAAAAGTTATTTTCTTGCCTGCAAAACCATCAAGAACAAGTGGGTTGGAGGATGATATAACCAAGGGAAAGAGTGGGCCTTGGCAGTCCTTAGTATGGTTAAGAATATTGTTCAAGTGCATTACCAAAAATACACAAGGGTGGAGAAAGAGAGACATTCAAAAAGGTGATGTTGAAATAGATTCCAGACTTAGCCAAATTTGGCAGATTTAGGGTTTTTGACTAGAATGTGGGTGGTGATGATTTTGATGGGTTGCAAGGTACCAACGCATCATCAAGGGGATTATGTGGTAGTGTATATTGAGTATAAAGGATCCATGCTTGATATTGGTCTTCATTGACTTGGAAACTTCTAGAAGGGATATCTTCATAATTGATCTGGTTAAGGGTTTTAGATGATCACCTAGTATCTAGAGATTAGATCTTGCTTTGTATTCTTGCTTAGTGTGTGTTGATTTTGAAACCTCTTGATCCTAATTATGAGCTCCTAGAGTAGCCCATACTATATCCTAAGTAGACAAATCAAGCAGCAGATCAAGGCAATTCATCTTATAAACTAAGCAGACCTACTACTGGGGTTACCATCAAGCTTAGCTTGAGGTAATGTTGAGGCATTTGAAGAGGTTGGGTTTTGAATAAGTTGAGAGTACTTGACATCTCTACCAAGAGTAGATTCAAAATCTTACAAAAAGGTTTTGGAGATCCTAGAGGTAAGAGTAGTTGAAGGTTCTATCTTGAAAACATAAGGAGTTTATAGCTCTCCATAGTTTTGCCAATGGAAGCTACTAAACTAGTTTTGGTTACACAAGAATCTTGGCTCATGTTTTGAAATGCCAGAACATTTGAGAAAGCCACGATAGTTTTGTTAGATAGCTTTTGTCAACTAATGGTGAGGTAAGGAGTATCATATGGCATACACTTGCATGCACAAGCACAAGCACAAACAACCAACAAGCAAACACTGCACCAATGAACAAGAAAAAGTTTTTGTTCCCCCTGATTTTTGCATTATGGACAACTAATCTGGGTTGCTAAAATTGGGATGGTACACCAAACCCGACTATTTTACTTGCTTAATTTTAGGGTCCTTTTTGTGCTAAATGTATGGACCTCCATATAATTTTCCCCCTTTTTAGGTCCTTATTGTAAAATTTTCTCCCATAGCCCGTGTAAAATTCTAACCTAAAAGTTAGTGGTGAAATTTAAATGTATTTAAATTTAGTTGTCAACGAGTATGAACATTCTTGGATTCCAAGATGAACGACCAAGGTCAAGGCCATATCTACATCATACTTTATGCTGATGATCCCATGTCCAAGAATTTGCAAGCCGAGAAATTTGGCTATATTTTGGAAACAATCGAAGATATTAAAAACAAAAAGGAATCAATTTCAATTTTCCAAATGACAAGAATTTGTTTTCTAAAAATCAAGTAAGAAGAATTTATTTCCTTTTTTCTGTTAAAAAATAAAGAGCGAGAAGAGACTATGAGCACAGAGGCAGTGAGAGAGCTGTGAAGGGGAGGATTTAAAGGCGCCGCAATGTCAAAGCAAAGCTGGGATGGGTTCCTAACACGAGGTATATGGTACAGTGAGTAGTACGAAAATAAACTTGTTTTATGATAGTACCAAAAGAAACTTCATTCATCCATTAACATAACAGCTCGAGTTTACATATATAGGACTTGCTGTTGAACTAGTGCAGGCCCGGCACCTCCTAGCACCTAGTCCGTGCCGCTAGTGGCAGCGCTTATACATCGAGACTAACACCAGCTCTAGCATCGCCGTCGTCTCCAGACTCATCATCAACTCCGGATAGGGCGGTGGCACCTGCTGAGCCATCAGCGACTCCGGGAGGACACTATGGATGAAGTTGCCGTTGTTAGGGAACTGGTCCCAGTAGTTGGTGAAGATGTTGGTGCCGGTGAACACCACCATCTCGCAGCCATAGTGGAAGGCCTGGCCATAGAGGAGACAGGCGTCCCTAAAGTTGATGAACTTAACCATCAACGTCCCATCCGGATTGTAGTGGAGGCCATACATATGGTACTTGCGGCCACCGTACACGGCGTCGAGGAAGGCGCACGTCAGCTACTATGGTGTTATCTGCAAGGAGAACACCCAAAGGCACATGGCATTGTCCTCCTATGCAGCGATGTCGGTGTCTTTGCGCTCTGATCCGGCAAGGGTAGCCGAAGGTGGCCATGGATGACATACGGGGATGGAGAAGGTTGCTGAAAGCAGGGGATTTGAGATGGTTTGGTGCGTGGAAGGGGAGAGAATAAATAGGAAGGAGGTTATCCGAGATTGATGTGGAAGATTACCGAACCAAGGAGACAATCAATGTTGCTGATGAAGCCGATGTGTGTGGCAAATATCTATGACGAAGACTAGGGTAAGCGATGGGACAGAACACTGACTCTGCTTCCTGCACTCGATGGCCCAGTCATAATTTTGTGGTGCATCGAAGGAGATCATGACCTCCCCTATCTGTGGGCCCTACGTGGATGAATGAGTTGATGGGTGAAAACAAACTGATAAAGTGGGCTCTTTCCTATTAAAATATTGTGGTTATGATATAGGGGAGCTAATTTATGGTTGCTTCGGGAGATAAGCAAAATTTAGGAGAAGAATTTTTTTAAGGAAGGCCCCTACATACACACATAAGTGAGAAAATGTAGGGGTGTTGCTAGACTTGCTCTAATGACTGTCAATAGAATCTTCTAGATGCTATCATGGAAATTAAGATCCAATGGTTTGTAATGTTTGGGTTCACGAGTCTTGATCCATGATGTCTACAAGTGCACAGATCGTTTGTAGCTAGTTTTGAAGTATAGATATCGATCCCACAGGGAGCCCAAAGGTAAGTGTTCATGAGTGAAGTCTCTGTCACACCCGAAGTTGTCATAGGTCTTTGAGTGAATTGACTACAGGTGTTGAAATAAGAATGGATTTTTGATTAAATGAGATGTATTTAAATAGAACTGAAATGTAAACTTCGAAAATATAAAGCATGAAAGTAAAGAACGACTTGGTTGTTTGTTGTTTTCTGCAGATGGCAAAAGAAGGAAAGGAGAGATTCAGTTCATGGTGATAGTGACTTTGCCAGGTGTAGGAATGATAAATGTAACAATTATAATCTTATAAGTATATGTGTAGGCGAGCAACCCATAATTAGCCAGAACTCCTCTCGGTCGATTTCATCCCAACTTCAATAATCCTACTAGTCTGTTACCAAAACCATGGTCAGACACTAGACGATTAAGAACCTAAGGTCGCTTAGCGATTAAGCTCGTTGGATCAGACTAATGCAATAAGCACAGTGGTTCCTCGTTATCCTCGAGTCTACTAGTTTTCCATTGATATACCCGTGTCACTCGGGGGTTGCCGGTCCGCTAGTAAACAAGATCCTATCTATGTAGAACAAAGCATCATGTTGTCTAGGCCCTTAATTGGACAACATGCATTAGGCATCCCACAGATAGTCAAACACACATAATATAGTAATTATAATCAACCACAAGCTAGTGGAAAATATATGAAGGCACATCACATCTCACCAATCCCCTACATCTCCCATGCCCAAGGAACTGACTCGCATATGAGAGAAGAAAGGATCATTGATATAATTAAATAAAGGGAATTCTTCTTGATATTACCGTGGAAATCCACAATAACACTAGAAAATTATCCAACACAATTCAAGATAGGAAGAAACAATCTCAAACCCTAGTCCTGCAAGGTGAAGATCCCTCTCTCTCAAGTACAAGTAATGGCTATGGGGGTGTATTGTCTAGGAGGTCGAAGATCATGGAGCGAGATGAAGAATGGCTGCCCCTTCTTCTCTGGATCTCTTCTTTCTCCCTTCTAGATGGGATGGCGGAAGTTGTGTTATGTTTTCGCGTATGGTCTCTTCATGGAATTTGTCCCTTTTGACAAGACAGAGGTGGTGGCAGCTATACGGCAGGAACTATACAGCCGGAAAAATGTTCCCGCTGTATAGTTGCTCGTTAAAGCCTCTATATGCTCCCCTCGAGTGCTTCCAAAGAGAGACTTTCTTGTTGTCACCTAAATATTGTGTTTCTCTAGTTAAAACCTTCTGTTGACGTTCAAAACCTGAAACACACATTAAAAACCAAGTTTTCTACACTACTGAAGTATTAGCATTTGGTAAAGCTAGAAAACAATCAAATCCGGGAGAAAAGCATCAATAAAAACCATAAAAAATGTGTCGAATCTCACAACTATCAACTCCCCCAAGCTTAGATGTTGCTCGCCCTCGAGTGACAAGGAACTAAGGAAGAATGGCGGAGACTAAAAATAAAAGAACTTACAAGTTTGAATTGGTGTCACATTCTTTTCTTCATAATCCTGCAATCTTAAACATGATCATATAAGTATCCACAACATTGCACCGAGTCCACTTCCTAGCCATGTATATCTTGTTAGCAAATAAATCATATGCCCAAGCAAGTGTGAAAAATTTAGCTAGGAAAGTGAGACAAATTCTTTTGGTGTCTCTCTTCATTGAGAGATGAAAACTTTTTGCTCTTGTTTGTTTAATCAATTAAGAGTACTCAAGTTGGCACCAAAACATTCCATTTAAGAACAACTCATGTATTCCCATGTCAAAATTTCAAGATTCCCAAAGCACATTTTTCCTTTCTTTTGCCTTACAAAAACTTCAGCTCTTTCATAGAGAAATTATGCTACTATTTTTAACATGTTAATTGGGTTGTGTTGTGCACTTGTGACCATGCCAATTAATAATTGTTGAGAAATAACGGGTCACAAGAGTACTACAACTTCTCTTGGAACGTGAAACCATGAGGAGACTAAAATTTTACCCATCATAGCATTGTTGCTACAAATGTTTACATAACTCAATAGCCGAAATCAAGTGGTTTCCCACATTTAGATCGTTCGTTGGCCAGCGGAGTAAATGGTTCCCCATGGAGCATGTCAACACCCGGATTTTTAATCCCAGATGCCCGTTATGCCATACCTCGCAATCCCAGGATTACCATTTTTGCGAGACATAACGGATTGGATATCACAGTACATCATCCATTACAAACCATACATAAGGTTTTACACAAATAAGGATCTCATGATCCAGTCTTTAATACAACAAGCAGCGGAATTAAAAGATAAGCATAGCAGTGGGGTCCATCTTCAGGGGCACAGGCAATACTGACGAAGGCAGATAGTCCTAGTTATCATAGCCGTCCTGCTGACCATCATCTTGATAAACTCCTTCATAGTCTGGCCATGATAATAGCCAGGGACAAAAGCCATGAGTACTCTTTAAGTACTCGCAAACTACTACTAACAAGGAGTATAATTCCAAGCTAAAGTGTTAGAGCTAAGTTTAATTATAAAGTTAAGTTTGAAACCTAAGCTGAGTTCTGAAGCAAAGAAAGATAAAGTAAAGTTCTAGAATCACTTAAGTTGGGAAGTTATTGTCATCCACACAACCCTGTTGTGGTCAAGTCAAAGTTCATTATTCATTTCAAGTTATTTATAAAACATCTGACAACGAAACAGTATGGCCATTCCAACTGTCCATAACCGCGGACGCGGCTATTCGAATAGTTTGACACTCTGTAGAGGTGGTACACTTTCACCACAAGATTGGATACATCTGTCAGGGATAACCCTGAATCATCATACTTAATATGCAGATAATCAAACATAACCTTCCCTGTACACACCCTAGTACAAGCACCTCTCATATGAGCATGGCCTCCCAACCATGACCATCAGTCATCTTGGGCACTGCATAGGTGGACAACATTGAGAGGTAGCCTCGGCTCAAACCTCTCCCGTGAGGGAACTAATACTAATGCATATAAATTTCCAGCTAAGCCTTACCCAATTCAGGTAATGTGGTTGTACGGTAAATTTGGAATGGTATCGCATCCGAATCCAACCATCAGTTTTATAAAAGGGTTAAGGCTCATGCCTCATCATTTTCATCATCATAAACCAGTTGTGTTTCTCAACACGTGTCAAAACATCTCAATAGAATGACTCATCATTCCAAGGTTTTCACAATTCATTTTCACCAAGTGTTCCCATCCAAAGTGACTCAAGTTTTTGATCTACTCCAAAAGACTAAGTTAAGAGTGTTCACTAAGGTGGAAGGATGGGATCAATCTCATGCCATAGAATGACATCTAAAGGTTTCTAAGTAGGTCAAGTTTTATACTTTTTATGCTACCTTCAAACAAGTCAAGAACTTTGCATACTAAGGGGAGTAAAACTTGTAAGTAAGGCTTGGGGTACTAATAGTTAAAAAGGTGTGTGATCAAAGCATGCCTAAAGCATCCTTTCTCATTCATCTAGCTTAATTCTAGCTTGGTAACAATAGCTTGCCTTGTTTGGTGCAGTGGTTGAAGTTTTCTTCTTCTTCTTCTTGGTAGAACTCCTCCTCCTCATAAGCTTGGTCGGTACTATCTTCTATAAATACATAGGGAGTGCACAATCACCAAAAAATACTTAACTAGGCTAAGTAGCATTCTAAAACACACAATTGCTGATCTATTATCATCACAAGCATCACAAGTTTAATTTCAATAGTTTCATCCTTTTTATTTTAGAAAAGTAATTTCTATTCATTGAAATATTAACTAAAATTTAATATTCACCACCAAAATATGGGATCATGTGGACACATGTCCTCACCACATATTCTAACATGTGGGAATGAGATTTTAAAGGTTGGATCAATATTACTTTAGTTTAAGTTTATTATTTAATGATTTAAAGTGACTAGAAATTCCTATATAGGATTATTTTGGTACTAGTCCAAAGTCACTGCATGTCAACCTTAATATTATTACATGGTTAGATACATATGATGAAATGTGATTTTTGAGAGTTGGAATCAACTCAAAAGCTAACTTGGTTGATTTTATAAAAATGTTGCAAGTTGCAAAAGCTTATGTCTTCTTATATTTATTAGGAGAGATCTATAACTCTAATTGAATTAAATCCAACGGGCTTGTATAGATCATTTTAATACCTTTTAGAAAAAATTGGTTTCATGCAATTTGGATTTCTAAAACTCTCTGAATTGATTTTCAAACTAGGGGACAGAAACTAGATTCAAACTAAAAAGAAAAATCCAGATTTGAATCGATGGGCTAGCGCGGGAAAAAGAATGGGCTGGCCTAGTGGAGCTCCGCGGCGTGGGGCTCAGCTGAAAGGGGGTCCCGCGTGTCAGCGGCACTTAAAACGCGAAACGGTACGCGCGCTATGGGTCGTAAGATTAGAAGCAAGATCAACAACTAAGGGTCGTCGTCGACGACGAACAGGTTGCCGACGAGCTCGAACCCTAGCAGCTCGGTGGGGGTCTGCTGGGGGCGTACCAGGGATCCAGCGGGGTCGGCGAGGCGGGCAAACAACATGGAAGATGATGGCGAGGCGAGGCGCGGTTGCGGCAGAGCTTGGGGTGGTCGCAATCAACGACGCCCTTCTCCTCCTGCCGCGGCTGCTCTGGCTCCAATTCCGGTGAGCTGCTACTCCACTTGCTCCGGCTAGAGGTGGGTGAGGTTCAGAGAGGTGAGGGGAGTGGAATTGTGTGGAGAGAAGAGGCTGGGGAGTGCTCCTTTTATAGGCCCGACGGTGAGACCGAGCGGGATGGGCAGGCGACTCCGACAACAAGGCTATGGCGGGGTAGAGGCATGGCTGGGGGTGGCGATCGATGGGTGGTTCCCTGGCGGTGCTCTAGAACTTAAATGCGCTCGTAGGGGCGGTGGCACGCTGTCTGGGCGAGGTGGCGCTCTGCGCGGCCGAAGCGGCGGTGTCCATGGCGAGCGGTGGCTGTGAGGCTTTGGGCGGCGAACGGGGATGTCTAGGGTGTTCTCTAGGTCGAGGTGGAGCGGCGGGCATGGGCTGGTGCCAAGGGATGGTCTGTGCGAGATTGGACAAGGCGTGCTCTGGGGGCAGCGTTGGCATGGTGCGGTGGCACTGGGCGCGGCTTGTCCTCGGTGGTCCACTGCACGGCTGGGCTCGGGCAAGGGACAGGGGGTGGCGGTGAGGTGTGAGCTACCTCCTAGACATGGAGAGAGGGAGAGGGGTGGTCTGCTGCGGTGAGGGCAAGGTTGGCCGGCGAGAGGCGGCTCGGCATGGCATGGCCGTGCCACTAGGGGCTAGGGGAGATGCTGGTTAGGCTCTGGTTAGATCAAGAGGGGATAAGGGGATTAAATGGGGATCAATTAGGGGCAAAACTCTATAGTAAACAATGAGCTAGGATTAGAGGTGATATTATGCATGCCAAGTGTTTGATGAAATGGCTACATGAAAGAAAGTTTTGAATTTTGGTTTCAATTTTTTTGAGTGATCTCCACTAGTGATAGATAGTATCTGGTTGCAAGGGTTTTGAAAATGGAGCTCAAATAGATGGTTTTTGAAATAAGGGTGATCTATGCATATGCATTAGATTCAATTTTAAACTGTCATTTAAAATAGTTAACAGAATGTTTTTAGCAGATCCAAAGGTGGGCCTTGGTACCTCATTATGTGTAGTAGCAAGGGGTGCAAAGATCAAGAATTATTTCTGTTAAGTTTTGAGTACTAGGAATAGCCAAAGCAGGCATGGGAGTTAAATTTGCCAAAATGACCATTCCTCCTTTTTAATTCTTTTTGATTTGATTTTCTTTAGGAAAAGTTTGGGAATGATGTAGATGATTTTTAAATCACCTAATAAACATTTTACAAGCATTGGATCATTCAATCATGGTAATTCAAACAACTCCTATTTTAAATGCACACATATGAATGCTTTCATATTAAATTTGAAAAAGTTTTTGTTAACCCTACTTTTGGATGATTTGATCTTGATAAGCTTGGATTGAAGTTTTGGGATGTTACAAACCTTCCCCTCTTAAACAAAATCTCGTCTCGAGATTTACAAAGAAAACTAGGAACTAAAGAGATCTGGGAACTCTGTTCTAATGTAATCTTCGCGCTCCCAAGTAGCTTCCTCCTCGGTATGGTTGCTCCACTGAATCTTGAGAAACTTGATACTCCTGGTCCTGGTGGTTCTGTAGGCTTCTTCTAAGATATGGATGGGTACTTCCTGATAGGTCAGGTCATTGTTGATTTCCACAGCTCTATGATCGATGTTCTTGAAAACTTCCGTCTTCTCAAGCACTTCCAAGCATTTGCGAAGTAACGAGATATGGAACACATTGTGGATGGTTGACATCTCTTTAGGTAGTTCCAGTTGATACGATACTTCTCCTCGGCGGTTCAGAATCTTGAAAGGTCCGATATATCTGGGAGCTAACTTTCCTTTCAGACTAAAGCGTTGAGTTCCCTTCAATGGTGAAACCTTGAGATATACGAAATCTCCGACATTGAAAGTCAGATCTCTCCTTCTCTTGTCAGCATAGCTCTTCTGTCTGGATTGGGCAGTCTTGAGGTGCTCACGGACTTTGTGAACTTTCTCTTCTGCTTCTCGGAGAATGTCGGGTCCAAAGATCTGACTCTCTCCTACTTGCGACCAATTCAAAGGGGTACGACACTTTCTTCCGTATAGGAATTCAAATGGTGCCATCTGCAAACTAGCCTGATAACTGTTGTTATATGAGAATTCTGCGAAAGGCAGGCAGTCTTCCCATTTTGATCCGTATTCCAACACACAAGCTCTAAGCATATCCTCTAAGATCTGATTGACTCTCTCAGTTTGTCCATCTGTTTGCGGGTGATAAGCGGTACTGAAGTTCAACTTGGTTCCTAAACCTTCCTGAACTTTCTGCCAAAATCTTCAGGTAAACTGGGTTCCTCGATCTGATACGATGGTCTTGGGGGTTCCATGCAGACTAACAATCCTAGCAATGTATAGCTCTGCTAGCTTTGCACTCTGGTAAGTGGTTTTCACAGGTATGAAGTGGGCTACCTTGGACAGTCTATCAACTATGACCCAGATTGAGTCATTTCCCCTACTAGAAGTAGGTAAACCGGTGATAAAGTCCATTCCGACGGAATCCCATTTCCATTCCGGAATCTGCAATGGTTGCAACAATCCTGCATGTCTCTGATGATCTGCTTTGACTCTTTGACAGATGTCACATTTGGCGATGTAGCTTTCGATCTCTCTCTTCATCTTGTGCCACCAAAATTGCTCTTTCAAATCCTGATACATCTTTGTTCCTCCGGGGTGGATAGAATAAAGAGTATCATGAGCTTCCTTCATGATAATTTCCTTCAGCTCCGAATCTGCTGGCACACAGATACGTCCTTTGTACCACAGTACTCCTTCTTCGTCTTCGGTGAATCCAGGTACCTTTCCTGTACCAATACGACGTTTGATTCTGTCGATACTTTCATTTCCGCTCTAGGCTTCCTTGATTTGGCTAATCAAAGTGGGTTGAAGTTCAATGCTAGCTAGGAATCCTTTGCTAACTAACTCAGTCCTGAACTGCTCCAACTCCTCATACAAACTTGGTTGCTTCTCCTTGATCATGGTGTTAAGCCTGCACGGCAATCTGCTAAGAGCATCCGCTACCACATTGGCTTTGCCGGGGTGATAGTGAATGTCAAGGTCATAATCCTTGATTAACTCTATCCATCTTCTTTGCCTCATATTCAGCTCCTTCTGAGTGAAGATATACTTCAAGCTCTTATGATCTGAGTAAATCTCACAACGATTACCCATCAAATAATGACGCCATGTCTTCAACGCTAGAACCACCGCTGCTAGCTCAAGATCATGGATCGGATAGTTCTGCTCATGTTGCTTCAATTGTCGAGACAGATACGCGATGACTTTGCCTTCTTGCATCAATACACATCCTAGGCCAATCTTGGATGCATCACAATACACATCAAACGGCTTCTTGATGTCTGGCATGATCAAAATTGGGGCTGATATCAATCTCTTCTTCAGTTCTTGGAAACTGGCTTCACACTTGTCTGTCCATTCAAACTTCTTGTCCTTCTTCAACAATTGGGTCATTGGTCGGGCTATGCTCGAGAATCCTTCTACGAACTTGCGGTAATATCCCGCTAATCCTAGAAATGAACGAACTTGGGTTTGATTGGTTGGGGCTTCCCATTCCTCGACATCTTTGATCTTGGTGGGATCAACAGAGACTCCTCCGGCAGACACAATATGTCCTAGGAATCCTACTTCTTTCAGCCAAAACTCACACTTGCTGAACTTGGCATACAACTGATGCTCTCTCAGGGTTTCTAGAATGATTCTCAGATGTTCCTCATGCTCTTCTTCTGACTTGGAGTAGATAAGGATGTCGTCAATAAACACAACTACAAACTTATCTTGGAAATTCATAAAGATCTTATTCATGAGATTCATGAAATAAGCAGGGGCATTGGTTAATCCAAAATACATAACCATATACTCGCATAAACCATAGCGAGTAGTAAAGGCGGTCTTCGGAATATCCGTTGCACGAATCTTAAGTTGGTGATAACCAGTCCTAAGATCAATCTTTGAGAATACCTGAGCTCCAGTCAACTGATCAAATAGATCCTCTATCTTTGACAAAGGGTACTTGTTCTTGATGGTGACATCATTCAACTTTCTGTAATCTATACATAGACGATTGCCTCCATCTTTCTTTTCGACGAATAACACTAGTGATCTCCATGGCGATGCGCTTGGCTGAATCAAGCATGTTGCTAACATGGCATCCAACTACTTCTTCAGTTCTACTAACTCTGAGGGGTTCATGGTATAGGGTCTCTGGGCTATAGGTCTTGTTCCGGGGATTAGTTCGATAATGAACTCAATATCCCTATCCGGGGGCATACCTGGCAATTCATCTGGGAATACGTCAGGGTATTCACAGACTACTCTGACTTGGTCAATGGTGGGCAGGGCTACATTCTTGTTGCACTTGAATTGACGGGGTAAGGTTTCAGAGATATGTTCTACTGTTACTCCAGAACTACTGGTCATGGTGATGGCTTTCTTAGCGCAGTCTATCAGTCCTTTATGCCTTGACATCTAGTCCATACCTAGTACTACTTCCAATCCTTTGGTTCCAAGTACAATTAGGTTGGCATAAAAATCTATCCCATGTATTCTGATAGGTACAGCCTTGCAATTTTTTTCTAGCTTTTGTTGTTGAACCGGGGATTTGAACTATCATGACATGCTTCAGGTTGGTTGGGTGAATCTTACTAGTGCATACAAATTCTTCGGTGACAAATGAATGCGATGCTCCAGAATCAAACAATACTCTTGCTAAAACTGAGTTGACAGAAAACATACCCAGCACTACATCTGGCGCTTCCTGGGCTTCCTCTGTGTTCATGTGGAAGAGATGACCATTTCGGTTGTGAGGGTTCCCTAGGGCAAATCTCCTTCCTGGTTGAACACGACGCTGCTACTGAGCTGGGGCATTCACAGGGGCATTGGTGGCAGTCTTCTTGGGACACTCATTAGAGCAGTGACCCTTCACTCCACACTCAAAACAAGTGATCTGGAACTTGTCCTTGACTGTGACAGGCACAGCATTGCTGCCAGTTCTGGGTGCAGTGTTGTTGTTGTTGTTGCTCTTTGGAGGGGCACAGTTGAAATTGTTGGTATTGCCGGAGTTGTGATTGTTTCCTCCGGGCTTCATATTACCTCCGCTATGGTTCGGGTAGCTTGGGCGAGAATTTGGGGGTCGGTTGTTCCTTGGTGCATATCCTGGTGAGGGGCTGGGACGGTACTTCTGGTGACTACTGGATCCAGACTGCTGCATCATATGACGCTTGCGGTTGTCGTTTGCCTAGTTAATCTTCCCTTCCATCTGAATGGCAGAGTCGACTAGCTCTTCGAGATCATCAAAACGGATGTTGACGAGGACAGTCTGCATCTCATCATGCAGTCCATTTAAGAATCTCTGCTTCTTCTTGGCTTCCGTGTTGATCTCATCCGGTGCATATCTGCTTCCTTGCTTCAATTCGTGGAATTCATCTCTCATCCTGTTGACAAGACCTTGCGGCACGTGGGTGCGACTGAACTTGACCTTGAATGCTTCCCTGTTCATCCCTTGACCATGGTTCATATTGCGGATGCTATTCCACCAAGCTCTTGCATCTCCCGCCAGATAGTGGGTGGCGAAGAGAACTTTCTCATTCTCATCAACTCTAGCAACCTCTAAGTTGTTTTCCATGGTCTGTAACCAGTCATCAGCATCTAATGCATTCTCAGATTGGTTGAAGATTGGGGGATTTGTGTTCTAAATTTTTTTGAGTTTGGATCCTTCGTGATCCTGATTTCCATGTCCTTGGTTGTTGAGAGCCATTTGGGTGATCTGCTGCAATGTTGCTAAGTTGGCTTGACGCTCGGCCCTTCTTGCTTCACGGTCCATGATGAGATTCTGCAAGATCTGCAACATTGGGTCCTGCGACGAGCTGCTGCCTCCTTGGTTTCCATGAGTCATCTGAAGATTGAGATAGCTATAGGGGTAAGAGGGAAATTCTAAGGTTCATGGTTTTGGGTTTTTCAAATCCAAAACTTTGAGTTAGACTCAGGTTTTTCAACTAACTTCTTTTTCATTCATGCAAGCAAGCACACGATACAACATACACCACAACAATCAAGGGGAAAACAGATGGTTTGATGAACCATTCTGCAAGCTACGATACAATGAGATGATACATCTCATGCTACGACAGTGCTCTAATGCATCTACTCATCATCGATGAAGTCGGAGTCTTCATCATCAGTGTAGAAGTCCACAACATCCTCCTCCAGCAAGTCATCATCGTTGCTGAGGTAAGAATCCATATCTCCCTGGATGTCTTCACCCTCATCTTCTTCTTCCTTTGCGGCAAGCTAAGCTTCCTGCTCCTTGACGGTCTTCTTGAGGTCGGCCACCTTCTTGCGAAGACGGGCGATGGTGCGATCCTTCTTTGCACGCTAGCGACGAAGAGAATGGCGATCTTGGACGAGCAGTGCGAAAGTCTGGGCCTTTTGGTCGGCAATGGCACGGTTCTGGTTGGCTAACTCCCTGGCATTATCCAGTTCCTGTTGTCTGTCATGAAGCAAGAAGTCAAGGTTCTCCACTTGACGCATCAACTCTGGGTGACTTGGCATCTCCATGGGCATTCCCATGAAGTCACGTCTTGTATAGTGAGCAAAACGGGTTCCTTTTATCTTGTTGACGCTAAGGGCACATAGACGTGCGAGAGCTTCATGCATTGCCCTGGCTAATCCATCTAGCCAGTTGTTCTCTCTCACGGAGAACTGAATTCTCCCGGAAGTTGGTGCTTCGATGCTTCCTTGAAGATCCGCGGTGACTAGCCACTATAGGTCTCCTCCTGGGGGTCCTGGAAGTTGAGCTCCAAGAAACTCCGGATGTGGGCATCCCAGTAACTCCGACAGCGAATCCAGATCCCTCTTGAAGATTAGCTGACCTCCGTTTCCTAACTGGTAAAACTTACTGAACTGAGTCTCCATCTACAAGAATTAAGGATGAGGGAGTTAGTGAAGTGATCAAGTGTGTCAAATTTTAAGTAGTAATGTAAGAATTTTGAGGAACATGAATTTTTGAGAAAGAATGAGTTCACAAGGGTAAGAGAGGAAATAGTTTTTCATAAATACTCACTTTGGTTTTGAAGCTAAGTTTTTGGTTTGGACGTCCATTCTAACTAGGATATCCTATGGTCAGGATGGCTCTGATACCAACTTGTCAACACACGGATTTTTAATCCCAGATGCACGTTATGCCATACCTCGCAATCCCAGGATTACCATTTTTGCGAGACATAACGGATTGGATATCACAGTACATCATCCATTACAAACCATACATAAGGTTTTACACAAATAAGGATCTCATGATCTAGTCTATAATACAACAAGCAGCGTAATTAAAAGATAAGCGTAGCAGTGGGGTCCATCTTCAGGGGAACAGGCAATGCTGACGAAGGCAGATAGTCCTAGTTATCATAGCCGTCCTGCTGACCATCATCTTGATAATCTCCTTCATAGTCTGGCCATGATAATAGCCAGGGACAAAAGCCATGAGTACTCTTAAGTACTCGCAAACTACTACTAACAAGGAGTATAATTCTAAGCTAAAGTGCCAGAGCTAAGTTTAACTATAAAGTTAAGTTTGAAACCTAAGCTGAGTTCTGAAGCAAAGAAAGATAAAGTAAAGTTCTAGAATCAGTTAAGTTGGGAAGCTATTGTCATCCACACAACCCTGTTGTGGTCAAGTCAAAGTTCATTATTCATTTCAAGTTATTTAGAAAACATCTGACGACGAAACAGTATGGCCATTCCAACTGTCCATAACCGCGGACGCGGCTATTCGAATAGTTTGACACTCTGCAGAGGTGGTACACTTTCACCACAAGATTGGATACATCTGTCAAGGATAACCCTGAATCATCATACTTAATATGCAGATAATCAAACATAACCTTCCCTTTACACACCCTAGTACAAGCACCTCTCCTATGAGCATGGCCTCCCAACCATGACCATCAGTCATCTTGGGCACTGCATAGGTGGACAACATTGAGAGGTAGCCTCGGCTCAAACCTCTCCCGTGAGGGAACTAATACTAATGCATATAAATTTCTAGCTAAGCCTTACCCAATTCAGGTAATGTGGTTGTACGGTAAATTTGGAATGGTATCGCATCCGAATCCAACCATCAGTTTTATAAAAGGGTTAAGGCTCATGCCTCATCATTTTCATCATCATAAACCAGTTGTGTTTCTCAACATGTGTCAAAACATCTCAATAGAATGACTCATCATTCCAAGGTTTTCACAATTCATTTTCACCATGTGTTCCCATCCAAAGTGACTCAAGTTTTTGATCTACTCCAAAAGACTAAGTTAAGAGTGTTCACTAAGGTGGAAGGATGGGATCAATCTCATGCCATAGAATGACATCTAAAGGTTTCTAAGTAGGTCAAGTTTTATACTTTTTATGCTACCTTCAAACAAGTCAAGAACTTTGCATACTAAGGGGAGTAAAACTTGTAAGTAAGGCTTGGGGTACTAATAGTTAAAAAGGTGTGTGATCAAAGCATGCCTAAAGCATCCTTTCTCATTCATCTAGCTTAATTCTAGATTGCTAACAATAGCTTGCCTTGGTTGGTGCAGTGGTTGAAGTTTTCTTCTTCTTCTTCTTCTTGGTAGAACTCCTCCTCCTCGTAAGCTTGGTCGGTACTATCTTCTATAAATACATAGGGAGTGCACAATCACCAAAAAATGCTTAACTAGGCTAAGTAGCATTCTAAAACACACAATTGCTGATCTATTATCATCACAAGCATCACAAGTTTAATTTCAATAGTTTCATCCTTTTTATTTTAGAAAAGTAATTTCTACTCATTGACATATTAACTAAAATTTAATATTCACCACCAAAATATGGGATCATGTGGACACATGTCCTCACCACATATTCTAACATGTGGGAATGAGATTTTAATGGTTGGATCAATATTACTTTAGTTTAAGTTTATTATTTAATGATTTAAAGTTACTAGAAATGCCTATATAGCATTATGTTGGTACTAGTCCAAAGTTAGATAGATATGATGAAATGTGATTTTTGAGAGTTGGAATCAACTCAAGCTAACTTGGTTGATTTTATAAAAATGTTGCAAGTTGCAAAAGCTTCTTTCTTCTTATTTTTATTAGGAGAGATCTATAACTCTAATTGAATTAAATCCAACGGGCTTGTATAGATCATTTTAATACCTTTCAGACAAAATTGGTTTCATGCAATTTGGATTTCTAAAACTCTCTGAATTGATTTTCAAACTAGGGGACAGAAACTAGATTCAAACTAAAAAGAAAAATCCAGATTTGAATCGATGGGCTAGCGCGGGAAAAAGAATGGGCCGGCCTAGTGGCACTCCGTGGTGCGGGGCTCAGCTGACAGGGGGTCCCGTGTGTCAGTGGCACTTAAAACGCGAAATGGTACGCGCGCTGTGGGCCGTAAGATTAGAAGCGAGATCAACGGCTGAGGGTCGTCGTCGACGACGAACAGGTCGCCGGCGAGCTCGAACCCTAGCGGCTCGGTGGGGGTCTGCCAGGGGCGTACCAGGGCTCCAGCGGGGTTGGCGAGGTGGGCAAACAACGTGGAAGACGACGGCGAGGCGAGGCGCGATTGCGGTGGAGCTTGGTGTGGTCGCAATCAACGGCGCCCTTCTCCTCCTGCCGCGGCTGCTCCGGCTCCAATTCCGGCGAGCTGCTGCTCCACTTGCTCCGGCTAGAGGTGGGTGAGGTTCAGAGAGGTGAGGGGAGTGGAATGGTGTGGAGATAAGAGGCTGGGGAGGGCTCCTTTGATAGGCCCGACGGTGAGACCGAGCGGGATGGGCAGGCGACTCCGGCGATAAGGCTACAGCGGGGTAGAGGCATGGCTGGGGGTGGCGATCGATGGGCGGTTCCCTGGCGGTGCTCTAGAACTTAAATACGATCGTAGGGGCGGTGGCACGCTGTCTGGGAAAGGTGGCGCTCTGCGCGGCCAAAGCGGCGGTGTCCACGGCGAGCGGTGGCTGTGAGGCTTTGGGCGGCGAACGGGGATGTCTCGGGTGTTCTCTAGGTTGAGGTGGAGCGGCAGGCGCGGGCTGGTGCCAAGGGATGGTCTGTGCAAGCGGGGACAGGGCATGCTCTAGGGGCGGCGTTGGATGGTGCGGTGGCACTTGGAGCGGCTTGTCCTTGGTGGTCCACTGCACGGCTGGGCTCAGGCAAGGGACAGGGGGTGGCGGTGAGGTGTGAGATACCTCCTAGACATGGAGAGAGCAAGAGGGGTGGTCTGCTGCGGTGAGGGCAAGGTTGGCCGGCGAGAGGCGGCTCGGTATGGCATGGCCATGCCACTAGGGGCTAGGGGAGATGCTGATTAGGCTCTAGTTAGATCAAGAGGGGACAAGGGGATTAAATGGGGATCAATTGGGGGCAAAACCCTGTAGTAAACAGTGAGCTAGTATTAGAGGTGATATTATGCATGCCAAGTGTTTGATGAAATGGCCGCATGAAAGAAAGTTTTGAATTTTGGTTTCAAAATTTTTGAGTGATCTCCACTAGTGATAGGTAGTCTCTGGTTGCAAGGGTTTTGAAAATGGAGCTCAAATAGATGGTTTTTGAAATAAATGCATTAGATTCAATTTTAAATTGTCATTTAAAATAGTTAACAGAATGTTTTTAGCAGATCCAAAGGTGGGCCTTGGTACCTCATTATGTTTATTAGCAAGGGGTGCAAAGATCAAGAATTGTTTCTGTTAAGTTTTGAGTACTAGGGATAGCCAAAGTAGGCATGGGAGTTAAATTTGCCAAAATGACCATTCCTCCTTTTTAATTCTTTTTGATTTGATTTTCTTTAGGAAAAGTTTGGGAATGATGTAGATGATGTTTAAATCACCTAAGAAACATTTTACAAGCATTGGATCATTCGATCATGGCAATTCAAACAACTCCTATTTTAAATGCACACATATGAATGCTTTCATATTAAATTTGAAAAAGTTTTTGTTAACCCTATTTTTGGATGATTTGATCTTGATAAGCTTAGATTGAAGTTTTGGGATGTTACAGAGCACGACAATGTTGTAATGACACGCGTAAAGCAATATCTTACGATAATTATTAGAAAAGGCTGTGGCATAATCTCTACTACTTCTAAGCATCCATTTTATCAATCATTTTCATTCAAGGGTACTATCGAGTCTTTTTATATTAAGCTCAAATGGGATGGAGTAGTTCTAAAATCAAATTCTTTGGGCTAAACATGGACTCAAGTCATCTTTCGAATGCTTTTTCTTGTTGTAAAAATGTAGGAAGTATTTTTAACCCAGTCCATTGCTCATTGTTTCAAAGCTAAAAAGGGGACACTAGCAAAGGAATAGAATTTATACGATAACAAACTAAGTGGGGAGTGACTCCAGTGCAAGTGAGTAATTAATTGTAGAATCAATTTAAGGTTGTAGAAAGGGTGATGAAAGGAATGTGATACCTCCTCTTGCTTGCTTCATTCTCGTATTTGAGTCAAACCCCCTTTGTAATTCCATATTGCCAAGTCACCTGAAATTGAGCAATATCCAAGAGAAACAAAGAAACGAACTTGCAATAAAAGTTACAACTAATTATTATTTTTTGGTTTAGGAATGCAAACTAAAAATAAACATGCAATTTCGAAGAAATAAATCAAAATAAGAAATAAAAACATGAGTGCAAGGTTTGGAGGTTTTCAAACCTCCCCCAAGGTTAGGCTATTGCTAGCCTTAGTTGTTGCCGTCATTCGGCAGCTGGTGCGGATACTGCTGGTAGTAGTCGGGGAAGTGGCACATGAAGTGACTGAAGTTGTGAGTCAAGGCACTCACATCTTCATTCACTACTTGAAGAGTGTGGTCAATCTCCCCAATGCACTGGTTGAGCTGTTGGAATTCTTGATAGGGGACGTAGATGTACCCCTGCTGCGGATGGTTGGGCCACGGGTCCCAAGCTCCCCCTTGCTGCTGCTACTGTCCCTCCCAAGCAGGGTTGTATCACTGCTCATCCTCATGCTCCTGCTCATCCTACTACCCTCCTTCTTCATCTTCCTCTTGATCAGGCTGATGTTCGGCCATGATCTCAATCACTTGGTCCTTGGTGAGGATCCAAGTGTCCTTCTCCATAATCGAGAAGGCTTGGGGACAGGGTAATGGAACCTGCTCACCATGCCCATCACCAGGATAACCAAATTGATATGCTCGGAGCCTCCGGTTAGCTTGGTAAACACCAAGGAAGCCACAAGCAGTTAAATATTTGACGTCCATAAGCTTGGAACCATCAAAAGATTGCATAATAGGTAATGTAATATTTAATGCATGGGCAAGGTGGGTTACTAATCCACCAATGTGAATATCACATTTTGTCTTGTTGCTTTGGTGGCGAAACTGCTAGATGAGTAGAGCCGCAGGATTGGGGACTTGCGGTGTAGTGGGAAAGAGAGCCTTGGTGATCATTGCCATGTTCGCATTAGCCATTGAACCGGTATCACCTCTTCCCAATAGTGTGTTGGCGAGGAACAAGGCATAGTAGCACATCATTGGGTTCTAAATAGTGGACATCTTCTTCTGGTAGAAGTTGGTGCCACCATTAACAGAAATATCCTCCCAAGTTTCTCTGCTTGTGACACTATAGAGGTTAGTAATAGTTGGCTCCCCAACATGAGGGAAACCGAAAGCATCACAAAATTATTCAAAAGTTATTTCATAGTGCTAGCAATTCATGGTGAAGTTTATCGTGCACACATTACCTTTCTCCCTATGGTTGTCGTAGAAGGAGGCAAGGAACTCATAGGTAAGCTCGGTGTAGGTGTCGTGGCATGTGTAGCCAAGTACTGTTAGCCCGACCTTGTTACACATGAGATCAAAGTCCGCCTTCAACCCCGCCGCGGTGAGAAATCTATGGTCGGCCCAACGTGTGGGGAGCACCCTCCTTGATGAAACCATGGCCAACTTGGGGTTGCGCCTGTCTCGGGACCCCGAGCCCTCACCATGTTGGCGCTTTCTCTTACGAAATATGTTACTGATTTTGTTCATCTTGATGCACGATCTGTTGATTCCCCCACTAAAATGAACGAAATCCGCGAATAATCAAAAGTTCTAGGTGGGTTTTGAGAGATTTGGAGATAATATGAGAGAAATAATGAATAGGGAGAAGAGGCCTAATGTCACATACCAAAATTTTCCAAATTTTGGAATGTGAAATTTTTTAATCAAAATGAAGAACCAAGTTCTTTGAAATTCAGAAGGAACAAAAACTTTTGGAACATTTAAATATAATGCCTCCAAACCCAAGCCAAACAAAATGATTTTTGTTTGTGAATTGGTGTGCATGTTTTAAAATCCCAAATCATGAAGCATGCATGAGTATCTTGCCTTGGTTGCATTTTAAAAACCTAAGAGAAGTGAAAAATATCTCAAACCCTAAAACTCTAAGTATTTGTTAACACTAAGAACAACATAATACTTTGGATATACTCCATATGTATATTAAACAAAAGAACTCCTATGAGGGCTAAAAAGATAAAGGAAAAAAATAATAAAATAATAGAAATTGGTGTCATCCAATTTGGAGCCATGGATAAAAAGTTATGAATTATTTTGAGAATATATTTAATAAAGGCAATATTAGCTATTAAAACCAAAGTGAATAAATTTGGTTAGAAAATTTTGAGTTGGAAAGTAAATGTGTTCTATAATGCCCTAAAAACCTAATTTGAGTTTTACAAATTTTTAGAAATTTGTTTGATTCAAATTGGATCATTAAATCAAAAGATATTTAAGAAAACAGAAGAAGAAAAAGAAAAATTGTAGAAAAAAAAACAGAAGCAACAGCTCGGCCCAAACCCTAGCCCACTAAGCCCACCCGACACTCCCCTCTCCCCTTCTCTGTCTTTCCTCACCCCCTCGTTTCTACCCCTCCCGCTGACAGGTCGACCCCACCTCCATGTCACCCGCCACCTCAGCTTCTTCCACGCGAACGGCCGGCAGCCCTCCTCTCCTCTGCCGTTACCAAGTCCGGCCGAATTCGGGCGTTTCCGCGAATTAATCTCCACTTTGACGACACCCTCTTAATCCTCACTCCCTCCTCTTCGTTTTCCGCTCAGACGCCACCCCCAGAGAGTCCCCAGGCTCTCCAATTACGAGCTCGGACCGCCGCTCACCGACGGTATCCCGGTGACAATTCCGGTGAACCCCCGCCGTTAGGCGTCCTCCCCTCTGCCCTATCATCTTCACCATGTCCTAACGCACCGATTAACTAAGCCACACGCTCTCTCTTGCTCCAGGTCGACGACTCGGACCAAGTCCGGCGAACTCCCTCTGCCGCCACCGTCCGATGGTTTTTCCGGTAAGGTCAAGGCTCCCGCCGCTCCTTTTTGGCTACTACTAGACCATGCTGGACCAGGCGCACTTCACTAACCCTTTTGCTTGTCCGCTCGAGTACCAGATCGACGCCACCGTCTCGAGGCCGTGACCTCCGCCGTCGACGCCACTCCGGCGAGGAATACCGAGCGCAGCAGAGCTCCCCTCACTTCCCCGCGACCACCAACCAGACCGCCGAGACCTCCGCGGGCCCTCGGTAAGTTCACCTTTCCCCCTACGCCTCTAGAACCATCGGAACACCACGAGGCCGACGTGCCGCCGCCGTGCGTCGTCGCTAGCACCGCCAGTCTCCAGCGAGATGCTTAGTAGCCGTTCGATCAGATCCTAGCGGTTAAGATTAGACCACTTAAACGAAAGGGTACGGCTGATCTGATCCGTCCAACGTCACTTAAATCCAACGGCTGCAGAGGTCGATCCGACCGAACCGGTATCAGCCAATCGGATAGCGCCACGTCGCTAGACTATTTTGTTTAAATAGAAAAATAGACAGATTTATATTAAACTTAGAAATTCAATAACTTTTGATCCACAAATCAGAAAAATACAAATTTGGTGTCTATGGATTCAGAAAAATAAGACCTTTAATATAGAGGCCTTGTTTCACACTTTAGCTTCTGTAAAATAGAAGTTTTAGGTAGAACCTTTTTAGGAGTATTTTACCCAAAAAATTGTTTTGTAAATTATTTTTGGGTGAATCTTTTTGCAATGGATTGAAAATTGAACCCTCTGTCCAGTAAGACCAAAATATAGATTTGGTTGGCTATGCCTAATAGCATGGAATTTATTTAGTGAGTCTAGCCTTTCCAAATGATAGAAATCATTGCTAATTATTACAATTGCACAAATGGTTGCATTTGTAACTTTGCAATTATAAAATGTTCAGAAAGCACTTAGTAGTGTTCAAAACCTTTGTTGTAGCAATTTGTGCAATAAAAATTGCCTTCTTGCATGCTTGCATATTTTGCATGATTTTTGTATTGCCATTAGTGTTGACTTTAATGACCAACTATACAGACGGAATATCATCTCCGGTCATATAGTTACGACCATATAGATACAAACATCAAAAATGGAAAGTGTCTGAGAGTTCAACAACCAACTATACGACCGAAATATCATCTCCGATCGTATAGTTGCGACCATATAGATACAGACATCAAAAATCGAAAGTGTCTAAGAGTTCAACAACCAAATATACGGCCGGATTTTTATCTCCGGTCGTATAGTTGGACCCGTATAGGTCCAAACATCAAAAAAAATCACGAAGAAGATACAGAGGGTTTAACAACCAACTATACGGCGGGAGATTTTCTTCAGTCGTATAGTTGTGTCTGTATAGTTGGTAAAAACCTCCAGAAACTTCAAAAAAACATGAGGAATTCAATGGAAAAAATTTCAGAAGTAAAATCTATGAAAACAAATCACTTATTTGAGTAAGAACACTTACCTTGAACTTATCGTTTACTTATTCGGGGATGACAAGATCCTCCAACAACAAAGACTTCTTATCTTTTGGAGGAATTGACCTTAGTTCATTGAATAATTATCGTAAGCGAAAATCACCAGGACTAAAGTTCCCCTCAATAAGATTGGTGTCTTGCTGGGAAAATATGGACACTGCATCCAACATCTTTATTTCTTGCCTCTGCATAATCTGCAACTCAATTTCTTGAAGTAAAAGAATCCAATAGATCAGTCTTGGCTTATGGTTTTTCCTCTCAAGGAGTTCTTTTAAACCATCACGATCCGTATGAACTCTTACTTTTGCATCAACTATATAAGAACGAAATTTATCGCAAGATAAAAATACAGCAAAAAGTTCCCTTTCTTCCTTAGGATAATTCTTTTGTGCACAATTAAGAGTTCTACTAGCATGATGTATAATATTAAATCTACGGCCTATGTGTTGTCCTAGAGTTACTCCTACAGCATCATCACTAGCTTCACATATTAAGTCAAAAGTCAGATCCGAGATAGGTGGTTTAATGATAGGAGCACGGGATAAAGCATTTTTAAGTTTATCATAGTCTATAAGACATTTATCATCAAAATTAAATCTTACTCCCTTTTGCAGGAGGTTAGTCAAAGGTTTAGATATTCCAGAGAAATTTCTAATGAACCTTTTATAAAAACCCACATGACTAAGGAAACTTCTTATACCTTTAATATCCCTAGGTTGTGGCATTGTTTCTATGACCTCAACCTTAGCTCTATCCATTTCAATTCCCTTACCTGATACCTTATGTCCAAGGACTATACCTTCTTTGACCATAAAATGGCACTTCTCCAAGTTTATAACAAGATTGGTCTCTTCGAAACATTGCAAAACTCTTTTGAGATTATCCAAGCAACTAGTAAACGAAGTTCCATAGACAAAAAAGTCATCCATAAATACTTCCATTATCAGTTCTATAAAATCTACAAAAATAGCAGTCATGCATCTTTGAAAAGTAGCTGGAGCATTACATAAACCAAAAGGCATATGTCGGTAAGCATGTCAACCATAAGGACTGATAAAAGTTGTTTTAAGTTGGTCATCAGGATGAACAACTATTTGAGAAAAACCAGAGTATCCGTCCAAGTACCATAAATGAGTGTGGTTCGCCAACCTCTCTAAAGTTTGATCTATGAACGGTAAAGGATAGTGATCTTTTCTAGTTTCTTTATTCAATTTTCTGAAGTCTATGCATATCATCTGCCCAACAATAGTTCTAGTAGGTATCAATTCATTGTTTTCATTGGGAACATTAGTAAAACCACCCTTCTTAGGGACACAATGAACATGACTTACTCATTCACTTTCTTTAACATGATAGATTATACCTATATCCAGTAGGCGTACAATTTCTTTTCTTTCCACGTCCTTCATTTTGGGCTTCAGTCTTCTATTAAATTCAGCAACTGGTTTAGCACCTTCTTCCATGAATATTCAATGGACGGTTATCATGGGACTAATGCCCTTCAAATCATCCATTGAGTACCCAAAGGACTTGCGATGCTCCCTAAGTATTTTCATGAGTTGTTCTTCTTCTCCTAAAAGTTTAGCACTAAAGATAACAGGAAATTTATTTGTATCATCTAAAAATCTATATTTGAGATTATCTGGTTGAGTCTTCAACTTTGGGGGTGGTAATTCTTCGTCCCCTCTCTTTTCTGGCTCTTCGAAAGCCTCATTAATTGGAGGCCCTATAATGGGAAGTGAATTGAATTCATCTTCTAGTTCTTCTAGGGACTTGTCCTCCATAACTATTTCTCCATAATTTAAGTCTTCATTTGTTTCTACTTTTTGATCTCTAAAGAAGAGAGCTGCCATTTCCACAATAGTTTTATATTTCTCTTCTTCTTAAATATGTGGAGGTCTGTCTTTAAATTTGGAAAAGTGAAATTCTTTTTCCGCTTCCCCAAGCTTAAGAGACACAATCTCCTTTTTGAAATCAACTTTGGCACCTACATCACTCAGAAAGTTCCTTCCAAATATAATTGGGCAAAGAGTGTCAGCTGGCATATCAACAACTACAAAATCGATACGAAAACTTTTATTGCCAATTGTGAGAGTTGCATCTTCAAATACTCCCATTGGAATTATAAGAGTTTTATTGGCTAACATGATTGTCATGTCAGTACTATTAATTGTAGTTGGTTCTATTTCTCCTTTTATTTCTAAATAGAAATCATAAGATATAACATTAACTTCGGTGCCAAGATTGCATAAACCATAATGCAAGATTTCCTTAAATATGCAGGGAAGAATAGGCTTACCCACATCTTTTACCTTTGTTTTACCTTCAACCAATACGGAAGTATCTTCATCAAGTTCAACTATGTTATAATGTGCATACATGGCCATAATTGCTTCCTTGGTTAACTCTTCATCTTTAGTTTCTTCCAGATGTTCCATGACTTCTGGAATACTTTCCTCTTCCTTCTTCTCATGTACTGCTTTGACCTGTTCATATTCAAAGATATGCTTCTATGCAGTGTTAGGGAAAGGTATCTCATATGTTGGTTCTAGGGAGGCCAATGTTGCTTTAACTTCTCTTTTCTTCTCAGGTTTAGGTGGCGGATCATACTTGACAAAACCCTCTTTTGGAGCTTTGATGTGTTCTCTAAAAGCTTTAACAACAACACAAGATCTGAATCCAAATAAAGTTCCTTAGATAATTCTTTAACATGGCCCTTTTTATTATAGTCATGAATATAATCATGATATATTTCTATGCCTCCTTCGCTTCCTAGACCAAAATTCCATGAAACTCTATGATCGCGAATTCTATTAAGTAAAGCCCAAGCTTTAGTTATAGGAAGATTCATAAAGGCTCCCCTTCCGCGAAAGATTCTAGTTCAATTTCATTAGGTTCAATTAAACCGCCATAAAAGATATGCAATAAATACCATTCAGACAAATCATGATGAGGACATAGATTAAGTAAGTCTTTAAATATGATATAAGCTCTTACTAATACTTCATTAGGATGGTTCCTCCAAGTCATTATAAGACGCCTAATTCCAAAAGATTTTGATAATGGGTAATATTTTTCTAGAAACTCACAAGCTAAATTACCCCAAGTAGTAGCGGCTTCTGGGGGTTGAGATCTATACCATGAGAGAGTTGTACTAGTCAAAGTCTGACTAAAAAGTTTAACCCTTACCTCATTAGCAGTATATCCCATCAACTGAAAAGTGCCACATATATCTTTGAAGCATGCAATGTGCTCATATGGATTAGGATCTTCTTCATCCCTAGTAAATTGCTTCTTGTGTAGAATACCAAGTAATAGAGGATTTATTTCAAACCCCCTTGTCTTCTCATTGGAGTTGTCTCTTTTATAAATATCATAGGGCTTCACAAAGTGGCTGAGTGGGTTAACACTAGTCATATGCTCAAACTCCATCATGTTGGTGGAAACCTGTAACTCAAAACTAAACTTAGTAACACAAAAATAAATAAGCAAAAACTAAAAGACCTCTAGCGCTTAGCTCCCCGGCAACGGCGCCAGAAAATAGCTTGATGATTGCAAGTGCACAGATCGTTTGTAGCTAGTTTCAAAATAAAGATATCGATTCCACAGGGAGCAGGAGTCTAAAGTCTAATAACTCTTGAAATAAATACTACAATAGAAATGCTAAATAAAGTTCTAAGTGACAAGATAAAATGCGAGTATTGCGTAAAAAGGTGTTTTTGGGTTTTTGGTATAAGAGCAACAATTAGTAAAGTAAAACAACTGAACAAAGAAAGTAAGTATCGCGTATGTAAGGGATTGGAACGGCAATAGGGAAAAAGTGTTCTCAGGGAGTAGCGGATACACCACTAGCATTATAAAGAACTAAGGTAAAGATTATTATTATGAACATTCTCAACTATGTATGTGTGGGAGGAACTCCGTATTTGGACAAATAGGAAGCAACCACTGCTCACATCATCCTCATAACTACAACAGTCAGCAATCGACATCTATCAAATTACTTTGCTATTAAGGGACGTAATCCCGTAGAACATATCCCATGGCATGGATAGTGTTCCGTGAGTTTCCTCGGTTCCCAAGTTGATATGTAAGGGGTGCCAACAGCTTTATAGTCACTCTAAGTGCTAACACACCTCCGTCTACCAACATTAGTTCCCTCCATCAAGTCCCCATGAGAGGCAAATATTGAGAGGTCGACTTCTCTCAACATCAAGATGAAGACAATCTAACACATGGTCACAATAATGAATATCATAATAAACTTTATCTTATTTCAATCTCATACTAGGGTTTCTCCATCTCCCCAAGAACTAAAGATCTACTCAGACATGGAGGCAATCAACATCATGGAAATAACAATGGAATCTATCGTAGATGGATAGTACTTGTATAAATCTACAACGAGTACGGAAATTACAACAAGATCTAGACAAGATTTAGATGGGATGGATGGAGATGGTGGTGATGCAGCGGTTGATGGTGAAGATCGATGCCTTAGCCTCCCGGATCTGCACAGGGCGAAGATGGATACCCGTTGGACAAGTTCCCCCTCTAGATGCCTTCCGGAGGTGAGGTTTCGATGATTTCTGGTTGTTCTGTATGTCGTCTCCCCGATCCAGTTGCACGGGGTGAAACTATTTGAGGAGGCGGTGGTGGCGCCAACTATACGGAGAGAACTATATGGCCGGAAAATTTATTCCCGCCGTATAGTTTGTCGTTAAACCGTCTGTGTGCCTTGATCGCTTCGGGTTTTCTTCTGGTATTATTGATATTTTCCAAATAATCGATTTACGTTGTTTTTGACTCCTTTTCTCCTCAGTACAACTGCTCCAAGAATTGTATCCATCAGCTATCCTGATCCTAGTGAAAACAGACATAAAATGTGTGTGCGAGCGTCGTAAAATACCAAGATCCTACATCTACAATGCAAAATAATAATGTAAAACATGATTCAAATATGCACTCATCAAGGGGTCCTCACAGAGCGTGTTTAGAGAGGTGGGGGGAGGCAGTGAGTTGGTGGGTACGAGGTAACACAACTTACCCAGGTTTAAGTCCCACAACGGTGGCGGAACTCTACTCCTGCTATAAATCTCTATAATGGAAATACGCCGAGTTATAGAGATTGGTTCACTATGCGAGGGTGTTATGAATCATACCCTAAAGGCTCCCATAGGTCCGGCTTATAAAGGCACCAGAACCTACGGTTATAGGGAAAGGACCTTGCCGGACAAGTTATAGAGTCCTACACTAAACTAACTAGTCTTTGTGTCTTGTACTCCAAGGCTCCGAGTATGTCGGTGAGTCCCACATAGCCTTCCTATATCCGGCATGGGCCTCCCTTCTGGATACGTCTAACTGCGCCGCCCAGTAGGCCATGGGTCGTGCTACCAACTATGGGCCACTCGGGTTAGCCGGATTAAAGACATGCAATACTGATACCCATTTAGCATATCCCCAAAGGTATCCCCCAGAGGACTTTGAGATCTTGTGTCATCTTGCCTTTCAATCTTGAATGTTCTGTCTAGATGATCTTCTCCCAAAGAACCCCGCAATCTTCTCTGTCTTTGTAATGTAGCCGGAGATTCTTCAAGTCCTGTCTTCTGGAGTCGAATAACTTCCGCCTTCCATGGAATCTTTGAATGTGACCCTTCCACTACAACGGTCAGAAGGATGGCATAGGCTACATCCTACGCTACCTCGAAACTCACATATAGCAGTGAATTAATCATTAGTTATTTTCACGCGTGCAAAATCCGAAACATTAAGTGGAAAATCAGGGGACGTGGTGAAATTACCGTGCACGTTCATCCACACGTTGGCAATGTTGTGTTTGTTAGATCTTTTTGCACGAATCTTGATGTTGGGTTCTATAAATATTTACTGCGGCTTAGGCATTTTTCTTTACCTGCATTCTCCCATGCGTCTTCTTCTTCCTCCTGGCGCACGACCGTTCGAGCTCCCTCAGCGGAAAACTGTAGCTAGATTATTTTCTCCCCCAAATCTCTATTCATCCATGCAATGGCCTCTAGTAGTAGCACACCTTCAACAACAGTGGTCCCTGAGGCTACGATCGAGCCTTCGTGGGGGTGTTTCCATCCCACTAGAGGGAAAGGTGCTCCCGGTCTCCGGTGTGGTGGAATCCACCGGCAGCGACCAGAAATGGGCGGCACCAGATGCTGTAGAAGAATATGCTGACAACCATAAGGGGGAGTGGAGGGGCTCTGATCTCTCTGTGGAATAGCTCCAAGAACTTATCGCAGAAGGCTATCTTCCTGCGACGGAGGGCCTGACCTGGTGGCCGGTGCCAGCCAACGAGGGGGGCCCTTCTCCCCAAGCCGAAGAGAAGGTCTACCTCAAGTCTCAGCTGGTGTATGGCGTAATCTTGCCAGTCTTCGACTTCTTCCTCAAGATCCTCCGGCACTTCCGGGTACTTCCCCACAACCTCTCTCCCAACAGCATCCTTGTACTCAGCAATTTCATAGCCTTATGCGAAGGATACCTAGGAATCAAGCCTAGGTTATATATGTTTATTTATTTCTTCACCATCAAGAGAGAGTCCGTAGAATCCAAGGATGAGCTGCGGATTTGCAGAATAATTAGTTTTAAGATCCACCCTCATCGGTAATTCCCCGACATCATCGGGAATGATTCCTGCAAGAACTGGCAGCGAACGTACTTCTATGGACTAGATATCCCTCTGGCTGGCCACCAAGACTCATACCCCGACTTTGGCAATGGAGCCGCCACCGAGGCCAGCACCTGTAGATCCCAAGGCCCCCTCCTGTCCGATGACGAAGCCTCTCATGCCGTAAGGCGGATCGAGTGGTTGGTAGATGGAGGACTGACCGGCTTGGACCTAGCCATGTGCTGGTTCACGAGGCGGATCCAACCCCAATAACACCGTGTCGAGCTTATGCATAAGTACTCCAATGATATAAAAGATCCTATGCGGATATCCGAGGACAACTTCTCCAACGACTCCATCAAGCTCTGGCTTAAAGACATCATCAAGGTGAAAGACAGGAAGTATGACTTCAAGATCACCTTTGAAATGTTTGAATGCGGCAAGTGCATAGAGGTAACTATTCTTTCTTTGTTGCTCGTTATACATATATACTCTAAGTTCTTCCATCTTGGACGCGTTACTCATCTGACTTGCTGTTTGATCTTATCAGTTGGTGACCTTGGTGGAAGATCAGATGGCCTCCCAGGTCTATGATCCAAAGCTGAAATATATCCACATTGTGTCCGATGAAGATACTCCCAAGGATAAGCCAGTTCCGGCAGCACGAAAGCGGAATAGCTCCACCTCGGACACTGCTACCGAGGGCAAGAAGAAGAAAACGGAGAGTGGAGTCTCCAAAAAGTCTACTATCACTTTTTAGAGGCAGAGAAGAAGAAATCCACCGGCATCCCTTTAGTTAAGACTTCTGCCATAGTGTAAGTATATTCATTCTCCATCTATGTTTTGCTTTGCACCTATTCAATTCATGTACTAATACTATGTACGTTTCAGGAAGAAATCTGGTGTTGGTTTGAGGCGAACCTCCAAAGATGTTGGGGGTTCAAATAATATTTGCGACATGTTCTCCAAATTGTCTCCCGCTGCTGCTCCCCAGACTCCTACCGACAAGCCTACAACAGGTTCCACCGGAGCCTCGTCCCCCGTCATCCCTGAGACCTCTGCCATGGAGATATACATCAATCCGACTCTAGATGTCTCAGGTTCTTTTGACATGGATGTTGCTCCCAGTGTCTAGGTGACGCAGGAGAGCATTTCCTCCAAAGTGGTTGAAGTTCTAGATAAGGATGCCACTAAGAAAGGGAAGCATGCGATGGAGGGAGCGGAGGCGGAGGCCACAATAGAAACGGACGAGGCAGGACCTTCTATGACATCAACTACCATCATAACACAGCAGGTGGCCAAGGCTTCATCCATGCCTCTAGCTTCTACAACTCCCCTACCTCTAACTCCTCTCACTCTGAGCTTGGACGATCTCATCAAACAGGCAGATGCAGTTTACAATAATGCCCGGATCTTCCATAATGGATAAGCCCACTTGGCCAACAATCTAAGGGTCATTGTCATTCGAAGTGTCTAAACTTTACTTTTTTACTTTGTAATATATCCCACTGTAGAAAACCAACAGTTTTTGTCCTGAGTGCTCTAAAGAACTAAGTGTAGAACTTGATAGTGTAGCCCCCGAGTCTCTAGTTAGAATTTTTTTGACTAGATGCTCTAAGAGAGAACACATGTGGTTTAAAACCTGATACTATTGCCCCCAAGCATTTAGTTCAAACTGAGAAGTTCCAGCTAGATGCTCTAGAGAAACTAAGCATAATATCTCTTTGCAGAATGAGAATGCCTAGAGGCTGGCCGCCAATGAGAAGTATTCCAAGCTGCAGGATGCTCTAGAGATTGAAAAGGGTAAAACAGCCTTCCTAAAGGAACAAATCAAAAATAGCAAGCGTCTATTTTCCTCTAACATCTCCTTTCTTTTCTCATGGATCCATTTTCTCCGAATTATCATAATGATTTCCATGTTCCGTCTTACAGAGGCCATTGCCAAAGCCAAGAGCATCGTCGAGAAATCCAAGCATATCTAGGAGCTTGATGATGAAAATAAAATCTTGAAGAAAGACCTGGCTAATGTTGTCAAGGGCCATTAAGAGGCAATGAAGGCGATGCAAGAATCTTCTTACGCTGAGATGCAGTGCCTGAAGAATGAAATTGAACAGCTCAAGGAACGAAACCAAGCTACCAAAGAGCAGAATGATCGGAACCTTGAGGTGTACAAGAAACTTTAGAAGGAGCATCACATCTTGGTGGATACCTGCAAGTAAGATGAGATGAGCATCTTCGGTAACTTTCCTCCGCCTTTGTCAATTCTGTAATGTGGATACTTGTATTGTTACACTCATGACCCTTGTTTCTGACGAAAACACAGCCCCCATTGGTTTAACCAACATGGGTGAAGGTGCTCCGCATCCAAAGGAATGCATGATTCTTGTCGACGACTTCATCAACACTACCATCACTCAACCTAAGGACATAGCCCTGCCCCTGGACATCACCATCAAAGCGGCAGATTCTGCGGCCAAGTATTCGGAGATCCTACGCCGAGCCCCTGGGAAAATCAAGGACTAGAAGGCTTCTTGCGTCCGGGCTGGTGCGAGGATGGCCTTATCATTGGTTCGGACGCACTATGACAGGGCCGACATGGACTTGATAATGTCCGGCATGCCAAAGCTTGACGAGGAAGGGAATGAGATCGATAGCAATAATGATGTAGTGGCAAAGTCCCCTGTAGCAAAGCCATAAAAATATTGATGTATTAAATGTATCTCTCAGTATGTATGCGGAAAAACTTATTTGTTTGTAAGGTGGAAAACTTGGCTACAAGCCTCCTGCTACTTAACTAGATCCAGTATGTATATATTTTTTAAGCAAGTGCTAGCTTATCCATTATTCTGGTTCGTATGCTTGACCTTTCGTGAGACATAAAACCCTCAACACAGAACTATGCCCTCAGGTGATGATGCTTAATAGCACCATCAAGAACCTAAGAGGAAAATCGCCAACTTTGAGTGCCGAAAAGTCACTACTCCAGAATCCACATAAAAACATCAGAAAATGTGTAGACCAGAAAACTTAAGATAACGCCCGTAGGAGGAATTTTCACAATTGCAAATGCAAACTTGCGCATAAGGGGTTTATATGAATAAAAATGAACAACTAAAGGAGGTAAAACACTCAGAAAATGTGAGTGAACCAAATGCTTTGTTTCATCGATCATATAAAGTACTTATTACATAATATAGAATATGTTAAGTGTAAAAGGGACGTAGTTGTGCTATGTTCCATGGCCAATCTGTCTCCAGGAAATCATCATCGGAGTCACGTTGCTTGCACTTGCGCTTTTTTGGCCTATCTTTCAACTCGCGAATATCGACGAGGTAATAGGAAACATTGAGCAATGCTTTGCTTATGACAAACAGTCCTTCCCAAGACGGGGATAGTTTGTGTGATTTTTCCTGCTTGAGTCTAAGCACCAGATCCCCCTCTTTGAATGAGCGATGCCTAACGCAGCAACTATGGTAGCCACATAGCTTTTGTTGGTAGACGGTGGATCTCTGGCATGCCAGCACACGCTCTTCCTCTAGTAGGTCCATAGATAAGCGTCTAGATTCTTCAGCATCATCTTCATCATAAGCGGCGACTCTTGGTGCATAGTGGAGGATGTCGGGTGGTAGGACAGCTTCTGCTCCATAAACCATGAAGAGAGGGGTCAAACTGGTAGGTCTGTTGGGTGTTGTTTGTAAACTTCAGAATATAGATGGCAACTCCTCCGCCCAGGCTCCAGTTGCTCTATGTAGCGGTGCCTCTAAGCGTGGCTTGATTCCTTGCAGAATTAATCCATTGGCCCATTCAACTTGCCCATTTGACTGTGGATGTGCCACAAATGCTAGGTCAAGGAGGATGCCTTTTTCATGACAATACTCCTCAACTTCGCCGAGAGACAAGTTTCTTCCATTGTTGGTGATGATGCTATATGGGAGACCAAATCTCACCACCAAATCTTGGAAAAATTTTAGGGTTGTTGCCCCATCGATCTCTCTAATGGGTTTAGCTTCAATCCATTTTGTGAATTATCAACTTTTACTAGCAGATGTGTAAATCCATAAGGTGTTGTTTTCAAAGGTCCAACCATGTCAAGCCCCTAGACTGCAAACAGCAAAGTGAATGGG
The DNA here is from genome assembly GCA_916181665.1 of Avena sativa. Taxonomy (NCBI): domain Eukaryota; kingdom Viridiplantae; phylum Streptophyta; class Magnoliopsida; order Poales; family Poaceae; genus Avena; species Avena sativa. The sequence goes on along the minus strand of OV702289.1, from coordinate 180,755,944 downwards.
ATGGTTCGCAATTCTTCAGCTGGAACATTTGGCTATCTTGCGTAAAACTGGCACCCAAGACAAGTTCGTACCAACTTGTTTGCGTCCTCCTTAGCAGTTAACCAGTAGAATCCTTGCCGGAAGGCTTTTTCAACCAGTGATCGGGGAGCAGCATGATGCCCGCAATCTCCGAGATGTATTTCTTTGAGGATATCTATACCTTGCTACTAGGAGACGCACCATAGGAAAACTCACGTGGTACTTATTTTGTATAGCTGGCCGTCAATGACGATGTAGCCTTTTGCTCTGCGTACTATCTGCTGGCTTTTTACTTTGTCGGCAGGCAAAGTTGAGTCTTGAAGATAGTCCATGAATGGTTTCGTCCAAGACGGAGAGGTCACTGATACTTCAGTAACAAATGAATCTACCCTATCCAGGTTGTTGGGATCTGCTCCTTTCATGGATGGGGTCTGCAAATGCTCCAGGAAAACGCCTGGCAGAATTGGTAGCTTCATTGTCCTCCCTTTTAATAGTAAATCTACCGCTTCATTGTCCTCCCTTTTGACGTACTTGACTCCGTAGTCATCGAAGCACTTGGCTATCTCGTCTACTTCATCTCGATATGCCGCCATCATAGGGTTTCGCGCGTTCCAGGTTCCATCCACCTACTAGGCAACCAAGTCGAGGTCTCCACATCAAACTATGCACTTGATGTCAATATCCTTGGCTACACGAAGTCCGTGAATGAGGGCCTCATACTCCACCATGTTGTTGGTAGCGTTGAAGTGGATATCTAGGACATACTATAACTTTTCTCCTATTGGTGATTGTAATAATACACCAGCACCAAGCCATTGAGTAGTTTAGATCTGTCAAAATGCATGATCCAATACTCTGGCTCTAGTACAGGAGTGTCTTCTGGTAGTTCTGTCCAATCTGCGATAAAATCTGCCAATGCTTGTGATTTGATAGTGTCGCGGCTCTTGTAGGTTATTTCAAAGGCCGCGAGTTCAATGCCCCACTTTGCCACCCTTCCTGGTGCGTCGATGTTGTTGATGATCTCGGATAGCGGAGCTTTTCTCACTACTATGATAGGGTGCTCCTAGAAGTAACGCCTTAGCTTCCGTGAAGCGAGGAAAATTCCATAAGCTAACTTCTAGTAGTATGGGTAACGCTACTTGGATTCTATCAAGACCTCGCTTACATAGTAATCTGGTCGCTCAACTTCATATTCGTGCGTTGGCTCCTTGCACTCCACCACTATGACAATGTTGATTACCCGGTTGGTTGCCACCATGTAAACTAACGTATGCTCCCTTGATACCAGTGCTGCAAGTATTGGTGTGAAGGATAGTATTCTCTTCAACTCCTGAAGTGCTGCATCTGCCTCATATATCCATATGAATTTGTCCGCCTTCTTGAGAAACTTGTAGAGCGGCATGGCCTTCTCTCCAAGTCGGCTGATGAACTGGCTTACTGCTGCAAGGCAGCCTGTGAGCCTCTATATGTCCTTCAAGCATGTCGGGCGTTTCATGTCAAGGATGGCCTTGATTTTCTCCGGGTTGATCTCAATCCCGCGATGTGAAACGATGAAGCCCAATAATTTTCCAGATGGCACCCCAAAGACGCACTTCTTAGGGTTAAGCATCATGTTGTACTTCCAAAGATTGTCAAAGGTTTCCTACAAGTCAGTGATAAGGTCATTTGATTTCTTTGACATCACCGCAATGTTGTCCATATAAGTGTGTATGTTGCGATCTATCTGGTCATGTAGGCAATGTTGCATCGTCCGCTGTTAGGTAGCACCCGTGTTTTCAACCCAAAGGGCATCGTGACATAGCAGTATGTGCCATAAGGTGTGGTGAACAAAGTGGCCATTGGTCCAACTTTTGCATCTTAATTTGGTGGTATCCTAAGTATGCATCGAGAAAACACAAAAGTTCCGAGCCATCCATCAAGTCAATGACTTGGTCAATGCGAGGCAAAGCAAACGGATCCTTAAGACACACTTTGTTCACGTCGGTGTAATGAACGCACATTGTTAATTCTTTGGTTCCCTTTTTGGGGACAAATACAGGATTTGCCATCCATTGGGTGTGAATGACTTCTTGGATAAAACTAGCCTTAAGTAACCTAGCTATCTCTTTGCCTATAGCCCATCATCTTTCATCACCGAAACATCATAGATGTTAATTCATAGGTTTGGCCTTAGAATCAATATTCAAGCTATGATCGGCAAGTTCCCTAGGTACACCTTTCATGTTGGCAGGTTGCCAGGCAAAGATGTCCTTATTCTCATGGAGGAAGTCGACGAGCGTGCTTTCCTAATTGGGATCCAGGTTCGTGCCAATGGCGGTGGTCTTGGAGTAATCTCCTTCAACAAGATCCACCTGCTTGGTCTTGATGGCAGCCTTGAATGCGGGTTCGGTAGTAGTAATTTGCTTCTTCGAAGCTGGCATCTCCGAGGCATCGACCTGGCTCTGGATCTCCTTGAATTCTTCACCGTAGAGGACGGCTTCGGCGAAGGCGGCTTCGCTCAGATCACACTCCCTTGCCTTGGTGAAGCTTCCGTCAACGATGATGGTGTCGTTTGGTCTGGGTATCTTGAGCTTGTTGTAGACGATGCATGGCCTGGCGAGGAAGGAGTCGAAGATGTCGCGTCCAAATAAGATGTGGTACATGCTCTTGAAGGGCACCACTTCAAAGGTCATGTGCTCTTAGCGGTAATTGTTGACATCACCCAAGGCAACCGGAAGGGTGATGCAGCCAAGGGAATTAGCTTGCCAGCCAGGAACGATGCCATGGAACATGGTGTTGCTCTTCCTTAGCTGGTTCTCCGTCAAGTTCATCTTGTGCAGTGTATCTAGGTACATGATGTTGATGATGCTTCCACTGTCCACGGGGCACTTGGTGAACTCTGTGTCGTCAATCAATGGGTTGATGACCATGGCATACTGGTTCTCTGTTGGGATAAGGTCTGGATGATGTTGCCTATCCCAAGTGATTGGAATCTCTGACCACCTGACATACTGTGGAACAGGAGGGAGGGTAGCCATAAATATCCTCAATGAGGTTTTATGGGACCGAACGGTGGGAGTACCAAGGAAGGTGTGGTAGACTGGGGCTTTCTTTTCGAAGGGGTTCTTGCCCTTGCCATCGCCCTTATCAGCGGACTTGGGTTCCACATCTTCATCCATTTGACTTGATTCCTTGGATTCCTCCTCCTTCTTCTTTCCTTTGCCCTTTCCGCGGGGTCTGTTCTTCTGACTTCGCTTGTAGCTGGACTCAGGGTCTTCCTTGAGGTCGTTGACGAACTTGCATTGGTGGTTCGTGTGGGTGGCCTTGCTGTTTGCATCGAGGTGGACGAAACACGACATATCGTGGTACTCTTTGTACGTTTGGGGAACATGGGGCGTTGAAGGTGTTGAACCACTCCTCTGTTGTCCATGGCAAGCCCCTCGGCCACGACCATGTTGTCCACCTTCACCTCTGCCAGCGAATGTTGTGGCGACCATGTCGGTTGCTTGCTTCTTTTTTGGTGGATTTTTCCACTTGTTGTTATTGTTCCTCTTGGCCTAGGTAGGGATGGCTATTGCCGGCAATGAGCCACGAGCATCATCATCAGCGGTGGCGAATTTTCTAGCCATGGCGATCATTGCGCTGAGGTTGAGGTCATAGTTGTCCTGACGGCGCTTCAGCGTATGTCAGAGCAATGTCCCTTTGTCCAAGCCATCGATGAAGGTGGTCATAGCGGTTTGTTTGTGCAACCCCACGCATGAATGTTTCATATCCAGCCAACAGGATAGGTAAGCATGAGAGGATTCATCCTTTTCTTCCACTCACCACTACAGGTCACCGATGATGCAGGGACGCTTGTACATACCCTCGAAGTTCTTGGTGAACGCTTCATGCATCTCCAGGCAATTGCAGATTGATTTCTCTAGCAAGTTGTCAATCCATTGTCGGGAGGTGCCAGTGAGCATTAGTGGGAGGTACTTGACAACGACATTAGGGTTTCCCCGGCGATGTGAATTGCTTCGCTATAGTCCTGCAACCACACAGCTATCCTAGTAGTGGCGTCATAGGGCTTGATGGTCTTGTCAATCCGGAGACCCATGGGGTAAGTTGTGGCCCGTATTATAGGTCCAAAACAACGTGGGCACAGGTATGGGAGCTCCCGTGCTTCTTGGATCTTGTCCAGCTGTGAACGTGCGTCATATGGCTGCGGTTGCTTCCCTTTTTCGTCATGAGAAAGGGAGTTGTGGCTCGATTTATTGGACCCACTATTTCCTCCGCCATGATGGCTACTGGGTGACGATGGTGGCGATGGCGGCAGTGGGTAGCCTTCTTGCTCCTCCCTCCATGTGAGTCCTCATGCCTGTCTCGGTTGCTTGTCGAACGTGGTGCTTCCTTGTGGGATCTGCTCATTGATGAGTGCATATTTGCATCATGTTTTACATTATTATTTTGCATTGTAGATGTAGGATCTTGGTATTTTATGGTGTTCGCGTGCACATTTTATGTCTATTTTCACCAGGATCAAGACAAATGGTAGATCCAATGGATACAATTCTTGGAGCAGTTGTACTGTGGAGAAAAGGAGTCAAAAACAACGTAAATCGCTTATTTGGGAAATATTAATAATACCAGAAGAAAACCAAAAGCAAACAAGGGAGGCAGAGAGTTCAACCACCAACTATACGGGCGGAGCAATTTTTCCGGCCATATAGCTCCGACTGTATAGTTAGCGCCACCTCTACCTTGTCAAATAGTTTCACCCCATGCAATTGGTTCGAGGAGACAACATACAGAACAACCAGAAATCACAAAAACCTCACCTCCAGAAGGCATCTTGAGGGGGAACTCATCCACAAGGGATCCATCTTTGCCCTGCGCAGATTCGGGAGGCTAAGACATCAATCTTCATCATCCACCACTGCATGACCACCATCTCCATCGATCCCATCTACATCTTGTCTAGATCTTGTTGTAATTCCTATACTCGTTGTGGATTTATACAAGTATTATTCATCTATGATTGTTTCCATTACCTTTGCCATGATGTTGATTGCCTCCATGTCTAAGTAGATCATTAGTTCTTGGGGAGATGGAGAAACCCTAGTATGAGATTGAAATAAGATAAAGTCTATTATCATATTCATCGCTCTGACCATGTGTTAGATTTTCTACATCTTGATGTTGAGAGAAGTCGACCTCTCAATATTAGCCTCTTGTGGGGACTTGATGGAGGAAACTACTTGTTGGTAGACAAAGGTGATATGTCCAAAACATATCTACTTTCCGAAACACTTTTGCTATTGTTTTTCCTCTAAACTTGTGTGATTTGGATACAACTAACACGGACTGATGCTATTTTTAGCAGAATTACCTTGCTGTCTAGTTTTTGTGCAGAAAATGAACTATCAGGAAAAATCCAGAAAATATGCCAAGAATTCTATTTCACCAGAAGACTCACGAAGCCAGAAGACGAGACGGGAGGAGGGCCACGAGGGGCCCACAACACCTGGCCGCGCAGGTCAGGCCAGGCCACGCCTGGGGGTGGTGTGGCCGCCTCGGTCACCCCCTCGGTCTCCCTCTTCGCCTATAAGTTGCCTCTTGACCTAAAAACCAAGGGGGGTTCGTCGTTTTTCCAAAAAGAGTTCCGCTGCGCCGCCACCACCAGATCCCGCGATTCGCAACTAGAAACTCTGTTCTGGCACTCTGCCGGGACGGGGAATTGGAGGAGATCATCGCCATCATCATCACCATCACTTCTCCATCGACCATCCATGTTTCCCTATCTATGAGTGAGTAATCCCTCGCTGTAGGCTATGGGGATGGTAGGGATTGGATGAGATCGTTCATGTAATGGCACCAGATTGTTAGGGCATGGTGCCTAGTATCTATTATTAGTGCTTTTTGACTTTGTTGCAACTTGGTATGCTTAATGCTTGTCACTAGGGCCCGAGTGCCATGATTTCAGATATGAACATGTTATTGATTCATTATGATAGTATTGTTTATGGTCTTACCTGCAAGTTGTATACACATATTGTTGTCCAGAACCAAAGGCCCTGAAGTGATAGCAATCAGGATAACCGGAGGGAATGGCTTTGATGTGAGGATCACATGTGTTCAGGGAGTGCTAATGCTTTGCTCTGGTGCTCTATTAAAAGGAGCACCTTAATTGCCAGTAGTTCCCTTGAGGCCACGCTGCAAACGGGCTGGCAGGACAAAAGATGTTGTGCAAGTTCTCATTGTGAGCACGTATGACTATATATGGAACACATGCCTATGATTATTTAGTACCTAGATGCTTTATCTTATTTATCTGCAAATGCCCTATGTCTTGATTGCCATATGAATTGTCTTGTCCATGCAACACCCGTCCATCCATCCCTATGCCTACCGCACTTTAATCCTACTGTTTACTGCAATTGTTACTACTATCTTTACTTTTATTACCGATGTTACTTTGCTATTGCTATTACAAAACTATTTCTACTGATAAACTGTTGTGGGCAAGATTGTTTCCAGGTGCAGCTGAATTGACAACTCAGTTGTTAAGGCTTATAAATATTCTTTGGCTCCCCTTGTGTCGAATCAATAAATTGGGTTTCACTTCCCTCGAAAATACTGCGATACACCCCCTATACTTGTGGGTCATCAAGACTATTTTCTGGCGCCGTTGCCGGGGAGCATAGCTCTATTTATCAAGTTCACTTGGAATCACTATTATTGGCTGCCATCCATCCATCATGGGTAAGTTTTGTGATGGCAAGGTCCCTATTTTACCATCCAATACAAGGAGAGGTACAGTTCTGAACACCTCTATTGCTCTTGATTCACCATCTGTTATGAGTAAGTTCCTTACACCACCACATACACATGTTACACATACTGCTACTACTGCTGAATCTAAAACTTCTGATACTTATGATGTTGCTTCTACTGTGCTTGATAAGAGTGGTTCATTAGGTCCTTTCCTAGATGCTATGATTGCTAGAACTATAGTTGGAAATACTGAAACTCCTAATGAAGACACTACTACACCTGTCAGTTCACCGGAGTCTAGAGAGAGTTATGATATTGAAGACGGTTATATAGAGATGACCAATGGATTTATTAAAGCATGTCAAAACACCCATGATAGGAGTGATATTAAGAGTCTCCTTAAGAGGCGTACTATAAAACCGAAATTGTCTCCTAATGCTAAGTTTGCTGCATCTCCCATAAACATTAAAGATAAGGATTATGATTTCTCTCTTGATCTATCTTACATAGCTATTGTTGAGAAAGAACCTTTTTGTGGGACTAAGAATCAAAGTGCGGTAGCACATATGACTGAGCTTTCTACCATGAGTGGCATGTTTTCTGATGATATTAAGATGCGCACTTACTTTGTTGCTAAAATTTTCCCTTTTTCGTTGAAAGGAGAAGCTAAAAATGGTTTAATAATTTACCTCCTAGATCTATTGATAGCCCTGATTGCTTGATTAGTACCTTCCTTCAGAAATATTTTCCACCTAGTGCTAGACATGCTATTTCGCAGGAACTTTTTGATTTGAAACAGGGAGAAAAAGAGATATTGCCAGAATCATGGGCAAGGTTTTGTCCTTTGATTCATGCACAGGCTGGATGTCCATTACCTAAGAATGAGCTTCTTGACATATTTTATAATGGACTAACTAAAGAATCTAGGACATACCTGGATATTTGTGCTGATTGTGTTTTTAGGAATAGGACTTCCAAGGAAGCTAAGGAATTAATGGCTAAAATAAGCAAGAATTATGAAGACTGGACTCCTCCTGAACCAACTATACCTGAACCAACTATCCCTGTGCCTATACCAACATCAAAGAAGAGGGGAATAATGAAGTGATGAAGGAAGCTAAGAAATGTCTTAAGGAGAAGGGAATTAAAGCTACAGACGTCAAGAATTTACCAACTATAGAAGAATCAAGTAAGTCAATATCCCACTCATCCACTATTGAGGTACACTCTCTCGAACATTTTGATGAAGGTGATATTCCTTACTCTAAACCTCCCGATCAATGCTTAGAAGAATTTGATGTTTTTATTGTTAAGCAAGATAATTTTAATAACAAAGTGCAAAATCATCTAATGGAAAACTCTAGAGATATTGTTGAGTTAAAAGATATTGTGGAAAGAACCTCTAATGATGTTAAAATGGTCGTTAAACATTTTCAAATGGTTCAAACTCAAATTGATCAGCTTATTAAGGTACAAAAAGACTTGCTAGTTAATGCTGCTAAAGAAAAACATGCTTATGAAATTAGAACTAGAAGTGGTGCTGCTACCTAGGATCCTCTATATCCTGAGGGGCATCCTAAAATAATTAAGCAAGATTCTCAACAAGTTGAAAATAGTGGTACTACTCCTAAGAAAAGAAAAAAGAAACATAAAACTATTGTAGAACCTTCTGAACCTGCTAAAGATCCTAATAGTATATCTGTCTCTGATGCTGAAACTGAAAGTGGTAATGAAGAAAATGATGTTCCTGATAAAGAAAAAGTTGAAGAAGAACCTGAAAGGCACACTAAGAATACTAAATACACTAAAGAAGATTTTGTTGCTAAGAAACATGGTAGTGAAAGAGAGCAAGTCAAAGGAAGATGAACACTATAACAAGTTTTGTGAGTGGATGAAACCTTTATTCTTGCAAATTCCTTTGACTGATGCTATTAAATTGCCTCCTTATTCAAAGTATATGAAGGATATTGTTTCGAATAAAAGGAAGATCCCTAATGAAGAAATTTCTACTTTTCTTGCTAATTATTCCTTTAATGGTAAGGTTCCAAAGAAACTTGGAGATCCGGGGATTCCAACTATTCCTTGCTCTATTAAAAATAGTTATGTTAGAACTGCTTTGTGTGATTTGGGAGCGGGAGTTAGTGTTATGCCTTTTTCTCTCTATAAGATACTTCAACTTGAAAAACTAATACCAACTGATATATCTTTGCAAATGGCTAATAAATCTACTACTCTTCCTATTGGTATACGTGAGAATGTACCTGTTCAAGTGGCTCATAATTGCATGATATTAACTAACTTTGTTGTGCTTGAAATCCCTAAAGGTGATATGTCTATTATTCTTGGGAGACCTTTTCTTAATACGGCAGGAGCTGTTATTAATTGTAATCAAGGAAAGGTGACTTTTAATGTTAATGACAAGGAGCACACAGTCTATTTCCCCAAGAAGATCGATAGGACTTATGTCCTAAATTCAATTGAACATGTTGAGGGCATCCAAGTTGGAGAAATATATTGTCCCATACCACGAGAAAAATATGAAACTATTATGATTGGGACCATTCCTATCAAGGTTGAGGTAACATAATCATTAGTGGAATACAAAGTTTTGTTTCATATAAAATTGTTTTGGTAAAAAGACCTAATCAACCTTGTTAACAAAGGGATTTTAATGAACAAAACAATGTTTTCACCATGATTATCTTTGCTTACTTTTATTTTATCCATTTTAGTTTTTGTTTTCGTTTAGTTTACTTTTCTGTTGTTAGTTGCTTGCATATTAGAGTGTCTTAGAACTTCTGAAGTTTTAGCTTTGTTTTGCTTTTGCATCTTTCCGAAAAAAATCTTTCTGTCAGAAAATCATTCATCTATACCTGAAAATTGCTCAAAAATAAAGTGTCTCGAAAAATTCCGGAAAATTCATATTAAATTTTTACATAAAAAAGGGGCAGAGAAGTGCCTGGAGAGTACCAGGGGGCCCACCAGGCAGGCACACCACCTGGTGGCGCGGCCAGCCCAGGGGCGCGCCTGGCCATGGTGTGGGCCACCCCTGGCCCTCCACTCACTCTCTCACTTCCCACTGCTCTCTCTCCCAAGAAAACACCAGTTCGTTGCTCGAAATCACATTCTTGCTGTTCTTGTCCACGATTTTTCGATCTGCTTGCTCAACCCATCTTTACTGCTGAAATTTGGAGCATTGTTCTCCGGTAGGTGACTCCTCCGCTTGTCTAAGTAGATTTGTGTTTAGTGGTTTATATCTTGAGTATTTTTCTGCTGTAGGTGACAGGTTGTGAGAGCTTGTAAGCTTGTTCAGTTCTTAGAGATATTGTTTTGATGCATGTTTAGGCCTCTTACAAGTCCCCATGAGTAGTTCCCTTCATTATGTATTCACTTTGCAATCACTTGTATAATGGATGTTTAAATTTCAGAATAGAAGATGAATGAACACCACCTCAACCAACATGAACTGAGGGTGCCTGAGGTTATGAAGGTTCACCGAGAGGAGGAAGTTTTTCCTTCCATTTATCCATGCCCCGAATTCATGAGGGCTGCAGGAATTTCCCAGGACTTCCATACTTTAGTTGCTAATGCAGGATTGGAGCATTTTGTGGAAGATGAACCTTGTAAATTTGTGAAACTAACTATGTATGTAGTGCAGGACTTTCAATTTAGTTGCTCTTTGCCTAACCCCATGGTTCACTACAAAATTTACAATATAGCTGTCGACCTTCCTCTTGATGACTTTTGTGCATCTATTAAGGTACCTCAGTGGGGATCGTGTGGAAGGATTAAAGAGCGACCTGCACCACTCATGGACTTGTATGCGGAGATTTGCCAAGGGAGCAGCTTCTCAAAGGAGAGTGGGAAAATTCGTAAAATTCATCTCCCGTCTATTCGCTACTTTGCTTACTTTATTGCCAAGTGTGTTCTCGCTAGGAAAACTGCTAATAAGTTATCCTCATATGATCTAGCATTCATCTCAGCTGCATTAAAACGAGATAGGACTTATAATTTGGGCACCTTGATAGCTTTCTGTCTTGCTGCTAACCGCGAGAAAGGTGGAATTTGTGGAGGCCTCATTGCCTCTCGTTTATTAGCTTTGCATGGTGTAGTGCCTCATCATCTAGACCTACAGTTTCCCATAGAGAGGCTTGACCTTAATTCCATGATACAACATAAGTTTGTTTCTTCTTGGGCTAATTTGAGTGATTTGTCTTATGAAATAACCTTTCTCAAGGTTGGTTGGAGAAGGAGTAAGTCCGAGCGAGTTGTTCTTTTGCCTGCTCCTATTTTGTTTAACCTTGGTACCAGGGTAGGACAGTCACTCACCAAGGAATAACTCGATGCATACCTAGGGGAGCTCTCCCAACAGGAGTAGGATACTGGAAGGGAGGTTATAGATGATTCGGTCCAGCCCTCGAATGAGGGGGAGTCTTCATATCAGCAGCGTACATATGATTGGGGAGCTTCTTCTTCTTCCCAAGGGCCTAACCATCATCATTCTTACAATGACCCGCCTGCTTGGAACCCTTACCCGCATTGGGGTTGATACCCACTTAGGCCAAAAGCCTAAGCTTGGGGGGAGGTACACCGACATCACACTCATCTCCATATCATGCTTAGTCGGTACTTTGTATATCCATGCTTCGTTCTATTTTTTGTTTTCGTTCTTTCTTTACTTTTGCTTTCTAAAACACAAAAAGACCAAAAATATTTCCGTTGTTTCTCTTTGTTTGCTTCTTCTTGTTTTTTCCTTGGTTTTCTTTTTCCTTTTTGCTTTGTTTGAACTATTCGAAAAAACCCAAAAAGATTTAGCTTTGCTTGTTTTTCCTTTTTCTTCTTGCCTTCAAAAATTAAAAACACCAAAAATATTTGTTGTTCTTCTTTGGGTTTGTGAAGTTTGTTGCAGGGTTCAGCAGTCCTCAGTGGAATTTGGTTTCATGTTATTATTCAAGCCACACAAGTGAAGGGCAGTAATAAGGATTAATGATAACTTGAGGAGTGGTAAGAGGCTAGTAATGAACTCTATTTGTTTTCATTTTTGTACATATACTCATCATTGTGGGCATGCTTAGTCTGTTCATGTAGGGTGTATGTTATTTATGTTGGGTCCGCAGCATAGAAAACAAAAAATTTCCTACGGTGTGAACTATACGCCAAGATCTATCTACTAGGTACAAAGCAAACGGGTAGACATACATCCATAGAGAACTTACCCTTGAAGACAACGAGCTTTGTTAACGAGTAGGAACTCGTGGTTGATGTAGTCGTACACTTGCCGATCTCAAGATCGTGAGGAAGTCCGAGCGCCGCAACTCAGTATCGCATCCGCACTCGCACACACGTTCAAGCACCGGAAAACCTCCACCTCCTCGCTCTAGCGATCCAGCGGAAGCAGCAACTCCTTCCAGACGAAATGCCACCGGTAACATGTATCTCGCTAATCCGAGACCATGGGGGAATAATTCTAGAGGGGGAGAGAGATCCTTCACAAGGAGGTGTGAGGATGAAGGAGGAATGGATGGCCTTTTATAGGAGGAGGGGGGTGCCCCCTCTCTCCATGGCCGGCGCATGGGGGTGACCCCTCACCTCCCCCATTCATCTGGTGGTAACTCCTCCACATTAAAATGCCTCTTCACATTCCCTTTTAAAGTCTCCACTTTAAATGCATTAAGTTTCTCCAAATTTAATGGTCTCTCATTTAATACAACCCTTTTATTAAATTTATTCAGAATTTTGTTAATTACTTTAGTTAACAAACATTCACATATAGCCCCTTGCAACATTTCAATATCACATGCAGAACCACCTTCTGCAATTTCACCCGAAACAATTTCCGGTTTCTATTGAAACAATTCCTGCACTTTGCAATTCTTTCGTCAACTCTTAAGTGTGACACCCTACGGTTCGCGAATAATGCAGAAATGATCAAGACCCTTCTCCGATCAATAATCAGCAGCGGGACCTGGAGATCCGTACTGACTCCTACACATTCAACGATGACTCCTGTGATCGTGAGAACCTTTAACGCTTGTAACTAAATCCCTTTGTCTCTCGATATATTACATGTCCGAGATTCGATCATCAGTATCTCCATACCTAGTTTGATCTCGTTACCGACATGCACTCTTTTCTCGTTCCCGTGATATAACATTCTAGTGATCACATCACTTGCTTGCCAGCTATCCTAATGTGATATCACCGAGCGGGACGAGAGTATATCTATCCGTCATCTAGATTGACAAATTCCACTCTTGATCCATGAGCCTCAACATAAACCCTTCGTAGCACTGAACCCATCTTTATAGTCACCCTGTTACGGTGTGACGTTTGATGTTATCAAGATACTCTTCCGGTGTTAGCAATTAACATGATCTCATGGTCTAAGGATAAAGATTACTTCGTATGATGTTATAGCAATATAAACACAATGATTTGATCGTAATGCTATACTTCGGATGAATGTTCATCACATCATTCCACCAATGGTGTGACCTTGTTATTAACAACATCCAATGTCCATGATCAGGAAACCTTGATCATCCTGTTAATCAACAAGCTAGTCTATAAGAGAGGCATGACTAGGAACCCTTTTTGTTTATTAAACACACATGTATTGATGTTTCCTATCAATACAATTATAGCATGTAAAATGAACATCTATCATATACAAGGAATACATAATAACAACTTTATTATTGCCTCTCAGGACATATTTACTTCAGTCTCCCACTTGCACTAGAGACAATAATCTAGTTCACATAGTGATAAATCTAACACCCATGGAGTTCTGGTGTTGATCATGTTTTGCCCTAGGGAGTACTTTAGTCAACGGATCTACTACATTCAGGTCCGTGTGCACTTTACAAATCTTTATATCTCCATCCTTGACATGCTCGCGGATGGAGTGAAACCGGCGCTTAATATGCTTGGAATTCTTGTGAGACCTTGGTTCCTTTGCGTTGGCTATGGCTCCATTGTTGTCACAATAGATCACCATCGGGTCCAACGCACTGGGAACCACACCCAGTTCTGTTATGAACTCCTTCATCCAAACCGCTTCCTGCGCCGCTTCTGAAGCAGCAACATATTCCGCCTCCGTTGTTGATCTAGCCACCACATGTTGTTTGGAGCTCCTCCAACTAACTGCTGCTCTGTTCAAGAGAAATACGTATCCGGATTGAGACTTAGAGTCATCCGGATCAGTGTCAAAGCTAGCATCGACATAACACTTAGCGACTAGCTCTTCTTCACCTCCGTATATAAGAAACATATCCTTAGCTCTTCTCAAGTACTTAAGGATATTCTTGACCGCTATCCAGTGTTCCGAACCTGGATCAAATTGGTACCTACTAGTCAAACTAATAGCATGTGCCGCATCCGGTCTTGTACATAGCATGGCATACATTATAGAGCCTATGGCTGAGGCATAGGGGATCCTATCCGTTATCTCTCTTTCTTCCGCCGTAGCCGGACTTTGAGTCTTACTCAATGTCTTGCCTTGCAACATAGGTAAGAACCTCTTCTTACTTCCGTCCATATTAAACTTCCTTAATATCTTATCAAGGTATGTACTCTGCGATAGCCAAATTAGGCGTCTTGATCTATCTCTATAGATTTTAATGCCTAATATATATGAAGCTTCACCAAGGTCTTTCATCGAAAATTTGCTGTTTAGATAACTTTTAACACTGTTTAAAAGATCTAAATCATTTCCAATTAATAATATGTCATCCACATATAATATCAGAAATGCCACATTGCTCCCACTCACTTTCTTGTAAATACAAGCCTCTCCATAAGTTTGGACAAATCCAAACTCTTTGATCACCTCATCAAAGCAGAGATTCCAACTTCGTGATGCTTGCTTCAGTCCATAGATGGATCGCTGAAGTTTGACACCTTATTAGCATCCTTAGGATCGACAAAACCCTTAGGTTGTATCATATACAACTCTTCTTCAATCTTACCATTGAGGAACGTAGTTTTGACATCCATCTGCCATATTTCATAATCGAAATATGCAGCAATTGCTAACATAATCCTAACCGACTTAAGCATCGCTACAGGAGAGAATGTCTCATCGTAGTCAACTCCTTGAATTTGTCGAAACCCCTTTGCGACAAGTCGAGCCTTATAGATGGTCACATTACCATCAGCATCAGTTTTCCTTTTGAAAATCCATTTATTCTCAACGGCCTTTCGGTCGTGAGGTAAGTCCACCAAGGTCCAAACCTGGTTTTCGTACATGGATTCCATCTCGGATTTCATGGCTTCTAGCCATTTGTTGGAATCCGGGCTCATCATCGCTTCTTCATACGTCGCAGGGTCATCCATTTCATCAACCATGAAATTCACAACAGGATTGCCGTACAGTTCAGGAGCTGCACGTGTCCTGCTTGACCTACGAGGTTCGGTAGTGTCCTCTTTCGGAGTTTCATGATCAATATCATTAGCTCTCTCTTGATTAGGTGACGTCAACTCCGAAACAACTTCCGGTGCTGCGCTACTCGCCATTTCATGAAGAGAAGGTTCAATAACCTCTTCGAGTTCTACCTTCCGACTACTCACACCTTTCGCGAGAAACTCCTTCTCAAGAAAGGATCCATTCTTGGCAACAAAAACCTTGCCCTCGGATCTGTGATAGAAGGTATACCCAATTGTTTCCTTAGGGTATCCTATGAAGACGCATTTTTCCGCTTTGGGTTCGAGTTTATCTAGTTGAAGTTTCTTCACATAAACATCGCATCCCCAAACCTTAAGAAATGACAGCTTAGGTTTGTTTCCAAACCATAATTCATACGGTGTCTTTTCAACGGATTTAGATGGTGCCCGATTTAAAGTGAATGCAGCTGTTTCCAGTGCATAACCCCAAAATGACAGAGGTAAGTCAGTCAGAGACATCATAGATCGAACCATATCCAATAAAGTACGATTACGACGTTCTGACACACCATTACGTTGTGGTGTTCCGGCAGGCGCGAGTTGTGAAACTATTCCACAGTCTTTCATATGTGTGCTAAACTCGTAACCAAGATACTCTCCTCCACGGTCGGACCGCAGAAATTTGATCTTTCTGTTACGATGATTTTCCACTTCATTCTGAAATTCCTTGAACTTTCCAAAAGTTTCAGACTTGTGTTTCATCAAATAGATATACCCATATCTACTCAAATCATCCGTGAAAGTAACAAAATAACGATATCCACCTCGCACCGACACACTCATTGGTCCACACACATCAGTATGTATGATTTCCAATAGATCTGTCGCCCGTTCCATTGAACCGGAAAACGGTGTTCTAGTCATCTTGCCCATAAGGCATGGCTCACATGTATCAAATGATTCAAAATCAAGTGATTCCAAAAGTCCATCAGAATGGAGCTTCTTCATGCGTTTAACGCCAATATGACCTAGACGGCAGTGCCACATATATGTAGATATATCATTATCAAGTTTAATCCTTTTAGCATCAACATTATGAATATGCGTAATACTGCTATCGAGATCCAACAGAAATAAACCATTCAACATAGGTGCATGACCATAAAAGATATTATTCATATAAATCGAACAACCATTGTTTTCAGACTTAAATGAATAACCACTTTGCATCAAACACGATCCGGATACAATGTTCATGCTCAGTGCAGGCATCAAATAAGAATTATTTAGGTTTATAACTAATCCCGATGGCATATGGAGAGGCAGCATTCCGACGACGATCACATCAACTCTTGATCCATTGCCGACCCGCATCATGACCTCATCCCTTGCTAGTTGTCGCTTGTTCCGCAGCCCCTGAACCGAGTTACATATATTAGCAACCGATCTTGTATCAAATACCTAGGTGCTACTGCGAGTACTAGTCAAGTACACATCAATAACATGTATATCATATATACCTTTGTTTGCCTTGCCGGACTTCTTGTCCGCCAAATACTTGGGGCAGTTGCGCTTCCAATGGCCAGTCCCCTTGCAATAGTAGCACTAGGTGTCAGACTTAGGGCCAGCTCGGGGTTTCTTTTCAGGCGTGGCAACAGACTTGCCACCCTTCTTTCCCTTGTGCTTGCCTTTCTTGTCCTTCTTGAAACCGGTGGTCCTATTGATCATCAACACTTGATGTTCTTTACTAATCTCCACTTCTGCAGTCTTAAGCATTGACAGAAGCTCGGGAAGAGACTTCTTCATACCCTGCATATTATAGTTCATCACGAAGCTCTTGTAGCTAGGTGGCAGAGATTGGAGAACACGATGTATGCCTAAGTCAATGGGAATCGTTATTCCCAAGGACACAAGCTTATCGGCGTACCTAGACATTTTGAGTACGTGCTCACTAACAGAGCTATTTTCCTCCATCATGCAGCTAAAGAACTATTCTGTAGCATTATAACTCTCTACGGCAGCATGGGTATCGAAAATCATTTTCAATTCTCCCATGGTATCAAAGGCATTGCCATTTTCGAAACGCTTTCGAAGTTCTGGCTCTAGCCCATACAGTATGCCGCAATGAACTAAGTTGTGGTCCTCCTGACGAGTTATATAGACGTTCTTTTCCTCGTCAGGGGCATCAGGAGCTGGTGGGCGGCCTAGCGGCGCATCTAGCACATATTGCTTTTGTGCAGCAGTGAGGAGAATCCTCAAATTCATAGCCCAGTTGGTGAAGTTGCTACCATTCGCAGCAAGTTTCTCTTTCTCCATGAACACATTGAAATTAAAAGCAGGTGGTGCCATCTACAACAGAATTTGTAAAGTATATTTAGACTAATTTTATGATAGATTAGTTCGACTAATCCAAATTACTAATGAACTCCCACTCAAAAACGACATCCCTCGTGTCCTTTTGGTGATTACATGAACCAAATCCACTACACCAAGTCCGATCATCACGTGAGTCGTTGTAGCTTCAAAGGCGAGCATCTATATGGGCATCATATCAACTATATGACTCATGCTTAACCTTTCGGTCTGTGTTCCGAGGCCATGTCTGTACATGCTAGGCTCGTCAAGTAAGAACCTTAGTATTTGCGTGTGTAAAACTGTCTTACACCCGTTGTATGAAAGCGTAGAGTTGAAAACACCCGATCATCACGTGATGCCTCAAAACACGATCCACAAAATGGTGCATACTTAAGGAAGAACACATTTTATCTTGATATCTAAATGAGGGATCATCTTATAATGCTATCAAACGCTCCAAACTAGTAGTATAAGATGCTAACATCTAATGTGTGAAGTGAGATGACATGGTCCATGCATTTGATCTCTATTATTTGCATCGTGGTATGATCTCTATCATTCCTTTGTGTGTAAAGCCAAGGTCTATGGAACTTACATGTTAAGTGAGTTGTAAGAGTATCTATCATACATCTACTTACAACAATACCATATCAAAACACTAGCCCAGCAACGATCTAAACTAGGCGCCTCTAATTTATCAATTGCAAGTTTTACGTGGCTTAGGGCTTTCGGAGATAGAACCTGTCTAACCTACGAACATGAACCACAACGAGGATAACCAAGTTATTAGCAACTCGTTGTAAATCAGATATTGACTATAGTAGGAGAGACAGACACCCGCCAGCCACTTATGCAAAACAAGTTGCATGTCAGTCGTGGAACCGGTCTCATGTACGATGACATGTAAGGTTGGTCCGGGCCGCTTCATCCCACTATGCCACCAATATCCAAAGTACATAGAAGATGCAATAACATGATCATCATCGCCCACATATCAACCATATGTGTACTACCCGTGCAAAGCACCTACGCATAGATCAGGCTCTGATACCACTGTTGGGTCCGCAGCATAGAAAACAAAAAAATTCCTATGGTGTGAACTATACGCCAAGATCTATCTACTAGGTACAAAGCAAACGGGTGGACATACATCCATAGAGAACTTACCCTCGAAGACAACGAGCTTTGTTAACGAGTAGGAACTCGTGGTTGATGTAGTCGTTCACTTGCCGATCTCAAGATCGTGAGGAAGTCCGAGCGCTGCAACTCAGCAGCGCATCCGCACTCGCACACACGTTCAAGCCACCGGACAACCTCCACCTCCTCGCTCTAGCGATCCAGCAGAAGCAGCAACTCCTTCCAGACGAAATGCCACCGGGAACATGTATCTCGCTAATCCGAGACCATGGGGGAATAATTCTAGAGGGGGAGAGAGATCCTTCACAAGGAGGTGTGAGGATGAAGGAGGAATGGATGGCCTTTTATAGGAGGAGGGGGGTGCCCCCTCTCTACATGGCCGGCGCATGGGGGGGTGACCCCTCACCTCCCCCATTCATGTGGTGGTAACTCCTCCACATTAAAATGCCTCTTCACATTCCCTTTTAAAGTCTCCACTTTAAATGCATTAAGTTTCTCCAAATTTAATGCTCTCTCATTTAATAAAACCCTTTTATTAAATTTATTCAGAATTTTGTTAATTACTTTAATTAACAAACATTCACATATAGCCCCTTGCAACATTTCAATATCACATGCAGAACCACCTTCTGCAATTTCACCCAAAACAATTTCCGGTTTCTATTGAAACAATTCCTGCTCTTTGCAATTCTTTCGTCTGAAACATATGTGCTCCAAAATGGTGTCCGGTAACTCTTAAGTGTGCCACCCTAAGGTTTGCGAATAATGCAGACATGATCGAGACCCTTCTGCAATCAATAATCAGCAGCGGGACCTGGAGATCCGTACTGACTCCTACACATTCAACGATGACTCCTGTGATCGTGAGAACCTTTAACGCTTGTAACTAAATCCCTTTGTCTCTCGATATATTACATGTCCGAGATTCGATCATCGGTATCTCCATACCTAGTTTGATCTCGTTATCGACATGCACTCTTTTCTCGTTCCCGTGATATAACATTCTAGTGATCACATCACTTGCTTGCAAGCTATCCTAATGTGATATCACCGAGCGGGCCCAGAGTATATCTATTCGTCATCTGGATTGACAAATTCCACTCTTGATCCATGAGCCTCAACATAACACCTTCGTAGCACTGAACCCATCTTTATAGTCACCCTGTTACGGTGTGACGTTTGATGTTATCAAGATACTCTTCCGGTGTTAGCAATTAACATGATCTCATGGTCTAAGGATAAAGATTACTTCGTATGATGTTATAGCAATATAAACACAATGATTTGATCATAATGCTATACTTCGGATGAATGTTCATCACATCATTCCACCAATGGTGTGACCTTGTTATTAACAACATCCAATGTCCATGATCAGGAAACCTTGATCATCCTGTTAATCAACAAGCTAGTCTATAAGAGAGGCATGACTAGGAACCCTTTTTGTTTATTAAACACACATGTATTGATGTTTCCTATCAATACAATTATAGCATGTAAAATAAACATCTATCATATACAAGGAATACATAATAACAACTTTATTATTGCCTCTCAGGGCATATTTCCTTCAGTCTCCCACTTGCACTAGAGACAATAATCTAGTTCACATAGTGATAAATCTAACACCCATGGAGTTCTGGTGTTGATCATGTTTTGCCCTAGGGAGTACTTGAGTCAACGGATCTGCTACATTCAGGTCCGTGTGCTACAAATCTTTATATCTCCATCCTTGACATGCTCACGGATGGAGTGAAACCGGCGCTTAATATGCTTGGAATTCTTGTGAGACCTTGGTTCCTTTGCGTTGGCTATGGCTCCATTGTTGTCACAATAGATCACCATCGGGTCCAACGCATTGGGAACCACACCCAGTTCCGTTGTGAACTCCTTCATCCAAACCGCTTCCTGCGCCGCTTCTGAAGCAGCAACATATTCCGCCTCCGTTGTTGATCTAGCCACCACAGGTTGTTTGGAGCTCCTCCAACTAACTGATGCTCCGTTCAAGAGAAATACGTATCCAGATTGAGACTTAGAGTCATCCGGATCAGTGTCAAAGCTAGCATCGACATAACACTTAACGACTAGCTCTTCTTCACCTCCGTATATAAGAAACATATCCTTAGTTCTTCGCAAGTACTTAAGGATATTCTTGACCGATATCCAGTGTTCCGAACCTGGATCAGATTGGTACCTACTAGTCAAACTAATAGCATGTGCGACATCCGGTCTTGTACATAGCATGGCATACATTATAGAGCCTATGGCTGAGGCATAGGGGATCCTATCCATTATCTCTCTTTCTTCCACCGTAGCCGGACTTTGAGTCTTACTCAATGTCTTTCCTTGCAACATAGGTAAGAACCCCTTCTTACTTCTGTCCATATTAAACTTCTTTAATATCTTATCAAGGTATGTACTCTGCGATAGCCCAATTACGCGTCTTGATCTATCTCTATAGATTTTAATGCCTAATATATATGAAGCTTCACCAAGGTCTTTCATCGAAAATTTGTTGTTTAGATAACTTTTAACACTGTTTAAAAGATCTAAATCATTTCCAATCAATAATATGTCATCCACATATAATATCAGAAATGCCACATTGCTCCCACTCACTTTCTTGTAAATACAAGCCTCTCCATAAGTTTGGACAAATCCAAACTCTTTGATCACCTCATCAAAGCGGAGATTCCAACTTCGTGATGCTTGCTTCAGTCCATAGATGGATCGCTGAAGTTTGCACACCTTATTAGCATCCTTAGGATCGACAAAACCCTTAGGTTGTATCATATACAACTCTTCTTCAATCTTACCATTGAGGAACGCAGTTTTGACATCTATCTGCCATATTTCATAATCAAAATATGCAGCAATTGCTAACATAATCCTAACCGACTTAAGCATCACTACAGGAGAGAATGTCTCATCGTAGTTAACTCCTTGAATTTGTCGAAACCCCTTTGCGACAAGTCGAGCCTTATAGATGGTCACATTACCATCATCATTAGTTTTCCTTTTGAAAATCCATTTATTCTCAACGGCCTTTCGGTCGTGAGGTAAGTCCACCAAGGTCCAAACCTGGTTTTCGTACATGGATTCCATCTCGGATTTCATGGCTTCTAGCCATTTGTTGGAATCCAGGCTCATCATCACTTCTTCATACGTCGCAGCCCGTTTGCAGCGGGGCCTCAAGGGAACTACTAGCAATTAAGGTGCTACTTTTAATAGAGCACCGGAGCAAAGCATTAACACTCCATGAACACATGTGATCCTCACATCAAAGCCATTCCCTCCGGTTATCCCGATTGCTGTCACTTCGGGGCCTTTGGTTCCGGACAACAATATGTGTATACATCTTGCAGGTAAGACCATAAACAATACTATCATAATGAATCAATAACATGTTCAGATCTGAAATCATGGCACTCAGGCCCTAGTGACAAGCATTAAGCATAACAAGTTGCAACAAAGTCAAAAAGCACTAATAATAGATACTAGGCACCATGCCCTAACAATCTGATGCCATTACATGAATGATCTCATCCAATCCCTACCATCCCCATAGCCTACAACGGGGGATTACTCACTCATAGATGGGGGAAACATGGATGGTCGATGGAGAAGCGATGGTGATGATCTCCTCCAATTCCCCGTCCCGGCAGGGTGCCAGAACGGAGTTTCTGGTTCCGAATCACGGAATCTGGTGGTCACAGCACAGTGGAACTCTTTTTGGAAAAACGTCGACCCCCCCCTCAGTTTTTTGGTCAAGAGGCAACTTATAGGCGAAGAGGGAGGCCGAGAGGGCATCCAAGGCGGCCACACCACCCCCAGGTGCGGCCTGGCCTGGCCCGCGCGGCTAGGTGGTGTGGGCCCCTCGTGGCCCTACTCCGTCTCGTCTTCTGGCTCCGTGAGTCTTCTAGTGAAATAGGATTTTTGGCATATTTTCCGGGATTTTTCTTGATAGTTGATTTTTTGCACAAAAACTAGACACCATGGTAATTCTGCTGAAAATAGCGTCAGTCCGTGTTAGTTGCATCCAATTCACACAAGTTTAGAGGAAAAACAATAGCAAAAGTTTTCGGGGAAGTAGATACGTTTTGGACATATCAACTCCCTAATAACCCACAAGTATAGGGGATTGTGTGTAGCCTTTTCGATAAGTAAGAGTGTCGAACCCAACGAGGAGCTAAAGGTAGGATAAATGTTCTCTCAAGTTCTATCAACCACTGATACAACTATACGCACACTAAACGTTTGCATTATCTAGGAAATAAAACTAGAGCAACAATACGAGTACTAGAGATAGTTTTGCATGATAATAAATAACAAGAAAGTAAAGCTAGTTGTTGCTGCAATAAAATACACTAAACTAACAGAACCATGAGTGGGAATAGTGGTGGTAATTGTGGTGGATTTGTCCAAGTTTAAATAGCGAATAGATCAGGTTCATTGTCTTTGATGCAGTTTTCTATGTGGGAGAGGCTAAATATACATGCGCTTCACTACTTGGAATTATATGTACTATATGATTGGATTGTTAGCAAACATCCATAAGTACTAATCAATGCATTAAGGTTTCCCCAACCATAGCCTTAAGTTTAATGGTTCTCTTACTCCCATACGTGCAACGTTCTGGTTTGCGTCCTCAGGTTTCTGTCACTCCGGCAAAACTTCCCCCCTTTTACAAACCCTATGATGTTTAATGGACACCAAAGGACTATACCCTATCAACATACAACTCTAATGAACCAAAGGACTCCTTCCCTGCCGCCGGTATCATGAGGGAGCACCGCCCCTTAGCGCTTTTCCTTCATGGCTTCTTGGGAGCCCTCCCCCATGGAGATGGGATCCATGGGGGAGGCAAAAACGTGGCTTTGGTGGCTGCAAAGTCGTGGGTGGAGATTCCCTGGGCGAATTAGGTTTCCTCCCTTTATATAGCTTCTCGGATTCCCGTCACCCCATCTTGGGCTGCCGTAAATCGGGCCTAAAAGGCCCGTCCGGACTCGGGATCAGCTAAATTTTATGTCCAGAACGTTTGTCGCGAAATTTCCAACAACTTTGTAGCTTAAGCGTTTTCCGTTTGATGTTGTCTTCGAGCCGAAACGTGACCATCTTCAAAAAGAGTTCTGAGATAGATTTCTGGAAAAATCCCAATTTGACTCCAACAAGGTTTCCACTTGTATTCTTAGTAATTCCTACACATCAAAGTGTAAAACAAGAACATTGTGCACTTTTGCAACTATTAGTAGGTTAGTCCAAATAAATCATAAACTTTATACAAAAAGGAGTGTCAAAGCATATTATTAGCATAAAACTATCAAAAATTATAGATACGTTATGGACGTATCAACATCCCCAAGCTTAGTTTCTGCTCGTCCTCGAGTAGGTAAACGATCAAAACAATATAATGTTTGAGGTGACATGCAGACAACACAATCTTGATCATCATTACTGTAAAAGTATTGATAGCTGGGATTAAGGTACTCTAAACATGAATGACAAAGTTCTAGCAATAAGACAAAGAAACTATGTTGCAACATGAAAAGGCACAAACAAAAGGTTAATGAATAACAATGCTTTGCAAGACGTTTGTTTGTTTCACATAAAGAAAGCATAATGAAAATGGTATTCAACTTGTCCTTCATAGAGTAGCAAACATAAATGCATAGGACACCTTCAAAGTTCATAAGAGTGACTAGATACAAATAGTTTAAAACAAGCAATATCAAAGCTATGCATCAATCAACAAGTCTTGGGACAATGCACATAGAACTAAGAATGGCCACTATGCTCTCAAAGTAGGTGCATAAAGGTAGAAGGTGGAGACTCAACAAAAAAGAAAAATAAAGGCCTTCATAGAAGGAAGCAGGGATTCAAGTTTCATAAAAAGCTTCCAAAAATTATGGTACTTAATAGCTTTCAGCTCTCATTGCCCCTACCATAAGCATCTTTAAGTGATTAAGGTTAAAGTGAACAAACTATGGAGTATATGCTTGACAAAGTATAAGTTGGATATCTCATGTCCCTTGAATACGAGGGCCGCTCCTCATGCTACTCAAGTTTAGTTACCGGTAAGTTCTTGTCATAGTAAGTACATGTGTATCATAGAGAACCGCCAACAGGGTACCCCTTGCTCGATGATACGGAAGAATTCCCATATCAAAATGACAAGGCAAGCAGACAACGAGCATCTCAGCAATCTTCTTATTTACCATGGGAAAATGGTGCTTTTTCTCTCTTTCCTCTTCTCTCATCTCTTTTTTTATTTTTTCTCAATCTCTATCTCTTTTTTATAAGAAGAATGCTTCATAGATTGCTCATTATGGTTACACTGCAGGTTTCCACCATGATTAGGCATGGATTAGACCGGCGGCCCAGGCGTTTCTCTAACACACATACATAACTCTATGGACTTACAAGCTCCCCTTTCATTTCACACCGACGACATCCATAGACAAAAGAGCATGATATCAACTAGGTACAATGTACAAGTGCAATGTTGAAAGCGTTCCCCATGACAGCATGGTTCTGCTAATCCCCAACATATAAGTGCCAGCATATACAACATAGATGACACAATGGTTCAAGTTTATTAGGGGCAAGAAAAGTAAAGTGTGTCATCAAGTTCGTGAGAGCTTTAATCACTAGTTTTCTCATAACAAGTTTCATTCGGAAGGTAGATAAAATCATGAATATACTTGGAATAGCAAATGCTAATAGGTAGGTATGGTGGACTCTTTGGGATAACTTGGTTTTATTTGGAGTTCGATGCATGAGTGGAACTCATACTTGGTTATGGAGGCTAGCAAAAGACTGGGAGTGACCAACTAAAAGAGCAATAATAGCCATAATCATGCAAAGCGACAAAATATCATTAATTAAAGCATAAATTGATATTACAAGTCGAAAAATAAAGGATCATAAAGGCTATGGTGACTTGGGATAGTCATAATATGGTGCGAGCATGTGCCAAGTCAACCCAAATAAAGCATCAAAGGAAAATACCACAGTATTGTGCTTTAATATGCTAAAACAATGCATGATTCTTTCAAGGAACATTAAGCAATCTCAATTGTTTATAACATGTCATGCTACAGCTAAAATCACTAAGCATAAATCCAAAAAAATATCAAGCATGACATGACAAAGCATAGGCCACCGTAAAAAACGAGCTCCTTTTACCACTTAAGCATGAACTTTTCCTACTCTTTTCCAATCCAAACCACACTTATTTAAAAACTAATGTATGAAAGAGGGGGGTCCAACCAATTTATTCAAGAAAACTAAGGAAACCAAGAAAACAAAAACAAAGACGCTCCAAGAATAACACAATTGTGCATGAAAAAATAAAAATGAAGTGTTTGGAAGAACCTGAGATTTTTATTGATGAAGAAGAGGATGCCTTGGGCATCCCCAAGCTTTGACGCTTGTACTTCTTGGATATTTCTTGGGGTGACACGGGATGACATCCCCAAGCTTTAGCTTTAGTCCATTCTTCATCTCATTACATCATCCTTTCCTTAACGCCTGAAATGTTTCCTTCATACAAAACTTCACATAATCTTCATTAGCAACATTAGTGTACTTAAGATAATAAGTATTTGGGTTTAGTTTAAACACCAATACAACTTCCATTGAAACACAAGCTACTGTAGAACTTCCCTTAAAAAGATCAATTCCCCAAAGAGAACCCAAAAAGGAATCAACAAGAAGCAAATGCAAATAATGGCAGAAATCTGTCAAAACAGACCAGCAGAGAGAAACTAATTTTTTCGAAGACCTTCTGTTTCTCAAATCGAAAAGTGCTGAACTAACAAAAGTTGGATAACAACCTGGGGCAGAAGCACAAAAAATTACAGCTCAAACCGACGTACAGAGATTTTACACGAATTTTTACAGCGAAGCACAAAACTCTGTTTCGGGATAGCAACTTTCCCAAGCATTACTTCTCTCTCATTAGAGGTTACTATTGGCACAAAAAAAAGGATAAGGAGAGGTTATTACTAAAGCAATAACTTCCAAGACTCAACTAAAACTTTTGGGTTATGTCCCAATAAGTACTTTTCTTTAATGCCTTTAAGTTAGGCATAGGATCAACATTCAAGTATTTTCGAATGAATAAGCATTAAGATCAATACCAGAAATATCTTTCTTTTTCAAGGCTTCATGCATTCCTACAAGTTTTTAACTGAAATGCTTCCATGGAAAGATTTGTTTTGGTTTCATAGGCATGAAAAAAGTGTTCAAGGTCGACCCCCACTTAACTATTACTCATCTTTCCAATCACTTTCCTTTTAAAAAACATTTTTAGGTAACAAGTACAACTATTTTTTTTGTAATTCGCATTCCCTATCCATACTAAGATAGAGAACAACTTAAAACTGAAAGTAAAACCTACTTAGAGATAAAGCAAACAAGTGCACACAAGAATATTCACCCACACGCTATTGCTCCCCGGCAACGGCGCCAGAAAAGGTCATAATAACCCACAAGTATAGGGGATCGTGTGTAGCCTTTTCGATAAGCAAGAGTGTCGAACCCAACGAGGAGCTAAAGGTAGGATAAATGTTCTCTCAAGTTCTATCAACCACTGATACAACTCTACGCACACTAAATTTTTGCATTATCTAGGAAATAAAACTAAAGCAACAATACGAGTACTAGAGATAGTTTTGCATGATAATAAATAACAAGAAACTAAATGTTTGCATTATCTAGGAAATAAAACTAGAGCAACAATATGAGTACTAGAGATAGTTTTGCATGATAATAAATAACAAGAAAGTAAAGCTAGTTGCTGCAGCAATAAAATACACTAAACTAACAGAACCATGAGTATGGAATATTGGTGGTAATTGTGGTGGCTTTGTTCAAGTTTAAATAGCGAATAGATCAGGTTCATTGTCTTCAATGCAGTTTTCTATGTGGGAGAGGCTAAATATACATGCGCTTCACTACTTGGAATTATATGTACTATATGATTGGATTGTTAGCAAACATCCATAAGTACTAATCAATGCATTAAGGTTTCCCTAATCATAGCCTTAAGTTTATTGGTCATCTTACTCCCATACGTGCAACGTTTCGGTTCGCGTCCTCAGGTTTCTGTCACTCCGGCAGAAATTCCCCCTTCCTCTTACACATACTACAAACACTATGATGTTTAATCCATGCGCGCACAAATATAATGGACACCAAATGACTGTACCATATCAACATACGACTCTAATGAACCAAAGACGTTCAACCATTCAATCTAAGAACAAAGAAACTACGCAAACATGACATAGATCATAGGATTATAACTTATAGCATCAAACACCATGTTTACATAGGACGGTATAGAGGTGTGTGGGAGGATGAACCACTGAATATTAGGATGATTAGGTGATGGATATGGCGGTGAAGATGGTAAAGAGGGCGGCGACGGCACCGGCGGCGGCGCGGGGGACTCCTTCCCCGCCGCCGGTGTCATGGGGGAGCAGCGCCCCTTAGCCCCCTTCCTTCATGGCTTATTGGGAGCCCTCCCCCATGGATATGGGGTCCATGGGGAGGCAAAAACATGGCTTTGGTGGCTGCAAATTCGTGGGTGCAGATGCCCTGGGCGAATTAGGTTTCCTCCCTTTATATAGCTTTTCGGATTCCCGTCAACCCATCTTGGGCTGCAGTAAATCGGGCCTAAAAGGCCCGTCCGGACTCGGAATTACCTAAATTTTATATCGAGAACGTTTATCGCGAAATTTCCAACAACTTTGTAGTTAAAGAGTTTTCCGTTTGACACCGTCTTTGACCTGAAACGTGACCATCTTGAAAAAGAGTTCTGAGATAGATTTGTGGAAAAATCCCAATTTGACTCCAACAAGGTTTCCACTTGTATTCTTAGTAAATCTTACACATCAAAGTGTAAAACAAGAATATTGTGCACTTTTTCAACTATTAGTAGGTTAGTCTAAATAAATCATAAACTTTATACAAAAAGGAGTGTCAAAAGCATATTATTAGCATAAAACCATAAAAAATTATAGATACGTTATGGACGTATCACTCCCCCAAGCTTAGCTTATTGCTTGTCCTCAAGCAATTCAGTTGAAAACTGAGTGCAATAAAAGAAACTTTCATGAACACATTTGCTTCATAAGATGTATATATTCTCATCATATGATCAACTACTCAGGTAATTCATAATAAAGAGTATGCAACTAAGTTTACTTAATAGTCATTGCAAGCTATGAAGAGATTCCAACTTAAAAATAGTAAGTAGCATGAAACATAAACATAAGTAACATTGCAATGCTCATAAAAAGGTATGATAGAGTGGTATCTCGTTTGCCTTTGATTGTAGAGCAAACATAAATGCCAAGGCACCTCTGAAGTTCGGGTGAAGACTAGAAGTAAATATATCAAAGATAAAAGCATCAAAGTCATAACACAATTAATCAAGTTTTGAGACAAGCACATTACACTAAGAATAACAACTATGCTCTCAAGAAACTGCTCATAGAATGTCTGGAGACTCAACAAGGAAATAAAAAGGGTTTGAAAAGTTTGAAAGGCTTCCAAATGCTGAAAGTATGGTACTCGTTAGCTTTAAGCTCTCATTGCCCCTATCATAAGCATATTTAAATGGCTAAGGTGAAAGTGAGGTCCAATCTGAGTTATATGCTTGACAGACTATAAACTTGAAATCTCATGTCCCTTAAGTACGAGGGCCGCTCCTCATGCTACTCAACTTTAGTTACCGGTAAGTTCTTGTCATAGTAAATACATGCATATCATAGAGAACCGCCAAGGGGGTACCCCTTGTCCGATGATACGGAAGAATCCCCATATCAAAATGACAAGGCAAGCAGATAACAAGTATCTCGGCATTCTCCTTATTTACCATCGGAAAATGGTCCTTTTTCTCTCTTTCCTCTTTTCTTAAATCTCTTTTTTTTCTTTTTTTTCTTAGTGGCTATCTGTATTGCCCGGGAAAATATTACCCAATTAGATTTGCCTATTATTTTTATTTTGTGCATCATCATAACATCATGCATATTTTTCTCTAAAATATTTTCGCCGAAAGTCTATTTTGTTTCTAGTTATCCTCCTCCTTTATTTCAAAGTAAAACCCCGGTCTTTTCCGATACTTTTATTTGTCTAAAAACTATTTACAAACGCCTCTCTAAAAATAAAACAAATAAAATAAACAAATAAAAAAATGTTTTCTGGGGGAGACCGCTGGCCTGCCAGGACAAAAGCCCAGCAAGCCAGCAGCCTATAACCCCACGACCGAACCCTAGCTACCCAGCGGCATCCCAGCCGCCGCCGCACGCCAAGCGCACCTGACGACCCGACCCCACCTTGCACGCTCCCCACACATCGCTCATCACCAACCCTCGCGTGAGATCAAGTCCCCGCTCGCCTCTCTCCTCTGCCCCACTCGATCCCGTGTCGCCGTCCTCCCTCCGGCTTGCGTGTCACTGCCAGCGAGGCCGCCATCTCCGGTTGCCGCGTGAAGCCTCGTCTCCACGTCGCAAGGTCCGGCTCGCCTCCGCCCTACAGCCTCGAGCCGCGCTCGTCGCCTCGGCTTCCGCGTGCCACTTATGCCTCTGCAACCTGGCCAGCGGGCCGTTGCAGGTGCTGGTCCTCACCCTGTTCGTGCCGCACTGCTGGCTGCCACCTGTCCTCCGCCATCTCCCTTCGGGCTCCGCCGCGTCGCCCTCTCTGCCAGTGGAGCCCCTCCGGTCCGACCTGGTCCTCCCGCTCTAGCCGGTCGCGCCTCTCCTTGTTGCCAGAGCACCACGCCTCCTCGTCGTCAACCCCGTAGAGCACCCGCTATCGTGCGCCGTCCGCAGCCTCCTCCTCGCCCCGGACCCGAAGTGCTCCTGCCGGTCCAGGACATCATCGCCTAGGTCCCTGCTCCGTTGCGCATGCGCCAGCGCTGCCTCTACCCGGTGCCTCCGCTGGGTGCTCTGCAGGTCGTATGTGCCTTCTGTTTCAGGACATGTGTCTGCCTCTTTGATTTGCTACTCGTGTTGCTCTCTGATCAACTCCCGGTGTTGTTGTTTAGTAGCGATGCTACTCCATTCCGGTTCTGCTAGCTGGTGATGTTGCCCGAGGCCTCCGATCTAGACAAGACCTATATGTCGGGCAAGTATCTGTCTAGGGTACCGATGAGAATCACCGCGATGCCAATCAAAGACCATCGGTGTCGTCCCAAGTTCACCATCAACAACCAAAGCCGAAACCCAAGTTCTACTCCACGGATCCGGCTTCATGGAACCCGAAGACGTCAAGACTCCCGTGTGTGGCGACATGGATCCGAAGACCGATCCCGGAGTCCAAAGATGGAACCCCGTCGAACCCCCCGGTGAACACCAAGATCTTCGATCCGAGAAGTGCGACCCCTACCTATCCCGGCCCCTATTTTATAAATGGCATATATTTGTTGCATATAAATTGATCATACTCGCATACATATTCATTTGTTTGGGGGGTATCTTGTCGACTTACCTAATAATTAATATGGAGACTATATGAGGCTTATTTTAGTCTTATATCGCCTCCATGTAAATTTGCGTAGCGAACCAATGCCATGCTTTGCCTTGCTAATTCAACATTTAACTTGCGGGGTAGTTAAACAACTTGAACCATAGTATTTAATTGCCGGATCCTGATTCCGCTTAATATTGCCTAGCCGCATCGCATCTTTGCCATGTCATGCATCATATCATAAGCATGTCGGATCTTCTGCCGTATTATTAAATATTGCATCGTTACCTCTTCTAGTGTTTGCTTCTTCACCGGATAGTCCGATGAGTTGATGTGAGATACGACGAGCCTTCGGTTGATCTTCTGAGGCGAGCAATATCCCTCTTTCTACCTATTTTGCATTTATAGTTTTTACTTTCTTGCTTTGATCTATTGCTATCCTTATTATCGATGCTTTAGTACCGTTCCTTCTATTAACCCGCTCCACTATAATGCCATGGTTATCCTATTACCTTGTTTGATTAGCTAGCCTTGTCCTTACGAGTCGTAGCGCTTGCTTAGGTCTGTTGCCCGCTCTCATGCAGGTGAACCGCGATATATGGTTATGGTTGATAACATGATTAATTAAATTGGTGAGATTGGTTATGGTTATGGTTTCACCTAATGATAAGGCCCTGGCAGGGACCACCTCTGGGAACTGCTTGAGCCGACCTAGGACCCGTTCGTTCTACGATACTAGTTCTAAGCTGATCGTGCTAACCAAACGTGGGGGCCCTTGGGATCCCCCCCTCAACTACCGGCGCTATTCGTTTATCCAGAGGTTCACAAAATTGGTTTTCCATTTGGTGCATACGCATAATATGTCATCGGACATGGGTTGAGTTGTGATATGATTTTGGTGGACTGCCATGGCTTGCATTGCATAAAATCGGGATACCGTGCCGGAGGTGGGATGGAGCTCTACAAGTTATCTTCCGATCATCGACAGGCCGTAGACTCAAATGTTGTACCACCTTGAGGTTCGGCCGTGCCTCTTGGCTGGGTAAAACATAGTAGGTGATACCTCTGGATACGTGCGTAGTTATGGGACAATTCTTGTTGTGAGATTCAGAAGGCACGCGTATTATGTTGCCTGAAGGGTTGAACATGTGTTTGGGTATAGTAGTGCACCCCTGCAGGGTAAATCTTTTCGAGAAGTCGTGTGTCCACGGTTATGGACGCCTCAGGAGTACGGTGTCATGATCATAGACAACGCCACTAATGTTTTGCCTCTAATAATATGACTAGTAATTAGCCTTATCAACTAAACCACCTGCTTAATTAAAATTGCCACCATGTGTTTTCTGCAAGTAGACTTCCTCGACTGGTCTTCGAGGGGGAAACCTTCAGATGGGTTATGTTTGGTGCTTTATTGTACTTATCGTATAGCGCTCTCTTATCTCTCTCTAATAGCCCAAGTTGTAGCGGGTCTCTATAAGTTAGATAGTGCAAGCTTTGTTGCCGCTGAGCCCACCATACCTATGTAGGCGAGGACCGCCAAATTCTAGCCTCGCCGTGTACTGTCCTCAGTACTGACCGCTCTCTTTTTCCTTTGCCCTTTGTCGGCACCCCTTTGGTTTTGACAGGTATGTGATTGACGACGTTAGCAAGGTTACCCTTCCGGCTTGTCCTGGGCAGGGCTTTAGACACCGCTTGGTTATTCTTCAGGACTCTTTGTCCAATTTGGATCTTGTCCGTATTCGGACACTATTTCGCATTCTTCAAGATTTGCATCTTTGAATTGTATCATTTGTATTATTGACTCGGTTGAGTCAATGTTGTATATGCATAAGTCTTTGTGGATTCTATTGTAAACTATTGTGATGTACTACTTGTAATATCAACCCACCCACATGAAAGTGTCTGCTGGGCACCTTTGAATCTCTTCTATGCGGGTTTTGGCGGGAAATGCTAAGATCTGCATAGACCCGATTTTGGGGCGTTACAAGTGGTATCAGAGCAAAGGTTTACGATACCCCACTGGTCCAGCCTGTAGGTTAACCTTGCCAATGGACGTTGTCTAGTGTCAAAACTATTTTGCTACAAATGCGTTAGATAGATCTGATTAGATCTGATTTTACTCCTTACCTCCATTCTTTCTCCTCTCATCTTTGCATGTTTTAATCTGATCTCTTACCTTCCTCAAGTCTAGGATTTCCCGTGGTTGGGTTTCCGTCGTATCTTTAGGGTTTTGCTTCCCTCCTTTTGTAACTACGGTGCTACATCTGGTTTTGCTTTATCGGATCTTTCATACTTTGTTTCCGGTGTTTTGCGACTTCTAAGACGGTGACCTCCTTGTCTCTGGTTTGTTCGTCCGAAGCTTTCTGAATGACGCTTGTTATGATCTTCAATCTAAATCCTGAGAGTTTGGTTGTCCGTTTCCCTATTCATGTACTAAGTGATAGTTTGGGTGCGTGATGGATTGGCCCCCATCCGACTACTCTTTCTATTCGCTTCTGTATGCTGAACTAGGCGAATGTGTGACTTTACTCTCTCCATGGAAGTTAGAGGTGGCTTCATCTTTTGAGACCTTTACGTCCTCCTTTGTCTCTTCGGAGTGTTCTCTCAAAGAACGTGAGGAGCAATCCTTGTTGGTGGTGTTGACAACTTCAAGACGGAGCAAGAATTCTTGTTAGTGGTGTCACAATCATCAACCCGATGCAAGAAGATCTGATCATCAAACCCTCTTTCCCCCGGTGTCCTTGCTTGGATCTGGAGACGAGATCCTTTGTTAGTGGTGTCGAGTTGTAATGCCCAGGAAAATATTACCCAATTAGATTTGCCTGTTATTTTTATTTTGTGCATCATCATAACATCATGCATATTTTTCTCTGAAATATTTTCGCCAAAAGTCTATTTTGTTTCTAGTTATCCCCCTCCTTTATTTCAAAGTAAGACCCCGATCTTTTCCGGATCTTTTATTTTTCTAAAAACTATTTACAAACGCCTCTCTAAAAATAAAATAAATAAATAAATAATGTTTTCTGGGGGAGACCGCCGGCCTGCGAGGCCAAAAGCCCAACAAGCCAGCAGCCTACAACCCCACGACCGAACCCTAGCTACCCAGCGGCATACCCAGCCACCACCGCACTCACCGCACGCCAAGCGCACCTGATGACCCGGCCCCACCTCGCACGCTCCCCACACATCGCTCATCACCAATCCCCGCACGAGATCAAGTCCCCGCTCGCCTCTCTCCTCTGCCTCGCTCGATCCTGCGTCGCCTTCCTCCCTCCGGCTTGCGCGCCGCCGCCAGCGAGGCCGCCATCTCTGGTTGCCGCACGAATCCTCGTCTCCGCGTCACGAGGTCCGGCTCGCCTTCGCCCGGCAGCCTCGAGCCGCGTGCCACTCCTGCCCTCTGCAACCCGGCCAGCGCGCCGCTGCAGGTGCTCGTCCTCACCCTGGTCGCGCCGCACCGCTGGCTGCCGCCTCCCCTCCGCCATCTCCCTTCTAGCGCCGCCGCTTCGCCCTCTCTACCAACGGAGCCCCTCTGGTCCGACCTCGTCCTCCCGCTCGAGCCGGCCGCGCCTCTCCTTGTTGCCAGATCACCACGCCTCCTCGTCGTCAACCCCATAGAGCACCCGCTATCGTGCGCCGTCTGCAGCCTCCTCCTTGCCCCGGCCCCGAAGTGCTCCTGCCGGTCCAGGACATCGTCGCCAGGGTCCCTGCTCTGTTGCGCATGCGCCAGCGCCGCCTCTACCTAGTGCCTCTGCTGGGTGCTCTACAGGTCGTGTGTGCCTTCTGTTTCAGGACATGCGTCTGCTTCTTTGTTTTGCTACTCGTGTTGCTCTCTGATCAACTCCCGGTGTTGTTATTTAGTAGCAACGCTACTCCGTTCCGGTTCTGCTAGCTGGTGTTGTTGCCCGAGGCCTCCGATCTAGACAAGACCTATATGTCGGGCAAGTATCTGTCTAGGGTACCGATGAGAATCACCACGATGCCAATCAAAGACCATCGGTGCCGTCCCAAGTTCACCATCAATAACCAAAGACGAAACCCAAATTCTACTACACGGATCCGGCTTCATGGAACCCGAAGACGTCAAGACTCCCGTGTGTGGCGACATGGATCCGAAGACCGATCCCGGAGTCCAAAGACCAAACCCCATCGAACCCCGCCGGTGAACACCAAGATCTTCGATCCGAGAAGTGCGACCCCTACATATCCCGGCCCCTATTTTATAAATGGCATATATTTGTTGCATATAATTTGATTATACTCGCATACATATTCAGTTGTTTGGGGGGTATCTTGTCGACTTACCTAATAATTAATATGGAGACTATATGAGGCTTATTTTAGTCTTATATCGCCTCCATTTAAATTTGCGTAGCGAACCAATGCCATGCTTTGCCTTGCTAATTCAACATTTAACTTGCGGGGTAGTTAAACAACTTGAACTATAGTATTTAATTGTCGGGATCCTGATTCCGCTTAATATTGCCTAGCCACATCGCATATTTGCCATGTCATGCATCATATCATAAGCATGTCGGATCTTCCGTCGTATTATTAAATATTGCATTGTTACCTCTTCTAGTGGTTTCTTCTTCACCGGATAGTCCGATGAGTTGATGTGAGATACGACGAGCCTTCGGTTGATCTTCTCCGGTGAGCAATCTCCCTCTTTCTACCTATTTTGCATTTATAGTTTTTACTTCCTTGCTTTGATCTATTGCTATCCTTATTATCGATGCTTTAGTACCGTTCCCTCTATTCACCTGCTCCACTATATTGCCATGGTTATCCTATTACCTTGTTGGATTAGCTAACCTTGTCCTTGCGAGTCGTAGCGCTTGCTTAGGTCTGCTGCCCGCTCTCATATAGGTGAACCGCGATATATGGTTATGGTTGATAACATGATAAATTAAATTGGTGAGATTGGTTATGGTTATGATTATGGTTATGGTTTCACCTAATGATAAGGCCCCGGCAGGGACCACCTTTGGGAATTGCTTGAGCTGACCTAGGACCTGTTCATTCTACGATACTAGTTCTGAGCTGATCGCGCTAACCAAACGTGGGGGCACCAGGGATCTCCCCCTCAACTACAGGCGCTATTCGTTTATCCAAAGGTTCACAAAATTGGTTTTCCATTTGGTGCATACGCATAATATGTCCTCGGACATGGGTTGAGTTGTGATATGATTTTGGTGGACTTCCATGGCTTGCATTACATAAAATCAGGATACCGTGCCGGAGGTGGGATGGAGCTCTACAAGTTATCTTCCGATCATCGACCGGCCGTAGACTCAAACGTTGTGCCACCTTGAGGTTCGGCCATGCCTCTTGGCTGGGTAAAACATAGTAGGTGATACCTCTGGATACGCGTGTAGTTATGGGACATTTCTTGTTGTGAGATTCTGAAGGCACGCGTATTATGTTGCCTGAAGGGTTGAACATGCGTTTGGGTACAGTAGTGCACCCCTGCAGGTTAAATCTTTTCGAGAAGTCGTGTGTCCACGGTTATGGACGCCTCAGGAGTACGGTGTCATGATCATAGACAACGGCACTAATGTCTGGCCTCTAATAATATGACTAGTAATTAGCCTTATCAACTAAACCACCTGCTTAATTAAAACTACCACCGCGTGTTTTCTGCAATTAGACTTCCTCGACTGGTCTTCGAGGGGGAAACCTTCAGATGGGTTATGTTTGGTGCTTTATTGTACTTATCGTATAGCGCTCTCTTATCTCTCTCTAATAGCCCAAGTTGTAGCGGGTCTCTATAAGTTAGATAGTGCAAGCTTTGCTGCCGCTGAGCCCACCATACCTATGTAGGCGAGGACCGCCAAATTCTAGCCTCGCCGTGTATTGTCCTCAGTACTGACCGCTCTCTTTTTCCTTTGCCCTTTGTCGGCACCCCTTTGGTTTTGACAGGTATGTGATTGACGACGTTAGCAAGGTTACCCTTCCGGCTTGTCCTGGGCAGGGTTTTGGACACCGCTTGGTTATTCTTCAAGACTCTTTGTCCAATTTGGATCTTGTCCGTATTCGGACACTATTTCGCATTCTTCAAGATTTGCATCTTTGAATTGTATCATTTGTATTCTTGACTCGGTTGAGTCGCTGTTGTATATGCATAAGTCTTTGTGGATTCTGTTGTAAACTACTGTGATGTACTACTTGTAATATCAACCCACCCACACGAAAGTGTCTGGTGGGCTCCTTTGAATCGTTTCTATGCGGGTTTTGGCGGGAAATGCTAAGATCTGCATAGACCCGATTCTGGGCGTTACACTATCTCTCTTTTTTTATAAGAAGAATGCTTCATAGATACTCATTATGGTTACGCTGCAGGTTTCCACCATGATTAGGCATGGATTAGACCGACGGCCTAGGCGTTTCTCTAACACACATACATAACTCCATGGACTTATAAGCTCCCCTTTTATTTCACACCGATGATATTCATAAACAAAAGAGCATGATATCAACTAGGTATATATTTACATGTGTTGAAAGCGTTCCCCGTGACAGCATAGTTCTGCTAATCCCCAGCCTATAATTTGCAAGCATATAACTTTCATGGACAGTCACAATGGTTCAGGTTTATTAACTTCAAGAAATAAAGTGTGCCATCAAGTTTGTGAGAGCTTTACTAACTAACTTTCTCATAACAAGCAAACATTTTATTCGGAAGAAAACAAGGCATATTGAATATGCACGAAACAGCAAATGATGCTAATAGGTAGGTATGGTGGACACTTTTGGCAATATTGATTTTAGGGAAATTGGAAACATGAGTAGAGCTCATACTCAGTGTAAGTGAAGGCTAGCAATAGTAAGGGAGGGACAAACGAGAGAGCAATAACTGTCATAATCATGCTTGCAACAAAATAGGACTAATCATGGCATGAAAGTGATTCAAGACCCCTAAGGCAAAATAATTCATCGAGGCTTAACTGATTATTGTTTTAGTCATATGCATGCATTAGCATGTGCCAAGTCGATTCAAGAGAAATATTCAGAGGAGGATACCACAGTGTCATACCAAGTTATGAATAGAGCAATGCAAGCCAACATTCACATGACATGATACAAACTATTAGCGAGCTGGAGCTAATCATAAGAAAGCAAGAACTACTAAACATCCATAATTAACATACACCCTACATGAACAGACTAAGCATGCCCATAATGATGAGTATATGTACAAAAATGAAAACAAATAGAGTTTGTTACCAGCCTCTTACCACACCTCAAGTTGTCATTAATCCTCATTATTGCCCTTCACTTGTGTGGCTTGAATAATAACATGAAACCAAATTCTACTGAGGACTGCTGAACCCTGCAACAAACCCCACAAAACCAAAGAAGAACAAAAAATATTTTTGGAGTTTTTGATTTTCAAAAGCAAGAACAAAAAAGGAAAAACAAGCAAAGAAAAATCCTTTTGGGTTTTTTGAATAATTAAGACAAAGCCAAAAGGAAAAAACAAACTAAGGAAAAAAGAAGAAGAAGCAAACAAAGAGAAACAACAGAATTATTTTTGGTCTTTTTGTGTTTTAGAAAGCAAAAGTAAAGAAAGAACGAAAACTAAAAAGAGAACGAAACATGGATATACAAAGTATCGACTAAACATGATATGGAGATGAGTGTGATGTCGGTGTACCTCCCCCCAAGCATAGGATTTTGGCCTAAGTGGGTATCAATCCCAAGTTGGCCAAGATGGAGCACCTCCGTAGTACGGCAAGGAGGTACCCTCGTCCTGGTGCGAGCTTGAGGACACCCCACCGTAGTGCGCAGAGTAGTCGTAAGAGGGCACATCCTCCTGGTGCTGCCTGTGGAAACCAAGAAAGCGGAACTGCTCGTCCACCTCCTCCTTGGAACGCGACCACGGCCTCCTGTGAACACTGAAAAAAGTAGATTGCGGCAAAGGAATCTCCCTTTCATCCCCGTCAGTAAACAACATCATGTATACTAAATTGTCTGTATCAGAGTCAGCAGTGACGAAGTAATGTGTTTTCATGGCAGCAAGATCAAGCCTTTGTGGTGCCAATACAGTATCATTAGGATCCACAAAAAGTTCTGACGTAGTAACCATACGTGAAGCAATAATGCCCCCATAAATAGGTCCCCTAGCAGCTAGGCGGCGAGCAATGAGAGAGCCAAGATTGTACCGGGTATCATTATTAAGTGCAGCAGCGAGGAAGGCTAAATGATAATTGGAGATATTACTGGTGTTCTCCCTACCAAGAATGCTAGTAGAAAGATAATAAGCAAAGTATCTAAGAGCTGGGAGTTGGATGCTTCTTATCTTCCCGCGCTGAGCTATGCGGTCATCGTCATTTGTCACACCTTGATAGAGCTCCAGCAAATCAGCGGGTCGCCCTTGGATCTTCTTCACAGTCCCTGTCATGCCTATACCTATAATGCTGCAAAATCTTTCCAATGACATGGTAATAGGCAGATTATAAATTCTAAAAGAAACAGTTGACTGATAGGGGGTGTTAGTGAAAATGAAACTATCAACAAAAGTTTTGGTGAGCATGGCATATTGATCCCTCTCATCTTCCATGTATGAGGTCAAACTGAACCTCTGAACCAGTAGTAAGAAATCATCAAGGATCCCTGCAGCTTGCAAAAAGGTAAAACAAGGAAAAGCAGATGGGTGAGCCTTCCTCTCATCTCCTTCATTGCCAAAGCGTGGTGCAATGAGATCTTCATTGTATGAAGGCCTAAACTGAGAGTCTGATCTTTAGGGCCTTGACCTCCTAGGCGTGTCCCTCTCAAATATTTCTCCAAAGGTGTGGTTGTTCATCTTTGATATTCTGAAATTTAAACACCCATTAAACAAGTGATTGCAAAGTGAATACATAATGAAGGGCACTACTCATAGGGACTTTTAAGAGGCCTAAACATGCATCAAAACAATATCTCTAAGCATTGAACAAGCTTACAAGCTCTCATAACCTATCACCTACATCAGAAAAATACTCAAAATATAAACCACTAATCACAAATCTACTTGGACAAGCGGAGGAGTCACATACCGGAGAACAAATGCTCCAAATTTCAGCAGCAAAGATGGGCTGAGCAAGGAGATCGAAAAATCGTGGGCAAGAACAAGAAGAACACGATTTCGAGCAAAGAACTGATGTTTTCTCAGGAGAGAGACACAAGTGGGAAGTGAGAGAGTGAGTGGAGGGCCAGGGATGGCCCACACCATGGCCAGGCGCGCCCCTAGGCTGGCCCACACCATGGCTAGGCGCGCCCCTAGGCTGGCCGCGCCACCAGGTGTTGTGCCTGCCTGGTGGGCCCCCCTGGTACTATCCAGGCACTTCTCTGCCCCTTTTTTCACGTAAAAATTTAATATGAATTTTCTGGAATTTTTCGAGACACTTTATTTTTGAGCAATTTTTAGGTATAGATGAATGATTTTCTGACAGGAAGATGTTTTTGGAATGATGCAATGACAAAACAAAACTAAAACTTCAGAAGTTCTAAGACACTCTAACATGCAAGCAACTAACAATAGAAAAGTAAACTAAACGAAAGCAAAAACTAAAATGGAAACATTGTTTTGTTCATTGAAATCCTTTTGTTAACAAGGTTGATCAGGTCTTGTTACCAAAACAATTTTATATGAAACAAAACTTTGTATTCCACTAATGATTATGTTACATCAACCTTGATAGCGATGGTCCCAATCATAATAATTTCATATTTTTCTCTTGGTATGGGACAATATATTTCTCCAACTTGAATGCCCTCAACATGTTCAATTGAATTTAAACCATAAGTCCTATCAATCTTCTTGGGGAAATAGACAGTATGCTCTTTGTCATTAACATTAAAAGTCACCTTTCCTTGATTACAATTAATAACATCTCTTGCAGTATTAAGAAAAGGTCTCCCAAGAATAATAGACATATTATCATCTTCAGGCATTTCAAGCACAACAAAATCAGTTAATATCAAGAAATTATGAGCCACTTGAACTGGTACAGCCTCACATATACCAACAGGAATAGTAGTAGATTTATCAGCCATTTGCAAAGATATATCATTTGGTATTAGTTTTTCAAGTTGAAGTCTCTTGTAGAGAGAAAAAGGCATAACACTAACTCCTGCTCCCAAATCACACAAAGCAGTTCTAACATAACTATTTTTAATAGAGCACGGGATAGTTGGAATCCCTGGGTCTCCAAGTTTCTTTGGAACCTTACCATTAAAGGAATAATTAGCAAGCAAAGTAGAAATTCCTTCATTAGGGATCTTCCTTTTATTCGAGACAATATCCTTCATATACTTTGAATAAGGAGGCAATTTAATAGCATCAGTCAAAGGAATTTGCAAAAATAAAGGTTTCATCCACTCACAAAACTTATTATAGTGTTCATCTTCCTTTGACTTGTGTTTCTTATCAGGGAAAGGCATAGGTTTTTGGACCCAAGGCTCTCTTTCACTACATGTTTTTTAGCAACAATATCTTCTTTAGTGTATTTAGTATTCTTAGTGTGCCTTTCAGGTTCTTCTTCAACTTTTTCTTTATCAGGAACATCATTTTCTTCATTACCACTTTCAGTTTCAGCATCAGAGACAGATATACTATTAGGATCTTTAGTAGGTTCAGAGGGTTCTACAATAGTTTTATGTTTCTTTTTTCTTTTCTTAGGATTAGTACCACTATTTTCAGCTTGTTGAGAATCCTGCTCAATTCTTTTAGGATGCCCCTCAGGATATAGAGGATCCTGGGTAGTAGCACCACTTCTAGTTCTAATTTCATAAGCATGTTTTTCTTTAGCAACATTAACTAGCAAGTCTTTTTGTACTTTAATAAGCTGATCAATTTGAGTTTGGACCATTTGAAAATGTTTAACGAGCATTTTAACATCATTAGAGGTTCTTTCCACAATATACTTCAACTCAACAATAGCTCTAGTGTTTTCCATTAAATGATTTTGCACCCTTTTATTGAAATTATCTTGCTTAACAATAAAAATATCGAATTCTTCTAAGCATAGATCAAGTGGTTTAGAGTAAGGGATATCACCTTTATCAAAATGTTGGAGAGAGTGTAACTCAATAGTGGATGAGTGGGGGATTGGCTTACATAATTCTTCTATAGGAGGTAAATTATTGACATCTGTAGCTTTAATTCCCTTCTCCTTAAGATATTTCTTAGCTTCCTTCATCACTTCAACATTTAGTTCAATAACTCCCCTCTTCTTTGATGTTGGTATAGGCGCAGGTATAGCTGGTTCAGGTATAATTGTCTCATGTATAGTTGGTTTAGGAGGAGTCCAATCTTCATAATTCTTGCTTATTTTAGCCATTAATTCCTTAGCTTCCTTGGGAGTCCTATTCCTGAAAACACAATCAGCACAACTATCCAGGTATGTCCTAGATTCTTCAGTTAGTCCATTATAAAATATGTCAAGAAGCTCATTCTTAGGTAATGGACATCCAGCCTGTGCCTGAATCAAAGCACAAAACCTTGCCCATGATTCAGGCAATATCTCTTTTTCTCCCTGTTTAAAATCAAAAAGTTCCTGCAAAATAGCATGTCTAGCACTAGGAGGAAAATATTTCTGCAGGAAAGTACTAATCAAGCAATCAGGGCTATCAATAGATCCAGGAGGTAAATTATTAAACCAAGTTTTAGCTTCTCCTTCAGTGAAAAAGGGAAAAATTTAGCAACAAAGTAGGTGCGCATCTTAATATCTTCAGAAAACAGGGCACTCATGGTAGAAAGCTTAGTCATATGCGCTACCGCACTTTCATTCTTAGTCCCACAAAAAGGTTCTTTCTCAACAATAGCTATGTAAGATAGATCAAGAGAGAAATCATAATCCTTATCTTTAATGTTTATGGGAGATGTAGCAAACTTAGCATTAGGTGACAATTTGGGTTTTATAGTACGCCTCTCAAGGAGACTCTTAATAGCACTCCTATCATGGGTGTTTTGACATTCTTTAATAAATTCATCGGTCATCACAATATAACCGTCTTCAATATCATAGCTCTCTCTAGACTCAGGTGAACTAACAGGTGTAGTAGTGTCTTCATTAGGAGTTTAAGTATTTCCAGCTATAGTTCTAGCAATCATAGCATCTAGGAGAGGACCTAATGAACCACTCTTATCAAGCACAATAGAAGCAGCATCATAAGTATCCGAAGTTTCAGATTTAGCAGTAGTAGCAGTGTGTGTAGCATGTGTATGTGGTGGTGTAAGGATCTTACTCATAACAGATGGTGAATCAAGAGCAACAGAGGTGTTCAGAACCGTACCTCTTCTTGTAGTGGATGGTAAAATAGGAACCTTGACATCACGAGACTTACCCATGATGGATGGATGGCAGTGAACAATAGTGATTCCAAGTGAACTTGATAAATAAAGCTATGCTCCCCAGCAATGGCGCCAAAAAATAGTCTTGATGACCCACAAGTATAGGGGGTGTATCGTAGTATTTTTGAGGGAAGTGAAACCCAATTTATTGATTCGACACAAGGGGGGCCAAAGAATATGTATTAGTCTTAGCAACTGAGTTGTCAATTCAGCTGCACCTGGAAACAATCTTGCTCACAATAGTTTATCAGTAGCAACAGTTTTGTAGTAGCAATAGTAAAGTAATAGCAGTAGTAAAAGTAAAGATAGTAGTAACAATTGCAGTAAACAGTAGGATTAAAGCACGGTAG
Organism: Avena sativa; assembly: GCA_916181665.1. Taxonomy (NCBI): domain Eukaryota; kingdom Viridiplantae; phylum Streptophyta; class Magnoliopsida; order Poales; family Poaceae; genus Avena; species Avena sativa. The sequence continues at coordinate 180,712,153 of OV702289.1, read as the reverse complement.
GCATAGCGATGGATGGATGGGCGTTGCATGGACAAGACAATTCACATGGCAATCAAAACATAGGGCATTTGCAGATAAATAAGATAAACCATCTAAGTACTAAATAATCCTAGGCATGTGTTCCATATATAGTCATACATGCTCGCAATGAGAACTTGCACAACATCTTTTGTCTTGCCAGCCCGTTTGCAGCGGGGCCTCAAGGGAACTACTAGCAATTAAGGTGCTCCTTTTAATAGAGCACTGGAGCAAAGCATTAACACTCCATGAACACATGTGATCCTCACATCAAAACCATTCCCTCCGGTTATCCCGATTGCTGTCACTTCGGGGCCTTTGGTTCCGGACAACAATATGTATTTACAACTTGCAGGTAAGACCATAAACAATACTATCATTATGAATCAATAACATGTTCAGATCTGAAATCATGGCACTCGGGCCCTAGTGACAAGCATTAAGCATAACAAGTTGCAACAAAGTAAAAAAGCACTAATAATAGATACTAGGCACCATGCCCTAACAATATGATGCAATTAAATGAACGATCTCATCCAATCCCTACCATCCCCATAGCCTACAGCGGTGGATTACTCACTCATAGATGGGGGAAACATGTATGGTCGATGGATAAGCGATGGTGATGATGATGGCGATGATCTCCTCCAATTCCCTATCCCAGCAGGGTGCCAGAACGGAGTTTCTGGTTCCAAATCGTGGAATCTGGTGGTGACGGCGCAGCGGATCTCTTTCTAGAAAAACGTCTAACCCCCCCTGGGTTTTTAGGTCAAGAGGCAACTTATAGGCGAAGAGGGAGGCCGAGGCGGCAGCCGAGGCGGCCACACCACCCCTAGGCGCGGCCTGGCCAGGCCCGCGCGGCTAGGTTGTGTGGGCACCTCGTGGCCCTACTCTGTCTTGTCTTCTGGCTCCGTGTGTCTTCTGGTGAAATAGGATTTTTGGCACAATTTCCGGGATTTTTCCTGATAGTTGATTTTCTGCACACAAAAACTAGACACCAAGGTAATTCTGCTGAAAACAGTGTCAGTCCGTGTTAGTTGCATCCAATTCACAGAAGTTTAGAGGAAAAATAATAGCAAATGTGTTCGGGAAATTAGATATGTTTTGGACGTATCAGGATGCTTAGTAGTTCTTGTTTTCTTATGATTAGCTCTAGCTTGCTAATAGTTTGTAGCATGTCATATGAATGTTTGCTTCCATTGCTCTATTCATAATTTGGTATGACATTGTGGTATCCTCCTCTGAATGTTTCACTTGAATTGACTTGGCACATGCTCGTGCATGCATATGACTGAATCAATAATCAGTTAAGCCTCGATGAATTATTTTGCCTCAGGGGTCTTGAATCACTTTCATGCCATGATTAGTCCTATTTTGTTGCAAGCATGATTATGACAGTTATTTCTCTCTCGTTTGTCGCTCCCTTACTATTGCTAGACTTCACTTGCACTGAGTATGAGCTCTACTTGTGTTTACAATTCCCTAAAATCAATATTGCCAAAAGTGTCCACCATACCTACCTATTAGCATCATTTTCTATTCCGTGCATATTCAATATGCCTAGTTTTCTTCCAAATAAAATGTTTGCTTATTATGAGAAAGTTAGTTAGTAAAGATCTCACGAACTTGATGGCACACTTTATTTCTTGCACTTAATAAACCTGAACCACTGTGATTGTCCATGAAAGTTATATGCTTGCAAATTATAGGCTGGGGATTAGCAGAAGCTGTCACAGGGAACGCTTTCAAAACTTGTAAATATATACCCAGTTGATATCATGCTCTTTTGTTTGCGGATGTCGTCGGTGTGAAATAAAAGGGGAGCTTGTAAGTCCATGGAGTTATGTATGTGTGTTAGAGAAACGCCTGGGCCGCCGGTCTAATCCATGCCGTCATGGTGGAAACCTACAGCGTAACCATAATGAATATCTATGAAGCATTCTTCTTATAAAAAAAGAGAGAGGAGATAGCTATTGAGAAAAAGGAAAAAAAGGAAGAGATATGATAAAAGAGGAAAGAGAGAAAAAAGCACCATTTTCCCATGGTAAATAAGAAGATTGCTGAGATACTCGTTGTCTGATTGCCTTGTCATTTTGATATGGGGATTATTCTGTATCATCGGGCAAGGGGTACCCTGTTGACGGTTCTCTATGATACGCATGTATTTACTATGACAAGAACTTACCGGTAACTAAAGTTGAGTAGCATGAGGAGCGGCCCTCGTACTCATGGGACATGAGATTTCTAGTTTATAGTCTGTCAAGCATATAACTCAGATGGGACCTCACTTTCACCTTAATCATTTAAAGATGCTTATGATAGGGGCAATGAGAGATTAAAGCTAATGAGTACCATACTATCAGCATTTGGAAGCCTTTCAAACTTTTCAAAAACCCTTTTCATTCCCTTGTTGAGTCACCACTTATTCTATGAGCACTTTCTTGAGAGCATATTTGTCATTCTTAGTGTAATGTGCTTGTCTCAAAACTTGATTAATTCTATTATGACTTTGATGCTTGTATCTTTGATATCTTTACTTCTAGTCTTCACTTGAACTTCAGAGGTGCCTTGGCATTTATGTTTTCTCTACAATCAATGGCAAGAGAGATACCACTCTATCATACCTTGTTATGAGCATTGCAATGTTGCTTATGTTTATGTTTCATGCTATGTATTTTTTTGAGTTGGAATCTCTTCATAGCTTGCAATGACTATTAAGTAAACTTAGTTGCATACTCTTTATTGTGAATTACCTGAGTAGTTGACCGTATGCTGAGAATATATACATCTTATGAAGCAAATGTGTTCGTGAAAGTTTCTTTTATCGCACTCAGTTTTCAACTGAATTGCTTGAGGACAAGCAATAAGCTAAGCTTGGGGAGATTTGATACGTCCAAAACATATCTACTTTCCCGAACACTTTGGCTATTGTTTTTCCTCTAAACTTGTGTGATTTGGATACAACTAACACGGACTGACGCTGTTTTTAGCAGAATTACCTTGGTGTCTAGTTTTTGTGCAGAAAATCAACTATCAGGAAAAATCCCAGAAAATATGCCAAAAATTCTATTTCACTAGAAGACTCACGGAGCCAGAAGACGAGACGGAGGAGGGCCACGAGGGGCCCACACCACCTGGCCGCGCGGGCCAGCCCAGGCTGTGCCTAGGGGTGGTGTGGCCGCCTCGGTCACCCCCTCGGCCTCCCTCTTCACCTATAAGTTGCCTCTTGACCTAAAAACCAAGGGGGGTTCGATGTTTTTCCAGAAAGAGTTCTGCTGCGCTACCACCACCAGATTCCGCGATTCAGAACCAGAAACTCTGTTTTAGCACTCTGCCGGGACGGGGAATTGGAGGAGATCATCTCCATCATCATCACCATCACTTCTCCATCGACCATCCATGTTTCCCCCATCTATGAGTGAGTAATCCCCCGCTGTAGGCTATGGGGATGGTAGGGATTGGATGAGATCATTCATGTAATGGCATCAGATTGTTAGGGCATGGTGCCTAGTATCTATTATTAGTGTTTTTTGACTTTGTTACAACTTGTTATGCTTAATGCTTGTCACTAGGGCCTGAGTGCCACGATTTCAGATCTGAACATGTTATTGATTCATTATGATAGTATTGTTTATGGTCTTACCTCCAAGTTGTATATACATATTGTTGTCCGGAACCAAAGGCCCTGAAGTGACAGCAATCAGGATAACCGGAGGGAATGGCTTTGATGTTAGGATCACATGTGTTCACGGAGTGTTAATGCTTTGCTCCGGTGCTCTATTAAAAGGAGCAGCTTAATTGCCAGTAGTTCCCTTGAGGCCCCGCTACAAACGGGCTGGCAGGACAAAAGATGTTGTGCAAGTTCTCATTGCGAGCACGTATGACTATATATGGAACACATGCCTATGATTATTTAGTACCTGGATGCTTTATCTTATTTATCTGCAAATGCCCTATGTCTTGATTCCCATATGAATTGTCTTGTCCATGCAACACCCGTCCATCCATTCCTATGTCTACCGCGCTTTAATCCTACTGTTTACTGCAATTGTTACTACTGTCTTTACTTTTACTACTACTGTTACTTTGCTATTGCTTTTACAAAACTGTTGCTACTGATAAACTGTTGTGAGCAAGATTGTTTCTAGGTGCAGCTGAACTGACAACTCAGGTGTTAAGGCTTATAAATATTCTTTGGCTCCCCTTGTCTCGAATCAATAAATTGGGTTTTACTTCCCTCAAAAATACTGCGATACACCCCCTATACTTGTGGGTCATCAGGAGGAGTGCTAGAACATACAGTGACTATAAAGCTGTTTGCACCCGTTACGTATCAACTTGGGAAACCGAGGAAACTCACGGAACACTATCCATTCCATGGGATACGTCCTACGGGATTATGTCCCTTAATAGCACAGTAATTCGATTGATGTCAATTGCTGACTATTGTGGTTATGAGGATGATGTGAGCAGCGGTTGTTGCCTATTCGTCCAAATACGGAGTTCCTCCCACACATACATCGTTAAGAATGTTCATGATGATAATCTTTATCTTAAATCTTTACAATACTAGTGGTGTATCCTCTACTCCCTGAGAACGCCTTTTCCCTACTATAGTTCCAATCTCTCTTACATGCGCGATACTTACTTTCTGTACTCAGTTGTTTTACTTTACTTTATCGCTCTTATACCCAAAACCCCAAAACACCTTTTTACACAATACTCGCATTTTATCTTGTCACTTAGAATTTTATCTAGCAATTCTATCGTAATATTTATTGCAAGAGTTATTATACTTCAGACTCCTGCTCCGTGTGGGATCGATATCTTTATTTTGAAACTAGCTACAAATGATCTGTGCACTTGCAGTCATCAAGCTATTTTCTGTCGCCGTTGCCGGAGAGCTAAGCACTGTAGGTCTTTTAATTTTTGCTTATTTATTTTTGTCTTATTAAATTTTGTTTTGAGTTACAGGTATCCACCAACATGATGGAGTTTGAGCATATGACTAGTGCTAACCCATTCAACCACTTTGGGAAGCCCTGTGATATTTATAAAAGAGACAACTCCAATGAGAAGACTAGGGGGTTTGAAATAAATCCTCTACTACTTAGTATTCTACATAAGAAGCAATTTACCGGAGATGAAGAAGATCATGATCCATATGAGCATATTGCATGTTTTAAAGATATATGCGGCACTTTACTATTGATGGGATATACCTCCGATGAGGTAAGGGTTAAACTTTTTAGTCAAACTTTGACAAGTACAGCTCTCTCATGGTATAGATCTCTACCCCCTGCTACTTGGGATAATCTATCTTGTGAATTTCTATCAAAATATTATCCATTATCAAAATCTTTTGGAATCGGGCGTTTTATAATGACTTGGAAGAATCATTCTAATGAAGGACTAGTAAGAGCTTATATTAGATTTAAAGATTTACTACGACTATGTCCTCATCATGATTTACCTGAATGGTATTTACTACATATCTTTTATGGCAGTTTAATTAAACCTAATAAAATTGAATTATACTCTTTCGCGGAAGGAGCCTTTATGAATCTTCCTATACCTAAAGCTTGGGCTTTACTTAATAGAATTCGGGGTCATAGATTTTCATGGAATTTTGGTCTAGGAAGTGAAGGAGGCGGAGAAATAGAGCATGATTCTATTCATGACTATAATAAAAAAGGCCATGTTAAAGAATTATCTAAAGAACTTTATTTGGATTTAGATCTTGTGTTGCAAGTTGTTAAAGCTTTTAGAGAACATATTAAAGCTCCAAAGGAGGGACCAGTCAAGTATGATCCACCACCCGAACCAGAAAAGAAAGGAGAAGATAAAGCAACACTGGCCTCTATAGAACCAATATATGAAGTGCCTTTCCCTAACACTGCGCAAAAGCGTATTTTTGAATATGAGAAGGTCAAAGCAGTACAGGAAAAGAGGGAAGAGGAAAGCATGCCAGAAGTCGTGGAACATCTGGAAGAAACCAAAGATGAAGAGGTAACCAAGGAAGCAATTATGGCTATGTACTCACACTATAACATAGTTGAACTTGATGAAGAGGCTTCCATTTTGGTTGAAGGTAAAACAAAGTAAAAGATGTGGGTAAGCTTATTCTTCCCTGCATATTCAAAGAAAGCTCTCATTACAGTTTATGTGATCTTGCCACCGAATTTAACGTTATATCTTATGATTTCTACTTAGAAATAAAAGGGAGTAGTTCAATTGTGTTAGCCAATAAAAACCTTAGAATTCCAACGGGAGTAGTTCAACTGTCACAATTGGCAACAAAGACTTTTCTATTAAGTTTGTAGTTGTTGATATGCCAGCTGACACTCTTTGCCCAATTATATTTGGAAGGAACTTTTTGGGTGATATAGGTGCCTATGTTAACTTCAAGAAGGATATTGTGTCTCTTAAGCTTGGGGGAGCGGAAAACAAATTCCATTTCTCCAAATTTAAAGACAGACCTGAAATGGCAGCTCTTTTCTCTAGTAATCAAGAAGAAGAAATAGATGAAGATCCAAATTATGAAGAAATAGTTATGAAGGACAAGTCCCTAGGAGAACTAGAAAATGAATTCGATTCACTTCCCGTTTTGGGATCTCCAACTGATGAGGCTTTTGAAGAGCCAGAAAAGAGAGGGGACGAGGAATTACCACCCCTAGAGTTGAAGACTCTACCAGAAAATCTTAAATACAGGTTTTTAGATGATACCAATAAATTCCTTGTTATTATTGGTGCTACACTTTTAGGAGAAGAAGAATAAGAACTCATGAGGATACTTAAGGAGCATCGCCAGGCCTTTGGGTACTCAATGGATGACTTGAAGGGCATTAATCCCATGATAGCCGTACAAAAAATATTCATGGAAGAAGGTGCTAAACCAGTTGCAGAATTCAATTGAAGACTGAAGCCTGAAATGAAAGAAGTGGTAAGAAAAGAAATTTTATGCCTATTGGACGCAGGTATAATCTATCATGTTAAAGAAAGTAAATGGGTAAGTTATGTTCACTGTGTTCCTAAGAAGGGCGGTTTTGCTATTGTTCCTAATGAAAACAATGAATTGATACCTACTAGAACTGTTGTTGGGCATAGGATGTGCATAGACTTTAGGAAATTAAACAAAGAAACAAGGAAAGATTAGCAAAACATACTCATAGATCAAACTGTTCATAGATCAAACTTTAGAAAGGTTAGCAAAACATACTCATTTTTGTTACTTGGACGGATACTCTAGTTTCTCTCAAATAGCTGTTCTAAACTGGGGGAAGTGCCATTTTATGGTCAAAGAAGGTATAGTCCTTGGACACCAGGTATCAGGTAAAGGAATTGAAGTTGGTAGAGCTAAGGTTGAAGCAATAGAGAGAATGCCACCACCTAGGGACATTAAAGGTATAAGAAGTTTTATTGGTCATGTGGGTTTTTATAGAAGGTTCATTAGAAATTTCTTTGGAATATCTAAACCTTTGACAAACCTCTTGCAAAATAGAATGAGGTTTAATTTTGATGATAAGTGTCTTGAAGCCTTTGATAAACTCAAAAATGCTTTATCTCGTGCTCCTATTATTAAACCACCTATCTGGGATATAACCTTTGATTTAACTAGCCAGGTGGCCCTCGCAAATGCGAGGGCAACATCTTATGTGCATTGGGTGTGTTTAAGAAATAAATTTATGGTTTCACAAGTTTTGGAAATATTTATCTATAAACAATATTATTCCAAATATCATTTAATATTTGGGTGAATTGGTAATATAAGTTCCTCTAAAAAGCCATGTTATCATATTCTAGAACATTGTCTATTACTCTACTACGATTTAATTTCACTCTATTCATGTAATCTCCACTCTTCAACCCCTCATGTGTATTAGTTGTCCTATAACATGACTATGCCAAGCCGACAACAAAATTTTAGCATTTTAATCTACCATGTTTACTATGTTTGCATCAAAAAGTATTTTCAAATCCCATGGTACTAATTGGGGTCGTCAACAATAGCTTCGTCATAGTAGCTCAAATATTTAAGTAGTTCAAAAGGCAAATAAATAGTAAATACTACCATTGCAATGACATGTCTTCTTAATACTGTATTAGTCGAATACAAATAATAATGAACAAATTGTCAAAAAACTACTCGAGCTGTATCAATTTCGTATTCAAAATAATCAGTATATTATGGTAGAGTGCATGTGGCTAAATTGATAAATATATGTGTGATGCTTCAGAAATATATACTGATCTAGCACTTTATCCTATATTGGTCTCCTAAAAAGCATAGAATTTGAATGGTTCAAACAAAATAAAATAGTGAAGAAAGTAACACCTTGTCTAAAGTCCTTGAAAGGACGGTCATAAGGTAATTACGAGGTCGCGTCAAGGTGAATAAATCCAGAACTTGTTTCGGAGCATGAGCATAAAGTTGTTGAAGAGCATATGCTTTTCATACATTTGAGCTACATCCACTATTGCATAAGTTTCCATTTTCATTTGAAAGTTTATATCATGTAAGGTTGGTGTTCTCAGATTTGATAACACCCACAAATGCATAGAAAATGTACTGCTATCAATGTGCAGACCAAAAGGACATACCAACATAACACATGCCATGGAATTCACTTAGCATAGAGCTAAAAAGTAAGTTTAGTTTTCGGTTAGAGCTCCAGAATCAGAGGCGTTCCTACCTATATATTATTACATGACCATTCCAATTGTATTATATGCATCATTTTCGCTTAATATTACAAATCTAAGAAGTTGTAGAGCAGCCCCTGTAATCTTTATATGTAAAACCATATGTGTGTATTTCTATGTATCTAGCATGATTGGACAGTGAGTGTCAAGGAAAGATACAGGGGATCACTTTTGTGTGAATTCGTTTTAATATGCAAGAGATTAGTACACAAGGCATTCAACCATCTAGCAAGACATTCATTATAACCCTCATAAAATCTAGAGAACTTTGTGTTTTCTCGGAAAAATATCTGGAAGAGAACTTACATCTTGCTTCAGCCATATAACATCTTTCAGCATCTTGCCACAAAATCCATCTCCTCAAATGCCATAGTAGACCATAGCCGCTGCTCCGCTCCTTGATACTCGTTTGTTCCAAAAATTATTGGTTATGTAGTCTTAAAGAGTGGTTCACTTAAAGATATTCAATCAGATTATTAACTAATTAATTTTTCATCACCTGAAAGTGATGCATGAATGGTAAATATGATTATGGGAAGATGAAAATTCAAATGGTTAGCGTAGAGAGTGAAGCCCGAGATCCTTTTTTAAACCGGATTCCCAATGTATTATCATGCAGTTAAAAACCTATAAATATGGATGCAAATTACCCATCAAACTAATACTGAAAGATCAGGAGGATTTTGTAATTTTGATTGTGAAGATAAGATCAGAAACATTTCTTTAAACACATAAAAGATAGAAAGACCTGTATCTAGACAGTTTTAGCTGCAGCACCTGTGGGCAGCCGGAGAGGAAGTTGTCGAGGAGCTCTTGACAATACTAATTTACTCACTGCAATGTGTGCTTGACAGTTTGAATTTTTCTCATCATAGTAATAGACTGTCTTCAAACTCACGATAAAACATGAAAGGAAGTACATACCTCTAATACTTAACCTCTCATGTATGTTGGTGTTAATAAATCCACTGTCCAAACAACAAATTCGACCATCGGTTTGATTGTGTGAGTACTAATTATTTCACACCCTTCTCTCCCTACAAAAATCAACATAACACCGGTGCAACATCAGGAAATTTGTGCACATGCAAGAATTCTTATTCACCTCGGACAACATATAACAGATCCGTCTCTTACAATTCCTGCAGAAAACCAAGAAAGCGATGAATTCTGTAAGCAGATATTAATATAGGAGATAACCCTACGTACTCTGGTCCAAATCTTTCAAGTACTAAGGTTGTTCCTGGTTGTGAATATTTCTTAATGTCGCCGTACATCGTGATGGGTCGGTAGACCTAGCGATACAGCTGGATATCAATTTCCGGCCGGATCGTGTGCGTACCATTATTGCCACTATACACCCTGATGGCTGGGAGGAACTATGATCAAGGCAGAGATCAATTCCCAGTCGGGTCGTCGTGTACTTACGATGGAAATATGCAGTGAGAAACTGAGAACTGAACTGGCCGCTCAATCGAAAAGTCGGCGTGAGGGAAGGGACATGGGCAAGATGAAACGGAGACCTTATAGATTCAAGCGCTAGGAGAGACATGATATAGGAGGAAGACATGATCGACTTGTAGCATCCTTTTCAGGGGAATTTGCGGCTGCTAGGGCGACAACACGATCGCGACATTATCTAACGCAATGTTCTCTCTCTATGAGGCAAACCTGCTAACCAATCTTAGCGAGATGTATGTGTGCACTGGTGGCCTGCTACATGCACCGGAACTTTAGAAACTGATCAATGCGCATGGATTTGGAGGAAGTCTGGTCGGACAAAGACACACATGAATATGGCGACGGTGGTGGCATGTCGGACATGAGGACGCCAAGGAGAGACCATAGAGGAGTCTCTTTGTTAGCTAGAAAACTAAGCGGGGACATTGGTGGGTAATTTTGTGTAACTTTAATGGTAACAGTTTTTTTCTAAGTTCCATCGGTTGGCCCTTACCTATTTAAATAAATCGGCGGTCAGATGTTTCTGATTTTTGTGAGATTTTCTAGAGTATTTCTCTTTTTTCTGGTGAGTCCGTCATGTACTTTTAATATATAATAGATATGCGAAACTAGTGATGATGTTGTAGGAGTAACTCTAGGACACCATATTGGTCGTAGATTTAATATTATACATCATGCTAGTAGAATTCTCAATGGTGCCCAAAAGAACTACCCTAAGGAAGAAAAAGAACTTTTTGCTGTATTTTTCTCTTGTGATAAATTTCGTTCCTATATAGTTGATGTAAAGGTAAGAGTTCACACGGATCATGATGGCTTGAAAGAACTCCTTGAAAGGAAAGACCATAAGCCAAGATCGATCCGTTAGATCCTTTCACTTCAAGAATTTGAGTTGCGGATTATGCAGAGGTAAGAAATAAAAATGTTGAATACAGTGTCCATGATTGCCCCGCAAGACACCAATCTTATTGAGAGGAACTTTAGTCCTGGTGATTTTTGTTTACGGGAATTATTCAATGCACTAAGGTCAATTCCTCCAAAAGAGAAGAAATCTTTTCTATGGGAGTAACTTTTGATACCCGAATAAACAATGGTAAGTGCAAGGTAAGTGTTATTACCCAAATAAGTGTTGTTTTCAAAAAAAATACTTTTGAAATTCTGCCTTTGAATTCCTTATGTTTTTCTAAAGTTTTAGAGGGGTTTTTTTCAACTACACGGGTGGAGCTATAAGACCAGAGAGTGATCTCCTGCCGTATAGTTGATCGTTAAACTCTCTGTATCATCTTTGTGAAATTGTTTTTGCTATCTGAGCCTATACGATCGTAACTATAGGACCGGAGCAAAAAAATCCGGCCATATAGTTGGTCGTTAAACTCTCAGATGGTTTTGCTTTAGATGTCTGTATCTATACGGTCGCAACTATGCGACCAGAGCAAAACTTCCGGCCGTATAGTTGGTCATTAAACTCTCAGACACTTTTTGGCTTTGATGTCTGTATCTATACGGTCACATCTATACGACCGTAACCAAACATTTCGGCTGTATAGTTGGTCGTTAAACTCTCAGACACTTTTTCTTTCGATCTCTTGCTTATTATTTATGAAAAAACATTATTGTCAGTTCCGAGTCGTGATTTAATCGACCTGGACTCGAGATATTTGGAAATATCTGCCCGGAACCAACTATACAGTCGGAGCTATACGAGTCGCGCCCGTATAGTTGGTCGTTACGCGGCAGGATACTTCCAAATCTGTGTTTTCTTTCCCTGTTTTGTTCAGATTCTTTTCTTGGACGATAATTTGGAGTTTCTCGCGAGTTTTACCGACCTCTAATCCCCCTTATATACTGCCATTGTCTCCCTCTATAATCATAATCTCCAGGAACCAATCTAGCAATGCGTTATCACGTCCCAGGCCATCGAAAACCAATGGGGATCATTGCTCCGTCTAGGGACCACTCAAGTAGCCCGTCCATGAAGGACGATGATGAGGAGGTGGAGAGGTTTAGCCCAAGCTACAAGGAGTACGTCGAGACGAGCTACTTCAACAACGATTCCGACGATGATGTGGTTGACGTCTACATCCGCCGTGACGTCTATGATCCACCAGAGATCAATTGGGCAGCAATGAAGAAAGCTCAACAAGAGAGAGATCGCAAACCGTATGGAAAAGGGCATATGGAGAACGTCAAGTTCATCACTATGGATCAAAGGCTGCACAAGCGTAAGGAATTATCTAATATTGATACAGGTGCTAGCAAGGGAGCCGAGGTACCACTTTCAAAACCAACCATTGGTGCTCGTATGAAGGTCAAGCCTCAAGAAGAGTGGAGGTACAGTTTCCACTTCCCCAATCCATCAATTATGGACGAAGAAGAAGAAGTTGTCCCCAGGACCAAGGATCGCATGTGGGCATTGGAGATATATTAGAAGCAGGAGCTACTCCATCGCGTTGAAGTCTGTCACTGTCTCAATGAGATGGAGAAGAAGGAAGACCTCCTTCCATTAATGACTAAGCTCGCTGATAGAGTGTACACTCTGCAGTCTAATTTGCGGAGGTGTTACAGCCGCATAACTGCTTTGGAGGAGACCAATAAGAAGCTAAGGACCGTGGTGTTACATGCCATGGCGCCACAGTGATCTACAACAATCATGGTATCAAATAATCGCAAGGGATTATTTGATCCCGCCTAGCTTTATTCCAAGCTTGGGGAGATCTTTAATACCTTGTAATCTATCTTATAAGTTTTTATTACTATTTTCGCATTAGTTCAAACTAGAAATAAAGTTTGCATCATTAAAATTCCCTTCAGGAATAGTCGATCCCTTTTATGAAATTCCGAGTTTATTATTATATATAGAGCAATATTGAGTCTGTATTTGCTTTATTTGATATATGAATGGCTTGAGTATAATTTTACTTGCACTTGATGATAGCAATAGGATTATTACACACCATTGGTATTAATAGAACACCTAAAGATAATTTAGTCAATATGTTGTAAGTCTACGGTTTGATTTACAAAGAAAAATTATCTACACAGTTAAGTTGAAAAAGAAACCTTGAACAAAGGAATATGGAAGTGTTATCAAAATAGAGTGAGAACAAGTCGAGGTAGAATCTTCAAGTCATAAGAATGCTTCATATACAGTTGAAATTTGGTAATTGAGATCGCTAAACTTTGAATTCCTACATGAAGTGGAATATATGGCTAGCTCCTTTGCACATCACTTAAACAAAAGTGTGAGCATATATATAAAAGAAAAGAAAATAAAAAGGAGAATAAAAATAGCGAGTGTGCAAAGAGCAAGTAGGCATATACCACTGAGTTGTAGTCTGACAAAGAGATACTTTTGAGATTCTAAATCCCAAGTGAATACGTTGATCCTAAAACACTTGGGACTACCTCGTTAACTCATTCGGTTGAATCATATTCTTTTACATTATATTGAGATTCATCTTTTATGAACTATCGATCACTAAGGTGGGGAAGCCTTCTAATACTATTCCGATGGTTCGAGTAAGTTACTATTCATGAAATTATTCCTATGTATCCTACATGATAAACACATACTGCAATCGTGTCATTTATTTTATCGACTCAGCTTCATGAATATGAGGATCACATCCATTAAGCTAGAACTTGCTCGGGACGAGCAAGAGTCTAAGCTTGGGGAAGTTGATGAGTGCATATTTGCATCATGTTTTACATTATTATTTTGTATTTTAGATGTAGGATCTTGGTATTTTACGGTGTTCGCACACACATTTTATGTCTGTTTTCACCAGGATCAGGACAGATAATGGATCCAATGGATATAATTCTTGGAGCAGTTGTACTATGGAGAAAAGGAGTCAAAAACAACATAAATCGCTTATTTGGGAAATATTAATAATACCATAAGAAAACCAGAAGCGAACAAGGGAGGCAGAGAGTTCAACGACCAACTATACGGGCGGAGCAATTTTTCCGGTCGTATAGCTTCGTCTGTATAGTTGGCGCCGCCTCCGCCTCATCAAATAGTTTCACCCCGTGTAATTGGTTCGAGGAGACGACATACAGAACAACTAGAAATCGCAGAAACCTCACCTCCAGAAGGAATCTGGAGGGGGAACTCATCCACAATGGATCCATCTTCGCCTTGCACAGATCTGGGAGGCTAAGCTATCGATCTTCATCATCCACCGCTGCATCACCACCATCTCCATCCATCTCATCTACATCTTGTCTAGATCTTGTTGTAATTCCTATACTCGTTGTGGATTTATACAAGTACTATTCATCTATGATTGTTTCCATTACCTTTGCCATGATGTTGATTGCCTCCATGTTTGAGTAGATCATTAGTTCTTGGGGAGATGGAGAAACCCTAGTATGAGATTGAAATAATATAAAGTCTATTATGATATTCATCATTGTGACCATGTGTTAGATTTTCTACATCTTGATGTTGATAGAAATCGACCTCTCAATATTTCCCTCTTGTGGGGACTTGATGGAGGAAACTACTTGTTGGTAGACGGAGGCGTGCTAGCACTTAGAGTGACTATAAAGCTGTTGGCACCCCTTATGTATCAACTTGGGAAACCGAGGAAACTCACGGAACACTATCCATATGTCCTACACGGTTACGTCCCTTAATAGCGCAGTAATTCGATTGATGTCGATTGCTGACTGTTGTGGTTATAAGGATGATGTGACCAACGTTTGTTGTCTATTCGTCCAAATACGGAGTTCCTCCCACACATACATAGTTAAGAATGTTCATGATGATAATCTTTATCTTAGATCTTTACAATACTAGTGGTGTATCCGCTACTCCCTGAGAACGTCTTTTCCCTACTGCAGTTCCAATCTCTCTTACATACACGATACTTACTTTCTGTACTCAGTTGTTTTACTTTACTTTATCGCTCTTATACCCAAAACCCAAAAACACCTTTTTACACAATACTCGCATTTTATCTTGTGACTTAGAACTTTATCTAGCATTTCTATCATAATATTTATTTCAAGAGTTATTAGACTTTAGACTCCTGCTCCCTGTGGGATCGATATCTTTATTTTGAAACTAGCTACAAACGATATGTGCACTTGCAGTCATCACTCATGTGTCCTTCTTTGCCGCTGTGCTCTCTGGCATGCCGAGGTTTCTCACCCTGGTCACGTATGACTATATCGACCTGGGGACACCTGGGAGGTGGCATGCTTGTGCGGTGGCGCGGCAGTAGTTCCTCGTGATGCCAGGATGGCGGGGGTGGCGGCGATCAGTGAGGGTGAGCCTTTTCTCCCTTGTCGGAACATATGGGTATGGCATCAACCATGTTACGTGCATCCTTCTCCTGTTGCATGCAAGCCTTGGCTACAAGGTCATAGACCTGAGCCACCGCTTCTGGCGACCTATCCTATTCAAGGAGGGTCTTGGCGATAACCATGTTGAGGGAGGGATTTGGCATTACTTGCCTCCCCTCTGAATCAATGTATGAGGTGGATTTTGCCGGTTTGGACGCTTCCCATCCTAACTTGCGTCAAACGCTGGGATCTTTGACGTGAGCTGGTGCTTTCTTCCCCTTATGACTTAACAGCAACTTCTTGTATTCAGCCTCCATTGCTCTTGCCACCTTGCTGGATTATTACGCCTTGGCCAAATCTTTGTCTAGCTGGGTGCCCTGTTTGGCGATGCATTTGGCCTCCGCGAGGATTTCTGCATGTTTCTCATCAAGCTCCGTAATGCTCCGGATATGGGAAACAGTGATGGGCTAGACGAGGAGTGGACCGTACATCGCCTTGTCGGTGGGAGTAGCCAATGGGTTGCCAGCTGCAGACGTTGATGGTGATGGCGGCAGATTTGTTTGCTTGGCAGTACTAGGGCATGTGATAAGTTCCTATGCCTACTGCGAGGGAATAGGAGGAGGAGGCATGGGTTTGGCCAGACCTAGAGGATCGGTGGCTTTCTTTGCTGCTACCGCTCTGGTAACCGTAGGCGTGGGTGGAGCTCTTTCAGGTTCTAGTTCCTGTCCATCTTCTTCCATCATGTTCCCGATGGCGACTAGCACCTGGCAGGAAGTGGTAGCTTTTCGGCACGCTCCTCCCTCTCGATCTCCTGCTCAATCTCCCTCATAGAAGCGTCGTATTCCTCCGAATGAGCGTTTGAGCCGCCGCCATCCATGTTGATGTCAGCGTATAGTGCGTCAAGTACTGAATCTGAGTTGGCTTCATTGTTGTCAATGGCGGAGGTGGAGGGGATGGTGGTGGGCCGTTGTTGTTGCTTACTCCGGCTTCAGGATGAGGCATGGCCTTGGTGTTCTCCTTGTCGTCCGCGTAACTGTTGACAATATCAATCATATCGCCGATGGCCTGGCATCTCCTGAGTGTATGCTAGAGGAGTGTTCCGGGCGTGAGACCTTCCACAAAGTGGTACACGAGTTCGTCGGGAGGTCGCCCTCTAGGGTTTCCCTCACCTTCATCCATCTAGCGAGGTATTCACGGGGAGATTCTCCTTCCCTCTGAACAGATCTAGCCAGATCAAAGACGGTAACAACACCGACAAAGTGTGGCCTCCGTGTCTCTAACGCTCGGGGAAGCCAAATGGATCTATGGGGTCCTTCCACCATTATATCCTGCACACGGGCGGTTTGGGTGGACCTTGAATTTTTCTGATCTGAGTCGGCGTACTCTAAAGAGAGATACGGCCCAGATTCTTCCGCTAACGTATCCTGCTCGTAGGCTGTCCGTGCGGGCCTTGATGAGTTTCCGACTTCCTCGGAGGTAGGACCCGAGTCAGTTTCGCCGATGAAGATGTGGATGTCTCCGCCTGGGACGACGGAGCAGCGGGTAGGGTTCGTCTTTGCCAGGACCCAGAATTCATCGGGAGGGACGATCGGGACGTTGTCGGAGAGGAGAACACGCCCAATGGCTATAGTGTCTCTGATCCCATGAAGATCTTGGACCTCGCCAGGTGTAGAGCTCGAAGAGCCTCTTTCCCCATGGTGGGCGCCAACTGTCGTGGTATTGCCGACGAGTACGCCATGGAGGTGTCCTGACAGAGCGTGTTTAGAGAGGTGGGGGAAGGCGGTGAGTTGGTGGGTACGAGGTAACACAGCTTACCCAGGTTCAAGTCCCACAACGGTGGCAAAAGTCTACTCCTGCTATAAATCACTATAATGGTAATACGCTGAGTTACATGGATTGGTTCACTGTGCGAGGGTGTTATGAATCGTGCCCTAAAGGCTCCCATAGGTCCAGCTTATAAAGGCACCAGAACCTAGGGTTACAGGGAAAGGACCTTGTCGAACAAGTTATAAAGTCCAATTCCAAGGCTCCGAGTATGTCGGTGACTCCCACGTAGCATTCCTATATCCGGCATGGGCCTCCCTTCTAGATCTGTCTAACCGGGCCGCCCAACAGGCCATGGGTCGTGCTACCAACTGTGAGCCACTCGGGTTAGCCAGATTAGAGATATGCAATGGTGATACCCATTTAGCATATCCCCAACAGATGCCATTATAGAAAGGATCTAGAGACCAACCGTGGGCACTTTTAATAATTTATGTTCTTAGACTTGAGCTTGTACTAGACTCACCCATGAGAATCTTTTTTCTAGACTCATGTTGTGCAGCGGTAAGAGTCATGTCTAACCTCAAAGCACACTTCTCCATCATTCTACAATCTTTTATGCTTAAAATATTCCAACTTACTCCCTCTATCCCAAAATAGGATGCATATAGTTTTTGGTCAAAGTCAAACTTTTCAAAATTTCACCAACTATATAGAAAAATGTATTGATATTTATAATGTCTAATTAGTATTGTTAGAACCATTATGACACATATCTTCATATAGTTTGCATTAGATATTGTAGATGTTGAATTTTTTTTCTATATAGTCGATCAAACTTTAAGTTTGTTAACTTTGACCAAAAACTATATGCGTCCTAATTTGGGATAGAGGAAGTGCATTTTTTTAATAGAACTGTCATACTACTACTATCGCATTTGATACACTTCATCAGGAACCTGGCCAACCTTCCTATATTTACTTGATTACTCAATATATTCCATTTCTCACCGCGCACTGAGGAAACACAGCTACATTCACATGGACCCGGCACAGGTTGGGCCCACAAGTCTGTGATGCATTGTCAGTCAATACCTACCATCCCAAATCAGCTTTTTCTACTTTGTCCACCTATGCATTTCCCAATACGTCCACCATCATCTAGAAAACACACTCATCCTCTCGCTACCGCCGCCTCCTCTCACCTTCGCCATCATCTCTAGCGTTGTGCAGATCAATATGCCTGTCACCGCTACGTGGACTGCGACCCAGAACAACAAGGTATAATCTTCATCTCTCCCTTGTAGAAAATATTCGTAGTTCCTCTCTTTGTACTGATTCCATTTTCTATCTCTAAACGGATTTTTCGGATCTCTTTTATTCCCCTCTATTTTGTTCCTCATAGTTTAAATCTGCATAAATACAAATATATTGAGATTGATGTGCTTTTTCAAAGTGAATCCTTGGTGAAACATGTTGCTTGCTACCGGGGATAGCATTTTGTCACTTGAACTGCTTATAATTCAATGCATTTTAGTGCTATAATAAGTATCTTGCAATGCCATTTATAGGTTCCAATTCCATACAAGGTAGAAAATCATGGACAGTTCGAGCGATGATGAGATATGCTACACTGACTGTTATGTAACTGATAGTGATGAGGAAGAAATTGCGACTATAAGGGGTGAAGTTTTACTTGGATTGTGAAATCAAATTAGACTATGCAAAAATATACTAGTCTCTAAGATTTATTTTTCTTCATGTAGGTCCTTCTTATGAGCGAAAAGATTGGTTTGAAAAGTATATCATTTACAGTAATAATGTGCGTTTATCATATAGAAGGTGGGATTTTCTCGATAATAAAGTCTCCCAGATCGAACCTGACATACCTTTCTATGTCTGCAAGCTCGCCTCTTCTTTACTCGGCAAAGGAGGGGCCAGGATGGTAAGAATTTTAGTTTTTTTCTCGAAAAGGTAAGAAATTTTAGTAGCTGTCTGATTCCAAAGATTTGTCTAAGAAATTTGTAGGATTAAATCTATAGGAAATTTTCCCAAGATGGTTGTTACATTTGTAGGATTGATTCCCATAAGACTTATTCCTAAGTATTCCTTTGCACTAGATTTTGTAGGAAATAAAACATCCACTCACACCTCTTTTTCAGAATCCTTTGTTTGTCCTACTACGATAGAGTCATACAAACTTTGGTTCATATGGAATTCCCGTATGATTGGAGTGGGCATGACATTGCAATCTATATTTATTTTCTCTATCATACGAATCAAGAAGGCATCTATTTTACTATTTCACCAGTCAACAAGTCGTAAACTTCTGCCAGTTGTTTTCTTCTAGTTTTAGTGCTTCTCACTGGATTACAGTTAGAATGTCTTGAAGAATCATCTACGTGAAGAAAGAAATTTGTGTGTGACCAACGATTTGTACAAAGGTAATCATGAAGTCATGATTGCCATGGGCGATGATGGGCGTGTGGTGATAACTACTGGTACGAGCTGGGAAATGTTGTCAGGGACGTGGAGCTCTTAGGACACGAAATGGCTATCTTTTGGATCAAGGAATGCACACATGGACTTCGTCTCAACATGTTCAGTGGTATCCCGCTTCATTGGAAGTTGATATGAATATCATCGAACTTGTATTCGAGCCTTATGTGACTAGGAGGCATTCGAGGAAGCAAGAAGGATCCTGACAAGCTATTGTACTTATACTAGCCACTATTTCTCCTGGATGGAACTATGGAACTTATAGCAACTACTAGTAGTACTCAAGTATTAATCATGTTTGTATTATTAGTACTCATCTTTTGGTGCCTAGTCGATCTCGTACCGCTGGCAAGGAGAGCAAGGGATCCTTCCACCGCAAACCTTTTGCCTTGTTTAAAAAAGGCTCCTCCACCTAAATTTTTTTCTGTCGCTGCCTTTCGTGAGAGAAAAGGCTCCTGGATGAAGGATAATCATCCTCCCTCTCTCCTCTTCAATGCTGCATTAGCACTTGTTCAGGTGGGAAGCATCACAGCAATCACCTCTTCCTTTTTTCGAATCATAGTCACCTCTTCGTTCCCATGTAAGCTTCCGTGCAATAGAGTACAACCGTGTAGGCGCAACAGTGTAGAGAAAGTTGGGGGCCGTGGTCTAGCCCAAGTTTCCTTCTGTTTGCCTCGTGGTTCCACCCAAAAATGAGTTATGGCTAGATGTTTTCTTTCTCTTCCATATTAGGCTGCTCATAGTTCTAAATAACTTAGGCTAGTAAAACTTTCGCATGTTACTACCTTCAAAGTATTGGGTAATAACATGTCCCTAGTGTCATGCAATGCCTAATTAATTACTAGGTTGTAGGAGTAGCTCATATCTCGTGGATGAAGGAGAATTATCCTCCCTCTCTCCTCTCTAATGCGGCATTGGCTGCTTTGCTCCGCTCATGCATCAGTGTCTATATGCCTTCAATGGCACTTGTCCAGATGGGAAGCATCGTAGAAGTCACCTCTTCTTTTTTTGTGAATCACAGTCACCTTTTACTTCCCATGTAAAGCTTCCGCACAATGGAGTACAACCGTGCAGGCGCATCTGTGCAGGGAAAGTTGGGGCCCGTGCTGGTCCAGCCCAACTTTCCTTCTGTTTGCCTTGTGCTTCCACCCAAAAATGAGCTCTAGGGATGTTTTATTTCTTTTCCATATGAGGCTGCCCAAGTGCTAAATAACTTTGGCTAGTAAAAGTTTCGCATGTTACTACCTTCACAGTATTGGGTAATAACATGTATCTAGTTTCATGCAAGGCCTAATTAATTAGGTTGTAGGAGTAGCTCATATAGAACTTGGTTTCGTTGACTCGACTCCACCACAATCTAAAAGGGAAATGAAATTCCCGTAGAGTCAACCAAACTTTGACATGTGTCATGTCATTCTATTCCTGCACTTTTCCTATTCCTATGTTTTACAAATCCTTTGAATCAAACGAACCCTAAATACATGGTGTACACGCCCTACTATTTTACTTATAGCCTGCGGACTAGTCCTTACACCAATTTTAATAGTATAGCCAAAAGCCTGCTTGTACAATACACTAGGTTTACTATGCTTACACATGACTACTTTATGTGTAAATGACCCACGTCACATACTCACAAAGTGCCGAGTAGAAATATGGCCTACCATGTAGTAGGAACATACTACCTTGGTTGCCACGAGGAATGATAAACACGAGTTTTGGTAACTTTTAAAAAAAATCCTTCGCAATATGGCCTACCATGTAGGAACATACCTTGGTTTCAAGCCAAACAACCAAGGTATGGCCATATTTACATCGTACTTTATGATAAGGTCCCTTTATTCAGTATATGGGCGCATCTTGGCATGGTCAACAATGTTTTTTACAATTGTAATTTTCTAACTTTTATGACTAGAAAAATCCGTTACAATTTTCCAAGTAACTGTTTTTGTAAGCAAGCACCCGTGGAATAAGGCCCATAAGAAAACCCTATTTTTTCACACATAGTGCACATAATTTTATGTGAATTTCTCAAGTTACATGAATTTGCGTGCTAGCTAATTTTGCCACTTAAGTCCCTCTATCGATTTACCAAAATTATGCCAAACTTGAACTATGATCGCATGATAGGCTACTCGCTCCTAAGCTTCGCATATAAAGTGACGGATCCAAATGGTGTCTAGGGAGGTGAATGGACCACCCTGAGGTTTCGAAATAGCCTATATATTACACTTTTAAAAAACTATTAAATAAAAAATTGTGATGTTGGACCGCCTCACATGTTGAGCTAGATCCGCGAATTTGTTTTAAGGGACCCAAGTTAGTCAATACTATATCGAAATGCACTAGGAGATTTGAAAGATTCAACTTGCAAAGAATTTCATGTTGGCCGACAAATTCCGGTGAATTGTAAAAAAAGGAAAAAATTATAGTACTTGTGCATGATTTCCTCTTCGTAAATCCCCACTTGCCATACAAAATGGCAAGCTTTAGTTTGGATAACTCTTGAGAGTATTTCTTCGTAATATGGCATACCATGTACGAACATGATTGGGTTTCAAAACAAATGACCATGCTTATGTGATAATAATGCTCGTATTCGGTAAATGCGTATCTAGGCATGGTAAACAATATTTACATTTGTAGATTATTTAGCTAAGTACATGGTGAATAATTCAGGCTCATAAAGCTAGCTACTAGCCTTCCATTTTTACACAAAAGTGGATCATGTTTTATGGGAAATTTTCCAATTACATGAAATTTTGACTTTTCTAGCTAATTTCAACCACTTAAACTAGTTGTTGTTGATTTATCAAAATCAGATCAAATTTTAACTATGACCGTATGATAGGTTGCCAGCTCTCTAATTTTTCATAAAATCGCTTTAAGGTACTAGAGTAGTCAATCTATAAAAAAATAGAGGTTTAAAACCATCAAGTTCTTTTGAAGAATTTCACAACGGCTGACAAGCTTGAACTAGTTATGATTTTTTCAAGAAAAATAAAGAAAAATCAAAATAATGTAAAACTTGTGCTTCACATTCTCTTGAGCGTACTAGTTGTGATAAATATGAGTTTTGATTATGTTCAGAAACCTTGCTTCGCACTATGGCCTACCATATTGTGACGATGCTTAGCTTTCAAATCAAATGACCAGGGTCATGACTATATCTATATTGTAGTACACGAATAGTGTGCCCATATTTAGTAGATGAGCACATGTTGGTATGAGAGAATGTGTTTACAATCATAGTTTCCAACTTTCACAAACAAAAAATAGTTTTCAATTTTGTAAGTGATAGACAAAGTTTATTTGTTAAGTTAGTACATAAAGAATAAGGCCTAGAATGGTAATACCCCATTATTCGCACAAAGCGGACCATGTTTATGGGCTATTTTCAAGTAATAACATAAATTTTCAATATGTCTAGTGGTTATTTTCTCCCATTGGAACTACTTTATGTTTATATACCAAAATTAAATATATCAGATTTGTACAACGAGTGCGTTATAGGTTCTAGAAATCGTTTAAGGTGCATAGGATTTCAATATATTAAAACCACCATCGGGTTTGAAAAATTCAACTTCTTGCAATGTCTATGCACACAAAATTCATCATCTGTCCTTACAATCACTATAATTATGTCCTCGCTGCCAAACTTGAAGGAAAATCATCATAGATCCCTGATCTTCCCTCTCTTCTCCACCCGTCCCCTCTCAGAAAGCTTCGCAGCACCCATCAGGTACGCGTAATGCTTTCGTGCATGATTATAGTTCAGAGAGTTCTTGTCTAGCAATACTAGTACATATGAGGCCTAGCGGTAGAGAGAAAGCAGACCCCCATCGTGTGAGGCATGTTTTTTCTACAAGATAAAATCTAGCATGATCTGCAAATTTATCTCCCAATCCTCATATTTGATTTTTTTCTCGAATAAGATAACATAGAACATCACATGAACTTTTAGTTTTTAGCCGTGGAGCTGCATCAAATCTTACCATAATATAATGTACGGATAACATTCAATATTCAACATTGGATCAAGACTCACAAATTCCAACATTGTCAACCGTTGGATCTTCTTTTCTAGTCTAGGATCTAGAAGATTCTACTGATAGTGTTTGGCTGAATGACTATGCGCAAACCTAAAAACACACTTCTCGATCATTCTAGAATCTTCTCCATCATTTCTCTAGACCATGGTCCTAAAATTTTCAAGTATTAGGTAGCTAATAAACGTTTATTTCTACATGACGTAAAGTACAAGAAGCAAATATAAACCTTTACTTTATAGATGTGGCTCTTTGATATTTTTTTGAGCTTTACGTAATACAGAGCATAATTTAATATAGTGATGATATGTCATACTTTATTATTATGTGAGTCTCACGTGCAAGGTACGTGCAACTTACTAATAAAAGGGTGGTGCAAAATACAAAGAGGCCGCTAAAATCTTGTCCAACTAAACGAGAAATTTGAAGATAAAGCCTCAAAATATACAAAAGAACCCTATTATAGAAAGGAAAAAAGCAATCAGGTAGAGCTTCATTGATTACTAGCTGTGGTATAAAAGAAGGGCACGGCTCGAGGCCGGATCCAAGAGTCCACATTTCCCCCCATCCAAATCGCAATGCTTGGGATAGTCACTCTGAAGATGGAAGCCACCGTTCTCAACTGTTCCTCCTGCTCCCAACCCCTAAAGCCACGGTGGGTCTACAAGGTCTCTCCCTTTCTGCCTCACAATCCATTGATTTTTCTTTTGTCGATTCGTCTATGCAACTATTTTATTGTTCGAACTTCCATTTCTTCAGTGCCTGGATATTCATCTAGTATGCCACCGCTGCGTCTACAAGATCACCTCCTGCCAGAAGTGCGAGCACCCTAGCGGCGGATTCATCTAGGAGCCCTCCACGGACGTTGTCCTACCAATGGCTAGGGTCAAGTGTGTCCACAAAGTTTGCAGTAGTTTGTTGCCGTACTACGAACTCCACGAGCAAGAAATCACGTGTTGGTACGCTTCTTGCACTTGCACGGAGACCCGTTGTGACTTCCCCACCCCACCGCCAGCGCTCGTCGCCCACCTCGAAGCAGTCCACTCGATCCAAGTGCAAAAGATCTACTATGCCACCACCAAAGCGTTCCAGGAGCTGGTGCCACTGCTAGGTGAGGCGTCCCGTTGGCTCATCCTCATCGGGGAGCAGGACGACACCGTGTTCATCCTGACGATTGGCAAGGTAGGCACGGTCACCCTCGTCTCTGTGGTCTGTGTTAGGGCTGTAATGTGCGATTTCCCAGTGTACAGGGTGAGGATGGGTGGAATGCCCACCGCTGCTTTCCTCGACGGACGGTAGGAGGAGGACTGACACCGTGTCGGTGGAGCTTGATGCGTCGAGCTTCGCTAAGCCGGCCGACATCGCGTTTGAGGACCTTACGTCTTACCTGGTGGTGCAACCGCATTACCTGGTCGGTCATGCTACGTCAAATCAGCTGCGTTTCTTCATTCGCCTCGAGTTTTAGTGGGGATGTAAGCTGCTATTAATTGCAGAAAGATCGTTTGCATACCAGGAATGGTGGATTTTGTGTGTTTTGCGTGTTTTGGCATCCCAAGGAATAAGACTCCCTTGTTTTGCGTTTTTTTTACCAAGATTTACTCTAAATATATAAAGAATGTTAGTACAAAATTAACATCATTGGAAAGTGTGTTTCAATAAGAATTCAATGATACTAATTTTACACAATATAATTAAATTTTAGTTGCTCTATTTATTCGGTCAAACTTTACTTTGGAATGTGTGTGTGCCTTATTCCTTGAAACAGAGGTAGATGAGTCTGGTGGATGTACTCTCCTGAGTATCGTATTCAGTCAAACTTACTTTGGAATGTGCTATGTACTAGTACTACTACTATTCATGGAGTATTTTTCATGAAGTCTTAACTTCTGATGCATTCGGTGGATGTACTGTGCTGAGTAGTAATACTAGTACTATTACTGTAGTAAGCTGTATAGGATTATAAGGCCCTCTGTTTAGGATTCTAAGTCTAGAGGGCCAATTCGCCAATACTACCAAGTAGATGAATTACTCACTCTAATTAATTTATGCATGCACCACTAGTTTTACATACATGAGATGCTTGATAAAAACTAGGGGAAATGATGAGAGATGAAACAACATGCATTGGGAGATTGAGAGAAAGAGAGAGATATCTAAATTAATGAGCCAAGGGAATTGAGACAATAAATAAGATAGTTCTTATAATTTCTAACAATATTAAAAAGCTCTCTGGCCTAATAATCCCAAACAGAGGTAGTATGTAGTAGTAGTACTCCCCTCCTATTCATATTAATTGTCATTGGATTGAATATACTCCTATCTAGCACTAAAACATGTCTAGATACAACCATTTTCACGACAAGTAAATATAGCCATTTTTGGAGTAGTAGTTTGGTTGGAAGAAATCATATGATTTCCGTAGTAGGGATAATGGTTTTTTGCTAGTAGTAGTACTACTACATAGCAAGTAGTACTATATATATTTATACTATACTACTCAACATGCATTCAGGCAATTGACAAAAGTTCATCTTGCCATTTTACTGCTATAGTGCTACTATCAATTTGTAAGAGTCTCCTACTATCATTTTTTCAGGTGCGCATTCACCCTCTCTCCTTCAGCAGTACTCCGCCCTTAAGCAATATAAATGGAATTACTAAAAGAAAGTCTCTACCACTATAAAAGTAATCTACCATGGTTGTTGATTGACAAGACAATTCATTGGGTGGGTGGGCTGGTGGTGTGCTATGATGCCTAAACCTACACTCCTATTAGCACTCTATAGTGAAAATAAAAGAAACAGTTGTGTTTCCTTGCATTAATTCTTACATCCACCCCTTGCATGATACTCCTATAGTATATACATGCATTAACTTCTATGAGTAGTAGTACTAGTAGTATCAAGCAAGGATAGACCAAAACGAAAGATATACTTGTAGGTCACATGGTGTACCATTCTGAGTCTTCGTCTTATTTTCTTGTTTGGTCTGCTTGCGCTTGCCCCTGTCCTTCTTATTTTGTTCTTTTTTGTTGAACATTTTGAGAGTTTGTTGAGGCCTCTCAAAGTTCACTATTTGCATGTGTACCTCGTAGGTCGCGTAGACGTCGAGGCTTGCATACAGGATCCGCTCTTTGATCAGGGGCATGTTCCCCATTGTTTGTGGTCCACATCCTTCTTCTTCTTAATGGATTTGTAACGGATGTCTATGAGGGCCACCACATAGTTAGCCGAACAATCCTTGTCATTCTTGGAGCCGGCAGGCTTCCACCTCTTCTGGATGTCCAAGAAGTTCGTCACTTGCACCAGAGAACGCCTAAGCCTGATACGGTCATTGCCGATATCGATGCCTGCAAAGGAAATGTTAGGGTTGGCGAGGAACTCTACTAGCTTGGAGCATGGCTTGTCGACCTGGCAGATCTGGTAGACCAGGCAATCCGTGCCCACACATAGCTAGACGATGACAGCCTTCTGTGTCGAAGATTGCTTGTTAGTGTACTCGACGTCTAGGCCAACAATCTTGTCGTCCGCTTCCTCTAGGAGCTTTTGGATTTTCTCGATGTAATCGTTCACCATCGATGCTCTATTGGTATACGCCATCTGTATTATGGTGGTGTTGCCAAGGTCTAGGAAGGAGTACATCTTGTCGAATGGCGGCGCCATGGACGGTGATTGGCGCCTTCTATTGTTTTGTAGAGGTTCGGTCGGGTGACAAAAAAGGAATGGGATAGAGAAGATGAAAGGAACCACTAGAAAGATGAGGAGATGCATGCATGAGCGATTGTGGAAATCAAGGGCATGCAGTTTGCCCCTGGCCCCACCCACATACTCCTATAGAACTTATTTACGGATCATTTTTACGGCAGTAGATTATTTATATAGCTATAGGTTGATTTCTATATGATACAAAAAGTACAAGAACCAAACACACGCGATACATTATGAATGTGGCTTGAAATTATAATTATTTTTTGAGTTTAACCTATTATAATTTTATATAAAAAATAATATGTCATACTTCTATTATCTGATTCTCACGTGCAAGGCACTTTCAACTCACTAGTTATTATGTAAAATATACGAATAACTTTGAATATTGAGTGTTGGATCAAGACTCTTGAATCCTAACATTGCCAGTCGTTGGATATTATATTCCATTTTAGCATCTGAAAGATACTACTTTTGATACTCTTTAACATAATGTATGCATATTACTACTCCAAGTTACTTACCACTCTGACCAGTCTTAGAGCATCTCTAGCATGGAAAAAATAGTGCGCTATTTCACGCTATTTAGCGTGCTATAACATATTTGGAGAGTCCACGCTATTTGTTCAAGATTTTTCTAGTTATGGCACTATTTTTTAAATAGCTTGCTATATTGTGCTAAAACATCATAGTGTTAGCGCTATTTCAAGTATAGGACGTTATTTTTTGTTGGGGTGTGGAGTAAGAGACCATATGATGAATGTGTCAAGTACGCAAACATACGATGAAAATTTTGATTATTAAACTTAAGTGATCGCGTAAAGCCACCTCCTCCTCTTGCAGCACCCGGTGTGGTACCTAGATTCACCCTAGACGGTTCTCCTCCAATTTGGATAGCACCGGAATTGATTATGCATGTACAAGTATTACTCTAGGCAATTCATTAGATGCTGAAATCCTTGATATTCATGATATACCTATTATATTTTTTTAATTTTTACAAAATGCTATATTGTAAAATAGCGCGTTATTAGCACGCTATAACTTTCATATCGCTTAGAGAAAAGCCACGCTAAATTAAATAGCACGCTATTTTTCCCTTAATATCTAGTGGCTTGTCTAAATTTGGTAGTCTCTTCGAGCATCTCTAGTGGCTTGTCTAAATTTGGTAGTCTATATCTTCACATAGATAATGGTGTAAAAAGATTCCTTTTTACACGACTTCAGATTTCTAGTGGATAGTCTAAATTTGATAGTCTATATGTCTATCTACACACAAATAGTCAATATACATAGCAATTCAGTACAACACATGGTCTGATTTAGCGCGGGAGTGAGCTCGCGAACGACCAACTTTGCTTTAGACATGGTGGCTCAATTGTCCAAATATGGATAACAAGTAGCTATTTTGGAGGTTGTCTAAATTTTAGACCACTGGATACACAAGCCACTGGACACATTTTTTGGTCTATGGTGGTCTATATTTGGTGTAGACTACCGAATACACTAGCCACTAGAGATGCTCTTAGGCTGGTCATAGTGGGTAAAAACATAGTGTTACTAGTTCATGTTACTACCTTCATAGTAGGTAATAACATGTGTGTACGTCATTAAGCCGAAGGTAGAGATCCTATTTTTGCAGAACTGGCTTTAGAAATACTTCATACCTACCACTACAAGAATCTAGGTGGTTCATGACGATCTGATATCGTCGTGGATGAGGGTCAAAACTTTGTAGATGGCCATCTGCGACGAATTCTGTGATGAAAAAATAGGTCATGGACCTCACGTTGAATCTGTGACATTTCTTCTGTCTAAAATGTCACGGGTCGTCCGTGATGTTCCTCCAATTTTGTTGCGACAAACTGGACCGGCCCGGTCCAGACCCGGTCTTTCATGACGTTTTTATTTCATCATGAACGATGCCACGTGGTGGATGGCATAGCGAGCTGTCGTCAGCGACATTTGCTGATGTCATAGGGGCCGTCAGTGATGTCATCCCTATCGGGACGTTTATTTTTCGTCATGACTTGATTCTGTAACCACCGCTTCCTTACATCATCACGTCGTCTATGACGTCATGCCAGCCATGAGGAATTTCGTTTCATCGCTTCCTGCCGCCGATAGGTAGACATATGGTCCATTCAAATGATAACACGTGGGTCAATTGCATGAAAAGACATGGACCAATCAGCGCAAGACACGTATCGTCTAGAATAAATGATGATGTCATCACTCTCATGATGTTACTAACCATGACGGAAATATTTCGTAAAGAAACACTCAAGACGTTTATAGGATTACAATACATAATTTGATAGAAAATTCCAGGATAAATGTTTCACTCTGGAGAAATAAATACCAGACTCAAATAAGATATAAGAAGGTTCAACTCATGCCAGAAATTTTTTCACAAATTCACCAAATTGTTTGTTGTGGTTCGGACAGCTGAGCTAACACTTGTTGTATTAATGCATTTGTCTCTTCTTGTTTCTTCCACATGTCTTCTTGTTTCTTTCGCATTGCTTGTAGGTCTTCCAAATACTTCAGCCTCTCTGCCTCACTAGACTCGTTCACCTACTGCAACTCCTCAATGGCACAGCGCAGTTCCACATTACCTGCTTTATGAGCCTCGAGTTGAGCTTCTAGATAAGACTTGGTTGGTTTTGAAGTACTTGGTGAGCCTCGAGTTGATGTTGATGTTCTTCAGGACAGTTGGCTTTCTCTTGTTTTGAGACAGCACAAAGTGCACAGTGTCGATGGAAGGAATTGCTTCATCCTCTATGCCATCTTCTGGAGCATATGTCACCATCTTTCTTTCCACAACTTCCTACAAGTTTTAGGAATAGAATAGAATATGAGAAACCTAGAGACCAAATAATAAGCACATCGTATATGTGAGGGAAGAAAAGGGCATTGAATTTGACGAAGATGGAAAGTATTATGGAGGACTTACAGTTGCTTATTTCATATTGTCAGTGAAGCCATTTTCGAGCAGTTCAATGGAGCCTTCCTCCATGTCGCACAAAACCTCGTAGCTACGAGCACCAGTGGCATGAGGATACTTGACGAGTTGTCTACTGTTCTTTTTTTCAGACAGAGCCTACAAAAATAGGGAGCATACAGTTAGTCCAGCTTAAACAATTCAAACAGGAGAAGTTTACTAAATAAGACATGACCTTGTTTCTAGGGTCAGACCAAAAATCGACAAGCCTACACCACTCTTCGTTGCTCATGTGTTCCACAGGAGATTTCCTTGTAACTTCATTCACTGGGAAATTGTCAAAAAATGTTTCTTTAGATAATGCCGTTGATTTCTTGTGTGTCTCATTAACTCCTTATTACAAGCAAACTGCAGATCGGGTAGAGAGGGGTCCATGAAAAACTTTTCCTGAAATAAAACAAAGATTATCAGAATTTTCTTTAATAACAAAGGAAGAAAGGGGAAGCTGAGTGTTATGGAACATACTGAAACTTTGCCATAGAAGTATGCTCTGACATCCGGCCTCTTCCTGTACTCTTTCCACTGGGGGAAGATAGGCATTTGAGTCCTGACTGTTACTACACACCCAGTGGCAAACTTGGCAGCAATCACTAGTGACATTGGTCTACTTCTTCCTGGAGGAACGACAAGTTGAATTCTTTTTGTGGGCATGTTGTCAACCACCAACTAAGGATCATCATGCGTAACAGTGTCTCCAGAATGATTATGGCCAAATTCATCTACAAGAATATAATGGGTATGAGTTAGTGTCTTACAACAGTAAAATGCAATAAGTATGATTCACGTAATATAATGTTTCTTCTTCTGATGGCGTGTAGTTGACGTGGGAGTTTTTCTTCTTCGTTCCCTGGCAACGGCGCCAGAAAAACCTTGATGCGCTTGACTTTCGACGTAGAGCTCGTTGGGAACCACAAGAGGAAGGCACGATGAATATAGCAGCAAGTTTTCCCTCAGTTATGAAACCAAGGTTTAATCGAACTAGTAGGAGCAAGGAAACACCCCAAAGGTGTTACTACCTGAGCTTTGGCAGGGTGCACTACCGGTGCTAGTAGCAATGTGGAGACCTGCACAACACAACCATAGAACTTTGTCCCCAACTTGCGATGAGGTTGTCAATCTCACCGTGTTTTGTAGAAAACAAAGGATTAAACGTATCGAATGGAAAGAAGTAAAAGTTTGCAGAAAGTAAACACAAAGCAGTAAAAGATTGTAGATTGTATGTAAAAGACAAGGACCGGGATCCATAGTTCACTAGAGGTGGCTCTCCTTAGATAGATAACATGCTGGGTGAACAAATTACAGCGGGGCAATTGACAAACACCGAGAAAGCAATACATGCATATACTAATCATCTTGACTCCTCTGAGACTTGATTGGGCATTACAACATAATACATAGACCGCCATCCAACTACATCTATGACTAATAATCCACCTTCAGGTTATCATCCAAACCCCCTCCAGTATTAAGTTGCAAGCAACAGATTATTGCTTTACAAACTGCGTGTAAAGTAAACAATATGATTGTTCTATGAACAAAGGATTGTTGTTTTCTCCCTAGTAGCAACAACACATCTAGTACCTTAGAGATTTCTGTCACTTCCCGAGATTACTAGAGGCATGAACCCACTATCGAGCATAAATACTAACTCTTGGAGTTGCTAGCATCTACTTCGCCAAGATAGCTACTAACAACGGAAAGCATGCAAGATCTCAAATAACAAAGACCTGATAGAATCAATAATCAATCTGAAATAGCATCTAAATATCCATCGGATCCCCGCAAACACAACATGTATGAATTACAAATAGATGATCTTGATCATGAACGGATCTCACAAGATGTAAACACGAAAGCACAAAGGAGGAGAAACCAGCCATCTAGCTACTACATGGATCCGTAGTCCAAGGATGAACTACTCACGCATCACACGGGAGGCTTTCATGGTGATGAAGAAGGCCTCCAGGGTGAATTCCCCTCTCCGACAGGGTGCCGGGAAGAGCTTTAGATCCCTCCTGATCTAGGGATGGAGATCATGGCGGCTACAGACTCTTTCGTGGATTTTTGATCGGGTACTTAGGGTTTTCGTCCTGAGGGCAACTTATAGGCAGAAGGAGAGGCCGAGGGGGTGTCGGGAGCGGCCACACCACCCCCTGGCGCGGGCCATGCCTGGCCACGTGGCCAGGTGGTGTGGTGGCTCCCTAGCCCTTCTCCATCTCGTATTCTGGCACTTGATCCCTTCCGGAAAAATAGGCACTTTGGCTTTTGTCCCGTGCAATTCCGACAATATTCATTTTCTGACTTTCCTGGAACCAAAAACAGCAGAAAACAGGCAGTTGGCACTGTGGCTCTTGTTAATAGGTTAGTCCAAGAAATCATATAAAAAGTACTCCAAAGTTGGAACGAAACACAAGAAAGTGGATAAAACCAAGCATGGAACATCAAAAATTATAGATACATTTGCAATGTATCAACATCCCCAAGCTTAACTCCTGCTCGTCCTCGAGTAGGTAAGTGATAAAATGAAATAATTTTTTAGGTGACATGCACCATCAAAGACTTGATCAAAGTATTTGCAAAACATTCAAGGCTGGGATCATAGTACTTCAATCATAACATGAAAGACAAAGTTCTAGCAATAAGACAAAGAAAATATGATGCAACATGAAAAGGCACAAACAAAAGATTCATGAATAACATGCTTTGCAAGACATTTGTTTGTTTCACATAAAGAAAACATAGCATAATAGTATTCAGCTTGTCCCTCAATAGAGTAGCAAATATAAATGCATAGGACACCTTCAAAGTTCATAAGAGTGACTAGATACAATAGTTTCAAACAAGCAATAACAAGTTATGCATCAATTAACTAGTCTTGGGACAATGCACATAGAACTAAGAATGGCCACTATGCTCTCAAAGTAGGTGCATAAAGATAGAAGGTGGAGACTCAATATAATGGTGGAAGAAAGGCCTTTTGTAAAAGGAAGTATGGATTCAAGTCTCATAAAGAGCTTCCAAAAAATTATGGTACTTAATAACTTTCAGCTCTCATTGCCCCTATCATAAGCATCTTGAAGTGATTAAGGTTAAAGTGAACAAACTATGGTGTACATGCTTGACGAAGTATAAGTCAGAAATCTCATGTCCCTTGTATACGAGGGCCGCTCCTCATGCTACTCAAGTTTAGTCGCCGGTAAGTTCTTGTGATCGTAAGTACATGTGTATCATTGAGAACTGCCAACGGGGTACCCCTTGCCCGATGATACGGAAGAATCCCCATATCAAAATGACAAGGCAAGCAGACAACGAGCATCTCAGCATTCTTCTTATTTACCATGGGAATATGGTGCTTTTTTCTCTCTTTCCTCTTTTCATAGTATCTCTTTTTTTCTTTTCTCTTTTTTTTCTCAATATAGGACTCTTTTTTTATAAGAAGAATGCTTCATAGACAGCTCATTATGGTTACGCTACAGGTTTCCACCATGTCAGCATGGATTAGACCAGCGGCCCAGGTGTTTCTCTAACACATATACATAACTCCATGGACTTACAAGCTCCCCTTTCATTTGACACCGATGGCATCTATATACAAAAGAGCATGATATCAACTAGGTACAAGTACCAAGTGCAATGTTGAAAGCGTTCCCCATGAAAGCATGGTTCTGCTAATTCCTAACAAATAAGTGCAATCATATACAACATAGAAGACACAATGGTTCAAGTTTATTAAAGTCAAGTAAAGTAAGGTGTGCCATCAAGTTCGTGAGAGCTTTAATCACTAGTTTTCTCATAACAAGTGGAAGGTAAACAAAAGCATGAATATAATTGGAATAGAATAAGCTAGTAGGTAGGTATGGTGGACTCTTTGGAATAACTTGGTTTAGGGAGTTGGATGCATGAGTGGAACTCATACTTGGTTGTGGAGGCTAGCAAAAGACTGGGAGCAACAAACTAAGAGAGCAATAATGGCCATAATCATGCAGAGCGGCAAAACATCATTGATCAAAGCATAAAGTGATACTACAAGTTGAAAACTAAAGGATCATAAAGGCTTTGGTGACTTGAGATAGTCATAACATGGTGTGAGCATGTGCCAAGTCAACCCAAATAAAGAATCAAAGGAGAATACCACTATACTATGCTTTAATATGCTAAAACAACGCATGATTCATCCAAGGAACTTTAAGCAATCTCAATTGTTTATAACAAGTCATGCTACAGCAAAGAATACTAAGCATAAAGCCAAAACAATATCAAGCATGGCATGACAAAGCATAGGCCACAGTCAAAAACGAGCTTTTTTTACCACATAAGTATGAACTTTCCTACTCTTTTCCAAACCAAACCAAACTATTTGCAAACCGAAGTGTGAAAGAGGGGGTCCAACCAACTTATTCAGAAAACTAAGCAAACCAAGAAAACTAAAAACCAAAACAAAAACGAAAAAGAAGATGCTCCAAGAAAAACACAAATGTGCATGAAACAATAAAAATGAAGCGTTTGGAAGAAACCTGGAATTTTTATTGATGAAGAAGGGGAATCCCTTGGGCATCCCCAAGCTTTGACGCTTGTACTTCTTGGATATTTCTTGGGGTGACACGCGTGGCATCCCCAAGCTTGATCTTTAGTCCATCCTTCATCTCATTACTCATTCCTTCCATACACCTGAAATTTTTCATTCATACAGAACTTCACACAATCTCATTTAGCAACATTAGTGCACTTAAGATAAATAAGTCTCAAGGATCAGTTCTAACACCAAATAAACTTCCATTATTAGTACACTAGCTACTGTAGCACTTCCCTCAAAAAGCTCAATTTCCCAAAATAACTCAAGAAGGAACTAACAAGAAGCAAATGCAGAAAATGGGAGAAATCTGTCAAAACAGACCACAAGGTAAAGACGAATTTTTTCGAAGACCTTCGGTTGCTCAAATCAAAAAGTGTTGAACTAATGAAAGTTATATAACAACCTGGGGCAGAATCACAAACAATTACAGCTCAATCCGACATACAGAGCTCTCTCAGGAATTTTTACGGTGAAGCACAAAAATCTGTTTCGGGACAGCAACTTTCCCAATCATTACTTCTCTCTCATTAGAGGTTACTCTTGGCACAAAAAGCAAATAAAAAGGATAAGGAGAGGTTATTACAGAGGTAATAACTTCCAAGACTCATCTAAAACTCTTGGGTTATCTCCCAACAAGTACTTTTCTTTAACGCCTTTAAGTTAGGCATAAGAAGCAAAGAAATAATCAAGTGTTCTCAAATGAAGAAGCATTAAGACCAAATTTCTTGACCTTACCTCTCTTATTTTTATTCTTAACCTTTGGGAAAATGTGATTGTTTGGTGGAGAAGAAAGGTGCATGGTCCCCTTTCCCACATCTATTATTGCTCCAAGGAGTTCTAATAGGGATCTTCCAAGTGTAATTTGTCCTTTTCCTACACATTCAATAACAAGATAATCAGTAGAAATCATTTTCCCAAGGATCTTTGTAAACACTCCTTCAGCTATTCCAATAGGAAATAAGGTAGCATTATTAGCAAGAGATAATTCTTTTCCTCCTTCAGTAAGCCCCCAAAGATTCAAAGATTCATAAATATCTTTGGGCATAAGACAAAATTCAGACATGATATCGCAGCGGGCTTGAAAAGTTTCAGTGTTTATCTCAATCTTTACTGTAGGGAGCCACTTTGATGGTTCAGAATTTATTGGAACATAATTGTGATGCTCCCTAAGCGTATTATAGCAATTTTCTAAGCTAGTAGTGCTAGCCTCAAGAGTGTTCAACCTAGCAAATATTTTTGCGAAAGAAATATCAGTTTGGCTAGGCATAGTGTAAGTGAGGATCAATTTATTTATAGCATTAATGGCATCATCCTCATTACATTGGAGGAAATCTCCTCCCATAATAGCATCTAAAGCATATCTATAGCAAAGAGCAATCCCAAGGTAAAAACTACTAAGGAACAAGCTTTGAGTCATTTTAGGCTCAGTTTTTTCATGTAGATCAGAGATTCTAGACCAAGCTTCCTTAAAACTTTCCTCAATTCCTTGTTTAAAAGTGAAAATCATTTCCTCGGTGACATAGTGATTGGAGCAAGGCTAGACATAGTGGCAACTCAAGATAGGAACTAATTTTTTTGTGTTTTTGAAATAAGAAAACAAACTAGTAGAACTATTTTTTTGTGTTTTTTGAAGAACAAAACAAGCAAACAAGGCAAAAAGAAACTAAGAAAAACAAAAACAACAAAGTAAAGAGATTGGTTATGAGGGACTCCCCTTGTGAAGATGTCCTTGACTCCCCGGCAACGGCGCCGGAAAATCTTTTGATCGCGTGTAGTTGACGTGGGAGTTTCTTCTTCTTCGTTCCCCGGCAATGGCGCCAGAAAAACCTTGATGCGCTCGACTTTCAACGTAGAGCTCGTTGGGAACCCCAAGAGGAAGGCACGATGAATATAGCAGCAAGTTTTCCCTCAGTTATGAAACCAAGGTTTAATCTAACCAGTAGGAGCAAGGAAATACCCCAAAGGTGTTACTAGCTGAGCTTTGGCAGGGCGCACTACCGGTGCTAGTAGCAGCGTGGAGACCTGCATAACACAACCACAGAACTTTGTCCCCAACTTGCGATGAGGTTGTCAATCTCACCGTGTTTTGTGGAAAACAAAGGATTAAACGTATCGAATGGAAAGAAGTAAAAGTTTGCAGAAAGTAAACACAAAGCAGTAAAAGATTATAGATTGTATGTAAAAGACAAGGACCGGGATCCATAGTTCACTAGAGGTGGCTCTCCTTAGATAGATAACATGCTGGGTGAACAAATTACAGCGGGGCAATTTTCAAACACTGAGAAAGCAATACATGCATATACTAATCATCTTGACTCCTCTGAGACTTGATTGGGCATTACAACATAATACATAGACCGCCATCCAACTGCATCTATGACTAATAATCCACCTTCAGGTTATCATCCAAACCCCCTCCAGTATTAAGTTGCAAGCAACAACGAACTACGTGTAAAGTAAACAATACGATTGATCTATGAACAAAGGATTGTTGTTTTCTCCCTAGTAGCAACAACACATCTAGTGCCTTAGAGATTTCTGTCACTTCCCGAGATTACTAGAGGCATGAACCCACTATCGAGCATAAATACTAACGCTTGGAGTTGCTAGCATCTACTTGGCCAAGATAGCTACTAACAACGGAAAGCATGCAAGATCTCAAATAACAAAGACATGATAGAATCAATAATCAATCTGAAATAGCATCTCAATATCCATCGGATCCCCACAAACACAACATGTATGAATTACAAATAGATGATCGTGATCATGAATGGAGCTCACAAGATCTAAACATGAAAGCACAAAGGAGGAGAAACCAGCCGTCTAGCTACTACATGGATCCGTAGTCCAAGGATGAACTACTCACGCATCACACCGGAGGCTTGCATGGTGATGAAGAAGGCCTCTAGGGTGAATTCCCCTCTCCGGCAGGGTGCCGGGAAGAGCTTCAGATCCCTCCCGATCTAGGGACGGAGATGACGGCGGCTACAGAATCTTTCATGGATTTTTGATTGGGTACTTAGGGTTTTCATCCCGAGGGCAATTTATAGGCGGAAGGAGAGGCCGAGGGGGTGCTGGGAGCGGCCACACCACCCCCTGGCGCGGGCCAGGCCTGGCCGCGCGGCCAGGTGGTGCGATGGCTCCTTGGCCCTTCTCCGTCTCGTATTCTGGCACTTGATCCCTTCCGGAAAAATAGGCACTTTGGATTTTGTCCTGTCCAATTCCGAGAATATTCATTTTCTGACTTTCCTGGAACCAAAAACAGCAGAAAACAGGCAGCTGGCACTGTGACTCTTTATAATAGGTTAGTCCAAGAAATCGTATGAAAAGTACTCCAAAGTTGGAACAAAACACAAGAAAGTGGATAAAACCAAGCATGGAACATCAAAAATCATAGATACATTTGCAATGTATCAACTTGCATAGTCGCTTTGGAGAGGCACCCATGCATGGCCGGGCGGGGGCTGCTGCTTGCCTTGGGGAGGTGCCGCGGACGGTAGGGAGCGGGCTACTGGACTAGGGGAGGTGCCCGCGGACACCAGGGACCTAGCTACTAGCCTTGGGGAGGTGTGTACTCGGCTCGGGAAGCTTCCTAGTCGCCTTGGGAAACTAGTTGCTTCCCCTTGGACCTGGTTTTCTGGAAGTTTCTATGCCTGCACCTTGGCCTGCCAATATACGCTTCTGAGCATATGATACACTAGCAGGAGCCAACGTTGTCTTGACGGCAGCTGTCTTGTTGCATTTCCTCTTTTGTGGCTAGAAATTCCATTTGTACCGGTCAATTGGGGATAATAAAGAAGCAAAAGATATATGTCAAAATCAGTAAGCAAACAATTCAACACAAGATGAGTAAGAACGTAACGGGTCGACCTGCGACTCATTCTCCTCACTAACATCATCTAGGTCTCCTTTAGTGATATCTTCGTCCTCTTCAGGATCATAGTCAGATCCAGAGCAGTAATTTCTTGTCTTTTTAGGAGAGAATACAGTTGGCGATGTGAAAAGACTTGCAGAGGGCCTAACACCCGGTTGTTGCAACCGCTCATTGTTTCACATGATGTTTTCCAGCCAACTTTCTTCCATGGGATGCATTTGAGGACATAACATTAATAAAGAAATCCAAGTTAGCTACAAATTAAACACGCAATTAAACAAAATATAACGTATGGTGTTGATTGCCCGATAGCAAACATGAGCAGGAAAATGAACCTATTGCCTCTCAAACAAGCAATTTCACAGGCATGGAAAATGAAACACATGTACATCACAGAAAATTCATAGGTAAGGAGGTTGTTTACTTTCCTGCAAGCGCTACGGCCTCTTTCTTTGTGCGCTTCTTGTCGGGAACCTTGCTAGCCTTCCTTGTCGGCAAGGTGAATGACAATATGGCATACTTTGACGGCGTGGTGGATGGAGAGGTGGACGGCCAGGAGACAGGCATTGTTAGTGGGGTGGATGGCGAGCTAGTAGACCTTGACACCGAGGTTCACAGAGATGGGGAGGACCTTGTTGGTGAGGTGGCAGATGGGGAGGACGGCCAGATGGCAGTGCTTGACGGTGAGGTGGTAGATTTGCGTGCTCGACGGCGTAGTCGGAAACCGGGAAGGTGAGGACGGGCTAGGGTTTGGGCTAGGTCGATGGATAGATTATTACTAGGGTGGGCGAGGGTACGATGACGGCCGTGCTGGGACGAGCGGGCGACGGCTAGGGCGAGCGTAGGATATTTGGATCTGTCTCCTTTCGGTAAGGGGATAAAGAAGGGTTTTCAATAGATTACGTAAATTCCCTCTGCATCAATGCATTGGTTATGCTATGCGGATGTGCTGAATGGTAATATCAGCGCGCGATAGTTTCAGCGCGCAAGAATTTGGGTGCCCAAAATTTTGGATCGGTGGGAGGGCCAACCCGAAATTTTGGATTGGCGGGAGGACGAAACCACAGATTATTGGTCGTTGGATGAGTGATGTGTGGCTAAAATAAATCAACATTTAGGTTTTAAAAATACGACCAAGATTGTGGCAATTAGGGTTTTAAGCTAGGTGACCGGTCTTGACAATCTCTTACTCGATCCTGGAATAAATGTCTTTGTTTTGTACCTTGAAATGATTTATCAAAAATAGGGTGAAGCATCCTTGCACCACATCCTTGTTGGTAGCTACTTCAGAAAATACACACACTAGAGTGTGTGTGGTCATGTGGATCATCAAGGTGTGGTTTTGAGAATAACACATGCATTGATCTCTAGGGACTCCATGTGTGTCAAACCATGGTGGTCAGAAAGCCAAAAGAGAGCCCTTGGAATGCAACTACCATATAGGGCTGGTGAACTAGTGTGAAAGAAGTTGCATCACCACACCCACTGGATTCTGTGTCCTCATGTGGATGATCAAGGTGTGGTTTTGAGAATAACACATGCATTGATCTCTAGAGACTCCATGTGTGTTAAACCA
This sequence comes from Avena sativa, assembly GCA_916181665.1. Taxonomy (NCBI): domain Eukaryota; kingdom Viridiplantae; phylum Streptophyta; class Magnoliopsida; order Poales; family Poaceae; genus Avena; species Avena sativa. The sequence continues at coordinate 180,671,633 of OV702289.1, read as the reverse complement.
TGGTGGTCAGAAAGACCAAAGAGCCCCTGGAATATGCAACTGCCACATGGGAATGGTAAACAAGTGTGACAGAAGTTTCATCACCACACCCACTAGAGTGTGTGTGGTCATGTGGATCATCAAGGTGTGGTTTTGAGAATAACACATGATTGATCTCTAGAGACTCCATGTTTGTTGAACTGTGGTGGTCAGAAAGACCAAAGAGCCCCTGTAATGCAACTGCCACCAGGGAATGGTGAAACAGTGTGACAGAAGTTGCATCTCCACACCCACTGGAGTGTGTGTTGTCATGTGGATTATCAAGGTGTGGTTTTGATAATAACACATGCATTGACCTATAGATACTCCATGTGTCTCAAACCATGGTGGTCATAAAGCCCAAAGAGAGCCCCTGGAATGCAACTGCCACATAGGGATGGTGAACGAGTGTGACAGGAGTTGCATCACCACACCCACTGGAGTGTGTGTGCTCATGTGGATCATCAACGTGTGGTTTTAAGAATAACACATGCATTGATCTCGAGAGACTCCATGCGTGTCAAACCCTGGTGGTTAGAAAGCCCAAAGATCCCTTGGAATATGCAACTGCCACATGGGAATGGTAAACTAGTGTGACAGAAGTTGCATCACTACACCCACTGGAGTGTGTGTGGTCATGTGGATCATCAAGGTGTGGTTTTGAGAATAACCAATGCATTGATCTTTGGAGACTCCATGTGTGTCAAACCATGGTTAGAAAGCCCAAAGAGCCCCTGGAATGCAACTGCCACAAGGGAATGGTGAACCAGTGTGACATAAGTTGCATCACCACACCCATTGGAGTGTGTGTGGTCATATGGATCAAGGTGTCTGGTTTTGAAAATAACACATCCATTGATCTCCAGAGACTCTCCATGTGTTAAACCATGGTCAAAAATCCCAAAGATCCCAGGGAATGCAACTGCCACATGGGAATGGTGAACCAGTGTGACAGAAGCAGTTGCATCACCACACCCATTGGAGTGTGTGTGGTCATATGGATCAAGGTGTTGTTTTGAAAATAACACATGCATTGTTCTCTAGAGACTCTCCATGTGTCAAATCATGGTCAGAAAGCCCAATGAGCCCCTGGAATATGCAACTGCCACATGGGAATGGTGAACCAGTGTGATAGAAGTTGCATCACGACACCCACTTGAGTGTGTGTGGTCATGTGGATCATCAATGTGTGGTTTTGAGAATAACACATGCATTGATCTCTAGAGACTCAATGTGTGTCAAACAATGGTGGTCAGAAAGCCTAAAGAGCCCCTGGAATATGCAACTGCCACATGGGAATGGTGAACCAGTGTGACAGAACCAGTTGCATCACCACACCCATTGGAGTGTGTGTGATCATAGCTAGATCAAGGTGTGGTTTTGAGAATAACACATGCATTGATCTCTAGAGACTCTCCATGTGTCAAACAATTGTGGTCAGAAAGCCTAAAGAGCCCCTGGAATATGCAACTGCCACATGGGAATGGTGAACCAGTGTGACAGAATTTGCATCACCACACACCCACTAGAGTGTCTGTGGTCATGTGGATCATAAATGTGTGGTTTTGATAATAACACATGCATTTATCTCTAGAGACTCCATGTGTGTCAAACCATGGTGGTCAGAAAGTCCAAAGATTCCCTAGAATATGCAACTGGCACATGGGAATGGTGAACTAGTGTGACAGAAGGAGTTGCATCACCACACCCATTTGAGTGTGTGTGGTCATGTCGATCATCAAGGTTTGGTTTTGAGAATAACACGTGCATTGATCTCTAGAGACTCTCCATGTGTCAAACCATGGTCAGAAAGCACAAAGAGCCCATGGAATGCAACTGCCACATGGGAATAGTGAACCAGTATGACAGAAGCAGTTGCATCACCACACCCATTAGAGTGTGTGTGATCATAGCTAGATAAAGGTGTGGTTTTGAGAATAACACATGCATTGATATCTAGAGACTCAATGTGTGTCAAACAATGGTGGTCAGAAAGCCTAAAGAGCCCCTAGAATATGCAACTGCCACATGGGAATGGTGAACTAGTGTGACAGAAGCAGTTGCATCACCACACCCATTGGCGTGTGTGTGATCATAGCTATATAAAGGTGTGGTTTTCAGAATAACACATGCATTGATATCTAGAGACTCAACCATGGTGGTTAGAAAGCCCAAAGAAACCCTGGAATATGCAACAGCCACATGGGAATGGTGAACCAGTGTAACAAGAGTTGCATCACCACACACCACTTAGTGTGTGTGGTCATGTGGATCATCTAGGTGTGGTTTTTAGAATAACACATGCATTGATCTCTAGAGACTCCATGCGTGTCAAACCATGGTGGTCAGAAATTCCAAATAGCCTCTCGAATATGCAACTGCCACATGGGAATGGTGAACCAGTGTGACAGAAGGAGTTGCATCACCACACCCATTTGAGTGTGTGTGGTCATGTGGAACATCAAGGTGTGCTTTTGAGAATAACACATGCATTGATATTTGGAGACTCCATGTGTGTCAAACCATGATCCGAAAGCCCAAAGAGCCCCTAGAATGCAACTGCCACAAGGGAATGATGAACCAGTGTGATAGAATTTGCACCACCACACCCATTGGAGTGTGTGTGGTTATATGGATCAAGCTGTGTAGTTCTGAAAATAACACATGCATTGATCTCTAGAGACTCTCCACATGTCAAACCATGGTCAGAAACTCAAAGATCCCATGGAATGCAACTGCCGCATGGGAATGGTGAACCACTGTGAGAGAATTAGTTGCATCACCACACCCATTGGAGTGTGTGTGATCAGAGCGAGATCAAGGTGTGGTTTTGAGAATAACACATGCATTGATCTCTAGAGACTCCAGGTGTGCTAAACCATGGTGGTCAGAAAGCGCAAAGATCCCCTGGAATATGCAACTGCCACATGGGTATGGTGAACCAGTGTGACAGAAGATGCATCACCACACACCCACTAGAATGTGTGTGGTCATGTGGATCATCAAGGTGTGGTTTTGAGAATAACACATGTGTTGATCTATAGAGACTCCATGTGTGTCAAACCATGGTGGTCAGAAAGCCCAAAGAGATCCCCTGGAATGCAACTGCCACATGGGAATGGTGAACTAGTGTGACAGAAGTTGCATCACCACACCCACTTGATTGTGTGTGGTCATGTGGATCATCAAGCTGTGGTTTTGAGAATAACACATGCATTGATCTCTAGAGACTCAATGTGTGTCAAACAATGGTGGTCAGAAAGCCTAAAGAGCCCCTGGAATATGCAACTGCCACATGGGAATGGTGAACCAGTGTGACAGAAGCAGTTCCATCACCACACCCATTGGAGTGTGTGTGATCATAGCTATATAAAGGTGTGGTTTTGAGACTAACACATGCATTTATCTCTAGAGACTCAACCATGGTGGTTAGAAAGCCCAAAGAGCCCCTAGAATATGCAACAGCCACATGGGAATGGTGAACCAGTGTGACAGGTGTTGCATCACCACACACCCACTGAGTGTGTGTGGTCATGTGGATCACCAAGGTGTGGTTTTTAGAATAACACATGCATTGATCTCTAGAGACTCCATGTGTGTCAAACCATGGTGGTCAGAAATTCGAAATAGCCTCTGGAATATGCAACTACCATATGGGAATGGTGAACCAGTGTGACAGAAGTTATTCCATCACCACACCCATTTGCGTGTGTGTGGTCATGTGGATCATCAAGGTGTGCTTTTGAGAATAACACATGCATTGATGTTTGGAGACTCCATGTGTGTCAAACCATGCTCCTAAAGCCCAAAGAGCCCCTAGAATGCAACTGCCACAAGTGAATGATGAACCAGTGTGATAGAATTTGCACCACCACACCCATTGGAGTGTGTGTGGTTATATGGATCAAGCTATGTGGTTCTGAAAAATAACACATGCATTGATCTCTAGAGACTCTCCAAATGTCAAACCATGGTCAGAAATCTCAAAGAGCCCATGGAATGCAACTGCCGCATGGGAATGGTGAACCACTGTGAGAGAAGTAGTTGCATCACCACACCCATTGGAGTGTGTGTGATCATAGCGAGATCAAGGTGCGGTTTTGAGAAAAACACATGCATTGATCTCTAGAGAATCCAGGTGGGCTAAACCATGGTGGTCAGAAGGCCCAAAGGTCCCCTGGAATATGCAACTACCACATGGGTATGGTGAACCAGTGTGACAGAAGTTGCATCACCACACACCCACTAGAGTATGTGTGGTCATGTGGATCATCAAGGTATGGTTTTGAGAATAACACATGCGTTGATCTATACAGACTCCATGTGTGTCAAACCATGGTAGTCAGAAAGCCTAAAGAGATCCCCTGGAATGCAACTGCCACATGGGAATGGTGAACCAGTGTGATAGAAGTTGCATCACCACACCCACTTGAGTGTGTGTGGTCATGTGGATCATCAATGTGTGGTTTTGAGAATAACACATGCATTGATCTCTAGAGACTCAATGTGTGTCAAACAATGGTGGTCAGAAAGCCTAAAGAGCCCCTGGAATATGCAACTGCCACATGAGAATGGTGAACCAGTGTGATAGATGTAGTTGCATCACCACACCCTTTGGAGTGTGTGTGATCATAGCTATATAAAGGTGTGGTTTTGAGACCAACACATGCATTGATCTCTAGAGACTCAACCATGGTGGTTAGAAAGCCCAAAGAGCCCTTGGAATATGCAACAGCCACATGGTAATGGTGAACCAGTGTGACAGGAGTTGCATCACCACACACCCACTGAGTGTGTGTGGTCATGTGGATCACCAAGGTGTGGTTTTTATAATAACACATGCATTGATCTCTAGATACTCCATGTGTGTCAAACCATGGTGGTCAGAAATTCCAAATAGCCTCTGGAATATGCAACTACCACATGGGAATGGTGAACCAGTGTGACAGAACCAGGGTGAAGATTTACTTGGATTGTGAAATCGAATTAGACTATGCAAAAATATACTACTCTCTAAGATTTATTTTTCTTCATGTAGGTCCTTCTTATGAGCGAAAAGATTGGATTGAAAAGTATATCATTTACGGTAATAATGTGCATTTATCATATAGAAGGTGGGATTTTCTAGAGAATAATGTCTCCCAGATCGAACCTGACATACCTTTCTGTGTCTGCAAGCTCGCCTCTTCTTTACTCGGCAAAGGAGGGGGCAGGATGGTAAGAAATTTTAGTTTTTTCTCGAAAAGGTAAGAAATTTTAGTAGCCATCTGATTCAAAAGATTTTCCTAAGAAATTTGTAGGATTAAATCTATAGGAAATTTTCCCAAGATGGTTGTTACATTTGTAGGATTGATTCCCATAAGAATTATTCCTAAGTATTCCTTTACACTAGATTTTGTAGGAAATAAAACATCCACTCACACCTCTTTTTCAGAATCCACTGTTTACCCTACTATGATAGAGTCAAACAAACTTTGGTTCATATGGAATTCCCGTAGGATTGGAGTGGGCATAACATTGCAATCCTACATTTATTTTCTCTATCATACAAATCAAGAAGGCATCTATTTTACTATTTCACCAGTCAACAAGTCGAAAACTTCTGATAGTTGTTTCCTTCTGGTTTTAGTGCTCTCACTGGATTACAGTCAGAATATCTTGAAGAATCATCTAGATGAAGAAAAAAAATTCGTGTGACCAACGAGTTGTACAAAGGTAATCATCAAGTCATGATTGCCATGGGGGATGATGGGCGTGTGGTGATAACTACTGGTATGAGCTGGCGAAATGTTGTCAGGGATATGGAGCTCTTAGGACACGAAATGGCTATCTTCTGGATCAAGGAATGCACACATGGACTTCGTCTCAATGTGTTCAGTGGTATCCCGCTTCATTGGAAGTTGATATGAATATCATCGAACTTGTATTCGAGCCTTATGTGACAAGGAGGCATTTGAGGAAGCAAGAAGGATCCTGACAAGCTATTGTACTTATACTAGCCACTATTTCTCCTGGATGGAACTATGGAACTTATAGCTACTATAAGTAGTACTCAAGTATTAATCATGTTTGTATTATTAGTACTCAGCTTTTGGTGCCTAGTCGATCTTGTACTGCTGGCAAGGAGAGCAAGGGATCCTTCCACCGCACATCTTTTGCCTTGTTTAAAAAAGGCTCCTCCACCCAAAATTTTGTCTTGTCGCTGCCTTTCGTGAGAGAAAAGGCTCATGGATGAAGGATAATCATCCTCCCTCTCTCCTCTTCAATGCTGCATTAGCACTTGTTTAGGTGGGAAGCATCACAGCAGCCACCTCTTCCTTTTTTTCGAATCACAGTCATCTCTTCCTTCCCATGTAAGCTTCCGTGCAATAGAGTACAACCGTGCAGGCGCAACAGTGTAGAGAAAGTTGGGGGCCGCGGTCCAGCCCAACTTTCCTTCTGTTTGCCTCGTGGTTCCACCCAAAAATGAGTTATGGCTAGATGTTTTCTTTCTCTTCCATATTAGGCTGCTCTTAGTTCTAAATAACTTAGGCTAGTAAAACTTTCACAAGTTACTACCTTCAAAGTATTGGGTAATAACATGTCCCTAGTGTCATGCAATGCCTAATTAATTACTAGGTTGTAGGAGTAGCTCATATCTCATGGATGAAGGAGAATTATCCTCCGTCTCTCCTCTTTAATGCAGCATTGGCTCCTTTGCTCCGCTCATGCATCAATGTATATATGCCTTTAATGGCACTTGTTCAGATGGGAAGCATCGTAGCAGTCACCTCTTATTTTTTTGCGAATCATAGTCACCTTTTCCTTCCCATGTAAAGCTTCCGTAGAATGGAGTACAACCGTGCAGGCGCATCAGTGCAGGGAAAGTTGGGGCCCGTGGTGGTCCAGTCCAACTTTCCTTCTGTTTGCCTCGTGCTTCTACCAAAAAATGAGCTCTGGGGATGTTTTATTTCTCTTCCATATTAGGCTGCCCAAGAGCTAAATAACTTCGACTAGTAAAAGTTTCACATGTTACTACCTTCACAGTATTGGGTAATAACATGTATCTAGTTTCATGCAAGGCCTAATTAATTAGGTTGTAGGAGTAGCTCATATAGAACTTGGTTTCGTTGACTCGACTCCACCACAATCTAAAAGGGAAAATGAAATTCCCGTAGAGTCAACCAAACTTTGACATGTGTCATGTCATTCTATTCCTGCACTTTTCCTATTCCTATGTTTTACAAATCCTTTGAATCAAACGAACCCTAAATACATGGTGTACATGCCCTACTATTTTACTTATAGCCTGCTGACTAGTCCTTAGACCAATTCTAATAGTATAGCCAAAAGCCTGCTTGTACAATACACTAGGTTTACTATACTTCCACATGACTACTTTATATGTAAATGGCCACCTCACATACTCACAAAGTGCCTAGTAGAAATATGGCCTACCATGTAGTAGGAACATACTAACTTGGTTGCCTCGAGGAATGATAAACACGAGTTTTGGTAACTTTTAGAAAAAAATCCTTCGCAATATGGCCTACCAAGGTATGGCCATATTTACATCGTACTTTATGATAAGGTCCCTTTATTCAGTATATGGGCGCATCTTGGCATGGTAAACAATGTTTATTATAATTTTAATTTTCTAACTTTTATGACTAGAAAAATCCATTACAATTTTCCATGTAACTGTTTTTGTAAGCAAGCACCCGTGGAATAAGGCCCATATGAAAACCCCATTTTTTCACACGTAGTGCACATAATTTTATGGGAATTTCTCAAGTTACATGAATTTGTGAGCTAGCTAATTTTGCCACTTAACTCCCTCTATCGATTTACCAAAATTATGCCAAACTTGAACTATGATCGCATGATAGGCTACTTGCTCCTAAGCTTCGCCTATAAAGTGGCGGATCCAAATGGTGTCTAGGGAGGTGAATGGACCACCCTAAGGTTTCTAAATAGCCTATATATTACACATAAAAAACTATTAAATGAAAACTTTCCCTGTTGGACCACCCTCACATGTTGAGCTAGATCCGCGAAATTGTTTTAAGGGACCCAAGTTAGTCAATACTATATCTAAATGCACTAGGAGGTTTGAAAGATTCAACTTGCAAAGAATTTACACGTTGGCCGACAAATTCTGGTGAATTTTAAAAAAACAAGGAAAAAATTATAGTACTTGCGCACGATTTCCTCTTGTGTAAATCCCCACTTGCCATGCAAAATGGCGAGCTTTAGTTTGGATAACTCTTGAGAGTATTTCTTTGCAATATGGCATACCATGTACGAACATGTTTGGGTTTCAAAACAAATGACCATGCTTATGTGATAGTAATGCTCGTATTTGGTAAATGCGCATCTGGGCATGGTAAACAATGTTTACATTTGTAGATTATTTAGCTAAGTACACGGTGAATAATTAAGGCTCGTAAAGCTAGCTACTAGCCTTCCATTTTTACACAAAAGCAGATCATGTTTTATGGGAAATTTTCCAATTACATGAACTTTTGACTTTTCTAGCTAATTTCAACCACTTAAACTACTTGTTGTTGATTTATCAAAATCAGATCAAATTTTAACTATGACTGCATGATAGGTTGCCAGCTCTCTAATTTTGCATAAAATCGCTTTAAGGTACAAGAGTAGTCAATCTATAAAAAATTAGAGGTTTAAAACCATCAAGTTCTTTTGAATAATTTCACAACGGCTCACAAGCTTGAACTAGTTATGATTTTTTCAAGAAAAATAAAGAAAAATCAAAATAATGTAAAACTTGTGCTTCACGTTCTCTTGAGCGTACTAGTTGTGATAAATATAAGTTTTGATTACTTTCGGAAACGTTGCTTTGCAATATGGCCTACCATATTGTGAAGATGCTTAGCTTTCAAAACAAATGACCAGGGTCATGGCTATATCTACATTGTAGAAAATAGTCTTGATGACCCACAAGTATAGGGGGTGTATCGCAGTATTTTCGATAAGTAAGAGTGTCGAACCCAACGAGTAGTACAAGGTGCTGACGAGTGGCTAGGAGCAGGAATTCTCTGTAAATACTTAGCAAACGGATTTTTAGGGTTTTTTTATAATACAGGTAAATAAAGTACGAGTAAATAAAAGGCAATAAGAATAAATGCAGCAAGTGGCCCAATCCTTTCTTTAGCAAAGGAGAAGCCGGTTGTATTACTTAAGATGACCAAACGTTCTCGAGGACACATGGGAATATCATCAAGTGCTTTTGCTTCATATAGTTGATTAATCTTCTTTAGTTTGCTAAGTGTTGTGTGGGTGAACCTGTGCTAATGTATCGACCTTCCTAAGACTAATACATACTTGTGATTATACCCCTTGCAAGCATCCGCAAGTACAAGAAAGTAATTAAGGTAGAAACCTAACCACAACTTTAAACTCTAAGACCCTGACGTCCCTTGTGCAATGGTTTCCTAACAGGGGTTCAGGTTTCTATCACTCTGGCAACCCCTACGATTAGTAGCCAAATACACAATGCATTCCCCTAGGCCCATATAGGTGAAGTGTCATGTAGTCGACGTTCACATGACACCACTAGAAGAAGTACACCACAACTTAAATATCAAACTATTGAATCTTTCTCAACACAATTCCACTACTAACAACATGACTTCTCCCATGTCCTCAAGAACAAAATGAACTACCCGCAAGACATCATATGGATCAAGATCAGAGATGATATAATGATATGTAACAATCTGAACATAAATGATAATTCCATGGTTCACTCAATAGCATCAACTACAAGGAGTAATCAACACCGAGAAAGTTGCCCCTAAGAACTATGCAAGATTCAACCCAATTGTTACAGTGGTATGAGGTGGTGATGATGGTGCTAGTGGAGATGATGGTGGTGATGATGATGATGATGATCCCAATGAAGTCCAGCTTGATGGTGGTGTTGATGGCGACGATCTCCCCTCTCCGGGAAGGAATTCCCCTGGCAGAATTCTGTTTGCCGGAGAGATCTTTCTCTCTCGGTGTTTTCCGCTCCGCAAAGGCGGCGAAATATTTCTGTGGTTTCTCCCCGAGTGTTAGGGTTTCGGGAGGATAATATACACCAGAGGGGAGAGGCTAGAGTGGACCAACGCGGCCACATCACCTGGTGGCGCGGCCTGGGGTGGCTCGCGCCAGGGGGTGGTGTGGGCCCCCTGTGGCCCATCTCCAATTCCCCTTCTGGCTTGCTTCGTCTTCTGGAAAAATAGGATTTTCCATGTATTTTCCCGGATTTTCCGATCTTCGCGAATTTTGCCTCCAAACAACACCTTTCCATCAGAATCCTGACTGCAGCGGTCCATGCTCCAAAAGTCATCAACCATGCAAAAACAGATGACATAACATAAGTATCCTCTCTAATATGAAATATATCAATGAATAATAGTAAATTATGATATAAAATAGTGATGCCAAATGGACGTATCAACTCCCCCAAGCTTAGACTTCGCTTGTACCCAAGCGAAAACTGAGCTCAATAAACATGACTTCAAGATAATGGAGTGAAGAGTCGATAAAAGAGTACGGACAAGAAGCATCACATTCGTCAATACATAAATCATAATAGAAGACAACTCACTATTATATAACTTAACTTGCAATAAGTAAAGGAAACACAATAAAGATACATAAAGTAAATCATAATTGGTAATTGAAAACTTAGATCTTGGTCAAAGAATAGTTGACAATTTGCTGGAGTTCACAAATAACTGATTTTCAATGATAGCTTTCAAAGTAGTAGACACTAAGATAATAACATTGTGCAAAACAAGGAACATAAGAAACATGATTGAATAAATCATCATATGAATGAATGAAACACAACAACTCAAAATACTTGCTGAGGTAGAAGGGAATAGGTTTACTGACTCAACTAAAAAGTAAAAGAAAGGCCCTTCGTAGAGGGAAGCAGGGATTTCAAGTTTCATAAAGAGCTTCCAAAAACTATGGTACTTATTAGCTTCCAGCTCTCATTGCCCCTATCATAGGCATCTTTGGGTGATTAAGGTTAAAGTGACACAACTAAGAGGATATGCTTGACAAGTTATAAGTTGAAATCTCATGCCCCTTACTTACGAATAATGAACCTCATGCTGCTCAACTTCAGTCACAAGTAAGTTTTTGTCATTGTAAATACATATGTATCACAAAGAACCTCCAACGGGGTACCCCTTGCACATGATACAAGAGCTATCCCATAATCACAATGACAAGGCAAGCAGACAATGAGCATCTCAGTGATCCTTTTATTTGCTATTTGCATAGGTTTTTATTGAGGATGCTTCATAGAGTGCTCATTATGGTTATGCTGCAAGTTTCCACCATGATTAGGCATGGCTTAGGCTAGCGGCCTAGGCGTTTCTCTAACACACATACAAACTCCATGATCTTACAAGTTCCCCTTTTATTTCACACCGCCAGGATCCATAAGAAAATGAATCATGATATCAACGGAATATAAGTGCAATGTTGAAAGCGTTCCCCATGATACATGGTTCTGCTAACTTCAACTTATAAAGTGCAAGCATATACGCAACAAAGATGGACACAATGGTTCAAGTTTATTAAATGCAAGAAAGTAAAGTGCGCCATCAAGTTCGTGAGAGCTTTAATCACTAATTTTCTCATAACAAGTTTAATTTGGAAGGTAGATAAAAACATGAATTTACTTGGAATAGCAATAGTGCTAGTAGGTAGGTATGGTGGACATAAATGGCATAGGTTTTGGTTTAAGGATTGGATGCACGAGAAGCATTCCCTCTCAGTACAGGTTTTTGGCTAGCAAGGCTGGGTAGCAAGCATAATAGTTAAAGGAAACAAACAAACATACAAGTGATAAAAACAAACATGCAATCTTCCTTGGAAGCACAAAAGATCTTAACTAGAGAATATTAGACTTATGAGAAAATCAAGAAAGAAAGATGATGAAATTATAATTCTTTAAGAGTACTTTATCTTTTTCATTCAATTCTCAAAATAGTGTTGCTACTGACCGAGCCAGGTTTGCCAAAACCAACTAAATTAACTCAATGATCCCAAAGTGATACCAATACTAACAACAAGATCAATCATATAACCATTAATTGAAAACTAATATAAGATATGCAAATGAGTAAATGATAGAACTTCTCATTAATATTCCATAACGGCAACTCACTCCAAGGGATACATAGATATCTAACGAGAGGGGGGACACTTCCATAATGCAAACCATCCTATATGATAACTTCTCTATTCATGATATGACTCTACTAAAAAGGTAAGAAGATAGAAGATAGTGATGTGATACCGCATCACTCCCCCAAGCTTGGAACAAACAAAGGGGATGCCAAAACCTGATGACGAATTACTCCTTTGGTGGTGGTGGTATTCTCTCATCATCGTCCGACTTCCAAGGTAAGGGCTCCCCATCAACAAAAGACATCGTGGTCTCCAGTATCCTGAAACTTGCAGCACCACTTATGCGTTTAAACATAACCTCGTACTCACAACTTTGATTTTGAATGTCGTAGAGATGTGCTTGCATTTGGTTGGTTGTTTGGTGGAGTGAAAGAATTTCATCCTTAAGCTCAGCAGTCTCCTTTGGGTGCTCGGCGATGAGTTCAGAACAAATCTTATGGATGATATCCAATTCATGTTACGCCATCTTCTTGTACCTAAAGACTTATTTCTCCAGCGCTTCCATCATGTGCTCCAGACTTCCTTTACCTTTAGGGCCTTGAACCTCTTTTATCCGTACCTCCCCATCTTCAAACAACAACTCCTTGGGATGAATCTTCAACTCTCGCATGTATGGGTTGATGATATCCGCTGGGGCATCTTCTTTGGCTGATCCAGAGGAAGACATTGTGGCTCCAAAACTGGGACTCTACATGTCAGAAACAGATCGAAACAAAAATACGACGAGAACACGATACATGAACCTCGGGAGATCCGGGAGATTATATATTACAAAGTTTTACAAGAAAAGGAAGGTACTGGGAGAAAACAGGTCAGAGACGGCCGAGGTGGCCACACCACCTGGTGGCGCGGCCAGGGGCCCATGCCAGGGGGTGGTGTGAGCCACCCTGGCTCCGTTTCTGTCCCTCTTTCACTTCGTAGCTTTCCTTGTTGGATAAAAACTCCAAAAATACAACTGGATAGAATTTTCGTGGAACTTTTCTTACCAGATCTGTTACCTATTCGAAAACAGACTCTACAGGTCTCTAAAGTTGGCATTTAGTAGATTCTTCCAGAGTCACCGCTTGAATAACATAAATATCTTCATACACATATTGCTCGACTCATGAAAGCTTTCACTATCTTATTACACCATTTTCTCCAATAACCTGGAAATTTCTTCCACACAAAACTTCACACAATTCTCATTAGCAACATTAGTGTAAGCGAGGTAATAAACCTTTTAAGTCCAAATTCAACTTAAATCCATCAAAACATAAGCTACTGTAGCAACTCCTTCCGAAAACACAAAAAGAATTCAAAAAGGAAATCGATTAAAGAAGCAAATGCAAGAGTGGCAAAATCTGTCAAAACAGACCAGCAGGTAAAGATCAATTGTTTAGAAAATGTTATGTTTCTCAAATCAAAAAGTTCAAAACTAACAAAAGTCAGCTCAATCCGACATACAGAGATCTCTCACGAATTTTTACGGGGAAGCACAAAAATCTGTTTCGGGACAGCAACTTCCCCAAATCTTACTTCTCTCTCATTAGAGGTTGATCTTGACACAAAAACCAAAAAAAAGGATAAGGAGAGGTTATTGATGAAACAATAACTTCCAACACTCAAAGAAACAAAAACAAACTGAAAGCAAAAGAAATATATTGGGTTGTCTCCAAAAAAGCTCTTTCTTTATAGCCATTAACCTGGGCATGATAATTTCAATGATGCTCACATAAGAATATGAATTGAAGTCAAAGAGAGCATTAAGAAGCAAAAATATATATGTTTAAGTCTAACCCACTTCCTATGCAAGGGAATTTTGTAAACAAACAAGTTATTGAAACCAGAGGCTACAAGCATAGGAAGGCAAAACAAGTGCAACATAAAGACTTTAAACATAAAACGAGGAAACTTGATATTATTGAGGTGCATAAGAACAATCTTTCCTCTCTCATAATAACCTTCAGTATCATGCATAAACTTAATGATATAACTATCATAAGAACCATTGTAGCAATTATCACTTATCCTAACAGAAAACACAGGGATACTAGCTCTCATAACACCACTTTGTGAAACAATATTGGGGATATCCTTACAAAGGATAGTGTGTTCATCTTCTACATATTTAGTGACAAAGTCTTTCACATTTGCTATTATAGGTTAAACAGCTTTACTTGTACTTTCATTAACCATACTAGCTATGATAGAATGTTCCTTTATCTTAACTGGGAAAGGTATTTTCTCAATGTAAGGTTCAGGTAAAGCATGATTAGGAGTATAAACTTCAGTATTTCTTGCAGGAACACACTTAGCAACATCTTTATATGGTTCATGATACTTATTCCACTTCTTTTTAGGGACTTCAATATAGGAAGCAAAATCCTTAAAATAAGTTGCAATAGCTTGAGAGTCTAGACCATAAGCATTTTTAATATTTTCATCAGTTACCATAAAAGATTCAATGCATTCATAATCATAATTTATACCTGACTTTCTTCCTTTGTGATTCTCCCATGCTTCAGCATTGTCTTGAATACGGTCCAGAAGATCCCATTTAGCTTCTTCTGCCATGCGTGTAAATGATCCAGCACAAGAGGCATCCAATAAATCCTTATCATTAAGAGAAAGCCTTGCATAAAAGTTATTGATAATAATATTGTAGGGGAGATCATGAATGGGACATTTGAGCATTAGTAACTTCAATCTCCCCCAAGCTTGAGCTATACTCTGTCCATCAAGAGACCAAAAGTTGTATATTTGATTCCGATCTTTATGAATTTCAATAGGAGGATAAAACTTCGAAAAAAGAGGGGCACTATTTCCTCCCATTCAAGAGCTTGACCATTCTTCAGAAGCTTATACCATTCTGCAGCTCGTCCTTTTAGTGATAATGAGAATAACTTCTTCTTGACTTGATCTATTGTAATACCTGCACACTTGAACAACCCGCATAATTCGTGTATAAAGAGAAAATGATTACCGGGATGGACAGTTCCATCTCCAACATAATAGTTATCCATAACACGATCAATAATTCTTGTAGGTATTTTAAAAGTATCATTCTCAGCAGGTGGTGGTTCATCTACTACCTTAGCAGTGGTAGTAGCATTACAGAATAAGAAACTCAGCGAATTATCCATATTGAAAATAAAGCAACTAACAGAAATAAACAATACTCACAGTAGAAGTTTCCTTTAGCAGTTCCACTCTCCAATAGTGCTTCACTCCCCGGCAACGGCGCCAGAAAATAGTCTTGATGACCCACAAGTATAGGGGGTGTATCGCAGTATTTTTGATAAGTAAGAGTGTCGAACCCAACGAGGAGCAGAAGTTGCTGGCGAGTGTCTAGGAGCAGGAAATCTCTATAAATACTTAGCAAACGGATTTTTAGGGGATTTTTGATAATGCAGGTAAATAAAGTACAAGTAAATAAAAGACAATAAGAATAAATGCAGCAAGTGTCCCAATCCTTTCTTTAGCAAAGGACAAGCCGGTTGTATTACTTAAGATGACCAAACGTTCTCGAGGACACATGGGAATATCATCAAGTGCTTTCGCTTCATATAGTTGATTAATATTCTTTAGTTTGCTAGGTGTTGTGTGGGTCAACCTGTGCTAACGTACCGACCTTCCTAGGACTAATACATACTTGTGATTATACCCCTTGCAAGCATCCGCAAGTACAAGAAAGTAATTAAGGTAGAAACCTAACCACGGCTTTAAACTCTAAGACCCTAACGTCCCTTGTGCAATGGTTTCCTAACGGGGTTTCAGGTTTCCGTCACTCCGGCAACCCCTACGATTAGTATCCAAATACACATTGCATTCCCCTAGGCCCATATAGGTGAAGTGTCATGTAGTCGACGTTGACATGACACCACTAGAAGAAGTACACCACAACTTAAATTTCAAACTATTGAATCTTTCTCAACACAATTCCACTACTAACAACATGACTTCTCCCATGTCCTCAAGAATAAAAAAAACTACTCAGAAGAAATCATATGGATCAAGATCAGAGATGATATAATGATATGTAACAATCTGAACATAAACGATAATTCAATGGTTCACTCAATAGCATCAACTACAAGGAGTAATCAACACCGGGAAAGTTTCCCCTAAGAACTATGCAAGATTCAACCCAATTGTTATAGCTGTATGAGGTGGTGATGATGGTGCTAGTGGAGATGATGGTGCTAGTGGAGATGATGGTGGTGATGATGATGATGATCCCGATGAAGTCCATCTTGATGGTGGTGTTGATGGCGATGATCTCCCCTCTCTGGGAAGGAATTTCCCCGCCAGAATTATGTCTGCTGAAGAGATCTTTCTCTCTCGGTGTTTTCCGCCCCGCAGAGGCGGTGGAATCTTTCTATGGTTGCTCCGCGAGTGTTAGGGTTTTGGGAGCATAATATACGCCAGAGGGGAGATTCTGGAGTGGACCAGGGCACCCACACCACCTGGTGGCGCGGCCTGGGGTGGCCCGCGCCAGGGGGTGGTGTGGGCCCCTTGTGGCCCATCTCCACTTCCCCTTCTGGCTTTCTTCATCTTCTAGAAAAATAGGATTTTCCATGTATTTTCCCGGATTTTTTGATCTTCGCGAATTTTGCGTCCAAACAACACCTTTTCCATCAGAATCCTGACTGCAGCGGTCCATGCTCCAAAAGTCATAAACCATACAAAAACAGATGAAATAACATAAGTATCATCTCCTAATATGAAATATATCAATGAATAACAGTAAATTATGATATAGAATAGTGATGCAAAATGGACGTATCATAGTACACGAATTGTGTGCCCATATTTAGCAGATGAGCACATGTTGGTATGGGAGAATGTGTTTACAATCATAGTTTCCAACTTTCACGAACAAAAAATAGTTTTCAATTTTGTAAGTGATAGACAAAGTTTATTTGTTAAGTTAGTACACGAAGAATAAGGCCTAGAATGGTAATACCCCATTATTCGCACATAGCAGACCATGTTTATGGGCTATTTTCAAGTAATAACATGAATTTCCAATCTATCTAGTGGTTGTTTTCTACCATTGGAACTACTTTATGTTTATATACCAAAATTAAATATACCAGATTTGTACAACGAGTGCGTTATAGGTTCTAGAAATCATTTAAGGTACCTAGGATTTCAATATATTAAAACCACCATCGGGTTTGAAAAATTCAACTTCTTGCAATGTCTATGCATACAAAATTCATCATCTATCCTTACAATCACTATAATTATGCCCTCGCTACCAAACTTGAAGGAAAATCATCATAGATCCCTGCTCTTCCCTCTCTTCTCCACCCGCCCCCTCTCAGAAAGTTTCACAGCACCCATCAGGTACACGTAATGCTTTCGCGCATGATTATAGTTCAGAGAGTTCTAGTCTAGCAATACTAGTACATATGAGGCCTAGCGGTAGAGAGAAAGCAGATCCCCATCGTGTGAGGCATGTTTTTTCTACAAGATAAAATCTAGCATGATCCACAAATTTATCTCCCAGTCCTCATATTGGCTTTTTTTCTCAAATAAGATAACATAGAACATCACATGAACTTTTAGTTTTTAGCCATGGAGCTGCATCAAATCTTACCACAATATAATGTATGGATAACATTCAATATTCAACGTTGGATCAATACTCACAAATTTCAATATTGCCAACCGTTGGATCTTCTTTTCTAGTCTAGGATCTAGAAGATTCTATTGATAGTGTTTGGCTGAATGACTATGCGCAAACCTGAAAACGCACTTCTTGATCAATCTAGAATCTTCTCCGTCATTTCTCTAGACCATGGTCCTAAAATTTTCAAGTATTAGGTAGCTAATAAACATTTATTTGTGCATGATGTAAAGTACAAGAAGCAAATATACATCGTTACTTTATAGATGTGGCTCTTTGATATTTTTTTCAGCTTTACCTATTACAGAGCATAATTTAATATAGTGATGATATGTCATACTTTATTATTATGTGAGTCTCACGTGCAAGGCACGTGCAACTTACTAATAAAAGGGTGGTGCAAAATACAAAGAGGTCGTTAAAATCTTGTCCAACTAAACGAGGAATTTGAAGATAATGCCTCAAAATATACAAAAGGATCCTATTACAGAAAGGAAAAAAGCAATCAGGTAGAGCTTCATTGATTACCAGCGATGGTATAAAAGAAGGGCACGACTCGAGGCTGGATCGGAGAGTCCACATTTCCCCCCATCCAAATCGCAATGCTTGGGACAGTCACTCTGAGGATGGAAGCCACCGTTCTCAAATGTTCCTCCTGCTCCCAGCCCCTCAAGCCCCGGTGGGTCTACAAGGTCTCTCCCTTTCTCCCTCACAATCCATTGATTTTTCTTTTGTCGGTTCGTATGTGCAACTATTTTATTTTTCGAACTTCCATTTCTCCAGTGCGTGGATATTCATTTAGTATGCCACCACTGCGTCTACAAGATCACCTCTTGCCAGAAGTGCGAGCACCCTAGCGGCGGATTCACCTAGGAGCCCGCCATGTACGTTGTCCTACCAATGGCTAGGGTCAAGTGTGCCCACAAAGGTTGCAGTAGTTTGTTTCCCTACTACGAACTCCACGATCAAGAAATCACGTGTCGGTACGCTCCTTGCACTTGCACGGAGACCCGCTGCGACTTTGCCACCCGTCGCCAGCGCTCGTCGCCCACCTCAAAGCGATCCACTCGATCCAAGTGCACAAGATCTAGTATGCCACCACCAAAGCATTCCAGGAGCTGGTGCCACTACTGGGTGAGGCGTCCCGCTGGCTCATCCTCATCGGGGAGCAGGATGGCGCTGTGTTTGTCCTGACGATTGGCAAGGTAGGCATGGTCACCCTCATCTCTGTGGTCTGTGTTCGGGCTGCAATGTGCGATTTCCAAGTGTACAGGGTGAGGATGGGTGGAATGCCCACCGCTGCTCTCCTAGACAGATGGCAGGAGGAGGACCGGCACCATGACGATGGAGCTTGATGCGTCGAGCTTCGCTAAGCCAGGCAACGTCGCGTTTGAGGACCTTACGTCTTACCTGGCGGTGCTGCCGCATTACCTGGTCGGTCCTGCTATGTCAAATCAACTGTGTTTCTTAATTTGCATCGAGTTTTAGGGGGGATGTAAGCTGCTGTTAATTGCAGAAAGATCGTTTGCATACCAGGAATGGTGGATTTTGTGTGTTTTGCTTTTTTTTGGCATCCCAAGAAATAAGACTCCCTTGTTTTGTGTGTTTTTTGTTTGACCAAGATTTACTCTAAATATATAAAGAATGTTAGTACAAAATTAACATCATTGGAAAGTGTGTTTCAATAAGAATTCAACGATACTAATTTTACACAATATGATTACATTTTAGTTGCTCTATTTATTCATTCAAACTTTACTTTCGAATGTGCGTGCGCCTTATTCCTTGAAACAGAGGTAGATGAGTCTGGTGGACATACTCTCCTGAGTATTGTATTCGGTCAAACTTAGTTTGGAATGTGCTATGTACTAGTACTACTACTATTCATGGAGTATTTTTCATGAAGTCTTAACTTCTGATGGGTTCGGTGGATGTCCTCTGCTGAGTAGTAATACTAGTAATATTACTGTAGTAAGCTGTATAGGATTATAAGGCCCTCTATTTAGGATTATAAGTCCAGAGGGCCAATTCGCTAATACTACCAAGTAGGTGAATTACTCACTCTAATTAATTTATGCATGCACCACTAGTTTTACATGCATGATATGCTAGATAAAAAATAGGGGTCATGATGAGAGACGAAACAACATGCATTGGGAGATTGAGAGAAAGAGAGATATCTAAATTAATGAGTCACGGGAATTAAGACAATAAATAAGATAGATATTATAATTTCTAACAATTTTAAAAAGCTCTCTGGTCTAATAATCCGAAACAGAGGTAGTATGTAGTAGTAGTAGTACTCCCCTCCTATTAATATTAATTGTCATTGGATTGAATGTAATCCTATCTAGCACTAAAACATGTCTAGGTACATCCATTTTCACGACAAGTAAATGTAGCCATTTTTGGAGTAGTAGTTTGCTTGGAAGAAATCATATGCATTCTGTAGTAGGGATAATGGTTTTTTGCTAGTATTAGTACTACTACATAGCAAGTAGTACTATATATATTTATACTATACTACTCAACATGCATTCGGGCAATTGACAAAAGTTCATCTTGCCATTTTACTGCTGCAGTGCTACTATCAATTTGTAAGAGTCTCCTACTATCATTTTTTCAGGTGCGCATTCACCCCCTGTCCTTCAGCAGTACTCCGCCCTTCAGCAGTATAAATGGAATTACTAAAAGAAAGTCTCTACCACTATAAAATTAATCTACCATGACTGTTGATTGACAAGACAATTCATTGGGTGGGTGGGCTGGTGGTGTGCTATGATGCCTAAACCTACACTCCTATTAGCACTCTATAGTGAAAATAAAAGAAACAGTTGTGTTTCCTTGCATTAATTCTTACCTCCACCCCTTGCATGATACTCCTATAGTATATACATGCATTAACTTCTGTGAGTAGTAGTACTAGTAGTATCAAGCAAGGATAGACCGAAACAAAAGATATACTTGTAGGTCACATGGTGTACCATTTTGAGTCTTCGTCTTATTTTCTTGTTTGGTCTGCTTGCGCTTGCCCCTGCCCTTCTTCTTAAGTTCTTTTTTGTTGAACATTTCAAGAGTTTGTTGAGCCCTCTCAAAGTTCACTATTTGCATGTGTACCTCGTAGGTCGTGTAGGCGTCGAGGCTTGCATACAAGATACGCTCTTCGATCAGGGGCATGTTCCCCACTGTTTGTGGTCCACATCCTTCTTCTTCTTCATGGCTTTGTAACGGATGTCTATGAGGGCCACCGCATAGTCAGCCGAACAATCCTTGTCATTCTTGGAGCTGGCAGGCTTCCACCTCTTCTGGATGTCCAAGAAGTTCGTCACTTGCACTAGAGAAAGCCTAAGCCTGATACGGTCATTCCCGATATCGACGCCTACAAAGGAAATGTTAGGGTTGGCGAGGAACTCTACTAGCTTGGAGCATGGCTTGTCGACCTGGAAGATCTGGTAGACCAGGCAATCTGTGCCCACACATAGCTAGATGAAGACAACCTTCTGTGTCGAAGATTGATTGTTGGTGTACTCGACGTCTAGGACAACAATCTTGTCGTCCGCTTCCCCCAGGAGCTTTTGGATTTTCCCGATGTAATCATTCACCACCGATGCTCTATTGGTATACGCTATCTGTATTATGGTGGTGTTGCCAAGGTCCGGGAAGGAGTACATCTTGTCGAATGGTGGCGCCATGGACGGTGATTGGCGCCTTCTTTTGTTTTGTAGAGGTCCGGTCGCGTGACAAAAAAGGAATGGGATAGAGAAGATGAAAGGAACCACTAGAAAGATGAGGAGATGTGTCAACACCCGGATTTTTAATCCCAGATGCCCGTTATGCCATACCTCGCAATCCCAGGATTACCATTGTTGCGAGACATAACGGATTGGATATCACAGTACATCATCCATTACAAACCATACATAAGGTTTTTACACAAATAAGGATCTCATGATCCAGTCTTTAATACAACAAGCAGCGGAAATAAACGATAGCGTAGCGGTGGGGTCCATCTTCAGGGGGCACAGGCAATGCTGATGAAGGCAGATAGTCCTAGTTATCATAGCCGTCCTGTTGACCATCATCTTGATAATCTCCTTCATAGTCTGGCCATGATAATAGCCAGGGACAAAATCCATGAGTACTCTCTAAGTACTCGCAAAATACTACTAACAAGGGGTATAATGCTAAGTAAAAGTACTGAATCTAAGTTAACTATCAAGTTAAGTTTGAAACCTAAGCTGAGTTCAGAAGGAAGAAAAGATAAAGTAAAGTTTTGGAATCACTTAAGTTGGGAAGCTATTATCATCAACACAACCCTATTGTGGTCAAGTCAAAGTTCATCATTCATTTCAAGTTATTTAGAAAACATCTGACAACGAAACAGTATGGCCATTCCAACTGTCCATAATCGCGGACACGGCTATTCGAATAGTTTGACACTCTACAGAGGTGGTACACTTTCACCACAAGATTCGATACATCTGTCAGGGATAACCCTGAATCATCATACTTAGTATGCAGATAATCAAACATAACCTTCCCTTTACACACCCTAGTACAAGCACCTCTCCTATGAGCATGGCCTCCCAACCATGACCATCAGTCATCTTAGGCACTGCATAGGTGGACATCATTGAGAGGTAGCCTCAGCTCAAACCTCTCCCGTGAGGGAACTAATACTAATGCATATAAATTTCCAGCTAAGCCTTACCCAATTCAGGTAATGTGGTTGTGGGGGTCTACTGGGGGCGTACCAGGGCTCCAGTGGGGTCGGCGATGCGGGCGAACGAAGTGGAAGACGACGGCGAGGCGAGGCGTGGTCGCGGCGGAGCTTGGGGTGGTCGGAATCAACGACACCCTTCTCCTCCAGAGGCGGCGGATCCGGCTCCAATTCCGGCGAGCTGCTGCTCCACTTGCTCCGGCGAGAGGTGGGTGAGGTTCAGAGAGGTGAGGAGAGTGGAATGGTGTGGAGTGGAATAGCTAGGGAGGGCTCCTTTTATAGGCTCGACGTTGAGACCGAGCGGGATGGGCGGTTGACGATGGCGACATGGCTACGGCGAGCTAGCCGCATGGCTGGGGATGGCGATCGATGGGCGGTCCCCTGGCGGTGCTCTAGGACTTAAATGCGGCCGTAGGGGCGGTGGTATGCGGTCTGGGCGAGGTGGCACTCTGAGAGGCAGAGGCGGCGGTTGTCCACGGCGAGCGGTGGTTGTGGGGCTTTGGGCGGCGAACGGGGGTGTCCGGGGTGTTCTCCAGGTCGAGGCGGAGCGGTGGGCGCGGGCTGCGGTCGAGCGGCGGCTTGTGCACGCGGGGGCAGTGCGCGCTCTGGGGGCGGCATCGGCATGCTCGACAAGCTCCGGGCGCGGTGGTTCCTGGCCGCTCTGCCCTCTGTCTCTGGCCTGGGGCTGGTTGGGCGGTGGAGGTGGACCACTGGCAAGGTACTAGACATGGCGAGAGGGGCTGGAGAGGGTTGTTGCTGCAGGTGCACGGTCGGCCGACGAGATGGTGCTCAGCATGGCTGTGCAGTGCGGCTAGGGGGTAGAAAAGAGGTTGGGTTTGGTCTGGTCTGGCTTGAGGGGGGGGACAAGATGATCAAAGAACTATAGAATTGCTAGACAAAATCATCCCAAAACAGTAATAGTTAGGCCTTAATGATCTTGCTAACAAGGTGTTTGACAAAATGGCCGCAAGAGAAAAAGTTTTGAATTTTGAGTTCAAATTTTTTGAGTGATCTCCACTAGTGATAGGTAGTCTCTGGTTGCAAGGGTTTTGAAAATGGAGCTCAATTAGAGGGTTTTTGAAATAGGGGTGATCTATGCATATGCATTAGATTCAATTTGAAACTGTCATTTAAAATAGTTAACAGAATGTTTTTAGTGGATCCAAAGGTGGGCCTTGGTACCTCATTATGTGTACTAGCAAGGGGTGCAAAGATCAAGAATTATTTCTGTTAAGTTTTGAGTACTAGGAATAGCCAAAGTAGGCATGAGAGTTAAATTTGCCAAAATGACCATTCCTCCCCTTTAATTCTTTTTTATTTGATTTTCTTTAGGAAAAGTTTGGGAAAGATGTAGATGATGTTTAAAGCACCTAAGAAACATTTTACAAGCATTGGATCATTCAATCATGGCAATTCAAACAACTCCTATTTTAAATGCACACACATATGAATGCTTTCATTTTAAATTTGGAAAAGTTTGTGTTAACCCTATTTTTGGATGATTTGATCTTGATGAGCTTGGATTAAAGTTTTGGGATGTTACAAACCTTCCCCCCTTAAACAAAATCTCGTCCCGAGATTTACAAAGAAAACTAGGAACTAAAGAGATCTGGGAACTTTGTTCTAATGTAATCTTCGCGCTCCCAAGTAGCTTCCTCCTCGGTTTGGTTGCTCCACTGAATCTTGAGAAACTTGATACTCCTGGTCCTGGTGGTTCTGTAGGCTTCTTCTAAGATACAGATGGGTACTTCCCGATAGGTCAGGTCATTATTGATTTCCACAGCTCTGTGATTGATATTCTTGAAAACTTCAGTCTTCTCAGGCACTTCCAAGCATTTGCGAAGTAACGAGATATGGAACACATTGTGGATGGCTGATATCTCTTCAGGCAGTTCCAGTTGATACGATACTTCTCCTCGGCGGTTTAGAATCTTGAAAGGTCCGATATATCTGGGATCTAACTTTCCCTTCAGACTAAAGCATTGAGTTCCCTTCAATGGTGAAACCTTGAGATATACGAAATCTCCGACATTGAAAGTCAGGTCTCTCCTTCTCTTGTCATCATAGCTCTTCTGTCTGGATTGGGCGGTCTTGAGGTGCTCACGGACCTTGTGAACTTTCTCTTCTGCTTCCCGGAGAATGTCAGGTCCAAAGATCTGACTCTCTCCTACTTGCGACCAATTCAAAGGGGTATGACACTTTCTTCCGCATAGGAATTCAAATGGTGCCATCTGTAAACTAGCTTGATAACTGTTGTTATATGAGAATTCTGCGAAAGGCAGGTAGTCTTCCCATTTCGATCCATATTCCAACACACAAGCTCTAAGCATATCCTCTAAGATCTGATTGACTCTCTCAGTTTGTCCATCTGTTTGCGGGTGATAAGCGGTGCTGAAGTTCAACTTGGTTCCTAAACCTTCCTAAACTTTCTGCCAAAATCTTGAGGTAAACTGGGTTCCTCGATCTGATACGATGGTCTTGGGGGTTCCATGTAGACTAACAATTCTAGCAATGTACAGTTCTGCTAGTTTTGCACTCTGGTAGGTTGTCTTGACAGGTATAAAGTGGGCTACCTTGGATAGTCTATCAACTATGACACAGATTGAGTCATTCCCCCTACTAGAAGTAGGTAAACCGATGATGAAGTCCATTCCGACGGAATCCCATTTCCATTCCGGAATCTGCAATGGTTGCAATAGTCCTGCAGGTCTCTGATGCTCTGCTTTGACTCTTTGACAGATGTCACATTTGGCGATGTAGCTTCCGATCTCCCTCTTCATCTTGTGCCACCAAAATTTCTCTTTCAAATCCTGATACATCTTTGTTCCTCTGAGGTGGATAGAATAAAGAGTATCATGAGCTTCCTTCATGATAACCTCCTTCAGTTCCGAATCTGCTGGCACACAGATACGTCCTTTGTACCATAGTACACCTTATTCGTCTTCGGTGAATCCAGGTACTTTGCCTGTACCAATACGACGTTTGATTTCGTCGATACTTTCATTTCCCTTCTGGGCTTCCTTGATTTGGCTCAACAAAATGGGTTGAAGTTCAATGCTAGCTAGGAATCCTTTGCTAACTAACTCAGTCCTGAACTGCTCCAACTCCTCATACAAACTTGGTTGCTTCTCTTTGATCATGGTGTTCAGCCTACACGGCAATCTGCTAAGAGCATCTGCTACCACATTGGCTTTGCCGGGGTGATAGTGAATGTCAAGGTCATAATCCTTGATTAACTCTATCCATCTTCTTTGCCTCATATTCAGCTCCTTCTGGGTGAAGATATACTTCAAGCTCTTATGGTCTGAGTAAATCTCACAATGATTACCCATCAAATAATGACGCCATGTCTTCAACGCTAGAACACAGCTGCTAGCTCAAGATCATGGGTCAGATAGTTCTGCTCATGCTGCTTCAGTTGTCGAGACAGATACGCGATGACTTCGCCTTCTTGCATCAATACACATCCTAGACCAATCTTGGATGCATCACAATATACATCAAACAGCTTCTTGATGTCTGGCATGATTAAAATTGGGGCCGATATCAATCTCTTTTTCAGCTCCTCGAAACTGGCTTCACATTTATCTGTCCATTCAAACTTCTTGTCTTTCTTCAACAATTGGGTCATTGGTCGGGCTATGCTCGAGAATCCTTCTACGAACTTGCGGTAATATCCCGCTAATCTGAGAAATGAACAAACTTGGGTTTGATTGGTTGGGGCTTCCCATTCTTCGACATCTTTGATCTTGGCGGGATCAACAGAGACTCCTCCAGCAGACACAATATGTCCTAGGAATCCTACTTCTTTCAGCCAAAACTCACACTTGCTGAACTTGGCATATAACTGATGCTCTCTCAGGGTTTCTAGGATGATTCTCAGATGTTGCTCATGCTCTTCTTCTGACTTGGAGTAGATTAGGATGTCGTCGATAAACACAACTACAAACTTATCTAGGAAATTCATAAAGATCTTATTCATGAGATTCATGAAATAAGCAGGGGCATTGGTTAATCAAAAAGACATAACCGTATACTCGTATAAACCATAGCGAGTAGTAAAGGCGGTCTTCGTAATACCGTTGCACGAATCTTAAGTTGGTGATATCCAGTCCTAAGATCAATCTTTGAGAATACCTGAGCTCCAGTCAACTGGTCAAATAGATCCTCTATCTTTGGTAAGGGGTACTTGTTCTTGATGGTGACATCATTCAACTTTCTGTAGTCTGTACAGAGACGATTGCCTCCATCTTTCTTGTCGACAAATAACACTAGTGATCTCCATGGCGATGCACTTGGTTGAATCAAACCTGTTGCTAACATGGCATCCAACTGCTTCTTCAGTTCTACTAACTCTGAGGGGTTCATGGTATAGGGTCTCTGGGCTATAGGTCCGGTTCCGGGGATTAGTTCGATAATGAACTCGATATCCCTATCCGGGGCATACCTGGCAATTCATCTGGGAATACGTCGGGGTATTCACAGACTACTCTGACTTGGTCAATGGTAGGCAGGGTTACACTCTTGTTGCACTTGAATTGACGGGGTAAGCTTTCAGAGATATGCTCTACTATTGCTCCAGAACTACTGGTCATGGTGATGGCTTTCTTAGCATAGTCTATCAGTCCTTTATGCCTTGACATCCAGTCCATACCTAGTACTACTTCCAATCCTTTGGTTCCAAGTACAATTAGGTTGGCATAAAAATCTATCCCATGTATTCTGATAGGTACAGCTTTGCAATTTTTTCTAGCTTTTGTTGTTGCACCAGGGATTTGAACTATCATGACATGCTTCAGGTTGGTTGGGCGAATCTTACTAGTGCATACAAATTCTTCTGTGACAAATGAATGCGATGCTCCAGAATCAAACAATACTCTTGCTAGAACTGAGTTGACAAAAAACATACCCAGCACTACATCTGGCGCTTCCTAGGCTTCTTCTGCGTTCATGTGGAAGAGACGACCATTACGGTTGTGCGGGTTCCCTGGGGCAAATCTCCTTCCTGGTTGAACATGACGCTGCTACTGAGCTGGGGCATTCACAGGGGCATTGGCGGCAGTCTTCTTGGGACACTCATTGGAGTAGTGACCCTTCACTCCACACTCGAAACAAGTGATCTGGGACTTGTCCTTGACTGCGACAGGTACAACATTGCTGCCAGTTCTGGGGGCAGTGTTGTTGTTGCTCTTGGGAGGGGCACGGTTGAAGTTGTTGGCATTGCCGGAGTGGTGATTGTTTTCTCCAGACTTCACATTTCCTCCGCTACGGTTGGGGTAGCTTGGGCGAGAATTTGGGGGTTGGTTTTTCCTTGGTGCATATCCTGGTGAGGGGTTAGGACGGTACTTCTGGTGACTAATGGATCCAGACTGCTGCATCATACGACGCTTGCGATTGTCGTTTGCCTGGTTAATCATCCCTTCCATATGAATGGCAGAGTCGACTAGCTCTTCAAGATCCTGGAAACGGATGTTGACGAGGACAGTCTGCATCTCATCATGCAGTCCGTTTAAGAATCTCTCTTTCTTCTTGGCCTCCGTGTTGATTTCATCCGGTGCATATCTGGCAAGGGACAAGAATTTGTCACGGTACTCTACCATAGTCAATCTTCCTTGCTTCAGTTCACAGAATTCGTCTCTCATCCTGTTGATAAGACCCTGCGGCACGTGGGTGCGGCTGAACTTGACCTTGAATGCTTCCCAGGTCATCACCTGGCCATGGTTCATATTGCGGACGCTATTCCACCAAGCTCTTGCATCTCCCGCCAGATAGTGGGTGGTGAAAAGAACTTTCTCATTCTCATCAACTCCTGCAACTTCGAGGTTGTTTTCCATGGTCTGTAACCAGTCATCAGCATCTAATGGGTTTTCAGATTGGTTGAAGATTGGGGGATTGGTGTTCTGAAAGTTTTTGAGTTTAGATCCATGGTGATCCTGATTTCCCTGTCCTTGGTTGTTGAGAGCCATTTGGGCGATCTGCTGTAATGTTGCTAAGTTGGCTTGACGCTCGGCCCTGCTTGCTTCACAGTCTGCGATGAGATTCTGCAAGATCTGCAGCATTGGGTCCTGCGACGAGCTGCCCCCTCCTTGGTTTCCACGAGTCATCTGAAGATTGAGATAGATATAGGGGTAAGAGGGAAATTCCAAAGTTCATGGTTTTGGGTTTTCAAAGCTACAACTTTGAGTTAGACTCAGGTTTTTCAACTAACTTCATTTTCATTCATGCAAGCAAGCACACGATACAACACACACCACAACAATCAAAGGGGAAAATAGATGGTTTGAAGAACCATTCTGCAAGCTACGATACAATGAGATGATACATCTCATGCTACAACAGTGCTCTAGTGCATCTACTCATTGTCGATGAAGTCGGAATCTTCATCATCAGTGTAGAAGTCCACATCATCCTCTGCCAGAAAGTCGTCATCGTTGCTGAGGTAAGAATCCATATCTCCCTGGATGTCTTCAACCTCATCTTCTTCCTCCTTGGCGGCAAGCTGAGCTTCCTGCTTCTTGACTGTCTTCTCGAGGTCGGCCACCTTCTCACGAAGACGGGCGATGGTGCAATCCTTCTTTGCACGCTGGCGACAAAGAGACTGGCGATCTTGGATGAGTAATGCGAAAGTCTGGGCCTTCTGGTCGGCAATGGCACAGTTCTGGTTGGCTAACTCTCTGGCATTGTCCAGTTCCTGCTGTTTGTCATGAAGCAAGAAGTCAAGGTTCTCCACTTGACGCCTCAATTCTGGGTGACTTGGCATCTCCATCGGCATTCCCATGAAGTCACGTCTTGCATAGTGGGCAAAACGGGTTCCTTGAATCTTGTTGCTGCTGAGGGCACATAGACGTGCGAGGGCTTCATGCATTGCCCTGGCTAATCCATCTTGCCAGTTGTTCTCTCTCACGGAGAACTGAATTCTCCCGGAAGTTGGTGCTTCAATGCTTCCTCGAAGATCTGCAGTGACTAGCCATTGTAGGTCTCCTCCTGGGGGTCCTGGAAGTTGAGCTCCAAGAAACTCCAGATGTGGGCGTCCCAGTAACTCTGATAGTGAATCCAGATCCCTCTCGAAGATCAGCTGACCTCTATTTCCCAACTGGTAAAACTTGCTGAACTGAGTCTCCATCTACAAGCCTTTAGGATGAGGAAGTTAGTGAAGTGATCAAGTGTGTCAAATTTTAAGTAGTAATGTAAGAATTTTGAGGAACATGTGTTTTTGAGAAAGAATGAGTTCACAAGGGTAAGAGAGGGAATAGTTTTTCATAAATACTCACTTTGGTTTTGAAGCTAAGTTTTTGGTTTGGACGTCCATTCTAACTAGGGTCTCCTATGGTCAGGATGGCTCTGATACCAACTTGTCAACACCCGGATTTTTAATCCCAGATGCCCGTTATGCCATACCTCGCAATCCCAGTATTACCATTTTTGCGAGACATAACGGATTGGATATCACAGTACATCATCCATTACAAACCATACATAAGGTTTTTACACAAATAAGGATCTCATGATCCAGTCTTTAATACAACAAGCAGCGGAAATAAATGATAGCGTAGCGGTGGGGTCCATCTTCAGGGGGCACAGGCAATGCTGACGAAGGCAGATAGTCCTAGTTATCATAGCCGTCCTACTGACCATTATCTTGATAATCTCCTTCATAGTCTGGCCATGATAATAGCTAGGGACAAAAGCCATGAGTACTCTTTAAGTACTCGCAAACTACTACTAACAAGGGGTATAATTCTAAGTAAAAGTACTGAATCTAAGTTAACTATAAAGTTAAGTTTGAAACCTAAGCTAAGTTTAGAAGCAAGAAAAGATAAAGTAAAGTTTTGGAATCACTTAAGTTGGGAAGCTATTATCATTAACACAACTCTGTTGTGGTCAAGTCAAAGTTCATCATTCATTTCAAGTTATTTAGAAAACATCTAAAAACGAAACAGTATGGCCATTCCAACTGTCCATAACCGCGGACGCGGCTATTCAAATAGTTTGACACTCTGCAGAGGTGGTACACTTTCACCACAAGATTCGATACATCTGTCAGGGATAACCCTAAATCATCATACTTAGTATGCAGATAATCAAACATAACCTTCCCTTTTACACACCCTAGTACAAGCACCTCTCCTATGAGCATGGCCTCCCAACCATGACCATCAGTCATCTTGGGCACTACATAGGTGGACATCATTGAGAGGTAGCCTCAGCTCAAACCTCTCCCATGAGGGAACTAATACTAATGCATATAAATTTCCAGCTAAGCCTTACCCAATTCAGGTAATGTGGTTGTACGGTAAATTTGGAATGGTATCGCATCCGAATCCAACCATCAGTTTTATAAAAGGGTTAAGGCTCATGCCTCATCATTTTCATCATCATAAACCAGTTGTGTTTCTCAACACATGTCAAAACATCTCAATAGAATGACTCATCATTCCAAGGTTTTCATAATTCATTTTCACCAAGTGTTCCCATCTAAAGTGATTCAAGTTTTTGATCTATACTAAGGTACTAAGTTAAGAGTGTTCACTAAGGTGGGGAAAGATGGGATCAATCTCATGCCATAGAATGACATCTAAAGGTTTCTAAGTAGGTCAAGTTTTATACTCTTTATGCTACCTTCAAAAATTAAGTAAAGAACTTTGTGTAAACTAAGGGGGGTAAAACTTATCAATAAGACTTGGGGTACTAATAGTTAAAGGGGTGTGATCAAAGCATGCTTAAGGCATCTTTGCTAAACCATGTAGTTTTATTCTAGCTTGCTAACAATAGCTTGCTAAAGTATGTTTTGCAAGGGTTAGCTTGCCACTAATAGCTTGCTAAAGTATGTTTTGCAAGGGTTAGCTTGCCACTAATAGCTTGCCTTGGTTGGTGCAATGGTTGGAGTTTTCTTCTTCTTCTTCTTGGTAGAACTCCTCCTCCTCGAAGGCTTGGTCGGTACTAGCGTCTATAAATACATAGGGAGTAGACAACCACCAAACAATACTTAACTAGGCTACGTAGCATTCTAAAACACACAATTTATGATCTATTATCATCACAAGCATCACAAGTTTAATTCAATAGTTTCAACCTTTTTATTTTGGAAAAGTAATTTCTACTCATTGAAATATTAACTAAAATTTAATATTCACTACCAAAATATGGGATCATGTGGACCCATGTCCTCACCACATATTCTAACTTGTGGGAATGAGATTTAAAGGTTGGATCAATATTACTTTGGTTTAAGTTTATTATTTAATGATTTAAAGTGACTAGAAATGCCTATATAGCATTATTTTGGTACTAGTCCAAAGTCACTGCATGTAAACCTTAATATTATTAAATATTTAGATAGATATGATGAAATGTGATTTTTGAGAGTTGGAATCAACTCAAAAGCTAACTTTGTTGATTTTATAAAAATGTTTCAAGTTGCAAAAGCTTCTGTCTTCTTATTTTTATTAGGAGAGATCTATAACTCTAAATGAATTAAATCCAATAGGCTTGGATAGATCATTTTAATACCTTTTAGACAAAATTGGTTTCATGCCATTTGGATTTCTAAAACTCTCTGAATTGATTTTCAAACTAGTGAACCGAAACTAGATTTAAATTAAAAGAAAAATCCAGATTTGAATCTGTGGGCTAACGCGGGAAAAGAAATGGGCCGGCCCAGTGGCGCTCCGCGGCACGGGGCTCAGCTGACAGGGGGTCCCGCTTGTCAGCGGCACTTAACACGCGAAACGGTACGCGCGTTGTGGGCCGTGCGATTAGAGGCTAGATCTACGGCTGAGGGTCTTCGTCGACGACGAACAGGTCGCCGGCGAGCTCAAACCCTAGCGGCTCGGTAGGGGTCTACTGGGGGCGTACCAGGGCTCCAGCGGGCTCGGTGATGCGGGTGAACAAAGTGGAAGACGACGGCGAGGCGAGGCATGGTCGCGGCGGAGCTTGGGGTGGTCGGTATCAACGGCACCCTTCTCCTCCAGAGGCAGCGGCTCCGGCTCCAATTCCGGCGAGCTGCTACTCCACTTGCTCCGGCGAGAGGTGGGTGAGGTTCAGAGAGGTGAGGGGAGTGGAATGGTTTGGAGAGGAATGGCTGGGGAGGGCTCCTTTTATAGGCTCGACGGTGAGACCGAGCGGGATGGGCGGTCGACGGTGGCGACATGGCTACGGCGAGCTAGCGGATGGCTGGGGATGGCGATTGATGGGCGGTCCCCTGGCGGTGCTCTAGGACTTAAATGCGGCCGTAGGGGCGGTGGTATGCAGTCTGGGCGAGGTGGCGCTCTAAGAGGCAGAGGCGGCGGTGTCCACGGAGAGCGGTGGCTGTGGGGCTTTGGGCGGCGAACGGGGGTGTCCGGGGTGTTCTCCAGGTCGAGGCGGAGCAGTGGGCACAGGCTACGGTCGAGCAGCGGCTTGTGCACGCGGGGGCAGTGCGCGCTCTGGGGGCGGCATCGACATGCTCGACAAGCTCCGGGCGCGGCAGTTCCTGGCCGCTCTGCCCTCTGTCTCTGTCCTGGGGCTGGTTGGGCGGTGGAGGTGGACCACGGGCATGGTACTAGACATGGCGAGAGGGGTTGGAGAGGGTTGCTGCTGCAGGTGCACGGTCGGCCGGCAAGATGGTGCTCGGCATGGCTGTGTAGTGCGGCTAGGGGGTAGAGAAGAGGCTACGTTTGGTCTGGTCTGGCTTGAGGGAGGGACAAGATGATCAAAGCACTACAGCATTTCTAGACAAAATCAGCCCAAAACAGTAGTAGTTAGGCCTTAATGATCTTGCTAACAAGGTGTTTGACAAAATGGCCGCAAGAGAAAAAGTTTTGAATTTTGAGTCAAATTTTTTTGAGTGATCTCCACTAGTGATAGGTAATCTCTGGTGGCAAGGGTTTTGAAAATGGAGCTCAAATAGAGGGTTTTTGAAATAGGGGTGATCTATGCATATGCATTAGATTCAATTTTAAACTGTCATTTAAAATAGTTAACAAAATGTTTTTAGTGGATCCAAAGGTGGGCCTTGGTACCTCATTATGTGTACTAGCAAGGGGTGCAAAGATCAAGAATTATTTCTGTTAACTTTTGAGTACTAGAATAGCCAAAGTAGGCATGAGAGTTAAATTTGCCAAAATGACCATTCCTCCCCTTTAATTCTTTTTGATTTGATTTTCTTTAGGAAAAGTTTGGGAAAGATGTAGATGATGTTTAAATCACCTAAGAAACATTTTACTAGCATTGGATCATTTAATCATAGCAATTCAAACAACTCCTATTTTAATGCACACACATATGAATGCTTTCATTTTAAATTTGGAAAAGTTTTTGTTAACCCTATTTTTGGATGATTTGATCTTGATGAGCTTGGATTAAAGTTTTGGATGTTACAAGATGCATGCATGAGCGGTGTTAGAAACGAAGGGCATGCAGTTTGCCCCGGCCCCATCCACGTACTCCTATAGAATTTATTTACGGATCATTTTTACGGCCACAGATTATTTAGGTAGCTATAGGTTGATTTCTATATGATACAAAAAGTACAAGAACCAAATAAAGGCTATACTTTATGAATGTGGCTTGAAATTAAAATTAATTTTTGAGTTTCACCTATTATAATTTTATATAAAAAATGATATGTCATACTTCTATTATCTAATTCTCACGTGCAAGGCACTTTCAACTCACTAGTTATTATGTACAGTGTACGAATAACTTTGAATATTGAGTGTTGGATCAAGACTCTCGAATCCCAACATTGCCAGTCGTTGGATCTTATATTCCATTTTAGCATCTGAAAGATACTACTTTTGATAGTCTTTAGCATAATGTATGCATATTACTACTCCAAGTTACTTACCACTCTAACCAGCCTTAGAGCATCTCTAGCATGGAAAAAACAGTGCGCTATTTCACGCTATTTAGCGTGTTATAACGTATTTGGAGAGTCCACGCTATGTTTTTAAGATTTTGCTCGCTATGGCACTATTTTTTAAATAGCTTGCTATATTGCACTAAAACATCATAGTGTTAGCGCTATTTCAAGTATAGGACATTATTTTTGATTGTGTGGAGTAAGAGACCATATGATGAATGTGTCAAGTAAGCAAACGTAGGATGAAAATTTTGATTGTTAAACTTAAGTGATCGCGTAAAGTCGCCTCCTCCTCTTGCAGCACCCGGCGTTGTACCTAGATTCACCCCAGTCGGTTCTCCTCCAACTTGGATAGCGCCGGAATTGATTATGCATGTACAAGTATTACTCTAGGCAATTCAATAGATGGTGAAATCCTTGATATTCATGATATACCTGTTATATTTTTTAATTTTTACAAAATGCTATATTGTAAAATAGCACGTTATTAGCATGCTATAACTTTCATATCGCTTAGAGAAAAGCCACGCTAAATTAAATAGCATGCTATTTTTTCGCTTAATCTCTAGTCGCTTGTCTAAATTTGGTAGTCTCTTCGAGCATCTCTAGTGGCTTGTCTAAATTTAGTAGTCTATATCTTCACATAGATAATGGTGTAAAAAGATTCCTTTTTACACGACTTTAGATTTCTAATGGATAGTCTAAATTTGATAGTCTATATGTCCATCTGCACACAAATAGTCAGTATACATAGCAATTCAGTACAACAGATGCTCTGATTTGGCGCGGGAGTGAGCTCGCGAATGACCAACTTTTCTTTAGACATGGTGACTCGGTTGTCCAAATATGGATAACAAGTAGCTATTTTGGAGGTTGTCTAAATTTTAGACCACCGGATACACAAGCCACTGTACACATTTTTTGGTCTATGATGGTCTATATTTGGTGTAGACTACCGGATACACTAGCCACTAGAGATGCTCTTAGGCTAGTCATAGTGGGTAAAAACATAGTGCTACTAGTTCATGTTACTACCTTCATAGTAGGTAATAACTTGTGTGTACGTAATTAAGCCGAAGGCGGAGATCCTATTTTTGTAGAAATGGCTTCAGAAATACTTCATACCTACCACTACAAGAATCTGGACGGTTCATGACGATCTGATATCATCGTGGATGAGGGTCAAAACTTTGTAGATGGCCATCTGCGACGAATTCTGTGACGAAAAAATAGGTCATGGACCTCACGTCATAATTGAATCTGTGATATTTTTCTATCTGAAAACGTCATGGCTTGTCCGTGACGTTCCTCCAATTTTGTTGCGACAAACTGGACCGGCCCGGCCTAGGCCCAGTTTTTCATGACGTTTTTATTTCATCATGAACGATGCCACGTGGTGGATGGCACAGGCGACATTTGTTGACGTCATAGGGGTCGTCACTGATGTCATCCCTATCGGGACGTTTATTTTTCGTCATGACTTGATTCTGTAACTGCCGCTTCCTTACATCATCACGTCATCTATGACGTCATGCCAGCCATGAGGAATTTCATTTCGTCGCTACCTACCGCCGATAGGTAGACATGTGGTCCATTCAAATGATAACACGTCGGTCAATTCCATGAAAAGACGTGGACCAATCAGTGCTAGACACGTATTGTCTAGAATAAATGATGATGTCATCACTCTCATGATGTTACTAACCGTGACGGAAATATTTCGTAAAGAAACATTCAAGACGTTTATAGGATTACAATACATAATTTGACAGAAAATTCTAGGACAAAAGTTTCACTCTAGAGAAATAAATACTAGACACAAATAAGATATAAGAAGGTTCAACTCATGCCAGAAAAATTTCCACAAATTCACCAAATTGTTTGTTGTGGTTCGGACAGCTGAGCTAACACTTGTTGTATTAATGCATTTGTTTCTTATTGTTTCTTCCTCATGTCTTCTTGTTTCTTCCGCGTTGCTTGTAGGTCTTCCAAATACTTCACCTCTCTGCCTCACCAGACTCGTTCACCTATGGCAACTCCTCAATGGCACAGCGTAGTTCCACATTACATGCTTTATGAGCCTCGAGTTGAGCTTCTAGATGAGACTTGGTTGGTTTTGAAGTACTTGGTGAGCCTCGAGTTGATGTTG
This sequence comes from Avena sativa, assembly GCA_916181665.1. Taxonomy (NCBI): domain Eukaryota; kingdom Viridiplantae; phylum Streptophyta; class Magnoliopsida; order Poales; family Poaceae; genus Avena; species Avena sativa. The sequence continues at coordinate 180,635,089 of OV702289.1, read as the reverse complement.
ATGTTCTTCAGGACAGTTGGCTTTCTCTTGTTTTGAGACAGCACAAAGTGCACAATGTCGATGGAAAGAATTGCTTCATCCTCTATGCCATCTTCTGGAGCATATGTCACTATATTTCTTTCAATAACTTCCTACAAGTTTTAGGAATGGAATAGAATATGACAAACCTAGCGAGCAAATAATAAGCACATCGTATATATGAGGGAAGAAAAGGGCATTGAATTTGACGAAGATGGAAAGTATTATGGAGGACTTACAGTTGCTTCTTTCATATTGTCAGTGAAGCCATTTTCGAGCAGTTCAATGGAGGCTTCCTCCATGTCGCACAAAACCTCGTAGCTGTGAGCACCAGTGGCATGAGGATACTTGACGAGTTGTCTACTGTTCTTTTTTTTCAGACAGCCTACAAAAACAGGGAGCATACAGTTAGTCTAGCTTAAACAATTCAAATAGGAGAAGTTTACTAAATAAGACATGACCTTGTTTCTAGGGTCAGACAAAAATCGACAAGCCTGCACCACTCCTCGTTGCTCATGTGTTCCACAGGAGATATCCTTGTAACTTCATTCACTGGGAAATTGTCAAAAAATGTTTCTTCAGATAATGCCGTTGATTTCTTGTGTGTCTCATTAACTCCTTGTTACAAGCAAACTACACATCGGGTAGAGAGGGGTCCATGAAAAACTTTTGCTAAAATAAAACAAAGATTATCAGACTTTTCTTTAACAACAAAGGAAGAAAGGGGCAGCTAAGTGTTATGGAACATACAAAAACTTTGCCATAGAAGTATGCTCTGACATCCGGCCTCTTCATGTACTCTTTCCACTGGGGGAAGATAGGCATCTGAGTCCTGACTGTTACTGCACACTCAGTGGCAAACTTGGCAGCTATCACAGGTGACACTGGTCTACTTCTTCCTGGAGGAACGACAAGTTGAATTCTTTTTGTGGGCATGTTGTCAACCACCAACTAAGGATCATCATGCGTAATAGTGTCTCCAGAATGATTATGGCCAAATTCATCTACGAGAATATAATGGGTATGAGTTAGTGTCCTACAATAGTAGAATGCAATAAGTATGATTCACATAATATAATGTTAATGGCTTACTATAGAGCAAGCAATTTGTTCAACATGTTACCTTCTTGATCCCAGTCAAAACGGTCAAATAACCATCCATCACGTTTCACATCAGGCCCCTCGCCTTAGGATGCTGACACCTTAACTTGGGTAGCTGAACCCTTAGATGCATAGTCCCTTTGGAGAGATGCACGGTCGCTTTGGAGAGGCGCCCGTGCATGGCCAGGAGGGGGTTGCTGCTTGCCTTGGGGACATGCATAGTCGCTTTGGAAAGGCGTTCGTGCATGGCTAGGCGGGGGCTGCTGCTTGCCTTGGGGACGTGCATAGTTGCTTTTGAGAGGCACCCATGCATGGCCGGGCGGGGGCTGCTGCTTTCCTTGGGGAGGTGCCTCGGACGGTAGGGAGCGGGCTACTGGCCTAGGGGAGGTGCCCGCGGACACCAGGGACCTGGCTACTGGCCTTGGGGAGGTGTGTACTCGGCTTGGGAAGCTTCCTAGTCGCCTTGGGCAACTGGTTGCTTCCCCTTGGACCTGGTTTTCTGGAAGTTTCTATGCCTACACCTTGGCCTGCCAAGACACGCTTCCGAGCAGATGTTACACTAGCAGGAGCCAACGTTGTCTTGGCGGCAGCTGTCTTGTTGCATTTCCTCTTCTGTGGCTAGAAGTTCCATTTGTACCGGTCAATTGGGGATAATAAAGAAGCAATAGATATATGTCAAAATCAGTAAGAAAACAATTCAACACAAGATGAGTAAGAAGGTAAGGGGTCGATCTGTGACTCATTCTCCTTAATGACATCATCTAGGTCTCCTTCAGTGATATCTTCCTCCTCTTTAGGATCATAGTCAGATCCAGAGCAACAATTTCTTTTTTTTAGGAGAGAATACAGTTGGCGATGTGAAAAGACTTGCAAAGGGCCTAACACCCAGTTGTTGCAACCGCTCATTGTTTCACATGATGTTTTTCAGCCAACTTTATTCCATGGGATGCATTTGAGGATCTAACATTAATAAAGAAATCCAAGTCAGCTACAAATTAAACATGCAATTGAACAAAATATAACGTATGGTGTTGGTTACCCGATAGCAAACATGAGCAGGAAAATGAACCTATTGCCTCTCAAACAAGAAATTTCACAGGCATGGAAAATGAAACACATGAACATCGCAGAAAATTCATAGGTAAGGAGGTTGTTTACTTGCCTGCAGACGCTACGGCCTTTTTCTTTGTGCGCTTCTTGTCGAGAACCTTGTTGGCCTTCCTTGTTGGCAAGGTGAATGAAAATCTAGCGTACCTTGACGGCGTGGTGGATGGAGAGGTGGATGGTGAGGAGACATGCATTGTTAGTGGGGTGGATGGCGAGGTAGCAGACCTTGACGCCAAGGTTCATAGAGATGGGGAGGACCTTGTTGATGACGTGGTAGATGGAGAGGACGGACAGATGGCAGTGCTTGATGGTGAGGTGGCAGATCTGCGTGCTCGACGGCATAGTCGGAAACCGGTAAGGTGAGGACGGGCAAGGGTTTGGGCTAGGTCGATGGTTAGATGATTACTAGGGCGGGCGAGGGTACGACGACGACCGTGCTGGGACGGGCGGGCGACGGCTAGGGCAGGCGTAGGAGATTTGGATATGTCTCCTTTCGGTGAGGGGATAAAGAAGGGTTTTCAATAGATTACGTAAATGCCCTCTGCATCAATGCATTGGTTATGCTATGCGGATGTGCTGAATGCTAATATCAGCACGCGATAGTTCCAGCGTGCAAGAATTTGGGTGCCCGAAATTTTGGATCGGTGGGAGGACCAAACCCGAAATTTTGGATTGGCGGGAGGACGAAACCACAGATTATTGGTCGTTGGATGAGTGATGTGTGGCTAAAATAAATCAACATTTAGGTTTCAAAAATGCGACCAAGATTGCGACAATTAGGGTTCTTAAGCTAGGTGACCGGTCTTGACAATCTCTTACTCGATCTCGGAATAAATGTCTTTGTTTTGTACCTAGAAATGATTTATCAATAATGGGGTGAAGCATCCTTGCGCCTAATCCTTGTTGGTAGCTACTTTAGAAAATACACCCACTAGAGTGTGTGTGGTCATGTTGATCATCAAGGTGTAGTTTTGAGAATAACACATGCGTTGATCTCGAGGGACTCCATGTGTGTCAAACCATGGTGGTCAGAAAGCCAAAAGAGAGCCCTTGGAATGCAACTACCATATAGGGATGGTGAACTAGTGTAACAGAAGTTGCATCACCACACCCACTGGACTGTGTGTCCTCATGTGGATGATCAAGGTGTGGTTTTGAGAATAACACATGCATTGATCTCTAGAGACTCCATGTGTGTCAAACCATGGTGGTCAGAAAGACCAAAGAGCCCCTGGAATATGCAACTACCACATGGGAATGGTAAACAAGTGTGACAGAAGTTGCATCACCACACCCACTAGAGTGTGTGTGGTCATGTGGATCATCAAGGTGTGGTTCTGAGAATAACACATGATTGATCTCTAGAGACTCCATGTGTGTTGAACCATGGTGGTCAGAAAGACCAAAGAGCCCCTGGAATGCAACTGCCACTAGGGAATGTTGAAACAATGTGACAGAAGTTGCATCTCCACACCCACTAGAGCGTGTGTTTTCATGTGGATCATCAAAATGTGGTTTTGAGAATAACACATGCATTGATCTATAGATACTCCATGTGTCTCAAACCATGGTGGTCAGAAAGCCCAAAGAGAGCCCCTGGAATGCAACTGTCACATAGGGATGGTGAACGAGTGTGATAGAAGTTTAATCACCACACCCACTAGAGTGTGTGTGCTCATGTGGATCATCAACGTGTGGTTTGGAGAATAACACATGCATTGATCTCTAGAGACTCCATGTGTATCAAACCATGGTGGTTAGAAAGCCCAAAGATCACCTAGAATATGCAACTGCCACATGGGAATGGTAAACTAGTGTGACAGAAGTTGCATCACTACACCCACTGGAGTGTGTGTGGTCATTTGGATCATCAAGGTGTTGTTTTGAGAATAATACATGCATTGATCTCTGACTCCATGTGTGTCAAACCATGGTTAGAAAGCCCAAAGAGCCCCTGGAATGCAACTGCCACAAGGGAATGTGAACCACTGTGATAGAAGTTGCATCACCACACCCATTGGAGTGTGTGTGGTCATATGGATCAAGGTGTCTAGTTTTGAAAATAACACATCCATTGATCTCCAGAGACTCTCCATGTGTTAAACCATGGTCAAAAAGCCCAAAGATCCCATGGAATGCAACTGCCACATGGGAATGGTGAACCAGTGTGACAGAAGGAGTTGCATCACCAAACCCATTGGAGTGTGTGTGGTCATATGGATCAAGGTGTTATTTTGAAAATAACACATGCATTGATCTCTAGACACCTTGAGTGTGTGTGGTCATGTGGATCACCACACCAACTTGAGTGTGTGTGGTCATGTGGATCATCAAGGTGTGGTTTTGAGAATAACACATGCACTGATATCTAGAGACTCCATGTATGTCGAACCATGGTGGTCAGAAAGCCCAAAAGCCCCTGGAATGCAACTGCCACAAGGGAATGGTGAACCAGTGTGACAGAAGTTGCATCTCCACACCCACTGGAGTGTGTGTGGTCATGTGGATCATGAAGGTGTGGTTTTGAGACAAACACATGCATTGATCTATAGAGACTCCATGTGTGTCAAACCATGGTGGTCAGAAAGCCCAAAGAGATCCCCTAGAATTCAATTGCCACATAGGGATGGTGAACGAGTGTAACAGAAGTTGCATCACCACACCCACTGGAGTATGTGTGCTCATGTGGATCATCAAGGTGTGGTTTTGAGAATAACACATGCATTAATCTCTAGAGACTCCATGCGTGTCAAACCATGGTGGTTAGAAAGCCCAAAGAGCTCCTAGAATTTGCAACTGCCACATGGGAATGGTAAACCAGTGTGACAGAAGTTGCATCACTACACCCACTAGAGTGTGTGTGGTCATGTGGATCATCAAGGTGTGGTTTTGATAATAACACATGCATTAATCTCTAGAGACTCCATGTGTGTTAAACCATGGTTAGAAAGCCCAAAGAGCCCCTGGAATGGAACTGCCACAAGGGAATGGTGAACCAGTGTGATAGAAGTTGCATCACCACACCCATGGGAGTGTGTGTGGTCATATGGATTAAGGTGTCTAGTTTTGAAAATAACACATGCATTGATCTCCAGAGACTCTCCATGTGTTAAACCATGGTTAAAAAGCCCAAAGAGCCCATGGAATGCAACTGCCAAATGGGAATCGTGAACCAGTGTGACAGAAGCAGTTACATCACCACACCCATTGGAGTGTGTGTGGAAATGTGGATCAAGGTGTTGTTTTGAAAATAACACATGCATTGATCTCTAGAGACTCTCCATGTGTCAAATCATGGTCAGTAAGCCCAAAGAGCCCCTGCAATATGCCACTGCCACATGGGAATGGTGAACCAGTGTGACAGAAGGAGTTGCATCACCACACCCATTGGAGTGTGTGTGATCATCGCTAGATAAAGGTGTGGTTTTGAGAATAACACATGCATTGATATCTAGAGACTCTCCACGTGTCAAACAATGGTGGTCAGAAAGCCCAAAGAGCCCTTTGAATATGCAACTACCACATGGGAATGGTGAACCAGTGTGACATAAGTTGCATCACCACACACCCACTAGAGTGTGTGTGGTCATGTGGATCATAAAGGTGTGGTTTTGATAATAACACATGAATTGATCTCTAGAGACTCCATGTGTGTTGAACCATGGTGGTCAGAAAGCCCAAAGAGCCCCTGGAATGCAAATGCCACCAGGTAATGGTGAACTAGTATGACATAAGTTGCATCACCACACCCACTGGAGTGTGTGTGCTCATATGGATCATCAAGGTGTGGTTTTGAGAATAGCACATGCATTGATCTCTAGAGACTCCATGTGTGTCAAACCATGGTGGTTAGAAAGCCCAAAGAGCCCCTGGAATATGCAACTACCCCATGGGAATGGTGAACCAGTGTGACAGAAGTTGCATCACCAAACACCCACTAGAGTGTGTGTGGTCATGTGGATCATCAAGGTGTGGTTTAGAGAATAACACATGCGTTGATCTATAGAGACTCGATGTGTGTGAAACCATGGTGGTCATAAAGCCCAAAGAGATCCCCTGGAATGCAACTGCCACATGGGATTGGTGAACCAGTGTGACAGAAGTTGCATCACCACACCCACTTGAGTGTGTGTGGTCATGTGGATCATCAAGGTGTGGTTTTGAGAATAACACATGCATTGATCTCTAGAGACTCCATGCGTGTCAAACCATGGTGGTTAGAAAGCCCAAAGAGCCCCTAGAATTTGCAACTGCCACATGGGAATGGTGAACCAGTGTGAGAGAAGTAGTTGCATCACCACACCCATTGGAGTGTGTGTGATCATAGCGAGATCAAGGTGTGGTTTAGAGAATAACACATGCATTGATCTCTTGAGACTCCATGTGTGCCAAACCATGGTGGTTAGAAAGCCCCAAGAGACCCTGGAATATGCAACTGCCACATGGGAATGGTGAACCAGTGTGACAGAAGTTGCATCACCACACACCCACTAGAGTGTGTGTAGTCATGTGGATTACCAAGGTGTGGTTTTGAGAATAACACATGTGTTGATCTATAGAGACTCCATGTGTGTCAAACCATGGTGGTCAGAAAGCCCAAAGAGATCCCCTGGAATGCAACTTCCACAAGGGAATGGTGAACCAGTGTGACAAAAGCAGTTGCATCACCACACCCATTGGAGTGTGTGTGATCATAGCTATATCAATGTTTGGTTTTGAGAATAACACATGCATTGATATCTAGAGACTCCAAGTGTGCTAAACCGTGGTGGTTAGAAAGCCCAAAGATCCCCTAGAATATGAAACTGCCACATGGGAATGGTGAACCAGTGTGACAGAGGTTGCATCACCATGCACCCACTAGAGTGTGTGTGGTCATGATGGATTTATAACAAACTACATCCTTATAACTGAAGAACATCGTAAATTCAGATGATTTAACCTTTCCTGAATAAGATAGTAACAAAATCCGATAACATGTGGGACCCACTCGTCATGCTGTTGCTCGCTTAACCCTGCCTAGTCCCCACCACTTCGCACACATTCACTCTGCCTGGCGATCCAAACCCCCGCCCCTCCCCAACGACCACCAAATCCCATCGCCTTCCCGGCAATGATGGTGGCAGCTACGGCTGCAGGCTCATGGGTAAGGCTCCTCGAACTATCTCCACGCATCTCTACTACTACGCATCTGTGCTTGATCACCGACGACCCGCGTCGGTAATGCTGTGTTTGATCTATGTCACCGCGTCTGTGCTCTAGGTTACCGACGACGGGTCTAAGCCCCAGGTAACCACTCGATCTAGGTCTAGGCCCAGGGTAAACACTTGATCTAGGTCTAGGCCCCAGGTAAGCACTCGATCTAGGTCTAGGCCCCGGGTAAACACACGATCTAGGTCTAGGCCCCAGGTCAAAACTTGATCTAGGCCCTTACACTTTTTTTAGTCACTTGATGCTTGTGCCTCTAATTTAATTCTTGTATTCACTCTCTAGGGCATGTAGGATGAGCTGTGAGGATTGTAGGTTCTGTGGCACTAAGGCTAGGGAGATACATGTGCAGGTTCTAAAATTGTTCCTACTAGAACTAATTGTACACATAGCATCCTCATTCTATCGTAGTAATAGTTGTCCTCATATTTCTTAATGATCTTCAGATGGACCACACAGTGTTAAACCCCGAAAATTTGGAAGTCATTGCACAAAACATCATGGCGACGATGCCGAGAAATTGCAAGCTCAGGTACAAATATGATGATTGCAAGGCTAGCAGCATATATGAGCAGGTTCTAAAATTGTTGGTACTAGATAGTACTGAAACTTACTATATAGCATCAAAACAAAACATTCTAATTAGTGCAATGTCTATTTTAGGCTAAAAAGCAAGGCCACAATGTTCCATCTTATGACGAGGTGAAGCAACTTGTAGCCAAGAAAGCTGAGAAACCGAGGGACCTTACTAGAGATTAGAGTCATTGACATTGGCTTAAAGTTACATTCATTCTTATGCCGCTACAGATTACTTTTGAATATATTCTTTCTAGGTCCATCAACAAAGGGCGGGGAGGACTTCGATGATTACAGCGTGTTTGTAAACGACATGGAATTGACTTCAAACCAAGCTCTGTATCTTAGAGCAATTTCAAGATACAAGCCACCTATACCGCACTATGTGTGCAAGATGAAAAGTCAAATGCCATCCCTAGGAAGGCCAAGATGGTAAACTTCTAAGATTTGACTCTTTAAGGGCGTGTTTGTTTCAAAGGAATAAATCCTACAAAATTCCTATGCATAACTTTCCTACACTATAATCATATAGGATTTCTAACAAGAGGTGAGACCTCTTGGAAAGATTCCTACATGTTTATGACAACTATGACATATACCTAAACCCTATAAAATTTCTATGGTGCAATTAAACAGCTTATCTTACCGATTCCTGCATTTTTCGTTCATGTAGGATGCTTAGTGTCATGCCATTCTATTCCTGCACTTTTCCTATCCCTGTGTTTTACAAATCCTTTGAACCAAACGAGACCTAAATCTACTTATGCACATTGAACTATACTTCAACAACTAACTTTATTCTTCACATCTAGTACTTTTTAGCTAGGTATAACAATGCCCACCTCAACAGGTATCCGCCATTGGAGATTCATGTCATAGTCGCAGATCATGTAGGACGTGAGCATGTTCAGTTCATACAAGGCAAGAATGATGTTGCCCAAATGACAAGCAACTGGTCAAAGGTTGTCGATGCTGCTCGAATCAAAAAAGGGGGATTTGTTCATCTTCACCTTCTTTAAGGAGCTCATATCTGGCTTCACGTATCATGTAGGTCGCCTGAAATGAGGGAACAAAGTACTTGGTTATGTGGATTGGCTTCATGTGAACTCGTAGTCGGTTTGTAGATAAATGTGAACCTGTAGGTTGTGTACTTGGTTTGGAACTCTTTGTGAATCTGGTTTTCTAGTTGGTTTGGAATTGTATGTCAACCATGTTCTCTATATATTTGTAAGATTGTGTGATATCTCCATGTTGATATGTGTTGTGTTGATTGTTGCTATAATTTCATGTACTTTCATATTTTACTTCTTTGTGTGCTTGAGAAAATGTGTATAAGAAATATGAAGTAGTGTTATGTTTGAAACGTAGTTGTCTTGTCCAACTATTGTGGCTGTTAGTCAAAACATCGGTGTATTTTTTGAAGGACGTCTGATTTAGGACATGCTTATAAGAATGGCAAAGTAGTAGATCTGTCGGAACAGAGTCTGCTGGTCCAGTGGGTCCGAACCTTCGACCAACGAGTGTGCTCGCGAGTTCAAACCATGGTCAGGGTACTCTATTTTTATGCCATCTAATTTATACCAGATGGACTAACAGCTGGGCTTGGTTAAAACTCTGAGAACAACCTGTTAGACCTTGCCGTTCAAACCGAGCTAACGGGTGGGTGCAGGAACGGATGGCCCGGTCGTCGAAAAAAACCCAGTCAACCAATGGCCTGATGACCCACAAGTATAGGGGGTGTATCGCAGTATTTTCGATAAGTAAGAGTGTCGAAACCAACATGGAGCAGAAGGTGCTGGCTAGTGGTATGGATTAGGAATTCTCTGCAAATACTTAGCAAACGGATTTTTAGGGGTTTTTGATAAAGCAAGTAAACAAAGTACGAGTAAATAAAAGACAGTAGGAATGAATGCAGCAAGTGGCCCAATCCTTTATGTAGCAAAGGACAAGCCGGTTGTATTACTTAAGATGACTAAACATTCTCGAGGACACATGGGAAGACTGTCAAGTGCTTTCGCTTCATATAGTTGATTAATCTTCTCTAGCTTGCTAAGTGTTGTGTGGGTGAACCTGTGCTAATGTACCACCCCATCCAAGACTAATACATACTTGTGATTATACCCCTTGCAAACATCCGTAAGTACAAGAAAGTAATTAAGGTAGAAACCTAACCATAACTTTAAACTCTAAGACCCTTACATCCCTTGTGCAATGGTTTCCTAACGGGGGTTCAGGTTTCTGTCACTCCGGCAACCCCTACGGTTAGTATCCAAATACACAATGCATTCCCCTAGGCCCATATAGGTGAAGTGTCATGTAGTCGACGTTCACATGGCACCACTAGAAGAAGTACACCACAACTTAAATATCAAACTATTGAATCTTTCTCAACACAACTCCACTACTAACAACATGACTTCTCCCATGTCCTCAAGAACAAAACGAACTAATCACAAGACATCATATGGATCATGATCAGAGATGGAATAATGATGTATAACAATCTGAACATAAACAATAATTCAATGGTTCACTCAATAGCATCAACTACAAAGAGTAATCAACACCGGGAAAGTTTCCCCTATGAACAAATGCAAGATTCAACGCAATTGTTACAGCAATATGGAGATGGTGATGAGGGTGCGGATGGTGGTGATGGTGGTGGTGATGATGATGATGATGATGATCCCGATGAAGTCTAGCTTGATGGTGGTGTTGATGGTGACGATCTCCCCTTTCTGGGAAGGAATTCCCCCGGCAGAAATCTGCCTGCCGGAGAGATCTTTCTCTCTCGGTGTTTTCCGCCCCGCAGAGGCGGCGGAATCTTTATGTGGTCGCTCCCCGAGTCTTAGGGTTTCGGGAGGATGATATACGCCAGAGGGGAGAGGCTGGAGTGGGCCAGGGTGGCCACACCACCTCCTGGCGGGGCCTAGGGCTGCCTGCGCCAGGGGGTGGTGTGGGCCCCTTGTGGCCCATCTCCACTTCGTCTTCTGGCATCCTTAGTCTTCTGGAAAAATAGGATTTTCCATATATTTTCCCGGATTTTCTGATCTTCGCGAATTTTGCCTCTAAACAGCACCTTTTCCATCAGAATCCTGACTGCAGCGGTCCATGCTCCAAAAGTCATCAACCATGCAAAAACAGATGAAATAACATAAGTATCACCTCTGAATATGAAATATATCAATGAATAATAGTGAATTAAGACATAGAATAGTGATGCAAAATGGACGTATCAACTCCCCCCAAGCTTAGACTTCGCTTGTCCCCAAGCGAAACTGAGCTTAATAAACATGGCCTCAGGTTTATGGAGTGAAGAGTCAATAAAAGAATACGTACAAGAAGCATCACACTCATCAAAAGCATAAATCATAATAGAAGACAACTCACTATTATATAACTCAACTTGGTAATAGGTAAAGGAAACACAATAAAGATACATAAAGTGAATCATAATTGGTAATGGCAAACTTAGCTCTTGGTCGAAGAATAGTTGATAATTTGCTAGAGTTCACAAATAGCTAGTTTTTCAATGATAGCTTTCAAAGTCGTAAACATCAAGATAAGAGCAATGTGCAAAACAAGGAACATAAGAAACATGATTGAATAAATCATCATATGAATGAATGAAACACAACAACTCAAAATACTTGCTGATATATAAGGGAGTAGGTTTACTGACTCAACTACAAAGTAAAAGAAAGGCCCTTCGCAGAGGGAAGCAAGGATTGCAAGTCTCATAAAGATCTCCCAAAAATTATGATACTTACTAGCTTTCAGCTCTCATTGCCCCTATCATAGGCATCTTTAGGTGATTAAGGTTAAAGTGATCAAATATGAGGATATGCATTGACAAGTTGTAAGTTGAGAATCTCATGTCCCTTGAATACGAGGGCCGCTCCTCATGCTACTCAAGTTTAGTCACCGGTAAGTTCTTATCATCCTAAGCATATGTGTATCATTGAGAACCGCCAACGGGGTACCCCTTGCCCGATGATATGGAAGAATCTCCATATCAAAATGACAAGGCAAGCAGACAACAAGTATCTCAGCAATCTTCTTATTTACCATGGGAATATGGTACCTTTTTTCTCTCTTTCCTCTTTTCATAATATCTCTTTTTTTTTATTTTCTCTTTTTCTCAATCTCTATCTTTTTTTATAAGAAGAATGCTTCATAGATACTCGTTATGGTTACGCTGCAGGTTTCCACCATGTCAGCATGGATTAGACCAGCGGCCCAGGCCTTTCTCTAACACACATGCATAACTCCATGGACTTACAAGCTCCCCTTTCATTTCACATCGATGACATCCATAGACAAAAGAACATGATATCAACTAGGTACAAAGTACCAGTGCAATGTTGAAAGCGTTCCCCATGACAGCATGGTTCTGCTAATTCACAACTTACAAAGTGCAAGCATATACACAACATAGGTGAGCACAATGGTTCAAGTTTATTAACTGCAAGAAAGTAAAGTGTGCCATCAAGTTCGTGAGAGCTTTATTAACTAATTTTCACATAACAAATTTAATTTGGGAGGTAGATAAAACAAGAATTTACTTGGAATAGCAATAATGCTACTAGGTAGGTATGGTGGACACAAATGGCAAAGGTTTTGGTTTAAAGGAGGTGGATGCACGAGAAGAATACCCTCTCAGTACAGGTTTTTGGCTAGCAAGGCTGGGTAGCAAGTATAAGAGTTGAAGGAAACAAACAAACATACAAGTGATAAAGACAAACATGCAATCTTCCTTGGAAGCACAAAAGATCTTAACTAGAGAATACTAAACTTATGAGAAAATCAAGAAAGAAAGATGATGACATTATTTTTCTTTAGTGTACTTCTATCTTTTTCATTCAACTCTCAAAAATAGTGTTGCTACTGACCGAGCCAGGTTTGCCAAAACCAACTAAGTTAACTCAATGATCCCAAAGTGATACCAATACTAACAACAAGATCAATCATATAACCACGAATTGAAAACTAATATAAGCTATGCAAAAGAGTAAATGATAGAACTTCTCATTAATAATCCATAACGGCAACTCACACCAAGGGATACATATCTAACGAGAGAGGGGACACTTCCATAATGCAAACCATACTACATAATAACTTCTCTATTCATGATATGACTCTACTAATAAGGTAAAAAAGATAGAAGATAGTGATGTGATACCGCGGCACTCCCCCAAGCTTGGAACAAACCAAGGGGATGCCAAACCTGATGACGAATTACTCCTTTGGTGGTGGTGGTATCCTCTCATCTTCATCCGTCTTCCAAGGTAAAGGCTTCCCATCAACAAAGGACATCATAGTTTCCAACATCCTGAAACTTGCAGCAGCACTTATGAGTTTAAATCTAGCCTCATACTCACAGTTTTGATTTTGAACGTCATAGAACTGTGCTTGCAGTTCGTTGGTTGTTTGGCGGGGTGAGAGGACTTCGTCTTTGAGTTCAACAGTCTCCTTTTGGTGCTCGGTGATGAGTTCGGAACAAATCTTATGGATGATATCCACTTCGCGCTCCGCCATCTTCTTGTACCTAAAGACTTCTTGCTCCAATGCTTCCATCCTATCCTCCAGACTTCCTTCACCTTTAGGGCCTTGAACCTCTTTAATCTGAACCTCCCCACTTTCGAGAAATAACTCCTTGGGATGAATCTTCAATTCTCTCATGTATGGGTTGATGATATCTTCTAAGGAATCTCCCTCAACTGATCTAGTGGAAGACATTGAGGCTACAAATCTGGGATTTTACCTGGCAGAAACAGATCAAAACAAAAACATGATGAAAACACGATATACGGACCTCGGGGATCCAGGGGGTTATATATTATGAAGTTTCATATCAAAAGGAAGGTACTGGGTGAAAACGAGTTGGAGGCGGAGTCCGGGGTGGACTCACCACCTGGTGGCGTGGCCAGGGGAGGGCCCGCGCCATAGGGTGGTGTGAGCCACCCTGGCTCTGTTTCCGTCCCTTTTTCGCTTCGTAACTTTCCTTATTGACTAAAAACTGCAAAAATATAGTTGGATTGTATTTTCGTGGAACTTTTCTTACCAGAACTGTAACCTATTTGAAAACAGACTCAGCAGGTCTCTGAATTTGGTCCTTGATGAATTTCTCCAGAGTTATAACTTGAATAACATCAATATCTTCATCTTCCTACACTTGTTACTTGAGTCATAAAACCCTTCTCTTCCTTATTACACCATTGTCTCCACTTCCTGGAAATTTCTTTCACACAAAACTTCACACAATTCTCATTAGCAACATTAGTAGAAGTGAAGTGATAAAACCTTTTGAGTCCAACTTCAACTGAAAACCATCAAAACATAAGCTATTGTAGCAACTCCTTCTGAAAACCCAAAAATAATTCAAAAAGGAAATCGAATAAAGAAGCAAATGCAAGAGTGGCAAAATCTATCAAAACAGACCAGCAGGTAAAGATCAATTTTTTTCGAAAATCTTCTGTTCGTCAAATCAAAAAGTGCAAAACTAACGAAAGTTAAATAACAACCTGGGGCAGACGCACAAAAAATTACAGCTCAATCCGACATACAGAAATCTCTCACGAATTTTTACGGTGAAGAACAAAAATCTGTTTCGAGACAGCAACTTTCCCAAATCTTACTTCTCTCTCATTAGAGGTTGATCTTGACACAAAAACCAAAAAAACGGATAAGGAGTGGTTATTACCGAAGTAATAACTTCCAATACTTAAATAAAGTAAAACAAACTGAAAGCAAAAAAAAATTCGGTTGTCTCCCATAAAGCTCTTTCTTTATTGTCATTAAGATGGGCATGATAATTTTGAAGGAGCTCTCATAGGGATATGAATTGAAGTGAAAGAGAGCATTAAGGAGCAAAAACACACACACATTTAAGTCTAACCCACTTCCTATGCAAGGGAATTTGTAAACAAACAAGTTGTTGAAACCAAAGGCTACTTGCATAAGAAGGCAAAAGAAGTGCAACATAAAAACTTTCAGCATAAAACGAGGAAACTTGAGATTATTAAGATGCACAAGAACACTTTTCCCTCTTTCATAGTAACTTTCAGTATCATGCATCAACTTAACAATATAGCTATCACAATGACCATCATAGCAATGATCACTTATTATAACAGAAAAAACAGGAATACTAGCTCTCATAACACTACTATGTGAAACAATATTAGAGGTATCCTTGCAAAGGATAGTGTGTCCCTCTTTTTCATATTTAGTGACAAAGTCTTTCACACTTGCTATTATAGGTTCATCAACCATTTGTTTATCAGGTTCAACAGCTTTACTCATACTTGCATTAACCATACTAGCTATCATAGAATGCTCCTTTACCTTAACTAGAAAAGGCATTTTCTCAATATAAGGTTCAGGTAAAACATGATTAGCAGTATAAACTTCAGTATTTCTTGCAGGAACACTCTTAGCAATATCTTTATAAGGTTCATGATACTTATTCCACTTCTTTTTAGGCACTTCAATGTAGGAAGCAAAATCCTTAAAATAAGAAGCAATAGCTTGAGAGTCTAGACCATAAGCATTTTTAATATTTTGAAAGTCATCAGTTCCCATAAAAGATTCAATGCATTCATAATCATAATTTATACCTGACTTTCTACCTTTGTCATTTTCCCAAGCTTCAGCATTGTCTTGAATATGGTCCAGAAGATCCCATTTAGCTTCTTCTTTCATGCGAGTGAATGATCCAGCACAAGAAGCATCCAATAAATCTTTATCATGTAGAGGGAGCCTTGCATAAAAGTTATTGATAATAATATTGTTGGGGAGCTCATGAATGGGACATTTGAGCATTAGTAACTTCAATCTCCCCCAAGCTTGAGCTGTTCTCTCTCCATCAAGAGGCCAAATGTTGTATATTTGATTTCGATCTTTATGAATCTCACTAGGAGGATAAAACTTTGAATAAAAGAGAGGCACTATTTCCTCCCATTCCAGAGCTTGACCATTCTTCAACAGCTTATACCATTCCTCAGCTCTTCCTTTCGGTGATAATGAGAATAACTTCTTCTTAACTTGATCTTTAGTAATACCTGCACACTTGAACAACCCGCATAATTCGTGTATAAAGAGTAAATGATCACCAGGATGGACAGTTCCATCCCCAACATAGTTGTTATCCATAACACGATCAATAATTCTTGTAGGTATTTTGAAAACATCATTCTCAGCAGGTGGTGGCTTATCTACTACCTTAGCAGTGGTAGCATTACCAAATAAGAAACTCAACGAATTATCCATAACGAAAATAAAGCAACTAACAGAAGTAAACAATACTCACAGTAGAAGTTTCCTTTACCAGTTCCACTCTCCAATAGCGCTTCACTCCCCAGCAACAGCACCAGAAAATAGTCTTGATGACCCACAAGTATAGGGGGTGTATCGTAGTATTTTTGATAAGTAAGAGTGTCGAACCCAACGAGGAGAAGAAGGTGCTGGCTAGTGGTATGGATCAGGAATTCTCTGCAAATACTTAGCAAACGGATTTTTAGGGGTTTTTGATAAAGCAAGTAAACAAAGTACGAGTAAATAAAAGACAGTAGGAATGAATGCAGCAAGTGGCCCAATCCTTTATGCAGCAAAGGACATGTCGGTTGTATTACTTAAGATGATCAAACATTCTCGAGGACCCATGGGAAGACTGTCAAGTGCTTTAGCTTCATGATGACCCACAAGTATAGGGGGTGTATCGAAGTATTTTCGAGGGAAGTGAAACCTGTCGTCGGATTGAGGACAAGTACGCCATGAGGGGGTCCTCGAGGCGTGCGGAAGAGAGGGGTGTGAGACGTACGGTATTCCGGGACGGTGAGCACACAAGTTTACCCAGGTTGGAATCCGCCGGCTTTGGACGGACCCTACTCCTGCTAGCAATCAAGTAATACGGCAGAGCCGGAATATGGGTTACAAGGGTTTCGCCTGTGCGAGTTGAGATTGTAGACTATTGAGATGTTGCCCTAAAGACTCTCCCTAGGACGGCTTATATAGATATCCGGCCTAGGGTTTATAGGAGAGATCCATCTAGCTACGACTAAGAGTCAGTTATAGAGTACATCTTGAACTACAAGTAACATTATGGGCCTAAGTTGGTAAGTCTTCTGGGCCTTCCCGTAGCCGGATTGGACTCCGTCTTTCTCCCTGACTGGGCCGCCCATGAAGCAATGCTCTAACCCGAAGTAGGCCACCCTAGTTAGTGAGGAACTGTGAGGATACCCGAAAAGTATATCCCCAACAGCAGCCCCCGGAGGCCTCCAAGATCCAAAGTCGGATTTATCATCGTCTAGCTTGATCTTCGGCTTGCAGAATCTTGAAGGGTTCCCAAAACTTCACAACAAAAAATACGATCCGGGTCTTAAAAATAAATCGGACCTATCAACAGGTTACTCGGATTTTCCAGCTCGATTTCAAACTAAGCCGGAACGTGGTCTCTAACGCCACCTGACACAAGCATGGTCAAGTCACGTCATCTGACAGGCATTCCGTCAGCACGATCATTGGTGGGTCCACGGTTCACGGAACCGAGTTGCCGTTTCAATGCGTGCGTGGAGATCGAGGCGACGCAATCATCGCATGGGTCCTTCCCAGTTCCTTCCACGACGCGTGGCGGTTACACTGTAGCATTTGCACGAATCTTGGCACAATTAGGTGGATATAAGGGGTTTGGATTTTTCCTTCTCCTTTCCACCAGTCCTTTGCCGTTTCCTTTCCTCCCAATCCTCCTGCACGCATAGAGCTTCCTCGTTCTTCCCCCACAGAACTCCCAGCGCCGCCCCTTTTAGGTCATCTTCTCACCGGAGAAATGGCTTCATCTTCTTCCTCCGGTTTGGCTGCAGCGGCGGCGGCGGCAACGGCAGAAGCAACAGCGGAGAAAGAGAGCTTCCGGGGAATCTAGATCCCCTGCGCTCTCAACAAGGAGGGCCTCAAGAACGTGGAGAAGGAGGGGCTTCTTATCGCCGGCGACTGGCGGAGCGGCTATGGTGAAACCGTCCCCAACCCGCGTGATGGCGAGCGGGTCCACTTTGGCACCCACCTCGATAGAGGTCTGTCTTTTCCTCCCTCGGAGTTCTTCTCCGTGGTGATAGATCATTACGGAGTTCAACTCCATAACCTTCCTCCCAACTCTCTCTTAGAGATGAGTGCGTATGCTTCGCTTTGTGAGGGCTTTCTCGGCATTAGGCCGAGTTTGACTCTCTTCCGGTATT
Organism: Avena sativa; assembly: GCA_916181665.1. NCBI lineage: Eukaryota > Viridiplantae > Streptophyta > Magnoliopsida > Poales > Poaceae > Avena > Avena sativa. Next base: position 180,616,847 of record OV702289.1, on the reverse strand, counting down.
ATTTCCATGTCCGTAGAAATTCCATTACCACCGGTGTTCCTTACATCACTGGCACTATCAGCTTTTCACTTAGACGCGACCGGGCTTATCCCAAAATTCTAGCCAGTGACTCGGTCAAACAATGGCCAGCCACATTTTTCTATCATAGGGATATTCTGGCTCCCGACAAAGCTACCGCTTTGCTCTTTCCGACGGTCTGATCCTCTCTAAGAGGCGGATCGAATATTTGATTAAGCACAATGGTCTGAAGGGATCCGACTTGGTCCAGTGCTAGGTCTCATGTCGGATCCAGCCACTTCAGTACCACGGAACCCGACTGATGCATTCCATTACGTCGTCTCCGAAAGACTCCCTCCGCATCAGCTCCAAAGCCTACACCACTCAAGGCTACATAATCCAGATCAAGTGGCTGATCAAGGAGCGGATCGAGAGGAGAATTCCGGAGGTTTCTCTGGACATGCACACGGCGGATAACCCCGTAGTGCCAGTAAGCTTCTATCAGTATACCTTTTTATGTGTTCTAATCTTTGAGTTATATTGCAATACTGATATGTTTTCTTCTTTTCAGCTTGCTGACCTCCCCGAGTCGGAACTTGCTCCGCTCGAAGGATATCCTCCGAAGTTTTCTCAGGAGGTGGAGGTAGTTCCATTGACGGATCTTGCGCTCAAGAAGCGCAAAGCTCCGACAGTGGCTGTTGGCACAAAAGAGGTGCCTGTCGTGAAGAGGTAACATTCAATCACAACTTCCTCCTTTGTACCTTATTCAAATTTCTTTCCGAGACATAATGTTTTCCGACTTTACGACATTCTCAGAGCAAAACCGCTCGTCAAGGCCAAGGGGAAAGGGATTTCTTCGAAGCCGCTGTGGCAGACGAAGCTTACCATAGCTTCCCCTGCCGTGGCTCCTCTGACTCCTTCCCCTCAACCTTCTGCAACGCCGGTTATCTCGCCGGACGCTGCAGAAGATCCGACTCCTTCAACGGGGCCTACGAACCTTGGATCGCAAACTGACGTCACCACGGGTGCGTCAGATCTAGATAAGGGTGAACCCTCTTTGGGTAATGATCCCTCGGTATAAACCTTCGCCGAAAACCTCATCAGCAATCCGGGACTTGCCAAGTTTGGCATGTCTCGGAAATCTACTGAAGAAATCCAGCGGCTCGCCAGGCAATGCCTGGAGAAAAGCCATCTATCTCCCGAAGAAGAAGCGCAAGAAGCAGAGGACGTCAAGTTCTCTGACCTTCTCGCCCAAGTCTGCCTTCGCGACGAGAGGATTAGGACCGGTGAGCTTCCAACAGCTCCGGTGATTCCTCTGACTCTCGCCGAAAAGGTGGCTACTGAAGTGAACGCGGGTTTGGATAAACTCACCCGCGAGCAATATGTAAGTCAGAATTCCAACTCCTGTATTTTCCATTATGTTATATCATATCCTCTAGCCCCCAAGCATGAAGTAGGATAAACAATCCGGGTTTATGCTTCATTAGGATGCCAAAGAACGAACTAGTGTAGCCCCCAAGGCTCGTGCTGATATTTAGCAAAAATATTATCCCGAGTCTTAAGTAGCTTTATGACTTTGGGTATTCTGACTTATAGAAAGTATGTTCCTATAACCAGGAATTATTGACCAATGTCTGCGACAAGCGGAGAGAGATCAAAGCTCTCCAGCTTAAAAATGCTGAACTCAAAGTTGCCATGGATGAGGCCGAAGGTAAACATTTCGAGACTCAAACCTTGTTCTTGTTATTTTCAATGTCGAATTTTTCTGAACTTTTGTTCTTTTTGACTTACAGCGCTGGTGAAACAATCCGTCGCCATGATTGAAGAGGCCGAGAACCTCAAGACCCTGGTGGTGGAGAACAAGGGACTTCGCCAAGAGCTGGATAAGCTTAAGGCGGATCATGAAAGGAGCATAGCTCAAGTCCTTGAATCCTCCTCCATGGCCACTGATGAGCGTGATCGCAAGATCGCTGCTCAAGATAAAATAATCTCGGATCTCAAGAATCATCTTGGCAGAGAAAAGGATATGTCCCAGGCGCTCCGGGCTGAACTCCAGAGTCTCCGAGAGGAGAAGACCAAAATTGACAACGTAATTTTTGGTACGTTCCATCTATCTGACTTGTCTCTTTCTTCAACTTTTATCAATGTCGGATTTTTCTTAACTTGTTTTGTGTATAGGTCCTCTGAAATTGACGGACTCTACCTCCTCCGAGCCTCGCACCCACCGACTTACCCAAGTCGGTGACCTGCTTCATGACTTCCGCCAGTCCCTTGAGGGCGTCAGCGAGGCTCTCAAGAGTCCGGACATGCCAAGCATGTCGAATTTTCAGGTGCGGGACAAGGCTAAGGAGATGCCGCAACTTGTTCGAGACTGGAACATGTCCTACACGCGGACTGCTGCGCAGAACGCTCTCACCATGGTCATGAGCCACCATGGAAACATGGAAATATGGCAAGTGACCAGAGGGTACTGCAAGGTAGACGAAGACAGCCAGGAGCAGGACCTTCAAGCCATCATGCACTCCTGCGCCGGATATGGGTGTCACGTAGCTGACCTGACCAGCTATGAGATCCCCTTCTTCACCCGCGTGGATATTCCGCCTCCTCCTCCAAAAGAACCAACAGAAGTTTCGGACGATGAACGCACCACCTCGGAGGCGGACATCTCGGAACGATATCAAGGCGGAGTAACCAGCGAGCCGGTAGCTCCTTCATCTCCTCCTACATCATAGACCAGAAACTTATGTATTATTCCATAAAAAACATGATGCGTCTGTAAATATGTAATACTTTAACTTTGCTAGTGCTAAGCTTTTGATCTATTCAGCACTTTTCGGCTTTTGAAATTTTTTGTGTGCCTGAAATGTTTACATAAGCACTTGTACTTTTTCGTCTCTACTTATCGTTTATCTGGCTTTCCGCCTCGTCCCTTTCATGAGCCGGCTAAACCTTCTGCCGGAAACTTTGCCGAGCAACGGAGCTCAATTGCTAAACGAGTTTAAACTCGGAAACAAAGCTAGCTTCCAGTACCAACAATTCACTACTTGGAAAATGCCTGCATCCAGCAATCAGACAAATAACCAAAGTAAAGACTAGAAATTTTAGAGTTATACCCGAAGGTAACAATTTTAGAATCGAAAATCTAGACCAGAACGAACATGAGCATAAAGTACTTTCAAGCATTCTGGGATTTTCGACTATGACATGATCATTCGGAAATAAGATGGTAAAAACTTCTCAGAAAAACTTGAGGCAACCAAAACTTTTATTTCTCACAGAACATGTACATATGTATGATTACAAAGAAGGATAAACTAAGAATAAAAGGGACGTAGCTGAGCAATATTCCACGGTCTGTCTAACTCATCCGGATTTGTACTGCCTCCAGCTCTCTTTCTCTTCTTAGTAGCAGGTCTTTCTTTGACTGGCCTCATGTCAGTTAAGTAGTACGATCCATTGTGCAATACTCGACTAACTAAAAAGGGCCCTTCCCATACTAGGGAAAGTTTGTGCTTTCTTTGTTGCACAAGCCGGAGAACCAAATCACCTTTATTGAAGGATCTATTTCGGACTCTCTGTCTATGATACTTGCATAACTTCTGCTGATAGGCTGTAGACCTCATTTCAGCAACAACGTGAACTTCTTCGACTAAGTCGAGATCATTTTGTCGAGAAATCTCGGCATCCTCTTCGATATATGCGGCCACTCTAGGAGAAGTATGAATTAAATCACTAGGAAGAACTGCTTCTGCACCATAAACCAAGAACAAAGGTGTGTATCCTGTTGACTTGTTTGCAGTTGTTCGTAAACTCCAAATTACAGAGGGTAATTCCTCTGCCCAAGCCCCCACAGCACGTCGTAGTGGTGCTTCGAGTCTCGGTTTTAGGCCTTATAGAATTAAACCATTTGCTCTTTCGACTTGTCCGTTAGCCTATGGATGTGCGACTGATGCAATGTCAAGTCGAATAGTTTGCTCGTTGCAGAATTCATCCAATTCTCCCATAGAAAAGTTACTCTCGTTGTCCATGATAATGCTATGAGGATAACCATACTGGATTATAACATCCTCGACAAATCTTTTGGCTGTTGCTCCATCACAACTAGTGACAGGTTTAGCCTCAATCTATTTGGTAAATTTATCCACCATTACTAAGAGGTGAGTAAATCCACTTGGAGCTCGTTTAAAAGGTCCAATCATATCAAGCCCCCAGACCGCGAAGGGCCATGTTATAGGTATTGTTCGCAGATGATCAGCCGGAACATGAGCTTGCTTGGCCTACTTTTGGCAGCCTTTGCACGTCTTGGCTAATCGTTCGGCATCTGCCTGAGCTGTAAGCCAGAAAAATCCGTGTCTAAAAGCTTTTGCCACTAAAGATTTAGCCTTAGCGTGGTGACCACACTCGCCTTCGTGGATTTCTCTTAAGATTTCCACTCCTTCTTCCGGAGATACACGGCGCTGAAAAACCTTAGAAACACTCTGTTTATGGAGCTCACCTTTAATAATAGTATAGGCTTTTGCTCGTAGGATAATCTGCCGGCTCAGCACCTCGTCTTCGGGTAATTTGCCATCTACCAAATAATCGAGGTAGGGTTGAGTCCAGCTGGGAATCATAGCCAGAACTGCTATCAAAGGTGAGTCGGATTTGGTCGGGTATTCCTCATCTACTCCCTTTATTGAGGGGACTTTGAGGTGCTCTAAAAAAGCGCCATATGGGACCTCTTTCCGCGCAGAACCTATCCGAGATAGTGCATCTGCTTCCTCATTTTCTGCTCGAGGGATGTGTTGAACTTCAAACCCTTCGAACGATTTAGATAGATCATCCACGACAGCTTTATATGCTACCATGTGTTTATTTGTATTACAAATATCCGACACTTGTTGAGAAACAAGATCCGAATCTCCGTAACACATCAAACGTCGGATGCCAATATCCTTAGCAATCCGGATTCCATGCAGCAATGCTTCATACTCGGCAATATTGTTTGTCGCTGTGAAGTGGATCTACAACACGTATAAAAGTTTATCTCCTTGGGTTGATTTGAGCACCACGCCAGCCCCCGAGCCCCCTCGAGCCTTAGACCCGTCGAAAAAGAGGGTCCAATATTCTGACTCAGGGAGGATCATGTTCTCCTTCGTCTCTGTCCAATCAACGACAAAGTCAGCAAGGATCTGGGATTTGATTGCTGTCCGAGGTTTATACTCAATATCGAAAGCTGAAAGCTCTATGCCCCATTTGGCGACGCGTCCTGCGGCGTCACTGTTGTTGATTATATCTCTCATGGGAGCTTTGCTCACCACGGTAATTGGATGCTCCTAAAAATAGTGTTGTAACTTACGAGATGCTAGAAAAACACCATAGGCCAACTTTTGATAGTGCGGATACCGTTGTTTTGATTCTGTTAGGACCTCGCTGACAAAGTAAGTCGGACGCTGCACCAGGTGTTCCTGATTTTCCTCTGGTCTCTCCACCACCATGACGATACTAACAACCTTATTCGTCGTAGCAATGTAAAGCAACATCGGTTCCTGAGGTTCCGGTGCTGCAAGGATAGGAGCAGACGAGAGTACTTTCTTCAGGTCTTGTAGTGCAGCTTTAGCTTCACCAGTCCAAACAAAATCTTTGGTCTTTTTCAGGAGTTTGTATAATGGTGCGTCTCTTTCTCCAAGCCGGCTTACAAATCGACTGACCACAGCAATGCAACTAGTTAGTCTTTGTACGTCCTTCAGGCGGGTTGGCCTGGAAATATTGAGTATAGCCTTGATTTTGTCCCGGTTCACCTCTATGCCTCTTTGGGCCACGATGAAACCTAACAATTTTCCGGCTGGTATTCCAAAGAAACATTTCTTCGGGTTAAGCATGATGTTGTATTTTCGTAGATTGGCGAACGTCTCCTCCAAGTCGGAAATCAGCGTTACCTTCTTTTTGGACATCACCGCGATATCATCCACGTATGCATGTACATTGCGTCTGAGTTGGTCGTGGAGGCAACGCTGCATCGTGCGCTGGTACGTAGCCCCTGCGTTCTTCAGCCCAAAGGGCATCGTAACAAAATAGAAGGTTCCGAAGGGGGTTATGAATGAAGTTTTGACTTTGTCAAATTCCTACATCCGGATTTGGTGATAACCGGAATATGCGTCGAGAAAACAGAGGAGTTCCGAGCCTGCCGTAGAATCGATAACTTGATCAATTCTAGGTAGAGAGAACGGATCTTTTGGACAAGCCTTGTTCAAGGTAGTATAATCAACACACATCCTTAAATCAGTGGTGTCCTTTTTAGGGACCATTACAGGATTGGCTGACCACTCAGTGTGGATGACCTCTTCTATGAATCCGGCTAACTCGAGCCACGCTAGTTCCTTAGCTATTGCCTTACGCTTTTCATCGCCAAATCGTCGTAAGGACTGTTTGACGGGTTTAGCGTTCGGGTTTACATTTAGAGAGTGCTCGGCAAGTTCCCTAGGTACTCTGGTCATGTCAGATGGCTGCCATGCGAAGATATCTTGATTTGCTTGGAGGAACTTGACGAGCGCGCTTTCCTATGCGCTATCTAGGCCTACGCCTATCTGGGTCACCTTGGAGGGGTCATCATCCTTCAACGGTGCTTTCTTCATCTCTTCTGATGCCTTGAACTCCGGGTTTGACTTTGTCACTTCCTTCTTTGTTGCGGGCATCTCGGACAGATCTATGCTCTTCTTGATCTCCTGGTACTCCTGGGCGTGTAGCACGACTTCGGCAAAGGCGGCATTTCCATCCTCGCACTCTCGTGCTTTCTTCGGGTCTCCCTTGATGGTGATCATGCCGCTGGGACCTGGAATTTTCATCATATTGTAAATGTAACACGGACGAGCCATAAAAGCCCAGTAAGCCGGACGCCCGAATATAGCGTGGTATGCGCTCTTGAACGGGACCACTTCGAAGGAAAGTGCTTCCGTCAGATAGTTCTTTGGAGTTCCAAAGGTAACATCCAAAGTGATCTCTCCCAGGGAATTAGCTTGTCTTCCTAGGACAACTCCGTGAAAGATCACAGAGCTATGGTTCAGCTGGGTCTCCGAGATCTTCATCCGGCGTAGTGTTTCGACATAGAGAATATTGATGCTGCTACCACCGTCCATGAGGGTCTTGGAGAAACCATAACCGTCAATAAGTGGGTTGACGATTAAGGCGTATTTTCCTCGCCTATGTAACTTAGGCGGATGATCATCGCGGTCAAATATGATTGCCACTTCCGACCAGTCCAGATACTAGGGGACAGCCGGAACTATTGCATTGAGCTCGTGTAGAACTGCTTTCTGGACCTTTGCTGGTTGAGATCCGAGGAAAGTGACATAAGTGTCCTTCTTGGTGGGAAAAGTCTTCTTCCCTTCCGACTTGGGATTTGAAGCATCAGCTTCCTCCATGTCGGAATCTTCCTTGGTCTCCTTGTCCTTTTCGGGATTTTTCTTTCCCTTCTTCCGCTTAGCTTTGTAGCTCGCGGTGTCATCTCTTTTGATGTTGTCATGGAAACGACATTCAGCGTTGGTGTGGGACGAGCCCCCATTGGCGTCTAGGTGATGCACACATGGGTTATTGGCAATGTCGGCCCAAGAGTAGGTTTTGCCTGGTTGCTGTTCTCCTCTACCTTGGACCCTAGAAGTCCCACGGCCACGCCCGCGGCCTCCGCTGCGTCCTCCTCGTCCTCCAGACCCGGAAATCGTAGTTACCACCGCTGTTTCCGCTTTGGGTTTTTCTCCCGAGGTATTTTTGCGCTTCTGAGCTTGTTGTTTTGTTTTTTCTGACTGAGGTACAGCCAGGACGTTGAGTAATCCCTCTGCATCATCGTCAGCATCTGCATACTTGCTCGCTGTTTCTATCATCTCTCCCAAATCAGTGACCTTGTCGCAGTTTAAGCGGTGACGTAGTAGACCAATTAGGAGCCTTGCGATGAAAGCTTCAATCGCGGTTTGATCGTTTACTCCTTCACAGGAGTTCTTGGTGTCGATCCATCGTCCGAGGTAATCCAGGCAAGTTTCTTCGGTTTTCTGGGTGCAACGCTGTAGGTCTCCGACCGAACAGGGCCTCTGATATGTACCTTCGAAATTCCGAAAGAACGCACTTTGCATGTCATACCAGTTATGGATGGTGTTCTCCGGAAGTTCATTGAGCCATGACCGTGCCGTCTTCCGCAACATAAGTGGGAGATATCGGGTTGCGACCAGGCTGTTTCCACCTTTGGCGATGCAGCAAGCTTGGAAAAAGTCCTGAAGCCAAGTATCTAGCCGACAATGCTGTCGTAGGCTTGGATATGTCTTGAGATAGCAAATCCTTCCGGGGATCTTGTAGCTCTGATGCATGGTCCGAAGCACTTTGGGCCCACGTAGATATCATCGTTTTCATAGCGCCACGCCTCTATGTTGGAATTGATCTCGTTCCTTGCGTCGTTCAGGGATAGAGATCGTCCCGAATGCCGGTTGTGGCTGCGGTGCCTTGGAGCCGGACTTCGGCTTCTGCCACCACCTCCTCCGCCATGTCGTCCTCCTTTCCCTCCATGGGAGCCGTTGTGATGACTGTGTGGTGGAGAGGGTGGTGCAGCTGGATAGTTTCTGGTTGATCGCCGGCCTCCGTCCGGAGCATCATTATTTCGGTTCCGGGGAGGATCTTGATTACGACGAGCCCCTGCCGGCTTGTTCCAACATGGTTTCCGTCGCTTCTTCGTCCGTCGTTCCCACCACGGTGAGGCTCAGCCGGACGGCTTGCATGTTTAGGAGGTGGCATTTTTTGTCGATCCTCCTCCCATCGTTTCTCTTTATCTTCTCCCCTTCGATTGTTAGATTCTCGTCGGGGAGGGTTCGTCGGATTCAGTGCAGCAGTGGCGTCTTTCTCGGCCGCTGGAGCGACGTTGCTCCAGTTATGCGAAGTTCTGTGATGTTGTCCTGATGATCCGGTTCTTGAATAATTGTCTTCCCGGCGTTCGGGGTGATGATATTGCGCCCGGACATAATGGGATCTTACGCCAGCCCATGCCGGATCTGTGCGGCACTGGTCAGATCTGAGACCAGCTTTTGACTTCCGGACAGGGTGACCTTTTGCTGCTCCAGTCCCTTGTTGAGTAGTTTGATACCCAAACGGATCTCCTCTGGTCCTGGATTAGCCGATAGAATTTCTCGGGCCGCCACGGTATTCTGTACTGGGGTTGGGTATACCCAATATCCTTTGCTATCTTTCCGTGGCTTCCCCATCTCATCTCCGAAAAGGACGGCACGGACAGTTGGGAACTGGTCGTCACTGGTGTGACGTTTCTGTGTCTTCTGGTGCAACCGAGACATGTAGTCCTTAGTTGCCATGTGTTTCTTCTCCACCTCGATGTTTTTGGCTTCATCGAGGAGTTGTTGACGACGCGCTTCTAGGGCTTGGGCCCTTTCGTCCAGCTCTTCAGCAGTAAGTTCTGCAGCTGTAGGGATAGGTGTGGTTAATGCAGCATCAATGAGTTTACGTGCACCTTCGGTGATCACGTGTCCATCCACCGATTCTTCTTTTTTCGGCTCTTTTGGGATAAGTGCTCCATCCGAGTCTTCTTCGTATTCCTCGGTAATCACCTCCTCTATCAGAGGGTCTTTTGCCGGGGTCTTGTTCTTCTTCTTTGCCTTCTTGGCAGCGCCGGTAGCAAAGACGGCTTTGGGTCCGTTTCCCGGAGTCAAGCTCTGATCGGTACTTTCGGACATCTGGACTTTGGGATTGTCTCCGACGTCCATGTTGTCCTGCGCTTTGGGAGAGTGTTCCTCGGATCCTTCATCCATGGCTTCTCCTTCCTCTGTAGCTTTGGAGTTATACTCCTCTTCATATTCCGCGGAGAACTTTTGGAAATCTGCCGACGTCATCGATTCATCTGAGGATGCGGGTATGTCGGCATTTGTTCCAGTTGCCTCCAACACCAAGTCGGTGTTTTCTCCAGCATCGGCAGAGCCGGATCCAGATCCCACATATCTGACGAAGTGCGACGCGTGCTTCCTGAGGTACCTGCGGCTTTCGTGATCAGCCATGTCGAAACTTTTGATGGTCTCGAGGCTTGCATCTACGCTTTCGCCTTGCAGTATCATACGTTTTAGCGTGTACCTTAGGAAAGGCCTATCTATCCCGGCATCATCAGATCCGGAATCAGTGTCGTTGATATGCTCCTCTTGGATTTCCACTTCCACGGGTGGGTCGATCTGGGATCCGGCTTCTCCAGGGAGATCCACTCCAGATTCGACTTGGACCGCTAGGTCTTATTCAGGCTCGGATTTCTCCATTGTCTCCGCAACTGGCGCGGGTTGGGTGGGATTAGGGTTTTCTGAGATCCGGAACTCTGCCGCCTCCATGGACAAAGGGGACCCAGAAGATTCTTCTGCCTCTATCATCACCGCTGGGGTGGGTTGGGCTATTTCAGCGAAACCGATGTAAACATCGATCTTGCCAAAAGACATGATTGTGTAGGCAGTCACGGCCTCCCTAGCCAGAATCCAAGTCTTGTCGAGAACGCTGAGAGGGATGTCGCTGGCGTAGAGGATGCGACCGACGACGATGGTCTCGCCGATTCCGATTCTTGCAGATTCCGCTCGGAACGCAGATCCGAAGCTCACTGGCCCCACGGTGGGCGCCAACTGTCGTCGGATTGAGGACAAGTACGCCATGAGGGGGTCCTGGAGGCGTACGGAAGAGAGGGGTGTGAGACGTACGGTAATCCGGGATGGTGAGCACACAAGTTTACCCAGGTTCGAATCCGCCGGCTTTGGACAGACCCTACTCCTGCTAGCAATCCAGTAATACGGCAGAGTCGGAATATGGGTTACAAGGATTTCGCCTGTGCGAGTTGAGATTGTAGACTATTGAGGTGTTGCCCTAAAGGCTCTCCCTAGGACGGCTTATATAGATATCCGGCCTAGGGTTTACAGGAGAGATCCATCCGGCTACGACTCAGAGTCGGTTACAGAGTACATCTTGAACTATAAGTAACATTATGGGCCTAAGTCGGTAAGTCTTCTGGGCCTTCCCGTAGCCGGATTGGACTCCGACTTTCTCCCTGACTGGGCCGCCCGTGAAGAAATGCTCTAACCCGAAGTGGGCCACCCTGGTCAGTGAGGAACTGTGAGGATACCCAGAAAGTATATCCCCAACAAAACCCAATTTATTGATTTGACACAAGGGGAGCCAAAGAATATTTATCATCCTTAACAACTGAGTTGTCAATTCAGCTGCACCTGGAAACAATCTTGCTCACAATAGATTATCAGTAGCAACAATTTTGTAGTAGGAATAGTAAAGTAACAGCAGTAGTAAAGCAAAGACATTAGTAACAAAAGCAGTAAACAATGGGACTCGAGTGCGGTAGGCATAGGGATGGATGGACGGGCGTTGCATGGACAAGACAATCCACATAGCATCAGAACATAGGGCAATTGTAGATAAATAAGATAAAGCATCCAAGTACTAGAAAATCCTAGGCATGTGTTCCATATATAGTCATACATCCTCGCAATGAGAACTTGCACAACATCTTTTATCCTGCCAGCCCATTTGCAGCGGGGCCTCTATGGAACTACTGGCAATTAAGGTGCTCCTTTTAATAGAGCACCAGAGTAAAGCATTAACACTCCATGAACACATGTGATGCTCACATCAAAGCCATTCCCTTCCGGTTATCCCGATTTCTGTCACTTCGGGGCCATAGGTTCCGGACAACGTGTGTATACAACTTGTAGCTAAGACCAGAAACAATACTATCATAATGAATCAATAATACATTCACATCTGAAATCATGGCACTCGGGCCCTAGTGACAAGCATTAAGAACAACAAGTCGCAACAAAGTCATAAAGCACTAATAAAAGATACTAGGCACCATGCCCTAACAATCTGATGCCATTACATGAACGATCTCATCCAATCCCTACCATCCCCATAGCCTACAGCGAGGGATTACTCACTCATAGATGGGGGAAACATGGATGGTCGATGGAGAAGCAATGGTGATGATGATGGCAATAATCTCCTCCAATTCCCCGTCCTGGCAGGGTGCCAGAATGGAGTTTCTGGTGCTGTTTCGTGGAATCTGGTGGTGACGGCGGAGCGGAACTCCTTCTAGAAAAACGTCGAACCCCACAAAGTTTTTAGGTCAGAAGGCTCCTTATAGGCGAAGAGAGAGGTCGAGGGGGTGCCTGGGGGGCCCACACCACTCCCTGGCATGGCCTGGCCTGGCCCGCGCCACCAGGTGGTGTGGCCACCCCTGGCTCTTCTCCGTCTCGTATTCTAGCTCCTTGGCTTTTGGAAAAATAGGCACTTTGGCTTTTGGCTTCTGGAAAAATAGGCACTTTGGCTTTTGGAAAAATAGGCACTTTGGCTTCTGGAAAAATAGGCACTTGGGCTTCTGGAAAAATAGGCACTTTGGCTTCTGGAAAAATAGGCACTTTGGCTTTTGTCCTGTCCAGCTCCGAGAATATTCATTTTCTGACTTTCCTGGAACCAAAAACAGCAGAAAACAGGCAGCTGGCATTGTGGCTCTTGTTAATAGGTTAGTCCAAGAAATCATATGAAAAGTACTCCAAAGTGTGGACAAAACACAAGAAAGGGATAAAACCAAGCATGGAGCATCAAAAATTATAGATACATTTGGAATGTATCAACATCCCCAAGCTTAACTCCTGCTCGTCCTCGAGTAGGTAAGTGATAAAAGAAAGAATAATTTTTGAGGTGACATGTACCATCAAAGACTTAACCAAAGTATTTGTAAACATTGAAAGCTGGGATCATAGTACTTCAATCATAACATGAAAGACAAAGTTCTAGCAATAAGACAAAGAAACTATGATGCAACATGAAAAGTCACAAACAAAATATTCATGAATAACAATGCCTTGCAAGACGTTTGTTTGTTTCACATAAAGGAAACATAGCATAGTGGCATTCAGCTTGTCCCTCATAGAGTAGCAAACATAAATGCATAGGACACCTTCAAGGTTTACAAGAGTGACTAGATACAAATAGTTTAAAACAAGCAATATCAAGGTATGCATTAATCAACAAGTCTTGGGACAATGCACATAGAACTAAGAATGGCCACTATGCTCTCAAGAAAGTGCTCATAGAATGTGTGGAGACTCAACAAGGAAATGAATAGGTTTTGAATAGTTTGAAAGGCTTCCAAATGCTGAAAGTATGGTACTCATTAGCTTTGAGCTCTCATTGCCCCTGTCATAAGCATATTGAATGTGGTTAAGGTGAAAGTGAGGTCCAATCTGAGTTATATGCTTGACAGACTATAAACTGAAAATCCCAAGTCCCTTGAGTACGAGGGCCGCTCCTCATGCTACTCAACTTTAGTTACCGGTAAGTTCTTGTCATCGTAAGTATGTGCGTATCATTGAGAACCGCCAATGGGGTACCCCTTGCCCGATGATATAGAAGAATCCCCATATCAAAATGACAAGGCAAGCAGACAATGAGTATCTGTGGCGCCCCGCAAAAACCACTACTAGAAAATCGCGTTATATTTGTGCATTGCATCATCATGACCGCATGCTCATGTCATCATGCCACCTTGCATTTGAGCATCGTCATGTCATCTTGCATTTGTTTGCATAAAACTATTTTCGAAAAGTCTGTTTTAGTTTTCTAAACGCCCCGTCTTTATTTCAAATTAAAACCCAGGTCTCTAGATTATTTTGTTTCGTCTACCAACAGTTTTCAAAAGTCCCGTTTTAAACAATAGAACTTTTAAATTATCTTTTTTAGGAGACAGCCAGCCAGGCCCGAAAGCCTGACCGGCCACCTCCAAACCCTAGTCTAAACTATCTAAACCTTTTCCTACCCTATCCTAATCATACCCAGCCCTCCACCTAGCCTGCACCAATCGGTGCTTGCCACCTCACCCCCTCCACCACACCTCCACCAATCCTGGGTCGCCACCAACCCTCTCTCTCTCCTGGACCTACCCCACCCACACACGCACTCACACACACGCGCGCGCGTAGCCAGCTGCTCCCAGGCGCCCACCCCAACCCGCCTGGCCCACCTGGCCTACTCCCCACCCCACGCACCGACCCGCGCGCAGCCCCATCCCCACCTGCCGCCGCAGCGGACAGACTCCCCTGGACCAACCACCCCACCGTCAATCTCGATCCCCGCGCCCGGCCCCACCACCATCTCTCTCCCCCGATGGATCCCCACCTACCCCACGCGCTCGCCCCGCTCAGTCCTCCCCCGCGTCTAACCCGCCCCTCTCCTCGATCCGCACCGCCCACCTCGCCTCGCAGCGCGGCGCCGTCCCTCCTCGGTTGCCCCCTCGCCGTCCCTGCCGCGGTCTTCCCCGCTGCCGGCGCCTTGTGCCCACGCCTCCTCTTTGTCGTCCCCCTCGCCGGCTCTCCTTCAGCCCCTCCTCTGTGCTTCGGCGTCCGCCGCCACAATCCCCACCGCCCAGGGCCCCGCCTCTCCGCCACCTCCCTCGGCCTTTTCCGCGGCAGTCTCCGCGAGCCGCCGCCCGAGCTCCTCCCAGGCCCCTCGCTGCCTCCTCCAGCGACTTCCCCGAGCCCCTGCTCCGGCCGTCAACCGTCGCCCTCTCCACTGCGGTCCACGACTCGTCTCCCCCGCGACTGCTTCAGGTCCAGGCCACCACCTATTGCTCTGAGGTGTATGTTGTGCCTATGTTCATGCGCCGCTATTTCCCTTGACCACGCTCGTCTGCTGCAGGCGCCGCGACCACGAGGTCATCCGCCGTGTGTCCTGCCGTGTCGTGAGTTCAATCCCCTGCCGTGCTACCTGCTCCTCTATCCAAGCCGCATATGTGACCCCTGCTCGGTTCGTTGTTCTGCAGGTCCTCACCGAGATGGAGCAATCCCTTCCATTTTGTTTGTGTTGCAGGGCACCTAGACCAACGTGATATTGGTGAACCTTTTCCCTAAAAACGTGTCATCATCACCAAGTCCAAGATCTGCGAGTCGTGTCTGTACACCCGAGAACGCCTTCATGGACCCGAAGACCGATCCGGAGCTCCAAGGCCTTCGACATGGAACCGACACTCCTTCTTGGAATATCAAGATCTTCGTACAGGGATGCCGCCGACAAGACGCCCCAAGATCCCCTCGCCAACCAGAGCGGCTCGATGCCGGAGTTTTCCTAGGATGTACATGGAGCCACCCGAAGCCCCGACACCGATCCCAAGATCTTCGTATCGGATTCCAAGGCCGCGACATGGACTTCGAGATTCCCTTCACGGAACCCGAAGACCGTACTCGGTGTTCTCCGTCCTTCTCGCCGAAGACCGATCCCCGTCGAACCCTGTCGAACCCCGAACCCCCCCGGAACCCAAGATCTTCCGAAACCAGATGTGTGAACCCTTTTTCTAAGCCCTATTTTATAAATGCTATATATAAAATCTGTTGCACATAAATGGATCATGCTTGCATTCCTGTCTGTGGGTTTGGGGGCATTATAGTCGATTCCCCTAAATTAAATATGGAGACTATATGCGGGCTATTCTTGTATTAAACCGCCTCCATTTAAATTGGTGTAGCGAACCGATGCCATGTTTCACCCTGTTAATACAACATTTAAATTGCGGGGGTTCTAAACAACTTGAACCATATAATCATTTGTCGGAACCACGGTTTCGCTTAATATTGCCTAATTGCACCGCATCTTGCCATGGCATGCATCATATCATATTCATGCCGGATCTTCTGCTATCGTATTAAATATTTTATGCGGTGTTTCTGCTAGTGTTTGCTTCTTCGTGGATTAGACCGATGAGTGGATGCGAGTACCGACAAGTTCTCCGGATTTGAACCTTCGGCAGTGTTTTCCCAGGCGAGCATCTCTCCTCTTCTACCTATTTTGCATTTATAGTCTTTACTTCCTTCTGTTGATCTATTGCTATCCGTGTCGCGATGCTTTAGTTTCTGTATCCCAGTTATACCCCGTGCGGCCTCTATAATGCCTTGGACACCTCCTATTACCTGTGTTTGGTAGATAGCTGGTCTTGCGAGTCATAGTCGCTTGCTCAGGTGTGATCTCGTGTTGTCAAGTACCATAGTTGTTGGAATGCTGGCAGATGTTAATGGTGGAGCTGTTTATGGTGGATATGATCATGACTTTAAATACAACTATTAAAACTACTAGCTATAACTAATGCAGAGGCATCGGTGGGCAATAGATATTATTTGGTTCTTCCACGCTCACTTGTGTCCCGTAGGACCCCGAGTACTTGATACCTGTTCCTTGATTTTTCGCACTATCCACATCCGGGAGGCCTTATGGACCCCCCTGAGCCAGAGCTTGATTCATTCTTATTTCTTGGGGCCACAAAGTAGTTTGGGGCTTTATTACTATCCTGTACTTATGCCATGCTTTACTGCTTTATTTAAGATTGTGCGTGGAGCACCTGTACTGTTTTGGATCGCGCCACGTTTTTGCGGTATCGACAAGCCCAGTCACACTTTCGGGTTCCCAGTCGTTTACAGCCGTCGTCGCAAACCCTGGGTCCATTCCGGAGCCGGCCAACTTTGTTGCGGGTAGCTTAGTTGGGTGGCCCCCTGAAATATTTCTGAATCCTGTGATCGCTTTGTCGTGAATGCCTTGTTGGGTTTTGAGTTGGTTTTTCCGAGGTTGATCGAGTGTGTGTTGCTATTTGTGCACCCCTGCAGGGTAAAACTTTCTGAAAGCTGTGTCTGCGGTTATGGACGACTTGGAGCACAGTATCTCGATCATAGACAAGCATAACTAAAGCAGTGCTATAAATTTGACTTAATGTGTGACTAGTAAACATATGCAATTATAACGGAATGGATATTAAAAATGCCAACAACTGGTGGATCTGGGTTGTTTGTTATATATGCCTAGTAAGTATTGCAACTCCAATGGAATGTGATAAAAGTGTCAACAACTGTTGGGTTTTGGGATTCCTCAGGACAATTATATCTGACTAGTAAATGTTCCAACTACCACGGAATGGTTAACTAAAACTGCCCACTACTTATGCTACCAGGATGACTCATGATATCTATATCTGATTAGTAACTGCTGCAACTATAACGGAATGAATAAAACTGCCCACTGTGTGAGTTCCTTGGTCCGACTTCCTCGTTTGGTCTCGAGGGGGAAATACCAGGATGGGTTTGTGTGGTGTTAGCTTCAGGTTGGATCCGAATAGGTGTTTCTTATCCCTCTCTGATAACCATCAGTTGTACCGAGTCTCTATAGGTTGTTTAGTGTCGCTGTGTTGCTGCTTCAGCCCACCATACCTATGTAGGCGAGAGCCGCCGAATTCTAGCCTCGCCATGTACTGGCCTCAATACTGACGCTCCTCTTTTTCCTTTGCCCTTTGCCGGCACCCCTTTTGTTTAGCAGGTTTGAGATTGATGTCGTTAGCAGGGTTACCCTTCCGGCTTGGCCTGGGCAGGGTTATGGATGCCATTGGTTATTCTTCAGGGCTCTTAGCCCCATTTGCATCTTGTCCGTAGTCGGACGCTCTATCATTTCCAAGGTGATTTGGATCTTTGTATTATATATCTGTATTCTTGACTCATGGAGTCGTTGATGTATAAATCTGTTCTGTGGGTCCCATCGAGGACTGTTGTGTAATGTTATTACTTCGTTTTCCACCCGCATGAAAGTGCCTGGTGGGCGTCCTTGAATCGTTTCTATGCGGGTTTGGCGGAAAAGGCTAAAACTTCCATAGGGCCGATTTGAGGGTGCTACAAAGTGGTATCGGAGCCCAGCAGTTGCGATACCCCACTGGTCCAGCCTGTAGGATAACCTAGCTAACGGCCGAAGTAGAGTGTCAAAACTATTTTGCAAAAATCGGTTGGATAGATCTGATTAGGTCTTCTTTTACTCCTTACCCTCTGCTATTCTCCTCTTACCTCTGCATGTTTGGATCTGTTCTCTTATCCTTTCTTCGAGTCCAGGAATTCTCGTGGTTGGGTTTCCGTCGTACCTTCAGGTTTCGCTTCCTCCTTTGGTAACTGTGTTGCTACATCTGGTCTTCATCCTATCTGAGTGATCTTTTATCTGAGATACCATTCTTTGTTTCCATGTTTGTGCTTTCCGGTGTTTTCCTACGCGACGTCATCTACGGCAGATTCGATGCAGAGCCTGCATCACTTCTTTTATTTCCGAACCTTGATTGTCGAGATCTTCAGTCTAATTTCGAGAGTTGGTTGCATAATTCACCTATTCGTGTGCAGAGTAATGGTTTGGGTGCACGATGGACTGATCACCATCCAACTACTCTTATCATTCGCTTTTGTATATTGAATCGGTGGATCAATGCAATTTTCACTCCTTCCACGGAAGCTAGAGGTGGCTTTAATTGTTGATACCTCTACCTTTGCCCTATGTCCCCGGAGTGTTCTCTCGACGATCATGGACAACGACCTCTTGTTAGTGGTGTCGCGAGGATCTACACGAAACGCGAAGTTTCAGATCGACGGTCTTCTTCCCGGTACCATGAGGCGGATCTCGAGGGTGAGATCCATTGTTAGTGGTGTCGAATTGTGGGGCCCCGCAAAAACCACTACTAGAAAATCGCGTTATATTTGTGCATTGCATCATCATGACCGCATGCTCATGTCATCATGCCACCTTGCATTTGAGCATCGTCATGTCATCTTGCATTTGTTTGCATAAAACTATTTTCGAAAAGTCTGTTTTAGTTTTCTAAACGCCTCGTCTTTATTTCAAATTAAAACCCGGGTCTCCGGATTATTTTGTTTCGTCTACCAACAGTTTTCAAAAGTCCCGTTTTAAACAATAGAACTTTTAAATTATCTTTTTTAGGAGACAGCCAGCCATGCCCGAAAGCCTGACCGGCCACCTCCAAAGCCTAGTCTAAACTATCTAAACCTTTTCCTACCCTATCCTAATCATACCCAGCCCTCCACCTTGCCTGCACCAATCGGTGCTTGCCACCTCACCCCCTCCACCTCACCTCCACCAATCCTGGGTCGCCACCTCCCCTCTCTCTCTCTCCTGGACCTACCCCACCCACACACGCACTCACACACACGCACGCGCGTAGCCAGCCGCTCCTAGTCGCCCACCCCAACCCGCCTGGCCCACCTGGCCTACTCCCCACCCCACGCACCGACCCGAGCGCAGCCCCATCCCCACCTGCCCCCGCAGCGGACAGACTCCCCTGGACCAACCACCCAACCGACAACCTCGATCCCCGCGCCCGGCCCCACCACCATCTCTCTCCCCCGATGGATCCCCACCTACCCCACGCGCTCGCCCTGCTCCGTCCTCCCCCGTGTCTACCCCGCCCCTCTCCTCGATCCGCGCTGCCCACCTCGCCTCGTAGCACGGCACCGTCCCTCCCCGGTTGCCCCCTCGCCGTCCCCACCGCGGTCTTCCCCGCCGCGGCGCCCCGTCCCCGCGCCTCCTCTTCGCCGTTCCCCTCGCCGGCTCTCCCCGAGCCCCTCCTCTGTGCTTCGGCGTCTGCCGCCACCATCCCCACCGCCCAGGGCCCCGCCTCTCCGCCGCCTCCCTCGGCCTCTTTCGCGGACGTCTCCGCGAGCCGCCGCCCGAGCTCCTCCCAGGCACCTCGCCGGCGCCGACTCCCTCTCCTCACCGCCCGCCGCCTCCTCCAGTGACTTCCCCGAGCCCCTGCTCCGGCCGTCAACCGCCGCCCTCTCCACTGTGGGCCACGACTCGTCTCCCCCACGACTACTTCAGGTCCAGGCCACCACCTATTGCTCTGAGGTGTATGTTGTGCCTATGTTCAAGCGCCGCTGTTTCCCTTGACCACGCTCGTCTGCTGCAGGCGCCGCGACCTCGAGGTCATCCGCCGTGTGTCCTGCCGTGTCATGAGTTCAAGCCCCTGCCGTGCTACCTGCTCCTATATCCAAGCCGCATATGTGACCCCTGCTCGGTTCGTTGTTCTGCAGGTCCTCACCGAGATGGAGCAATCCCTTCCATTTTGTTTGTGTAGCAGGGCACCTAGACCAACGTGATATTGGTGAACCTTTTCCCTAAAAACGTGTCATCATCACCAAGTCCAAGATCTGTGAGTCGTGTCTGTACACCCGAGAACGCCTTCATGGACCCGAAGACCGATCCGGAGCGCCAAGGCCTTCGACATGGAACCGACACTCCTTCTCGGAATATCAAGATCTTCGTACAGGGATGCCGCCGACCAGACGCGCCAAGATCCCCTCGCCAACCAGAGCAGCTCGATGCTGGAGTTTTCCTAGGATGTACATGGAGCCAACCGAAGCCCCAACACCGATCCCAAGATCTTCGTACCGGATTCCAAGTCCGCGACATGGACTTCGAGATTCCCTTCATGGAACCCGAAGACCGTACTCGGTGTTCTCCGTCCTTCTCGCCGAAGACCGATCCCCGTCGAACCCTGTCGAACCCCGAACCCCCCGGAACCCAAGATCTGCCGAAACCAGATGTGTGAACCCTTTTTCCAAGCCCTATTTTATAAATGCTATATATAAAATCTATTGAACATAAATGGATCATGCTTGCATTCCTGTCTGTGGGTTTGGGGGCATTATAGTCGATTCCCCTAAATTAAATATGGAGACTATATGCGGGCTATTCTTGTATTAAACCGCCTCCATTTAAATTGGTGTAGCGAACCGATGCCATGTTTCACCCTGTTAATACAACATTTAAATTGCGGGGGTTCTAAACAACTTAAACCATATAATCATTTGTCGGGACCACGGTTTCGCTTAATATTGCCTAATTGCACCGCATTTTGCCATGGCATGCATCATATCATATTCATGCCGGATCTTCTGCCGTCGTATTAAATATTGTATCCGGTGTTTCTGCTAGTGTTTGCTTCTTCAGGGATTAGACCGATGAGTGGATGCGAGTACCGACAAGTTCTCCGGATTTGAACCTTCGGCAGTGTTTTCCTAGGCGAGCATATCTCCCCTTCTACCTATTTTGCATTTATAGTCTTTACTTCCTTCTATTGATCTATTGCTATCCGTGTTGCGATGCTTTAGTTTCCGTATCCCAGTTATACCCCGTGCGGCCTCTATAATGCCTTGGACACCTCCTATTACCTGTGTTTGGTAGATAGCTGGTCTTGCGAGTCGTAGTCGCTTGCTCAGGTGTGATCTCGTGTTGTCAAGTACCACAGTTGTTGGAATGCTGGCAGATGTTAATGGTGGAGCTGTTTATGGTGGATATGATCATGACTTTAAATACAACTATTAAAACTACTAGCTATAACTAATGCAGAGGCATCGGTGGGCAATAGATGTTATTTGGTTCTTCCACGCTCATTTGTGTCCCGTAGGACCCCGAGTACTTGATACCTGTTCCTTGATTTTTCGCACTATCCACATCTGAGAGGCCTTATGGACCCCCCTGAGCCAGAGCTTGATTCATTCTTATTTCTTGGGGCCACAAAGTAGTTTGGGGCTTTATTACTATCCTGTACTTATGCCATGCTTTACTTCTTTATTTAAGATTGTGCGTGGAGCACCTGTACTGTTTTGGATCGCGCCACGTTTTTGCGGTATCGACAAGCCCAGTCACACTTTCGGGTTCCCAGTCGTTTACAGCCGTCGTCGCAAACCCTGGGTCCATTCCGGAGCCGGCCAACTTTGTTGCGGGTAGCTTAGTTGGGTGGCCCCCTGAAATATTTCTGAATCCTGTGATCGCTTTGTCGTGAATGCCTTGTTGGGTTTTGAGTTGGTTTTTCCGAGGTTGATCGAGTGTGTGTTGCTATTTGTGCACCCCTGCAGGGTAAAACTTTCTGAAAGCTGTGTCTGCGGTTATGGACGACTTGGAGCACAGTATCTCGATCATAGACAAGCATAACTAAAGCAGTGCTATAAATTTGACTTAATGTGTGACTAGTAAACATATGCAATTATAACGGAATGGATATTAAAAATGCCAACAACTGGTGGATCTGGGTTGTTTGTTATATATGCCTAGTAAGTATTGCAACTCCAATGGAATGTGATAAAAGTGTCAACAACTGTTGGGTTTTGGGATTCCTCAGGACAATTATATCTGACTAGTAAATGTTCCAACTACCACGGAATGGTTAACTAAAACTGCCCACTACTTATGCTACCAGGATGACTCATGATATCTATATCTGATTAGTAAGTGTTGCAACTATAACGGAATGAATAAAACTGCCCACTGTGTGAGTTCCTTGGTACGACTTCCTCGTTTGGTCTTGAGGGGGAAATACCAGGATGGGTTTGTGTGGTGTTAGCTTCAGGTTGGATCCGAATAGGTCTTTCTTATCCCTCTCCGATAACCGTCAGTTGTACCGAGTCTCTATAGGTTGTTTAGTGCCACTGTGCTGCCGCTTCATCCCACCATACCTATGTAGGCGAGAGCCACCGAATTCTATCCTCGCCATGTACTGGCCCCAGTACTGACGCTCCTCTTTTTCCTTTGCCCTTTGCCGGCACCCCTTTTGTTTAGCAGGTTTGAGATCGACGTTGTTAGCAGGGTTACCCTTCCGGCTTGGCCTGGGCAGGGGTATGGACGCCATTGGTTATTCTTCAGGGCTCTTAGCCCCATTTGCATCTTGTCCGTAGTCGGACGCTCTATCGTTTCCAAGGTGATTTGGATCTTTGTATTATATATCTGTATTCTTGACTCATGGAGTCGTTGATGTATAAATCTGTTTTGTGGGTCCCATCAAGGACTGTTGTGTAATGTTATTACTTCGTTTTCCACCCGCACGAAAGTGCCTGGTGGGAGTCCTTAAATCGTTTCTATGCGGGTTTGGCGGAAAAGGCTAAAACTTGCATAGGGCCGATTTGAGGGTGCTACAGAGTGGTATCAAAGCCCAGCAGTTGCGATACCCCACTGGTCCAGCCTGTAGGATAACCTAGCTAACGGCCGAAGTAGAGTGTCAAAACTATTTTGGAAAAATCGGTTGGATAGATCTGATTAGGTCTGCTTTTACTCCTTACCCTCTGCTATTCTCCTCTTACCTCTGCGTGTTTGGATCTGTTCTCTTATCCTTTCTTCGAGTCGAGGAATTCTCGTGGTTGGGTTTCCGTCGTACCTTTAGGGTTCGCTTCCTCCTTTGGTAACGGTGTTGCTACATCCGGTCTTCATGCTATCTGAGTGATCTTTTATCTGAGATACCATTCTTTGTTTCCTTGTTTGTGCTTTCCGGTGTTTTCCTACGCGACGTCATCTACGCCAGATTCGATGCAGAGCCTGCATCACCTCTTTTATTTCAAAACCTCAATTGTCGAGATCTTCAGTCTAATTCCGAGAGTTGGTTGCATAATTCACCTATTCGTGTGCAGAGTAATGGTTTGGGTGCACGATGGACTGATCACCATCCGACTACTCTTATCATTCGCTTTTGTATATTGAATTGGTGGATCAATGCAATGTTCACTCCTTCCACGGAAGCTAGAGGTGGCTTTACTTGTTGATACCTCTACCTTTGCCCTTTGTTCCCGAAGTGTTCTCTCGACGATCACGGACAAGGACCTCTTGTTAGTGGTGTCGCGAGGATCTACACGAAGCGCGAAGTTTCAGATCGACGGTCTTCTTCCCGGTACCATGAGGCGGATCTCGAGGGCGAGATCCATTATTAGTGGTGTCGAATTGTGGCGCCCTCTTATTTACCATGGGAAAATGGTGCTTTTTCTCTCTTTCCTCTTTTCATAAATCTCTTTTTTTCTTTTTCTCAATAGCTATCTCTCTTTTTTTATAAGAAGAATGCTTCATAGATATCATTATGGTTATGCTGCAGGTTTCCACCATGTCAGCATGGATTAGACCAGCAGCCCAGGCGTTTCTCTAACACACATACATAACTCCATGGACTTACAAGCTCCCCTTTTATTTCACATTGACGACATCCGCAAACAAAAGAGCAAGGTATCAACTGGGTATATATTTACAAGTGTTGAAAGCGTTCCCCGTGACAGCACGGTTCTACTAATCCCCAACCTATAATTTGCAAGCATATAACTTTCAAGGAGAGTTCACAATGGTTCAGGTTTATTAAGTGCAGGAAATAAAGTGTGCCATCAAGTTCGTGAGAGCTTTACTAACTAACTTTCTCATAACAAGCAAACATTTTATTCGGAAGAAAACAAGGCATATTGAATATGCACGGAAGTAGCAAATGATGCTAATAGGTAGGTATGGTGGACACTTTGGAAGTATTTGGTTTAGGGAGTTGGAAACATGAGTAAAACACTTAGTGCAAGTGAAGGCTAGCAATAGTAAGGGAGCGACAAACGAGAGAGCAATAATGGCCATAATCATGCAGAGCGACAAAACATCATTGATCAAAGCATAAAGTGATACTACAAGTTGAAAACTAAAGGATCATAACGGCTATGGTGACTTGAGATAGTCATAACATGGTGTGAGCATGCGCCAAGTCAACCCAAATAAAGCATCAGAGGAGAATACCACAATACTATGCTTTAATATGATAAAACAACGCATGATTCATCCAAGGCACATTAAGCAATCTCAATTGTTTATAAAAAGTCATGCTACAGCAAAGAATACTAAACATAAATCCAAAACAATATCAAGCATGGCATGACAGAGCACAGGCCACAGTCAAAAAACAAACTCGCTTTACCACTTAAGCATGAGCTTTCCTTCTCTTTTTTTCAAACCAAACCAAACTATTTGAAAACCAATGTATGAAAAAGGAGATCCAACCAATTTATTCAGAAAACTAAGTAAACAAAAAAACAAAACAAAAACGAAAAAGAAGACGCTCCAAGAACAACGCAACTGTGCATAAAACAATAAAAACGAAGCGTTTGGAAGAAACCTGGGATTTTTATTGATGAAGAAGGGGATGCCTTGGGCATCCCCAAGCTTTGACGCTTGTAATTCTTGGATATTTATTGGGGTGACACACGTGGCATCCCCAAGATTGAGATTTAGTCCATCCTTCATCTCATTACTCATTCCTTCCAAACACCTGAAATTTTTCCTTCATACAAAACTTCACACAATCTTTATTAGCAACATTAGTGCACTCAAGATAATAAGTCCTTAGGTTCAGTTATAACACCAATAAACTTCCATTAGAACACTAGCTACTGAAGTACTTCCCTCAAAAAGCTCAATTCCCCAAAATAACTCAAAAAGGAACCAACAAGAAGCAAATGTAGAAAATGGCAGAAATCTGTCAAAACAGACCAGCAGGTAAAGACGGATTTTTTCGAAGACCTTCTGTTGCTCAAATAAAAACGTGTTGAGCTAACGAAAGTTAGATAACAACCTGAGGCATAAGTACAACAATTCACGCCTCAAAAATACGTTCACAGATTTTACACGAATTTTTACGGTGAAGCACAGAAATCTGTTTCGGGACAGCAACTTTCCCAATCATTACTTCTCTCTCATTAGAGGTTACTCTTCGCTCAAAAAGCAAATAAAAAGGATAAGGAGAGGTTATTACTGAAGTAATAACTTCCAAGACTCATCTAAAACTTTTGGGTTATCTCCCAATAAGTACTATTCTTTAACGCCTTTAAGTTAGGCAAAAGCAAGAACTGAAAACGGATAAAATAGAAGTAAGCGGGGATAATCGTGGTGAAAACATTGTTTTGTTCAATGAAATCCTTTTTTTAACAAGGTTGATCAGGTCTTGTTACCAAAAAAATTTCATATGATACAAAACTTTGTATTCCACTAATGATTGTGTTACCTCAACCTTGATAGCAATGGTCCCAATCATAATAGTTTCAAATATTTCTCTTGGTATGGGACAATATATTTTTCCAACTTGAATGCCCTCAACATGTTCAATTGAATTCAAACCATAAGTCTATCAATCTTATTGGGGAAATAGATAGTATGTTCCTTGTCATTGACATTGAAGGTCACCTTCCCTTGATTACAATCAATAACAGCTCCTGCAGTATTTAAGAAAAGGTCTCCCAAGAATAGTAGACATAATATCATGTTCAGGCATAAAAAGTTTGAGAGGATGCTCTCATAAGAAATATTAGTTGAAGTAGAAGAGAGCATCAAGAAGCAAGTTCAAAACACATTTAAGTCTAACCCACTTCCTATGCATAGGAATCATGTATGCAAATAAATTCACAAAGAACAAAGTGACAAGCATAGGAAGATAAAACAAGAGTAACTTCAAAACTTTCAACACATAGAGAGGTGTTTCAATACCATGAAAACTTCCACAACCATATTTTCCTCTCTCATAATAATTTTCAGTAGCCTCATGAAGAAACTCAACAATATAACTATCACATAAAGCATCCTTTTCATGATCTACAAGCACTAGAGCTTTATTATAAACACTTTCAAAAGAGTCCTCAGGAACATAACATTCATCCTCCTTTAGTAAGCATGGAGGACAATCAAATAATGTAAGGGATAAAGAGTTACTCTCATTAGAAGGTAGGCATGGGTAGCTAATCCATTCTTCCTCCTTTTGTTCATCACTCTCCTCCTCTTTTTCATCTAATGAGATTTCAGGTTCATCAATTTCTTCTTCCATAGGATCCTGCAAGGCATTAGTCTCTTCCATTGGTGGAAAGCATCTAAAATATTCAAGAATATAACCATTTTCATCCTTGTAATTATCAAAGCAAAATTTAAGTATACCATAAACCTCATATTTGTAAGGTGAATCATCAATACTTTCAAGCAAACTAGCAAGCTCAAAAGCACCCTTCCAAGCAATAAATTCTTCAATTTGTTCCGCATCATAAAAGTCATAAATTCCTTTAGCATAGGAAGATATGGTATCATTACCATTATACTCACATTGAAAAGGGAGGTGTTTATACCTCTTTCTGCAATGAGATTCATCACACCAATAAGTAACATTATAAGTAGAGCACACGTTTCTAGCAATGGTATACAATCTATCAATTTGTTCCCATAAGTGTTTCCCTTTTTGTGACAAGCGGTGTTCCTTATAATAATATTTTTGATCTTCCGTGAACCCACCTTGCCAATAAGCTTCAGTTTCAAAGAAACCAACCATTGACAACAAGCATGATAAAGCAAGACAATAACAGACCAACAAAAATAACAACTAGAGTAGGAACTAATTATTTTTTGTATTTTTGGATAAAGAAACAAGAAAACAAGGAGAAAGATAAACTTAGCTTGAACAATAGTGATTCCAAGTGAACTTGATAAATAAAGCTATGCTCCCCGGCAACGGCGCCAGAAAATAGTCTTGATGACCCACAAGTATAGGGGGTGTATCGCAGTATTTTTGAGGGAAGTGAAACCCAATTTATTGATTCGACACAAGGGGAGCCAAGGAATATTTATCAGCCTTAACAACTGAGTTATCAATTCAGCTGCACCTGGAAACAATCTTGCTCACAGCAGTTTATCAGTAGCAATAGTTTTGTAGTAGGAATAGTAAAGTAACAGAAGTAGTAAAGCAAAGACAGTAGTAAGAAAAGCAGTAAGCAGTGGGATTCGAGTGCGGTAGGCATAGGGATGGATGGACGGGCGTTGCATGGATAAGACACTCCACATAGCAATCAGAACATAGGGCAATTGCAGATAAATAAGATAAAGCATCCAAGTACTAGACAATCCTAGGAATGTGTTCCATATATAGTCATATGTGCTCGCAATGAGAACTTGCACAACATCTTTTGTCCTGCCAGCCCGTTTGCAGCGGGGCCTCTATAGAACTACTGGCAATTAAGGTGCTCCTTTTAATAGAGCACCGGAGCAAAGCATTAATACTCCGTGAACACATGTGATGCTCACATCAAAGCCATTCCCTTCCGGTTATCCCGATTTCTGTCACTCCGGGGCCATAGGTTCCGGACAACAACGTGTGTATACAACTTGTAGCTAAGACCAGAAACAATACTATCATAATGAATAAATAATACGTTCAGATCTGAAATCATGGCACTCGGGCCCTAGTGACAAGCATTAAGCACAACAAGTCGCAACAAAGTCATAAAGCACTAATAAAAGATACTAGGCACCATGCCCTAACAATCTGATGCCATTACATGAACGATCTCATCTAATCCCTACCATACCCATAGCCTACAGAGGGGGATTACTCACTCATAGATGGGGGAAACATGGATGGTCGATGGAGAAGCGATGGTGATGATGATGGCGATGATCTCCTCCAATTCCCCGTCCCGACAGGGTGCCAGAACGGAGTTTTTGGTGCTGTTTTGTGGAATCTGGTGGTGGCGGCGGAGCGGAACTCCTTTTGGAAAAACATCGAACCCCACGAAGTTTTTAGGTTAGAAGGCTCCTTATAGGCGAAGAGAGAGGCCGCGGGGGTGCCTGGGGGCCCACACCACCCCCTGGCGCGGCCTGGCCTAGCCCGCGCCACCAGGTGGTGTGGCCACCCCCTGGCTCTTCTCCCTCTATTATTCTGACTCCTGGAGTCTTCTGGAAAAATAGGCACTTTGGCTTTTGTCCTGTCCAATTTCGAGAATATTCATTTTCTGACTTTCCTCGAACCAAAAATAGCAGAAAATAGGTAGCTGGCACTGTGGCTCTTGTTAATAGGTTAGTCCAAGAAATCATATGAAAAGTACTCCAAAGTGTGGACAAAACACAAGAAAGTGGATAAAACCAAGCATGGAGCATCAAAAATTATAGATACATTTGCAATGTATCACTTCATATAGTTGATTAATCTTCTCTAGCTTGCTAAGTGTTGTGTGGATGAACTTGTGCTAATGTCCTGCCCCATCCAAGACTAATACATACTTGTGATTATACCCCTTGCAAACATCCGTAAGTACAAGAAAGTAATTAAGGTAGAAACCTAACCACAACTTTAAACTCTAAGACCCTTACGTCCCTTGTGCAATGGTTTCCTAACGGGGGTTCAGGTTTCTGTCACTCCGGCAACCCCTACGATTAGTAGCCAAATACACAATGCATTCCCCTAGGCCCATATAGGTGAAGTGTCATGTAGTCGATGTTCACATGACACCACTAGAAGAAGTACACCACAACTTAAATATCAAACTATTGAATCTTTCTCAACACAACTCCACTACTAACAACATGACTTCTCCCATGTCCTCAAGAACAAAACGAACTACTCACAAGACATCATATGGATCATGATCAAAGATGGAATAATGATGTATAACAATCTGAACATAAACAATAATTCAACGGTTCACTCAATAGCATCAACTACAAAGAGTAATCAACACCGGGAAAGTTTCCCCTATGAACTAATGCAAGATTCAAGGCAATTGTTACAGCAATATGGAGATGGTGATGAGGGTGCTGATGGTGGTGATGGTGGTGATCCCGATGAAGTCCAGCTTGATGGTGGTGTTGATGGGGACGATCTCCCCTTTCCGGGAAGGAATTCCCCCGACAGAAATCTGTCTGCCGGAGAGATCTTTCTCTCTTGGTGGTTTCCGCCCCGTAGAGGCGGCGGAATCTTTTTGTGGTCGCTCCCCGAGTCTTAGGGTTTTGGGAGGATGATATATGCCAGAGGGGAGAGGCTGGAGTGGGCCAGGGTGGCCACACCACCTCCTGGCACGGCCTAGGGCTACCCGCGGCAGGGGGTGGTGTGGGCCCCCTGTGTCCCATCTCCACTCCGTCTTCTGGCATCCTTAGTCTTCTGGAAAAATAGGATTTTCCGTATATTTTCCCGGATTTTCTGATCTTCTTGAATTTTGCCTCCAAACAGCACCTTTTCCATCAGAATCCTGACTACAGCGGTCCATGCTCCAAAAGTTATCAACCATGCAAAAACATATGAAATAACATAAGTATCACCTCTCAATATGCAATATATCAATGAATAATAGTGAATTAAGACATAGAATAGTGATGCAAAATGGACGTATCATGGCCCTTGAGGAATTCCATGACGATTTTATGTGGGACGAAATGCAAAACTGGGCTTCAGGGCCTCAGACGAAATCCGCGATGAATTTTTGTCGATGAAAACCTGGAATGTCATGGATACCCGGGATGGAGGCCCTTCGAGTGCGTCGCGACTAAATGGCCCAAAACTTCACGCATCTATGACGTTTTTACGGTGTGTCATGAATAAAACGTCATGAATCTTCCAGATTCTTGTAGTGTACAAAGTCTAGGACAGTACAGTAAACTATTTTTTCTAGTCATTGGACTATAGCTACTCCTAGGATAGGATATTATTATTCTATATCTTTTGAACTTTATAGAAAAATTCAAAATCCCAGAGTGCCAAATTCTCCCGCCTCACCTCCACCGAAATATTTCGAGTGGTCACGCCCCAAGTTTTAGCCGTACAAAATTTCTTTTCTACCCCTAACAATGGCCTCACTACTAATGTCGAGGCGTGGGTATTGTTCGTAATCTCCCTAGTCCCCACAGCTCTGAAGATGGGTAGTCCACCTTCCACCGATGCCATTTCCCTCATAGCACTCCTAAAAACCCTAACCCCTATCTCACCTCCAGATCCTGCATCGGAGCATCCCCGCCGCTTCGCCGGCCAACACGCCACCCAACCCCCTCTCACCTCCAGCACCTGCACCACCACACCGTAATCATCTCCGCCGCACTTTGTCGGCCTACATGCCACCCAACCCCCCATCTCATATCCAGCTCCTGCACCACCATAGCGGACCATCCTCGCCGCACTTCGCCGACCCACACACCACCCCAAAACCCCTATCCCACCTCTAGCTCCTACACCACTGCACTTTGTCGGCCTACATGCCATACCTCAATACCATATACTCCTCACCTGTCTACCGGATCAGTCGACGTCCACCTTACCGAACCTAGTTTACTGACACCCTCTTCGATACAACCATGTTAGTTTGCCGACTCCCTCGTCCACAACACCTGACCTGCTTCACCTACGCTGGTGTGTGTTGCATTAGATCTCCTTCACGGACTCAATAGTCCACTACACCAGATCTGCTTCACCAACGCTCTTGTGCAGTGCCTCGAATCCATAATCGGTCATAACAGATCTGCTTCACAGATGATGTCATGCACTACACCAGATCTCCTTCACCGGCCATCTTGTCAAGCAAGCCAGACCCATAAATAACCTCCACATATCTGCTTCACCAATGTTGCCATGATCTATCTCCTTCATCGCGACTCACCACTATCGGGCACCCTCGGCGTCCTTGACATGACCCGCAAAGATGTCATGTATGTGTAGACGGTGGTGTGACCTAGGTAAACTAGATCTGCTTGTTTGTTTCAATATAGCAGGTATAAGCCTATGACAGTAAACTGCATTTCTGTATTGGTGGTAAATTCCTACCTCAGTACTGGCTTAATTGATATCCCACTCTCCCTTGATAAATTTGGTGTAGTCTATATTAAATCCAAGCGTTAAACTACTCCTTCCGTTTCAAGGTATAAGGCGTCCTTGTTCTGCATGTTTTATCTTGACCAACAATTACTCTTAATATTTATAAACAATTTTGGTAGTACAAAACTGGCATCATTAGAGTTCATTGGTATTATGCAGTTCATGGCAAATGATAATTCACTGAACATCTAAAGTTGCCTACCTGTTCTACAAGTTCACACGGTATGTTATCATAATGTGCATTTGCTTTGTCCGTTGCTACAATAATGACTGCATGTAATTTTGGAGTTCATTGGTAGTTTTAAGCCACTGGACATGTAGGTTAACACTCCCTACTCTACAAGTTCAGAATTTATGCTATTTTAATTTCAATCTGGTTGTACTAAGCAACCATAGTAACTGCCTTCTCTTATGTAATTCATCACAAATTTTATGTCATTGAACTTGTTGGTTTGCATTCCCTCTACAAGTTATGCCATTATTATTTGTTTCAGTTAAGCTCTGATAGTAGCTGCCACCTATTATGTACTACATTTGTTCTATAAAAGAAGGCTTGTACTTTTTTGAAGTCAAACAATGATAAGTTTGACCAAGCTCATAGAAAAATATATTAAGGGTTAATTTGTGGCATTTGCGTCTATGAAAATATATGTCCTGATGTATCAAATGACATTGGTTTGGCATGGTAGATGTTCCTGGTATGTTCTACAAACTTGGTGAAATTTTGCATCGATTGACTTGTGAAAAATTTATACGCCTTATTTATTTTGGATTGGATGTAGTATTACATGGAAAGTTTTAAGGGACTTAACATGGTTATCTGCATGCCCTGCTCTATAAATTCAAGTTTCTCAATTATAATTTTTGTAGCATCAGTATCTACCTTCTATTATGTAGTTCATGGCATTTGAAGTCACTTCACATATGGGTTTGCATTCCCTTCTCTATAAGTTCACGAGGTATACCATTGTCATGTCTATCTTGTTCGTCCTAATGTGAGTACAGTAACTGCCTGCTCTATAGATCGTGACAAATTTTATGGCACTTTTCATATTTGTTTGCAATCCTATTTCACAAGTAAAATCATTGTAATTTCTCTTTTGTTCGTGATAAGGAGTGACTGTAACTATATTCTATTTTGTCGCCATAGCAAACTTTATGTCATTTAAATGTTTGTTTATATTCCATCATTCCCTACTCTACGTGTTCACAAGTGATTATACTATAATTTCTATCTAGTTCTTTGTAAACAGCAACAACCACTATCTGATATTATTTCCTCTCACAGGGAACACAGAGAAACATAGAGTGAATCGCCCTACAATCTTATAAGTACCTATTGCTTTCTATTGCTGAATGGAAACCTATTTTATGTGAATGAGTGGCATGAACCTATATGTAGAGGAGTAACAATAAAGTTGATGTGTCGTCTATCCAAGTACTAGATGCGGTGGATGTATTCAACGAACGAACTAACAACATGATATCCTCCAACAAGACTGCAGAAAGAGAAATAGTAAGTCTCTTGTTTTTAATAAGATGTGCTTAGTGTCAGATGCTTTTTGTACGAGGCACCACATGATTCGGCTAATGATTAGGACAAGGTTAACCTTAAATAAGACTGGACAAAAACCAAACGTAAATCCCTCGATTTATAATTCGATGTGCTCACTTGATTTTGGTGATGATCTATTATTTCTATATTTTACTTATGTTCATCTATCTATCTATCTATCTATATGTTAAGTAGACCATGATTAGGTGGTGGTGATTTAAGTATATCCACTTTTATGCTATATTTTTCAGCTATGTAACAAAGACCAAATGCAAATCTCTCGATTTATAATTTAATTTTGTCACTCAATCATCATGATGATCTATTCTTTGCTATATTTGACTCATCATCATATTTATCTATCTATCTATATATGCATGAACTAGACTATTATTAGGTGGTGGTAATTTAAGTATATTCACTTTTATGCTAATTTATAGTCTATTATAGATTTTTTTTGCTATATTTAAGAGTTCGTATGCACTATGGAGGTAGTCATATTGTCTAGTGTCAACACCACTTGAGTTGGCCAATGATTAGAACAAGATGACCTTTAACGGTATTGCACAAAGACCAAACGTAAATCCCTTGATTTATAATTCAATTTTCTCACTCAATCATGGTGGAGATCTCTTTTTGCTATATTTGACTGATGATCATCTATCTATATATACGTTAACTAGACCATGATTAGGTGGTGGTGATTGAAGTATATCCACTTTTATGCTAATTTATATTCTATTATAATATTAGATATCTCCACCATGATTGAGTTTATATGCACTCTCTAGGGATAGTAACATAGTCTAGTGTTATATGTATGGGATGACTCTAAGTTACTTGGTCTTGGTGGGGAGTAACTTGGGATAGTAAAAATCCATACAATGGTAGTCCAAGTTACTCTACCAACACTAAAGGGGGTCTAGATACATTTCACAAAAGCCATAACATCTTATATTTTGAAACATACGGAGTTCTAGCTAGACTACCCATAGTGAGATTGTCATAGCTAGTATCATCTAGTATATGTTGTCAGCATTGTTGTGTCATACAACTGATGATACTCTCAAAATGACTAGTCTAGTAAAATTTAATAGTATGTATAGAGTGTACTTTTTGATTAAGAGAAGCAGCAATGTTCTCCCTCGATATAAAAAGCATAATTAAGCTTTGTATGATACCCACTTACTATATATATGTACTATAATCATCTTAGTATGATCTGGAAGTCTACCTTGCACCTAGTGTTTAATTGCTTAGTTCATTACCTCAATAGCTACTCTACATGATGCACATATAGATTCTATTGCCAATTTGATTCTTTAGTTTGCTCATGATTAAAGCAATGAAATGATTTTCTTAACTTAAACGATGGCAATTTTTGTGAGAAATACAATGTTTGATTACTAAGAAACAAGAGACATTGTGCATATGTTCTGAATCATGTCTGATGGATTTCACCTATACATGATCAGATGATCTTATGAGTTTAATATTAGCCACCATATGGTTCAATTGGTTATGGTTCATTTTTAGTTGACTTGTGATTGCAACAATGCGATATTCTGTCATGGTTCCCATGCATATAATGCGGACAACAGAGCTCATACACCTTTACTTGATATTATATATGTTGGATATCTTTTTTCTTGGTAGTTTATATGATGCACATGGCGTATGATTGCTTGATTTCCTATCTACCTACTCTATATGGTGCACAAAGTGCTTCTATCAAAAGAATATCACATTCTTCTTAATGTGATCTGCCACTTCATACCATACATACATTGTATAATACTTCATTGACCTTGCAGGGTGCAGAATGTATCATTTGTTTGTTTGTCTACTAGATTTTCTTGCCTGGTTATATGTACAATGATACTGTCAGCAGTTGGAAATACAATAGTTATAGGCATTACAAAAAAGGTTTGTGCTACTTTTCAGTTGTATCCAACTATTGTTTTGGCAGCAAATGACTCATCTCTTTGTTTCTCTTCATTTTTTATTTACTGGCATGATGATCAAAATATTTAAATGATCTGGCTACTAAATAGTAGTGGTTGATATCTTGTTTCTTTAAAATGATGTTGGTAGTCTATTTAAGACACACTTGATCTTTTGCTTATTTTTCTAAGGTACTATCATAGTTTCCCGATGATTAAAATAATGCCACCTTTTGTGGTTGGAGGTCCAACCATAAGCTTTTGAATTTTACACTTATCTAGCTAGTTCATACTATAGACAATTTTTAAACGCTATTTTTATATTTTAGGTTAATGCTTTGTTGTCCTGACCAGTTCTAAGCAGCTGAAGGAATCTCATGCACCTCTTTTTATTATATTTTCTATATTTCCATTATGCACTGATATGATTAGTTTATGAGGGAAAGAGTCGAGTTTCTTGATTCTCTACATTCATTGCCACACTAGTTTAGTTAGTCTGCATGAGACACACATGTTGATTGGTTGATTTGCTATATTAGGACAATGCCACTTTTGAAATTCTTTGACAACAAACATGGTGTTTTTTGCCTGTTTTGCTTCTCTAACTTAATATGTCTTAGTTTTAGCATGCAAACAATCTATAGAGTTTGTTTCATAGAGTGACTATGATACTGGCACATATACACATCGGTTCAGGACGTCGACTATTCCTATTATTCCGTAAAGAGATGTAGGAGGCACATCATTGATTGTTCTTGGCCAATGATGCATTAGAATTATTTTACATCTAAGATGGCAGCCAGTTAGCTGGTATGCTATGCTGGCTTGTTTTCTTTGTTTTAGGCTACACATGAAGCTATGGGGCAGAAGGGAGGAATCCTATGTTAAGTATTGAGATCATTTCATAAAGTAGCAGTTATAACGGTTATTGCTTGCGTCGGCCCACTCTGCCCATTGTTCCAGTTTTTCTAGCAAAAAGAGGTGTTACAGCTGCACTCCAAACAATTGATTTAATTGAGCAAGAAATAGAGGAAACAGATGGAATAAGCACGATTACACCACTACAAGGAATCTATCTATATATGACCCTCTATTTTCGTCACAGAATCGTCACAATAGTCCGTTTATAACGATCCTATGACGATTTTGAGATCGTCGAAAGCTGGGCGTCGCAAATGAACTATAACGAGGATTTTGTGAAATCATCATAACCGTCTATGACGATCTCGCAACGTCATAACCTCTATGACGATCTATTATCGTCATGGGACATCTAGTATGGCCACGTCATATCCTACATGGCAGATCCTACGTGGCAAGAATTCAGCCCGGTCCACTTCACCCGTTTATATGGGCCAAACCCATTCAATCAATTTATGCTTATTAATTCTGTTCTTAGCTAGGTGGGCTAAATTCTACATTTTCAACTGTTTGTTTTATTTCATGGCCTTTCTGTTAGATGGGTCCCAATTGTTAGATTGTTCTACAATGGGTCCAAACTGTCAGGTTGTTCCAGACAATGGGTCCCAAATGTCAGTTCTCATTTGTGAGATTTGAATTATTTTCACATCAAAAAATTAACCAATATACCAATCAGAAAGGATAATGAAAACACATGAAAATATATAAATAATATCCAAAATCGCTTTGTTACAGTATGATAGTCAGAATAGTTAGAACACATTACAACGATCACATCA
Source organism: Avena sativa (assembly GCA_916181665.1). Classification (NCBI taxonomy): domain Eukaryota; kingdom Viridiplantae; phylum Streptophyta; class Magnoliopsida; order Poales; family Poaceae; genus Avena; species Avena sativa. Next base: position 180,580,394 of record OV702289.1, on the reverse strand, counting down.
CAACTAATTCAGCCATCAAATCTTTCATAGCCTGGAACATACAAAGTAAACTCTCAGCAAGTACTAAAGCTAGCTACTCTAGAACTTCATCAGCATGTAGCTCTCCTAAAGACAATTTTAATGGTGTACTTGGCCTTGGGCTTCTCTGCCTTCTACATTTCAAATCGAAAAGTACCGTTAGCACACGATTAGATTTCACTCAGTTCTTATACTATAGGATAGAATCACCTATAAAAACTTAGTTGGCACAATCATCTGTATATGAACAGATAATGTACCACATCTTTGATAACAGAAGCTGAGAAAACAATATTACTAGCAAGAACTAGGCAAGCTGAGAACATGTACAACAGATCATGTAACTTCTATTTGAAACACAACCAATTCATACTTGGACCTGATATGAAAAATATAAAGGAACTAGTTACATTAAGAAAGAAAACTTTCTGGTAGTATCATGAGCAATGCCTAGCATTTATTAAAAACTGGAGTAAAGTGTTTTCCTATACAGATCATTATCACTTATCACTTACACCATGACTCGGAAGAAACACATACAATAGTAACCAAATTAACATCATAGACTCGACCAGATCCTAGTAAAAGCTAATCAGAAAACAACTTCCTTTTCACATCGGGACTTTACTCAAAAATAATGCATGGCATCATGATCCATCAACCAAGTAACAAAGAGGAGAAAGGGATAGACCGGAGACTTATCTAATTTGAAGAAGATGTTGCTCCGATTGTAGCACTACATCGGGTCTGCGAGAACAACCAGCATGAATTAAAGTTAATAGTAGCATCAAGCATCAAATCTCAGGTAAAGCTAGCAGTACAAGAGTGTTCTATAAACAGAGAACATCCAACAATTCGTAAAAATATGACTTATCAACTCCTAAGAAGATACAACTAGCCACAAAATATATGACCATCAACTATTTGCTGACTATGAAGCTTTCACTTCTTCCACCTTCATCTTAGAGCTCCTGTAAAAGAATGGAAAATATGGTAATGGCTGTCAGTTCGAAAAAAGCAATATCTTCTAAAAATAACACAGATTAGCTAGAAAGAAAATAAACATGTACTATGTTTCTCCAGTAAACAATTCTCGTGTGCTCTAGTTCTAAATCACAGTCTAGCACGGTTTAAATTGCAGATGTGAACAAGCTCATTGGATGGTCCAGTTAGTGTAAAATTTATTGAAAGCAGGTACATAGTTCTTGCTTAAATAGATTTTGAACTAGTATGTGAACAAGAAAGCAAGCATGAACAATCTGGCAAGCACCATCACAGTGTAGCAACATGGTGTCATAATTACCCATGTAAGATGAAAAAACAGTGCAATAGTAACCTAATCATTCTTGTACTTGATTCAGTAAATGAAGCAATACATATATCAATATTACTGCAAAACGATGTGCAATATAACCAGCAATACCAAGCATTTATTCAAAACGTTGTTGATCTTGAAACAAATATAATATTACTACAAAATAGTTTCATTAGATTAAGCTCAGCACTTCTTCCATGTTTTTTTATTCAGATAATAATATGCTCAGCACACTGCATATCTACAATAGGTTTACAACTATCAATCTATCAATAAATTTGTTTCTACCAGTAACAGCTCAAGCACAAAGTGTTCGGTGCAGATTCAGTATGCGACAGGAACCATGAATCCCCACACCACAAATAAATGAACCAGAAATCTCCACGGTCGATCTTCCTACAGATCACGCTCATCTAAGTCAAGTGTGTAGCTCATGGAAGTAGAAACAGGAGAGGGGGGCTTCGGTCGTACCTCATGGTGTTGTTCGAATTGGGGTGTGCTTGAAGAGGCGAACAGTGACGAGCGTATCGGTCTGCTGCTTCCTCAGCGTGGTGACGAACACGGACGTGCCACCGAGGTTCTATAGAAGCATCTTCACGGGCTCTACCGCCGCCTCCACGCCACACATCACGAAGTCTGCCGCCATCCTGCTCGCCATGTCAGCGCCGTTGTGGTGGTGACGACCATGTCATGGTGGCGCTCGTCGAGCCAGAGGAGGGGGTATGGGGTGGGAGGGGATGCAAGCCCGCAACCGGCGCTGGGAGATGGGGTCTGGGTGGGAGGGGCCACAACCGGAGCTGGGAGAGGGGGTCTAGGTTGGGAGGGGCCGCAACCGGCGCTAGGAGAGAAAGGGTCGGGGAGGCGCTGGTTGGTCGCGTGGGGATCTGGGGTAAGAGGCACTGGGGTGGTCGCGTGGATCTGGGGTAGGCGGCACTGGGCTAGGTGTGTGGGGATCTCGGGTAGGTGGCGATGGAGAGATTTCTCCGGCGAGGAACCTCTCTGGATCGAGATCGAGATCTCACGTAGAGGGCAAAGGAGGTAGGTGGTGGCGGCGAGGAGTTGGTGAGGCTACAATGGGATCTAAGGAGGGAGGGATAGTGTGACCTAGCGAAAGTGAGGGATGAGCATGGTTTTTCCAAACTGCCCCTTTCTTTTTCACTTTTGGTGGGGGCATTTAGGTCTTTTTCTCTTTGGTGTCCCTGTCCGAAATCTGAGGGGAGGAGTTCTGTACGTTGGATGAGTGTTGGGTCCGCAGCATAGAAAACAAAAAATTTCCTACGATGAGAACTATACGCCAAGATCTATCTAATAGATACAGAGCAACGGGTGGACATACATCCATGGAGAACTTACCCTCGAAGGCAACGAGTTTTGTTAACGAGTAGGAACTCGTGGTTGATGTAGTCGTACGCTTGCCGATCTCAAGATCGTGTGGAAGTCCGAGCGCCGCAAATCAGCAGCGCATCCGTCCTCGCACACACGTTCAAGCCACCGGACAACCTCCACCTCCTCGCTCCAGCGAATCAGCGGAAGCAGCAACTCCTTCCAGACGCAAGGCCGCCGGGAACATGTATCTCGCTAATCCAAGACCATGGGGGAATATCTAGAGGGGGAGAGAGATCCTTCATGAGGAGGTGTGGTTTGTGAGAGGGGAGAGGGGGGTTTATATAGGAGGGAGGGAGACCCCTCCCCTCCCATAGCCGGCGCATGAGGGGGGGGACTCCTCCCCTCTTTCATTCATGTGGTGAACCTCCACTCACATAAACATGGCCTCCACCCAAAATCCCGCTCACATGTATTTAATTTCCACCAAATTAAATGCAACTCTCAATTAATAAAACTCTTTTATTTATTTTATTCAGAATTTGTTAATTACTTTAATTAACAAACATTCACATAAAACCCCTTGCAACATTTCAATATCACATGCAGAACCACTTTCTGCAATTTCACCCGAAACAATTCCGGTTTCTATCGAAATATTTCCTGCGCTTTGCAAACCTTTTGTTTGGAACATATGTGCTCCTAAATGGTGTCCGGCAACCCTTAAGTGTGTCACCCTACGGTTCGCGAATATTGCAGACATGATTGAGACTCCTCTCAGATCAATAATCAGAAGCGGGACCTGGAGATCCATACTGACTCCTGCATATTCAACGATGACTTCTGTGATCGTGAGAACCTTTAACATCAGAAATTTAATCCCTTTGTCTCATGATATAATATATGTCCGAGATTCGATCATCGGTATTCAAATACCTAGTTTGATCTCGTTACTGACATGCACTCTTTTCTCGTTCCCGTGATATAACATTCTAGTGATCACATCACTTGCTTGCAAGCTATCTTAATGTGATATCACCGAGAGGGCCTAGAATATATCTATCCGTCATCCGGATTGACAAATTCCACTCTTGATCCATGAGCCTCAACATAACACATTCATAGCACTGAACCCACCTTTATGGTCACCCTGTTACGGTGTGACGTTTGATGTTATCAAGATACTCTTCCGGTGTTAGCAATTAACATGATCTCATGGTCTAAGGACTAAGACTACTTTGTATGATGTTATAGCAATATAAACATAATGACTTGATCGTAATGCTATACTTCGGATGAATGTTCATCACATCATTTCACAAATGATGTGACCTTATTATTAACAACATCCAATGTCCATGATCAGGAAACCTTGATCATCTTGTTAATCAACAAGCTAGTCTATAAGAGAGGCATAACTAGGAACCCTTTTGTTTATTAAACACACATGTATTGATGTTTCCTATCAATACAATTATAGCATGCAAAATAAACATCTATCATATACAAGGAATACATAATAACAACTTTATTATTACCTCTCAGGGCATATTTCCTTCAATGAGACCATGTGGATGGCTCAGATCTATTTCCGGGGGTGATCCGGGGTAGTCTATATGCGTCCTCTGATTGGCTAGGTTATTCTATAGGGCAAATGACCAATATTATCGCCAAAATCGCGACATAGTTTGTGATAATATGCACATATTGTACATGAATGTGCATATTGGTATAAAGAATAATGTTGCAGTAGGAAGTTTTCCTTTTCGTCGTACGGAAAAACCATTTTCTATTTTTCAAGTGCCAAAATCGGGGCGTTCTGTGAAGCAAAACCAAATATTCAATTCAAAAATGCTACCACCCCATTTTTCAAAAATATTATACCACCTTACATGGATAATGTCCCAACCGGGGATTTTAAAACATTTTTTTCCACCCCTAGTGAAAAAGACAAATGTGTGTCGATTCGGTAGGAAGTGGGTCCGGTTTGAACTATAGGTACATGATCTGATGCTCATGATTTTTTGAAAAAATCATTTTTAGACTCACAATATGATGTTTCTTCAGAGATCCAACGCAATTTTAGCGAGGCTCATCCTCTATCTTCATGCCCGTCGTTTTGACCATAGTTTGAAATAGAATTTTTTTGAAACGGGCATAAGAAATTCAAAAACCATCTGAACAATGTAAATCCTTCGCGTGGTGTCATATTATGTGACATACTTGCAAGGAAAAATACCAAACTTGGTTAATTGATTGCATCTCGAAAAAACCTTCCTAGAAATGACCTATCATGTTCGGGGTTTCATGGCTTTCGGGCCAAACGACGAGTGTTATGGCTATAATCACGGAATAGTTTGTGATAATGTGCCCATATTGCACATGCACGTGCATCATGGGATAGCCAACAATGTTCCAGGAGGAAGTTTTCCTTTTCATTGCACCAAGAGGGCATTTTCCATTTTCTGAGTGCAAAAAAGGGGTGTTTTATGAAGCGACCACCAAATGAAAGTTTCAAAATGGTATCATCCCATTTTTTAAAAATACTAGACCATCTTACATGGACAATGTCCCAATCGGGGTATCTTAAACTTTTCCATCCGTTCGTCGTGAAAAAGACAAATTCCTACTGAATCGGTAGGAAGTGGGTCCGGTTTAAACTATAGGTACATGATCTAATGCTTGTGATTTTTTGTAAAAATCATTTTTAGATTCACAATGTAATGTTTCATCATAGATCCATTGAACTCACCCACAATTTTGAAGCCAAAACCATAATTTGAAAATCACATTTCGAATTATGATATTATCCCTGTTGTGGACTAATGTAGGATTAGTAAATCCACTACTTATAAAAAAATCAAAGTATTGCAAATTAACACCCTAAGCTCATATACTAAATTTTATAAAAATTTAGAAACAAAAACAATTCTTTTGGACTTCTTATAAAAAAGATACAAAAGAATTAAGAAAACAGAAAAAAGAAAAAAGAAAAGAAGAAGAAAAAAATACTATCCTAACCGGACTAACTGAGTTGGCCCAGACCTAAACTACCGCACATAAGCTCAAGGATGGCCCAAACCAAATCTATTGCAGCCCGCTTCCCATAAAGCCCAGTCCTACCGAGAGACGAACAAGCCCGAGACCCAACAAATAAATGTAGTTATAGTGGCGGTTGTAGTACCAAAACACAAAGAATCTGTTGGTGCAGTGGTTAGCGCGGCTAGGAGGGGTGAGAAGGTCTCGGGTTCGAACCCCGCGACCACGCCCAAACCTATTTTTTGTGAAAATTGGTAAGCCTGACATGTCAGCTTGGTGTGTCCACGTCCGTTTGGGTAAATATAGGTCCTGATAAATTCAAATAGTGCCACATAAGTAGATATTGACACATGGATATGACACGTAGACAAAAACTAACACATATACACGACGCATAGATGAAATTGCTGACATGGCCAACTACCAATTTTAACTTATCCATATTTGGATGCTACGATGATTCTAAATCGTCATAGTGAGCCACAAATAACATCGTAGGCTATATCCATAGGGTTATGAAGATTTGAGATAATGAAACTATGACATTTCTAAGAAAAATCATCGTAATTTTCTAAGGTTTTAATCTTCTCGAATGGCTTACAACCATCTGCGGTAAAATCGTCATAACTCTATGACGATTTTGTCCACGGTCACTATCAGAAGGTCATAGAATAACACATTTCTTGTAGTGCACATGAACAGATATAGGAACTGAAAGATCGACAAGATTGGACAGACAGTCTATTTCATAATCTCTTTTGTAGCTGTCATGATAAGCCAGTCCTTACTTGTATGGCGATGTAAGCTCCATAGCAGAAACCCTATTCCAACCCATGTTTGGCAATGTCTCTATAATGCTTCTTCTTGTTTTTGTTGAAATTCTGGTCTGTAATAAATTTCAAAAAAAATTATGTTGGTGTAGTATGGTGATTCTCGTGTGGCCATTAGCTGATCGAAATATTAGCGGGCTGTTTAAAACAAGAATTACGTCATAGTTATAGAATACGCAAATATGTCGGTCAGCAGACGACTCTAATAAACAGTAAAAGGCCGTAAGTGCCAGGTCAGAATAATGGTAGGCCACATAAGTGGCCAAAGGCCTGAAAACATACAGGACTGAACAACAATAGGTTAGAACAGTAAAATGCAGAACAGTAAAAGGGACGAACAGTAAAAGGCTCGAATAGTAAAAGGCCCGAACAGTAAAAGGCCAGAATAGTCAGAGGCACAAATAGTGAACGACCAGAACAGTAAAAGGCCATAAGAGCAAAATGACCAGAAGAGTAAAAGGCTTGAACAGTAAATGGTCGGAACAGTAAAGTCTAGAACAGCAAAAGGACAGAAGAGTAAAAGTCCTGAAAAGTAAATGGCCGGAATAGTAAAATTCTAGAATAGTAAAAGGCCATAACATTAGAAGGCTATAACAGTAAAAGGCCTAAACAGTAAAGGACCCGAACAGTGGCAAATCAGAAATGTAAAAGGCCATAACAGTAAATGGGTAGAACAGTAGTGGACCCTATGGGTTGTAGGAACAGTGAGGAGCCGACCGCAGGCCTTAACAGTACCGGACCGACTTGGTACATGCCGCTAATGGGCTGCATAGTATTGGACCAAGGTCGGCCTTCTTTAGTCCAAAACTATAACGGACCTGAAATCATACGGGCTGCAACGGGCTGCACTAATGGGCCCATTTCAAACAGTGCAGTATGACATAGTAATGGGTCGTCCTCTTGTTGGGCTCTCAAATTGGGTTAACCCACTTAATAATTAGCAAGCCTTGGTTGGGTCTGTCTTCTACCACGGTTTCTTTGACCGTTAACAACGGTAACTAGGTGGTAATGGTGTTTGCCACATGGCAGTTTGCATGACTAATACGTACAAAACATATCTACTTTTCCAAACACTTTGCTATTGTTTCTCCTCTATACTTGTGTGATTTGGATGCAACTAATGCGAATTAACGTTGTTTTCAGCACAATTGCCTTGGTGTCTACTTTTTGTGCAGCAAATCAACTATCAGTAAAAATCCCGGAAAATATGCCAAAAATCCTATTTCACTCGAAGACGGAGAAGAGACCTAGGGTGGCCACACCACCTGGTGGCGCAGGCCAGGCCAGGCCGCACCAGGGGGTGGTGTGGGCACCCCCTCGGCCTCTCTCTTCGCCTATAAGGAGCCTTCTGACCTAAAAACTTCGGGGGGTTCGACGTTTTTCCAGAAAAAGTTCCGCAGCGCCGCCACCACCGAAGGGGAGATTCGGGGGACAGAAAGTCTCTGTTCCAGCACCCTGCCAGGACGGGGAAGTGCCCCCGGAGCCATCTCCATCGATCTCCACCACCATCTTCATCGACCATCCATGTTTCCCCCATCTATGAGTGAGTAATCCCCTGTTGTAGGCTATTGGGTTGGTAGGGATTGGATGAGATCGTTCATGTAATGGCATCAGATTGTTAGGGCATGGTGCTTAGTATCTTTTATTAGTGCTTTATGACTTTGTTGCGACTTGTTGTGCTTAATGCTTGTCACTAGGGCCCGAGTGCCATGATTTCAGATCTGAACATGTTATTGATTCATTATGATAGTATTGTTCTTGGTCTTATCTGCAAGTTGTATACATACGTCGTTGTCCGGAACCTATGGCCTCGAAGTGACAGAAATCGGGATAACCGGAAGGGAAAGGCTTTGATGTGAGGATCACATGTGTTCATGGAGTGTTAATGCTTTGCTCCGGTGCTCTATTAAAAGGAGCACCTTAATTGCCAGTAGTTCCCTAGAGGCCCCGCTGCAAACGGGCTAGCAGGACAAAAGATGTTGTGCAAGTTCTCATTGCGAGCACGTATGACTATATATGGAACACATGCCTAGGATTGCCTAGTACTTGGGTGCTTTATCTTATTTATCTGCAATTGCCCTATGTTCTGATTGCTATGTGAATTGTCTTGTCCATGCAACGCCCGTCCATCCATCCCTATGCCTACCGCACTCGAATCCCACTGTTTACTACTTTTGTTACTACTATCTTTGCTTTACTACTACTGTTACTTTACTATTCCTACTACAAAATTGTTGCTACTGATAAACTGTTGTGAGCAAGATTGTTTCGAGGTGCAGCTGAATTGATAACTCAGTTGTTAAGGATGATAAATATTCTTTGGCTCCCCTTGTGTCGAATCAATAAATTGGGTTTCACTTCCCTCGAAAATACTGCGATACACCCCCTATACTTGTGGGTCATCAAGACTATTTTCTGGCGCCGTTGCCGGGGAGCATAGCTTTATTTATCAAGTTCACTTGGATTCTCTATTGTTCGCTGCTATCCATCCATCATGGGTAAGTCTCGTGATGGCAAGGTTCCTATTTTGCCATCCACTACAAGAAGAGGTACGGTTCTAAACACCTCTGCTGCTCTTGATTCACCATCTTTTATAAGTAAGCTCGTTACACCACCACATACACATGCTACACACACTGCTACTACTGTTGAATCTAAAACTTCTGATGCTTATGATGTTGCTTCTACTGTGCTTGATAAGAGTGGTTCATTAGGTCCTTTCCTAGATGCTACGATTGCTAGAACTATAGCTGGAAATACCGAAACTCCTAATGAAGACACTACCACACCTGTTAGCTCACCTGAGTCTAGTGAGAGTTATGATATTGAAGAAGATTATGTTGAGATGACCGATGAGTTTATTAAAGAATGTAAGAGCACCCATGATAGGAGCGCTGCTAAGAGTCTCCTTGAGAGGCGTACTATTAGACCCAAATTATCTCCTGCTGCTAAGTTTGCTGCTTCTCCCATAAACATTACATATGAAGATTATGATTTCTCTCTCGATCTATCTTACATAGCTATTGTCGAGAAAGAACCTTTTTGTGGGACTAAGAATGAAAGTGCGGTAGCACATATGAATGAACTTTCTACCATGAGTGGCTTGTTTTATGATGATATTAAGATGCGTACTTACTTTGTTGCTAAGATTTTTCCCTTTTCACTGAAAGGAGAAGCTAAAACTTGGTTTAGTAATTTACCTCCTGGATCTATTGATAGCCCTGAGTGCTTGATTAGTACTTTTCTGCAGAAATATTTTCCTCCCAGTGCTAGACATGCTATTTTGCAGGAACCTTTTGATTTCAAACGGGGAGAAAAAGAGGTATTGCCTGAATCTTGGGCAAGGTTTTGTGCTTTGATTCATGCACAGGCTGGAAGTCCATTACCTAAGAATGAGCTTCTTGATATATTTTATAATGGACTAACTGAGGAATCTAGGACATACCTAGATAGTTGTGTTGATTGTCTTTTCAGGAATAGGACTCCGAAGGAAGCTGAGGAATTAATGGCTAAAATAACCAAGAATTATGAAGATTGGACTCATCCTAAACAAGCTATACCTGAAGTAATTATACCTGAACCATCTATTCCTGTGCCTATTCCAACATCAAAGAAGAGGGGAGTTATTGAATTAAATGATGAAGTGATGAAGGAAGCTAAGAAATGTCTTAAGGAGAAGGGAATTAAAGCTGCAGATGTCAAGAATTTACCTCCTATAGAAGAATTATGTAAGCCTATTCCCTACTCACCCACTATTGAGGTACACTCTCTCCAACACTTTGATGAAGGTGATATCCCTTACTTGAAACCTCCCGATCAATGCTTAGAAGAATTTGATATCTTTATTGTTAAGCAAGATAACTTTAATAAAAGGGTGCAAAATCATCTGATGGAAAACACTAGAGCTATTGTTGAGTTGAAAGATATTGTGGAAATAACCTCTAATGATGTTAAAATGATTGTTAAACACTTTCAAATGGTTCAAACTCAAATAGATCAACTCGTTAAAGTGCAAAATGACTTGCTAGTTAATGCTGCTAAAGAAAAACATGCTTATGAAATTAGAACTAGAAGTGGTGCTGCTACCCAGGATCCTCTATATCCTGAGGGGCATCCCAAGAGAATTGAGCATGATTCTCAACAAGCTGAAAATAGTGGTTCTACTCGTAAGAAAAGGAAAAAGAAACATAAAACTGTTATAGAACCCTCTGAACCTGCTATAGATCCTAATAGTATATCTATCTCTGATGCTGAAACTGAAAGTGGTAATGAAGAAAATGAAGTTCCTAATGAAGAAAAGTTGAAGAAGAAGCTAAAAACAACACTAAGAATACTAAATACACCAAAGAAGATTTTATTGCTAAGAAACATGGTAGTGAAAGAGAACCTTGGGTCCAAAAACCTATGCCTTTCCCTGATAAGAAACACAAGTCAAAGGAAGATGAACACTACAATAAGTTTTGTGAGTGGATGAAGCCTTTATTCTTGCAAATTCCTTTGACTGATGCTATTAAATTGCCTCCTTACTCAAAGTATATGAAGGACATTGTCTCGAATAAAAGGAAGATCCCTAATGAAGAAATCTCTACTTTGCTTGCTAATTATTCTTTCAATGGTAAGGTTCCTATTAAACTTGGAGACCCAGGGATTCCAACTATCCCTTGCTCTATTAAGAACAGTTATGTTAGAACTGCTTTGTGTGATTTGGGAGCTGGAGTTAGTGTTATGCCTTTCTCTCTCTACAAGAGGCTTCAGCTTGAAAAATTGATACCAACTGATATATCTTTGCAAATGGCTGATAAATCTACCACTATTCATGTGGGTATATGTGAGAATGTACCTGTTCAGGTGGCTCACAATTGCTTGATATTAACTGATTTTGTTGTGCTTGAAATGCCCGAAGATGATAATATGTCTATTATTCATGGGAGACCTTTTCTTAATACTGCAGGAGCTGTTATTAATTGTAATCAAGGAAAGGTGACCTTCAATGTTAATGACAAGGAACATACTGTCTATTTCCCCAAGAAGATTGAAAGGACTTATGGTTTGAATTCAATTGAACATGTTGAAGGCATTCAAGTTGGAGAAATATATTGTCCCATACCAAGAGAAAAATTTGAAACTATTATGATTGGGACCATTGCTATCAAGGTTGAGGTAACATAATCATTAGTGGAGTACAAAGTTTTGTCTCATATGAAATTGTCTTGGTAGCAAGACTTGATCAACCTTGCTAACAAAAGGATTCCATTGAACAAAACAATGTTTTCATTATGATTATCTCCGTTTATTTCTATCCTTTGCATTTTAGTTTTTGCTTTCGTTTAGTTTTCTTTGTGTTGTTAGTTGCTTGTATGCTAGAACTTCTGTAGTTCTAGCCTTGTTTTGTCCTTGCATCATGTTTCCAAAATAAATAAAATCTGTCTGTCAGAAAAATCATTCTTCTTTTTCTGAAAATTGCCCAAAAATAAAGTGTCTCAAAAAATTCCAGAAAATTCATATTAAATTTTTACGTGAAAAAGGGGCAGAGGAGTACCTGGTAGGTACCAGGGGGGCCACCAGGAAGGCACACCATGTGGTGGCACGGCCAGCCCTGGGTGGCGCCATGCCCTGGGGTGGGCCACCCCTGGCCCTCCACTAACTCTCTCCCCTGCCACTTTCTTCTCGCTCCCGAGTAAGCTCCAGTTCATACCTCAAAATCGCGTTCTCTCTGTGCTTGCTCTCGATTTCTTCGATCTCCTTGCTCAGCCCATCTTTCTTGCTGAAATTTGGAGCATTTGTTCCTTGGTATGTGACTCCTCCCCTTGTCCAAGTAGATTTGTGTTTAGTGGATTATATGTTGAGTATTTTGCTGTTGTAGGTGACTGGTTATGAGAACTTGTAAGCTTGTTTGATGCTTAGAGATATAGTTTTGATGCATGTTTAGGCCTCTTACAAGTCCCTATGAGTAGAATACTTCATTATATTTACTTTGCAATCACTTGTTTAATAGGTGTTTAAATTTCAGAATAAAAGATGAGTGAGCACCACCTAAACCAACATGAGCTTTGGGTGACTGAGGTCATGAAGGTCCACAGGGAGGAGGAAGTTTTTCCCTCCATTTATCCATGCCCTGAGTTCATGAGAGCTGTAGGAATTCTACAAGATTTCCACACTTTGGTTTCTAATGCAGGGTTAGAGCGTTTCTTGGAAGATGAACCTTGTCAATTTGTGAAGCTAACCATGTCTGTGGTGCAGGATTTCCAATTTAGTCACTCTTTGCCTAACCCCATGGTCCATTACAAAATTTACAATATTGCTGTCAATCTTTCTCTTGATGATTTTTGTGCAGCCAGTAAGGTACCTCAATGGGGATCATGCAAGAAGATTAAAGAGAGACCGGAACCACTCATGGATTTATACGCAGAAATTTGTCAAGGGAGTAGCTTCTCAAAGGAGAATGGAAAAATCTGTAACATTCATCTTCCCTCCATTCGCTACTTTGCCTACTTTATTGCCAAGTGTGTTCTTGCTAGGAAAACTGCCAATAAGTTATCTTCGTTTGATCTAGCATTTATCTCTGCTGCTCTTAGACGAGATAGGTCTTACAACTTGGGTACATTGATAGCTTTCTGTCTTGCTGCTAACCGTGAGAAAGGTGGAATTTGTGGAGGCCTCATTGCTTCTCGTTTACTAGCATTGCATGGTTTAGTGCCTCATCATCTAGACCTACAGTTTCCCATAGAGGGGCTTGATTTTAATTCCATGATACAACATAAATTTATTTCCTCGTGGGCCAGTTTGAGTGAGTTGTCTTATGAAATAACCTTTCTCAAAGCTGGTTGGAGAAAGAGAAAGTCCGAGCGTGTTGTTCTTTTGCCTGCACCTGTTTTGTTTAACCTTGATAACAGGGAAGGATGGTCCCTCACTGAGGAGGAGCTGGACATGTACTTGGGAGAGCTCTCCCAACAGGAGGAGGACACTAGAAGGGAGGTCACGGACGATTCGGTCCAGCCCTCGAATGAGGGAGAGTCTTCATATCAGCAGCCTGCTTATGATTGGGGAGCTTCTTCTTCTTCCCATGGGCCCAACTATGACCATTCTTATCAAGATCCGCCTGCTTGGAACCCCTATTCGTACATGGATTGATACCCACTTAGGCCAAAAGCCTAAGATTGGGCGGAGGTACGTCGACACCTCACTCATCTCCATATCATGTTGCGTCGGTACTTTGTATATTCATGTTTTCGTTCTCTTTTTAGTTTTCTTTCTTCTTTGCTTTTGCTTTCTAAAAACAAAAAAAGACCAAAAATATTTCTGTTGTTTCTCTTTGGTTTGCTTCTTCTTTTTGCCTTGGTTTGCTTTTCCCTTTTCGCTTTGTTTGAACTATTCAAAAAACCAAAAAAGATTTTGCTTTGTTTGTTTTTCTCTTTTGGTTCTTATTTAAAAATCGAAAACACCAAAAATATTTGTCGCTCTTCTTTGGTTTTTGCAAGTTTGCTACAGGGTTCGGCAGTTCTCAGTGGATTATTGGTTTCATATTATTATTCAAGCCACACAAGTGAAGAGCAATAATGAGGATCAATGACAACTTGAGGCGTGGTAAGAGGCTGGTAACAAACTCTATTTGTTTTCATTTTTGTACATATACTCATCACTGTGGGCGTGCTTAGTCTGTTCAGGTAGAGTGTATGTTTTCTTTGGATGCTTAGTAGTTCTTGCTTTCTTATGATTAGCTCCAGCTCGCTAATAGTTTGTAGCATGTCTCATGAATGTTTGCTTGCATTGCTCTATTCATAAATTGGTATGACACCGTGGTATCCTCCTCTAAATGTTTCATTTGATTGACTTGGCACATGCTCACGCATGCACATGACTATAATAATCAGTTAAGCCTCGATGAATTATTTTGCCTTGAGGATCTTGAATCACTTTCATGCCATGAGTAGTCCTGTTTTGTTGCAAGCACGATAATGACAGCTATTGCTCTCTTGTTTGTCGCTCCCTTACTATTGCTAGCCTTCACTTTCACTGAGTATGTTTTACTCAAGTTCCAAATGCCCTAAACCAAATATTTCCAAAGTGTCCACCATACCTACCTATTAGCATCATTTGCTACTCCCGTGCGTATTCATTATGCCTTGTTTTCTTCCGAATAAAATATTTGCTTGTTATGGGAAAATTAGTTAGTAAAGATCTCACGAACTTGATGGCACACTTTATTTTCCACACTTAATAAACCTTAACCATTGTGAACTCTCCATGAAAGTTATATGCTTGCAAATTATAGGCTGGGGATTAGCAGAACCGTGCTGTCACGGGGAACGCTTTCAACACTTGTAAATATATACCCAGTTGATACCTTGCTCTTTTGTTTGCGGATGTCGTCGGTGTGAAATAAAAGGGGAGCTTGTAAGTCCATGGAGTTATGTATGTGAGTTAGAGAAACGCCTGGGCCGCTGGTCTAATCCATGCTGACATGGTGGAAACCTGCAACGTAACCATAATGATATCTATGAAGCATTCTTCTTATAAAAAAGAGAGTTATAGCTATTGAGAAAAAGAAAAAAAAGAGAGAGTTTTATGAAAAGAGGAAAGAAAAAAAGCACCATTTTCCCATGGTAAATAAGAAGATTGCTGAGATACTCATTGTCTGCTTGCCTTGTCATTTTGATATAGGGATTCTTCCGTATCATCGGGCAAGGGGTACCCCGTTGGCGGTTCTCAATGATACGCACATACTTACGATGACAAGAACTTACCGGTAACTCAAGTTGAGTAGCATGAGGAGCAGCCCTCGTACTCAAGGGACTTGGGATTTTCAGTTTATAGTCTGTCAAGCATATAAATCAGATTGGACCTCACTTTCACCTTAACCACGTTAAAGATGCTTATGATAGGGGCAATGAGAGCTCAAATCTAACAAGTACCATACTTTCAGCATTTGGAAGCCTTTCAAAATTATTCAAAACCTTTTCCTTTACTTGTTGAGTCTCCACTTATTCTCTGAGCACCTTCTTGAGAGCATAGTTGTCATTCTTTGTGTTTGTTCCAATACTTGATTATTTGTGTTATGACTTTGATGCTTTAATTCTTGATATCTTTACTTCTAGTCATCACTTGAACTTCAGAGGTGCCTGGACATTCATAATCAAAGGCAAGCGAGATACCACTCTATCATATCTTTTTATGAGAATTGTAATGTTGCTTATGTTCGTGCTTTATGCTACTTATTATTCTTGAGTTGGAATCTCTTCATAGCTTGCAATGATTATTAAGTAGACTTGGTTGCATACTCTTTATTATGAATTGTCCAAGTAGTTGATCACATTGCTGAGAATATTTACATCATATGAAGCAAATGTGTTCGTGAAAGTTCTTTTATCGCACTCAGTTTTCAATTGAATTGCTTGAGGACAAGCAATAAGCTAAGCTTGGGGGGAGTTGATACGTCCAAAACGTATCTACTTTCCCAAACACTTTTGCTATTGTTTCTCCTCTATACTTGTGTGATTTGGATGAAACTAATGCGAACTGATGATGTTTTCAGCAGAATTGCCTTGGTGTCTCCTTTTTGTGCAGAAAATCAACTATCGGGAAAAATCCCGGAAAATATGCCAAAAATCCTATTTCACCCGAAGACTCTAGGAGCCAGAATACGAGACGGAGAAGATCCCTGGGGTGGCCACACCACCTGGTGGCGCGGGCCAGGCCAGGCCACGCCAGGGGGTGGTGTGGGCCCCCCAGGCACCCCCTCGGCCTCTCTCTTCGCCTATAAGGAGCCTTCCGACCTAAAAACTTCGGGGGGTTTGGCGTTTTTCTAGAAAAAGTTCCATAGCACCGCCACCACCGAAGGGGAGATTCGGGGGACAAAAAGTCTCTGTTCCGGCACCCTGCCGAGACGGGGAAGTGCCCCCGGAGCCATCTCCATTGATCTCCACCACCATCTTCATCGACCATCCATGTTTCCCCCATCTATGAGTGAGTAATCCCTCACTGTAGGCTATGGGGATGGTAGGGATTGGATGAGATCGTTCATGTAATGGCATCAGATTGTTAGGGCATGGTGCTTAGTATCTTTTATTAGTGCTTTATGACTTTGTTGCGACTTGTTGTGCTTAATGCTTGTCACTAGGGCCCGAGTGCCATGATTTCAGATCTGAACATGTTATTGATTCATTATGATAGTATTGTTCTTGGTCTTATCTGCAAGTTGTATACACACGTCGTTGTCCGGAACCTATGGCCTCGAAGTGACAGAAATCGGGATAACCGGAAGGGAAAGGCTTTGATGTGAGGATCACATGTGTTCACGGAGTGTTAATGCTTTGCTCCGGTGCTCTATTGAAAGGAGAACCTTAATTGCCAGTAGTTCCCTAGAGGCCCCGTTGCAAACGGGCTGGCAGGACAAAAGATGTTGTGCAAGTTCTCATTGCAAGCACGTATGACTATATATGGAACACATGCCTAGGATTGTCTAGTACTTGGGTGCTTTATCTTATTTATCTGCAATTGCCCTATGTTCTGATTGATATGTGAATTGTCTTGTTCATGCAACGCCGGTCCATCTATCCCTATGCCTACCGCACTCGAATCCCACTGTTTACTACTTTTGTTACTACTGTCTTTGCTTTACTACTGCTATTACTTTACTATTCCTACTACAAAACTGTTGCTACTAATAAACTGCTGTGAGTAAGATTGTTTCTAGGTGCAGCTGAATTGACAACTCAGTTGTTAAGGCTGATAAATATTCTTTGGCTCCCCTTGTGTCGAATCAATAAATTGGGTTTCACTTCCCTCGAAAATACTGCGATACACCCCCTATACTTGTGGGTCATCAATGACGTTAGCAGTCAATGCGGCTGGTGAATGGATCTACGACGAAACAAGTTTTTGTGGCTGAAGGGTGCGATCCTCCATGGTCGTATCGTGGTAGATTTATTTGTGATAGGGCTTTTACCATGAAGGCCATCCATCGTAGAAGACTTTTATCCACGAAAAACAGGCCTTCAACCATGAAAATCGTCCATTATAAAAGCCAACGTTTCTTGTAGTGAAGGCACAATTGGCTGTTGTCCGCAATATAACTTCTACAGGCTCTTTCCCATCGTGAAATTACACGAAATTGTCTAGGAGTTTCTTCTTACCCAAAGGGTATTCATAGATGGGGATGAAGAACTCAAAGTTAGAGATGCAAGTGCTCTCTATCATCAGCGACGGCGAGCGCAAAGGTGTCATTGATCTATCGTATCCATATCTACTAATGTAAGAGAGATATACACCCGCTATACACATATATAGTACAATCCATATGTTAGGCGTGGAACCGGTCTCTCATAAGAGTACACGTAAGGTTGGTCTAGGCCGCTTCATCAAACAATACCGCGATATGAATAAGTATATGTGGGATGGTAACAACTAGAAAATCAATGCCCACATATCATTATGTGTTCTAACTGTACCAACAATTTCTACACATAGACCAGCCCTAATACCACTGTGGTGTTCTATAGTAGAAAATAAAAAATCCTAGCAACGAGAATGATATAGACAAGATATACTCTATGCAGATGTAAGGTAATGAGGGATTCGATGTTCATACCCTTGAATACCGAAAAGCATTACGTTCCCATGAACGTTGATGATGTAGTCATACAGTGATGCCGACCTCAAGGTCGTGCAGGTGTACAAGAGATGAGTGCTACAACTGGCAGCACCTTCATAGTTCTACACGCATCCTGGCGTGCGTATGGTGGAGAACTATCAAACCCTCTGTGAAGGAGAGAGAGGAAGAGAGGGGAGAGAGACAAATGCCTCAAGAGAATTGTGTTCTCCTCCTCCCCATTACTCCTCCTTATATACGGAAGGGAGGGTGCACCCTAGGGAAGGGGGCGGCGAACAAGGAAGGTGGGGCGGTGCCCTAGGTGGCCCCCTACTCCAAAACCTGCACCCCACACCGACCTTACTCAAAGGGGGCGGCACCCCCACATGGGCCCTCCTTAGGGAGTGGCCCATTTAGGTGGGCTATGTAACACCGTCGAATCAGCCCTATGTAGATTTTAGCGCTTCCTGCCAAACCCGCATAGAAACGATTCAAAGATGCCCACCAGGCACTTGGGTGCAGGTAGATAACAAAGTAATACCATTACACCATAGTCCATGATGAGACCCATAAGAACATATATATACAATAGTGACTCAACGAGTCAAGAATACATATATACATTATAAAGATCCAAATCACATTGAAAATGATACAACATTCAAGGACGGATAAGATGAAAATTCGACTAAGTGTTCTGAAGAATAACCAATGGCGTCCATAACCCTTCTCAGGCCAAGCCGAAAGGGTGACCTTGCTAACATCGTTGAACTCATACCTGTCAAAGCAAAGGGGTGCCAACAAAGGAAAAAAGGACAAAGGGAGTGGTCAGTACTAAGGCCAGTACACGACGAGTCTTAAAATTAGGCGTCTCTCGCCTACATAGTTAGTGGTAGAAAATCAAGCACTAAAACAACCTATAGAGACACAATACAACTGACAACTATTAGAGCGGGGTAAGAGAGACCTATTCGGAGCCAACCTGATACTAACACCAATCATAAACCATCCTGGAGTTTCCCCCTTGAGACCAAATGAGGAAGTCCTTCCGAGGAACTCACACAGTTGGCAGTTTTATTTAAGCATTCCATTGAAGTT
Organism: Avena sativa; assembly: GCA_916181665.1. NCBI lineage: Eukaryota > Viridiplantae > Streptophyta > Magnoliopsida > Poales > Poaceae > Avena > Avena sativa. The sequence goes on along the minus strand of OV702289.1, from coordinate 180,561,184 downwards.
GAAGGACTTACTAGTCATATGTAAATAGCATCAGACATTCCAATATCAACAGCTATTGGCACATTTAATTATCCATTCGGTTGTAGTGGATATGATTACTAGTCATGCCAAAGTCAAATTTATAGCAATAGTTTAGCTCAAGTTGTCTATGGTTGAGACACTGTGCTCCAAGTAGTCCATAACCGCGAACACGTCTTTTCAAAAATATTTACCCTGCAGGGGTGCACAAATAGCAACACATGCATGATCAACCTCAGGAAAAACCAAACAAATGATAATGATCATAAAGTTTCATAAAGAGGAGAAACTTACCTCCAGATTGTTGAGTGGCACAGCGGAATTTATTCTGTGAAACCGAACTCTACATACAAAGGAGAAACTAATGATAATGATCATAAAGTTTCAGCAGATACTTTTACTAAAGAAAGTAGGATTCAACAATATATACTATGCAAGTTCGCAGAATTATATTATTGATTCACTTGTCATGAATAAGAGATACCTATGAACTACAAAGAAGCGTGATGGACCTAATTGCGAGAAATGACTAGGAGTCATGAAATCCTATATTAAGTTACATTTAAGAATGCAAAGTAATATGTTACTTGATTTTATTAAGTAAAGAAGTTTACTTGATATTTCTAAATGACTGCAAAGTTATAAGAAGGAAATGAAACTTAATGAATACATAAAGCTCGATTTGTCACAAAGTTTGGACAAATTCAAGGAGTTGACTACTAATGTAGCGATGCTTAAGTCTATTGGATTTACACCAGCAATATATGGATATTGAAGTCTCGTAATTGGATTTCTCGATTTGATGGTGATCAAAGAATTTTGGAATGTCCAAGATTATCGAGAGGGCCTACATTTGAGTGGGATCCAAGAAGCTTGGTTAAATCAAAATATGTAGCTGACATATTTTCAGTGGGAGTTAATTGAAATCCCTAGATCTCATATATGGATGCCATATTTGAGTGGGAGCATGACATTGTTCTGAGATATGTGACAACATATATGAATGATGTGATTGGTATTAATAACATTTAAGTTTGTAAATATGGATGAAGTTAAACAAGTTATTAAATAATGAAATCTATCGAGATAGATTGGTAAGTTTATTAATAAACAACATAGTTGAATGCTTCCTGTACTTAATTCTAAAAATGTTTAGAATGACCTAGGCAAGATTCTGAAATAGTTCATAATAGAATGAGGTAATAAAGAAGTTCATACTTTTATGAAGCATTAACTTAGTCTAACTATTACAACTATGGTTTAAAGAAAGAAAGAGGTGTGTTGCATCTCCTATGCCTCATTCATTGGTTCTTTCATACAACCATATTGTATACTCGACGTAATGTGACCCGAGGTTTTGGTTACAAGGACAAGCTCTTAACTGTAACAACATGTCTTGAAGTGATTCCTGAGTTAATCACTAAACTAGAATTAAGTTTGTCTTTAAATGGCAAGAAGCAAAGTAAGGTGCATAGTTGCATTTCATGCACTAGGATCTGCATAGATAAAGAAGTATAAGGGCACCATCTGACGTGTTGTATATTGTTGTGGCGGGACTAGTTTATCTTTATAGAGAGGGTGTGTCCCAGGGCACAGTGCCCATGAGAAACCTCGTTGTGGCTGATCTAAAGTCATTGTTGGCTCCTGGATACTAACCTCACTCTGTTGCCATAACTACTATTTATACACACAAAGGAGTGTGAAGTGTGTTTTAAAGTTTACATGACAATAGTAAAAGCGACTGTCATTGTAAACACTAGAAACAAAGTCTCACTTTGTCACCAAACGAATACTTCAACTCATTATAAGATCATGGTATGAATGTCAAAATTAGGAAGACATTAACGATTTGCAAAATACATAATGATCTGTTATAGAACATGGACATGACGTTTTCCATAAGCATGCATGATCAATAAACACATATGTGATATGGTTTTTGATGAGTAAAATGCGAGGTAGATTATTTGTACTCTAGTACAAGTGGGAGACTGAAGGAGATATGCCCTGGAGGCAAATAATAAATAGGTTTTTATTGTCGTATCTCAATTAGTTCGTAATAGTTTCATATTATGTTATAACTGTATCAAGTGGAAACATTGGTACAAGTGTGGTATGAAACAAACCAAGTCCCTAGTATCCTATATTCATACTAGTTTGTTGGTCAAGCAATGATCAAGGTTTCCTGATCATGGGGAATTTATGCCAATTAACAACGAGGCCATATCATTGGTGAATGATGTGATGGACATTCCTCAAAGATTGCGACACGATCAAGTCAAAGAGTTCATTGTTGCAATATCTAGAAATGTAGTCTCCTTCTTCTTAGACCGTGAGATCATATTACTCACTGTTTCTCGCGGCTGCTTTGACTGCGTCAAACGTCACTCGGTGACACGGTGATCATAAAGGTGTACGTTGGGTATTCCAAAGGAACAGTAGATGAGATGCGACTCAAGAGCGGGATTTGTTCACCCACGTGATGGGTAAGATACATACGGTCGGCTTGGTGAGATTACATCCATAAAATATTGCAACATGTGACTAGGTCATGGGGATGTAATATCGTGGTAACAAGTGAAATAGAACTTGCCGATAATGAGATTGAACAAGGTATGTGATACCAATGATCGAATCTCGGACAAGTCGTATCGGATAAACAAAGGGAATTGGACTCGACGTTTTACGCTTCAAACGACATCGACATCATGGAATGCATGGGGGTCACATCCCTCTATTGATCATTGATAGAGATCATGTATGTGCCATTCCCGAGTCGTGAGGGGATACACTTAAGGGTACGATGAGAGAGATCATCTATAAGTTGGAATCACAATAGAGAAAGAGAAAGCTAGAATTGTTCCGCGGAGAGGTCCGAAGTTGTTCGTAGAAAGGAAAAGGGACCGAAAGGTGTTTCGGGTGAACATGCATTTATTATATATTAATTATGAATTATTATGTACTAAATAAATACTTAAATTAAGATTTATTGGGTAACTTCCTCATTAGGCCAAAACCTAGGAGGGAAATGGCCTAGGAGGAAGCCACCCTTGAAAAAGGAAAGAAAAACAATATCCTCAACCGACATAGGCCGATATGAGCCGGCCCGGGCAGCTAGCTATGTCTGCCGCTCAGGTTGGCTGGCTCCTAGGCGCTACGCCGTGCACAGACGGGTCGCCCATGCAACAGGGTGGCCCACCGGGGTCGCCAGTACTGTTGCGCCAGGCTGCGGTGCTAATGGGCCATGGGGGCACTAGCGGCCCACCTGGATCGCGAGCTAGCACCACACCCCGCCTTTCCGCTGGTCCACGTGGAGGTGGCCGGCCCACCGGGCCGTCCTTGGTCACTGCTAGGCGCCTCGCGCGCAGGGCCATGGTGGAGCAGCTGGCCCACCCGGCTAGCCTTGGCTGGCTGCTGGACTAGGGCTAGTCGGCCCAAACGGCTGGCCCCTTTCCTTTTGACCTTTTCCTTTAATATTTAGTCCCACATGGGGCACCCAATGGATAGGGCATGCCCCCCTCCGCATATATAAAGGGGTGCCCATGGGTGGGAATTGACACACCGATACAACAATTTGGAGAAGTCCTTTGGTTGACTTTCTCCCCCTCTATCTCTCTCTTGTGACCATGGCCCCAAGTATGGGTCGTGTGAACAAGGCACACCTACAGCACGATGTTGTGCTGCAGGGATTCCAAGCCGTAGATCTATTTCCGCACTCCCGGCAGGATCAGGGAGCCGGAGGTCTCATCGTACACTGGATGTGTATGAAGCCATGAGGTGCAACACTTGGGGCACTTTGGATGTCGTGAGCCAGAGCTACTACACAATGAAGATGGAGCAAGGGGTGACCTGTGAGGAGCTTCGTGATCTTGAGGTCGGCCACGTGTTCAACTACTTCAATCACGTTCCTCTCAGAACATTAACCGCATACGGTCTACAAGGGTTTGTATTCGATACGCTCCGGTCGTTACTGCAATACTACATAGATAGATCTTGGGTGTTAGGGAGTTCTATCGTAGGATTTTTTTGTTTTCTGCTACGGAACCTTCAGTGGTATCAGAGTCGATCTATGCGTGGGAGTGATGTACGGCCAGTATGCACAAGTATTGTGTGGGCATTTATCCCTTAGTTTTTACCCTCTGACGTGTACTTGTTTATATCGCGGTATTGTTTGATGAAGCGGCTCGGACTGACCTTACGCGTATTCGTACGTGATACTGGTCCACGCTCGACATACGGCTTGTTTCGTATAAGTGGCTAGTGGGTGTTTGTCTCTCATTCAATAGTTGATATGGCATTTACACGCAGGGCCCCGAAAGGGGTGTAGTAGAGACAACTGTTGGATCCATGTTGTGGTTGGAAAGTTCGTAGTTTAGAAATGGTTCTATTGCAAAAGCCCTAACAACCACACAAAACTTGCAAAAGATAAAGTAGAGGCATCTAACTTTGTTTTGTAGGAGGGCATGTGTTATGATATAGTATTGGTCGTTACGACGGTAAAGTAGTTTACTTTTTTGTTACTAAGTAGTGCAATAATAGTCATCATTCTGATGGACGACATGCTGGTGGCATCGTGGACTTGGTGTTAAACCAGGGGCAAGATGGAGATCATGCCGGAGCGCTCGATCGAGATAAAGGCGCAATAAGAAGGACCATATCATATCACAATAGACATGTGATGTTGATACCTGTTTTACATCTTATTGTATGCTAGTATTAGATACTCAATGGTAGCAAATAAGATAATCCCTAAATAATTCCAATGATAGTGTTCCCCTTGTGTGTGTACCACCAAGAAAGTTCTTCGTTATGAAGTTGGCCGTGACGATCAGGGGCTAGACATATCTATGTTCGTATATAGTGGATGTAAGCCATGTTGCACAGCAAATACACACAAGTTAGATTTGGCGAGCCTAGCATGTGCAGTCATGGCCTCGGAACACAAGAGACTGAAAGGTCGAGCATGACTCACATGGATGATGTGATTAACATTCACTACAAGAAAACTTGGCTTTTACAACAGACAATTTTCGTGGTTGAAGGCCCATTTTTCGTGGCTAAAAAGTCTTCTATGAAGGATGTCGTTCGTGGTAAAAGCCCCGTCATAAAAGAATCTACCACGGTTTTTTTTCTGACCGTGGCGGATCGCACCCTTCAGCCACAAAAACTTGTTCCATTGTAGATCTGTTTGCCAGCCACGTTGACTGTTGACGTCATGCAAAATGCCACGTGGAAAACACCATTAACACCCAGTCACCGCTATTAACGGCCATAGAGACCGTGGTAGAAGCCAGGCCCAGCCAAGGCCTGCTAATAATTAAGTGGGTCAGCCCATTAGGATAACACAATAAGATTATGGCCCATTACTGTTTCGTCTGGCACTGTTTGAAATGGGTCCAAAGATGTGGCCAGCAGCGGTCCGTGAATGGTAGGCCCGTTACTATTTTGCCCTACAGAAGCCCACATTGTTCGAATACTGTGCGGCCCGTTAACAGACTACGTCAAGTAGGCCCAATACTATTAAGGCCCACGGTCAGTCCGTCACTGTTCTCATAGCTCATTCTAGGCCGCCTACGAACGACCCACTTTTGAGAAGGTCCGATACTGTTCTGGCCTTTTACCGTACCGTTCGTTAACTTCTCGGGCCCATTGGCGGCTTGTAACTGTTCTGATCTGGTACTGTTCTGCCTGCCAATATGTTTGGCCTATTACTATTCCTGTCTGGTAAATTTTTTGGCCTGCTACTGTTCTACCACGTTACTATTCTAGCCATCGACTGTTCAGGTCCATTACTGTTGTGGTCCTATACTGTTCTGGCCTGCCACTTTTCTGGTCTATTACTAATCTGGCCCATTACTGAGTTGGGTTACCTCTGTTCTAGCCTGTTACTGCTTTGGCCTATTACTGCTTTGGCCTGTTACTGTTTTGGCCTGTTACTGTTTTGGCATGTTACTGTTTGGCTTGTTACTGTTCTAGCCTGTTACTGGTTGCCACCTGACGGTATGCCCATTACAGTCACGGACACCTGCAGTTTTGGCCTTTCTGAAGCCCAGGCAAATATCATAAAAGGAGTATAATTAGCGAGCATCGTTTACTGTTCATGGTAGGCCTAATACAATAAGGGAAAATAACAAAGACCTAAACTCTTACCTGATCGACCTGGCTGGCGCAGTTATGATACCGCCTACCGCCATGCGTGGACAGCGTCAACTAAATGCCTACATGGCCCATCTCAAAAAAATGCCTACATGGCCTATTCGAGTTATCTAGATATTACATCAGCTATAAACTTCTTAAAAATATTACATAATATCAACGCTTGGGAAAGAAAATTCAGCATTTCAGTTGAAAATCAAGTTGATTGCATTGTCCTCAATTTGCTTTCTCAATCCATCAACTGCATCTCCTTTTGAGTGTGCCAGCTACATTGGAAAACCACCTTGAGACATGACCTTGCAGCCCCATCTTTGGTGGGAATAGCAATAATTGCAGTCTGAAACTAAGTAATAACAAGTTAATACAACAAACAGGACAAACTACTCATAGCTTAGAATGAACCAAATAGAAATTATAATCTCATCATACGAGAACTTGTATAGCAGGAATGAAAACGAGGAATGAACTATATATTGTAGAGGATAGTTATGTCGTTGCTTAGGACGAACCAGAACGAGATGCGAGATATAGTAGCGTTGCACGTGAACCTGTAGAACAAGACAAACAATCATTAGAAAAGTGTGCCTATAATGAAATAAGCAATCAAACAAAGTGTTTTTTAGAATTTCAGCAAATATAAACTAGGCAGGTCATATAAGAAAATATATATGAAAACAGTGGTATTTCCTGGAATGCAAGAGACGTACAGTGACTCAAAATTTACGGTGAGCTACACAATGTCATGCAGTTTCTGTCATAGCTAAGAATCAACCAGATAGAAATATGGCATCATAAGAGAACTTCTAGAGCAGGAATACAAACCACGAGTGAACTACATAGTAGAGGACAGTTATGTCATAATGGCGTCGCTTGTGAACCTGTAGAAGAGGCTATGCAAACCATCATGTTCATTATTCCATTCTGGGCTCTATGCAAGAAAAAAATAGTTAGGGTTGCAGCTTTTGAAGAACCAGATGACAACAACAAAATTATAATCGAATTAGTATGAATAGTCTAAACGGGTACTACAGGACAGCATAACAATGACAAGGAGGAAACAATAACAGGAACTTATCTTAGGATGAACCAGATAGATTCAGTAACTATGGAGTAGGGAATCCAAACTAATATTTTCCACTGATTTTATATTTTGCAAGGACTACACGATAGCAGGCAATTATTGTTGTTCAGAGTAGCTAAGAACATGTGCATGACTTCAAAATTTGTAGAGAAGCGAATGCAAACCAACATGTCTAGTGACCTACTCCGTAGTATCTAGCAAGAAGAACAGGCGTGCACTTTGACTAGGTGTACATGGTGATTAGAAAAATGCAGTTCACTGCGATAGGCTTGAACCTGTTGTACTGCTGACAAAACAAAAAAAGTTGGTGATTTGGTTACCATGGTCAGATAGGCTTATAATAATCATCCGTACCAGCGTGGGTGACATCCTTGTCACCCAGGGTGCTTTGGTTGCGCCGGTTGTTTGCGTCAGGGAAGCGGATCTTGGGTGCTCGATGTCAGCTTGAGCGCGGTGGACGAGGTTGAATCGGTGCACTACACGGCAGTTCAGGTAAGGTACGGGTGGGGAGGATGCCGGCGGTGTTGATGCAGATCTCGAGCAGTCGTTGACGGATTCGGCGCCGTGGAGGGGAAAGTGGGAAAAGGAAATCAGGTGCGGTGGATGATGACGGACTCGGTGACCAAGGTCGGGTGCGGTGGATGTCGGTGAAGCAACAATGATGCTTTGGATGAGACCACAACTGATGCAACTTCGGTATCCTGTTGGCTGAAGAGTGCATGGTGTCGAGTTCCGGGGGGCAAAGCCAGCCGGAGAAGTGCTGCAGGAGGTTCTGGGCGTGAGAAATTTCACAATGTTTGAAATGAAGGGGCGCGAGGGAGTGGGGACCACGTGATTTTGGTATCGTTTGAAATGGAGGGGCGCCAGAAATTTTGCAGTGTTTGAAATGGAGGGGCGCGAGGGAATGGGGACCACGTGATTTTGGTATCGTTTGAAACGGAGGGGCACCAGATATTTCGCAGTGTTGGAAATAGAGTGGCGCGGGGGAGTGGGGACCACGTGATTTTGGTATCGTTTGAAACCAGGGGGTGCTAGAAATTTTGAAGTGTTTGAAATGGAGGGGCGCGAGGGGGTGGGGACCACGTGATTTTGGTATCGTTTGAAACGGAGGGGCGCCATAAATTTCACAGTGTTTGAAATGCAGGGGCGCGAGGGAGTGGGTACCACGTGATTTTGGTATCGTTTGAAATGGAGGGGCGCTAGAAATTTTACAGTGTTTGAAATGGAGGGGCGCGAGGGAGTGGGGACCACGTGATTTTGGTATTGTTTGAAACGGAGGGGCGCCAGAAATTTCACAGTGTTTGTAATGGAGGGGCGCGAGGGAGTGGGGACCACGTGATGGTATCATTTGAAATGGAGGGGCGCTAGAAATTTCGTAGTGTTTGAAATGGAGGGGCGCGAGGGAGTGGAGACCACGTGATTTTGGTATCGTTTGAAGCGAAGGGGCGTCCGAAATTTCGCAGTGTTTGAAATGGAGGGGCGCGAGGGAGTAGGGACCACGTGATTTTGGTATCGTTTGAAACGGAAGGGCGCCAGAAATTTCAGTGTTTGAAATGGAGGGGCGCGAGGGAGTGGGGACCACATAATTTTGGCCGTCTAGCAATCTTGTCCCTCCATCCCAAATCAACGGGCCATAGGGCATACCTTCCCTTCAAAGACTTTAGCGCGGACGCCTATGCAAGCAATCGTTGGGTGTCCCAAAGTAGACTATAGGGGTAGATGTGTAGGTTACTATATTAGTAGACCATTAATCGGGCTAGCTGGCGCGATGTCATTTTGGCGCTCCACAAGTTCAAACATTTACTTATGGTGTTCAGGAGTGAATGCATGCCGCTCAAAAAAGGTACTTACGTGACTAGTAAACTGTACGTGCTTCGCACGACTATTTTATTCGTGCACTCCAATAACTTACCTTATTAAAGCATAATAATATCCTGCATAATTTAGAACTTTGGTACAATACTTGGTCGACTTAGAACTAAACATCTCTCATAAATTTTAGAAGTACTCCCAACATGTTTCTAGTTTACCAAGATATCGTGTATTTTTTAATTGATGCAGTACTATGGATGGTTTTACATGACTGTCGACATGCACAATTTTGATTTTGCATTGTTCATATTTGACGTCCAGACAGACAATGTACATATACCTCTCCATGAACAATGATTTGAGTCTACATTCAATGTTACCTGTAAGTTTTGTCGTTTTTCCTACTTTCTAAATGTTACATTAAACTACCATCATTTCTAACGATGCATGAAATGACGAAAAAAGAGTTGTGACCTTTTTTTAGTATCTAAAAATATTTTCATTGTTAATAATTATTTTTTACCATTTTACAGAGCATTCCATAAAAGGAAACAATGTTTTCACCATCCGGGGAAATGTTTCTATTACATGACAAAATAATGTCTTCATCACCAAGAATATATAGCACAAGAAATAAAATCCAACACAATAACCATATGCAATGACCTAATGTGTATAAACCTTAGTGACCGTCTAATTTGTAATTAGAAGTGTAAAGGAGGGAGCATGCTAGATTCATTTGTGGTGGCTAGGTGCAAATTTTTAATTCAATAAATATACTACATTCTTGTGGATACTCACAAAGACAATTAACCTCTTATCTTAGGAGACTTGTGATAAAACGATTAGTTCGGAAATAAGTGACTTGGAATTTATCTAGATTCGTATGTATCACTAAAATACGTCTATATACTCATGAATATGATCTATATACTCGATCAATATACTCGTGAATCTAGACAAATCTAAGTTTCGTATTAAGGGAGTACGGCAATATTATAAATTTTCAATGTTGTGATGATAAATAATAATATTCGCTACACTCCATAAACTAAACCACTTCTTTTCTTCCGTCACAGTTTTACATTTTTGTAATGAAGTATTTTTACTATAAAATAACGCACGAAATTAGTTACACGTTAGTGATTAAGTACTTCCGCTAATTTGTATTTACATACAGAGGTAATACTACACACCCAATTAATATCATAAGTAATTTCTCTTTCTCTCTTTCTAGAGGAGTTTTCTAGGTTCTCAGTTTGAAGAATCATTTGTCAGATAGGGAGAATTGAACACTTTAAATTATACAGCGAGTGATTAGATGGATGAACGATTAGTGCATAGAGGCAGTCGAGCTGGTAAAATACTCATATTTAATGGTAGTAGTCTTTTCGTTTTCTTCCAGACAATGAATGAAGCCACAATACGGATATGATTTAAGTGGTTGTATGCCACATGGGGCCCTTAACTCTGACTACACAATGACAAAAGCGGTGCCTTTTAGCTGCCACCGTGGAGTAATCTCGAAGAGGCCGGCAACTTCATCAGCGCGAGTAGTGCGCGGGAAAGCAAGGTGACGAATCCAAGCCCTCATAGCCGTCAGATCTATTGAGTTCTAGCTTGATGTGTGGCACATAGCAGCTCCAACGTTTAAATCAACGGTTTGGATTACACCAAAGGTGCATCGGCGGGAAAAGACCCTAAAGCTGAGTGGCAAATCCAAATTTAAAAACTCGTGTACTATATAGTGGTATAGATATAGATATAGATTACATGTATGATATTATTAGGATACTGAGTTGCATGCATCATGTAGTAATGAGTGGTTTCTATTGGGTTGATCATTGTATTACTCGTATTCTCTCTATATATATATGTTGATCAAAGTCTAGTTACTGAGTTGCATGGATGTGAGCAAAATTGATTGAGTGGCAAACCTTTTTTGTGCGGTCGAGGCCCCCGTATGCCGATGACCCTCGCTAATGAACACAGCTCACACATAAGTATATTTTTACATAGTAGTAGTAGAAACATCATCTAGGGAGACAGAGTTCAGCGTCTAGCAATCTTGTCCATCCAATCTGAAATCAACGGGTCAAAGCGGATACCTGCCCTGCGGAGGCTCTGGCGGGAATGCCTATGCAATATGCAAGGAATCGTTGGGTGTCCGTGGGTATACTATAGGGGTAGCTGTGCTTGTGACCCAAAGTACTCTAGAGTCCACACAATAGTTGGGTATCCCTGACGCTGACGGTGCATTTTATTTTCTAGATAGTGGATCCGGATCCCTACACATTTGACAAAGTGGAAAGTATGACCAAATTTAAAGATCACTCATTGACGATTTAATTATTTTTGATTTATCAGACATACTTTCCCTCCTCCTATTTTTTCTGAAAATTCCCTCCAACCTAATTAAAAGGATGTCACATATTTGACTAAATTTGAATGTATATGTACACTAAAAAGTGACTACTATAAGCAAGTATATCGTTACAAAAGCTCCACAGAGCGCATTCGAATGCTAAAGAGTGCAATATAATTATGCGAATAAGGATGAGAAACAAACGATCCATGCACCCAAAATAAAGAAAAAGGAGGGCCACGTAGGAAAGTCCTCCCATTTTCTAGTTCCTACTCCAAGATTCAGCGATTGCAACATTGTGGCCGCCCTGCGGAGGGAGGGACTCGACGACTTCCGCAATGGTCGCGACCTCGACAGCCAACATGAGATGGCTTATCTCTTCCTACTTAGCGGGGCGTGACCTGGATGATCTCCACAATGGTAGCTGCTGGCTGCGGAGCACCGTGACTTCTTTCTTCAAATTTTCACACTCAGTGCGAAGCATGGAGAAGTCACGCTCGTAAGATCGTGCGAGGTTCATTTGAAAAGACAAATAGGCTTGGAGGCGATCACACTCTAGGTTGAGCTTGAAGTTTTTCTGAAGAATGTTGATGTTATGGCTGTAGATTTCATCTACTTTGGCCGAGATTCTTGCCCTGACTTCCTGCATGGAAAATTCATCATCAGTAAGAGAGCATGGAGTGCATGCAGAGAAGAACATAAAATGTCAATACATGTATAGTGACTACAGTACCTATCTTCTTCGACCGAGAGTGGGCATGAGGGCATCGTACACATCAGAGATATCCGTCGTGCTATCGACCCGTGGAGTGGAAAATTCGACGCTCGAGCCGCCTGCCCTAGAAGATGTATGGAGACGGTTCAATAGTAGGAGCAGATAGCCCAGGAATCAACGGAAGTACAAACCTACCCGGACTCTTGGTCCCCATGATAGCCGCTCTTTGGATACATGAGCGAAGACGAGCCCTCGCCCCATGGCTGGTCTCCTTTCTCGGTCCGAGCCTGCAGGTCACCCTGTCGGCGGGATTTCTCCACGGCTCTAACCACCACCATCTTGCTATTCTTCCAACAAGAAAGGATATTTTGTGACATCGCTGGATGAATAAGTAGAGAAGAAAGGGAGGAGCAGTGGTAGAAAATGGTTTCTGCAAAGGCGGAGTGAGGTAGTACTAGTAGGAGGAGAGAGGAGAGTGAATAGTGGAAGCAAAACGTCAACTACTGGGTCTCACTTGTTCAAAAAAAAGTACTGGGTCTCATCGCCGGCCTTTGAGAAATCTCGTTGGTCCATCAAGCGACCGATCTTACTAGCTGCAAATATTTAGAGCATGTACAGTGTGCTAAGGCTTGGGCATGAGCTAAGAAAATAACTTAGACGTGAGTCTAGTAAAATCAAAATTGCTCCACCGTTTAGGTCTCTTACGTGGGTCCCATGTAACAGCTTTTTTTCACTTTTTGTCTCCAAACTACTAGTGCTCTGGCCGTGCCTCAAAGTATTATGCCAAATATTTTAATCAACTAGCCTCTAGGTCTTGTACTAGACACAAGTCCAAGAATATTTTCCTTAGACCCATCTTCTCTACCGTTTAGACATAGGTCTAAGAGATGAAAAGTTTTCTTAGCCACCCCATTTCCTATACGCTGCACACTCTCTTACGACCCACCTAAAGTTTATGGAGAAATTTGGCTAGATACATAGTGGTGCAATCAACTGGCTTATGTTATACTAAGTGGGTCCCATCTTTATGATTGGTTTTTGCCGGCCAGTCTAGTAAATTTCTAGTAGATTTGGAAAAAAAGTCTAGTACGTACATTTCTTAGCCACGTTAGGAACGGCTCACGCTGTGCTTGCTTGTAGTAGTAGTACTTCCTCTGATCCATATTTACACGTCGCTGAATTAGTAGTAGTAGTAGTAGTAGTAGTAGTAGTAGTAGTAGTAGTAGTAGTAGTAGTAGTAGTCACATTGATATACTTAGGGCTTGACACATAAGCATCACAAACGGTCACCAAAAGATTGAACGGCAAACTTAAAGATAACTTTGGGCTTCTTTGGATAATAGGATTTAAAAACATAGGAATTTGACTCGGTCACAAGTACAAAACAGTAGATTGCAAAACAGAGGAAATATCTTTCTTTGGATCATAGAATTTCAAAACACAGGATAACAGGGTCGGAGGTACAAAATAGAGGAAATTTGCTGGCTTAAAGTCATTTCAATGAAACACAGTAAACACGGAGGAAAATTGCCTCAATCCTATGCGAATGAGTGTAAAAAAGTGGATGTTCAAATTCCTATGGGATTGGGGTGTAGAAATGCAATCTATATGAATTTTGGAGGTACGATTCCTTTCATCCAAAGGGCTTCTTTAGAAAAAAAATCCTATGCACTACTAGGAAATTGGCCTTTAGTGGCGCACCTGGAATCATCATCCGTGGCGCACTAGCAGTGCGCCACGGGCCTTGCGCTACGGCTATCTCTCAGCTGTGGCGCACTGCCTAGTGCGCCACGGTTGTGTAGGGACAGGCGTAGCGCACCTGCTAGTGCGCCACAGATGTTTGGGCAGGTGCGCTACCCCTGGGATCTTCTGTGGCGCACTACCAAGTGCGCCAGTAAACTTCCATAGTGCGCTTTAGGTGTAGTGCGCCACAGAAGGTAGACCATGTGCGCCACAGATGTATTTTTTGTTTTTTTTTAATTTCCAAGCCAGATTATATGCAATACAGATTATATACAATATTACAGCAGATATACACACACAGATACAAGATATACAATTATATATATAAATACTCAATATGAAAAACAAGATTGAAACAAATACATATAGATAAGTCTCATACATGAATACATAGTCTAAGTTAATTACATTGTTTCGATCATGTTACAAAGTAGTAGTTGGTGACATGCGAATACATGTGTCGATCGAACAAGTTAGAGCTCGGAAGCTCGCCTAGACATCTAAACTAGCTAGCTAGTCACAAACGCGGGATAAATAACCAAAGAAGATAAGCATGATCACCGCCGCGACGAAGGTGTAGGTCTTCATCCGGTTCCTTGTCCTAACTCCCGCTAGATAGCGCGTGTATCTAGCTTCCGCCTCCGCCATAGTGTTGTACCCTTTGTAGCTATTGCCGCTAAAACGGTGCACCTGTCTCCGGCAGTCTTCCCAATCATCGTAGACTCCGGGAACCCTTCCCTTATACACGACGTACCACGTCATCTATAAGTTGACAATAATAATTAACCGACTATTGAAAAAAAAACATATATAATTAAAGTCGCATATGAAGATACACTTATAGAAAGTACTCCTAAATTAAAAAGACCAAACTCAAAAAGCATGCCTCATATATAACTAGGTTGTTCGACACAGGAATATGCTACGATGGAACTGTCCGCCAAGTAGGATGCACAACACCTAGACCTATGCATAGCACAAGGCGGACAATCCCATCGCAACACATTCACATATAGTGTGCCACGACATTTCAATCATCGGCATTATTCTCGAAAAAGACCAAAGTAACTCAAAAAGCATGCCTCATATATATACATAGGTCGTTCGACACAGGAATATGCTACGACGGAACGGTACACCAAGTAGGATGCACAACACCTGGACTTGTGCATAGCACAAGGCGTACAATCCCATCGTAGCACATTCACATATATAGTGTGCCATGACATTTCAATCATCGGCATTATTCTCGAAAAAGACCAAAGTAACTCAAAAAGCATGCCTCATATATATACATAGGTCGTTCGACACAGTAATATGCTACGATGGAACCGTACGCCAAGTAGGATGCACAACACCTGGACTTGTGGATAGCACAAGGCGTATAATCCCATCGTAGCACATTCACATATATAGTGTGCCACGACATTTCAATCATCGGCATTATTCTCGAAAAAGACCAAAGTAGCTCGAAAAGAATGCCTCATATATAACTAGCTAGGTCGTTGGACACAGGAATATGCTATGACGGAACAGTTAGCCAAGTAGGATGCACAATTCCTGGACTTGTGCATATCACAAGGCTAACTATCCCGTCATAGCACATTCACATATATATTGTGCCACGACATTTCAATCATCGGCATATTCTCGAAAAAGACAAAAATAACTCGAAAAGAATGCCTCATATATATACATAGGTCGTTGGACACAGGAATATGCTACGATGGAACGGTGAGCCAAGTAGGATGCACAAGACCTGGACTTGTGCATATCACAAGGCTCACAGTCCCATCGTAGCACATTCACATATATAGTGTGCCACGACTTTCAATCATCGGCATTATTCTCGAAAAAAGAGTAAGGAAAAAAAGAAGGACCAAATTGAGCAAAGGACCAAAGAGTAAGCAAAAAAAACCAAGCATTGATTGATATATAATAATAATAAGCAAAATAAGTTCACTTGTCGTCCACACACACACACAAAGGTCATCTATAGTTTGTAACTACAACTAGGCCAACATCAAGCCTTCTGACTCGGCTTAGGGAACGGGAGGACGCCCTGTCTCGTCATGAACTTCCTATAGTCACCCTGCATCTCTAGGCGATCTTCTATGTCACGGTTATTCGGGATATTTCCTCCGTAGAAGATCCCCCCCGAAGTCATGACATCACGAAAGATGATTACCCCAAACTGCTGCTGGATGCGATACATCTCTTGTCTAATATCCGAATCATTGTTCTTGGCCATTGCTTCGGCCCACTGTTTGAGATGATCTGGCAGCGTAGAATTCTGCTGGTCAAGTAGGAACGCCCTCATGTGATGGAGTGCGTAGTAGGCTTCCTTCTTACTGTTTTTCGGCTGCTTCACGCAGGGGAACTCCGTTACGTGGTTGAAGACGTGCCTGCCGAACTTGACCTTCTTACGCATGAAGCTGGTGCCTTCCGTCGAGGCAAAGCCAGTGAGAGCATCATCGAGAACTTCCTTGATCTTGTCGTAGTTTTTCTTCTTTTCTAGACTCCCCGAGTCGAAATACGTGGCGTGGGAATGCTTCGGCGATAAGGAGATGAGCGTGTAGTGTTCATCTCTGCGCAAAAAATTCAAATGGAATGTGTTGGAAAAAGAATGATGATGATCTAATAAAGCCAATCGACGGTGGCGAGTGAATAACGACTTACTCGGGAAAGTAAGGCACGAGAATGTATTCCTTTGTCTTGTTCGCCACGAGGATTCTTTTTAGGTACGAGGCCACGATACGTCGTTCGGCGGGGGAACCCAAGCAGCCGTCACGCGTGTAGTAGGGGTCCACTATAGCGATGCCCGGTGTCCTCTCTAATGATCTGCGTGGCCAGGCTGAGAGAAAACAGACGGACCATGGTATAGTGCAGCGGGTATAGGTGGAACATATTGAAGATGTCCTCGAACCGCAGGAAGAACAGATCCGCGGGGGCAGTGTCGACGAACCCAAGCCTGGTGGCACCTTAACCACGAATACCGGGTGCGAGGGATCTTTCTCCGATGGAAGGCGTCTCTCTATCGTCAGCACGCTGTCATGCACACTCTGCAGTTCCGAACTGGCGAGCTTCCGCAAATTCTTAGGTAGCATGGGCTCACCCGCCACATGAATCCTCCACATAATACCCTCGGGTCTTGGTGGCCTGTCCCGAAACCTGATCGGATTCGCAATTGTTGAGGCCACCGGCTGGCTCGAGCTGCTAGATTTTCTTTTCCTGCCCTTTTTTCTTTTGGAGAGCGGGCAGGCACCGCAATCTGAGCACTGGCCGCCCTATGTAGTGTGTCAGGGCTTAGAATAAAGGGCCGCTTGGTTGTATCAGCTGGCTCTGTAAAGGCGCAAGCTGGAGGCGTCTCCTGAGAACCAAACAGATGCTTGGTGATAGTGGCTTTCTCTGTGGGGCCACCAGCTAGGTCTTCTTCGTTGCCAAATTGAGTGCTGAAGAAGTGATCATTCCAGTCTTCGTCGTCCTCGGCCGGATCCTGCGCCATGTGCATATCATCAACATGATCATCCGACCCACCGCGTGGAGGTGACAGCGAGGGCGGTAAGGGGGCCTTGCCACCGCTTGTCGCTGGCACGACAGGCGGTGCTGTTGTCTGTGGCGTGATGGCCCCCGCCGTCCCCAAATGGATCATGCTCTTTGGCCATAGCAAGAATAAGCCGAAGCAACTCCTGAGGACAGACGGCTCTTCTTCATCCGCTCCTGGGGGTTGAATGGGAGGTTCCAGGTCGTCGCAGCCCCTTAGCACCCGACTAATTTTAACCCTGTGCACGCTATCTGGCATCGGCTTTGAGTGGAACGTGCGCTGCAAGGGTTGAACGATGGTACCCTTGGCAACATCCCTCAGCTCGTTGTTCACGTAGCATAAGAGAGTGCAAGGTACATCCGTCTGTGGAAAACATGTACGGCATCGTCAGAGCGAGATTCCATAAGAGTAATAGATGGCATGAAAGGCGGTAATTAAAGCAATTTGTTTACCATGATGGCGTCGAGATCGGCTAATGTCGACGCACCGCATACGGCGACGGGCGTGCAAGAGACGGAAGGGCTGCTTGATGGTGCGGTGCTGGCCGCCGGTGTATTCTCCCTACCGACGGGTGCTTGGAGCTCCGGTGCCGCCGCAACGATGGCAGGGGGGCACCAACATGTACTCCGGCGCCGCGGTGATGGCAGGGGGAGTCACCAACACTTGCAGCGCCGCGGTGCTAGCTGGCGGAGTCACGAACACGTAGTTCGCCTGATTCGTCGGCGCCGCGTTGTTCGAGTGGCTGCTGACCATGCTTGGAATCGAGCACGGCCCTACTCGACCACCCGCACTCCAGTTCGCTATTGACTCCACCAAGGTAGGCAGGAAGGACGTGAGGGTGATTGCCACGTTGTCTATGCATCACATGCAACACCATCACAACAGCAGCAAACAACCTGTGTGGTGAGTTATACAAAACCATCACATGCTAATTATCAGATGAGCATGTGTTGTTTTATACATGATCCTCTCAGATTCACCCGACTGGGGTGTATCCATCATAGAAGGATTTGAATTCAAGACAACCAGTTAACCTTTGCAAACAATACCAAGATCTCAGCCTATGCATCATTGATCTTGGAGAATAAAACATGCTTATACATTCACTTATTCATCAGCGTTAACTTGATCTTTCTGGCCACATCCAAAGGATGGCAGCACCTCAGAAATTAGTTCATATTAAAGCTCTATAATACACATCATGGTTTAGCAAATCATTTTCTTAAAGGCTATGAGAATCATTGTTCTAAACTGAGTACCAAACCACACTTGAGAGGGACACCTTAGATAAAAACATTAGTTTCTATCTAGTATTGCCTCAGACCAGCATCACATGCATAATGAAATTTTTGAGTATCATAGGCCAATATAGCCAGCAGGAGTTTTCAACTCATTTTATTCAACATAGGTAGAATAAAGCCAATACTAGAATAAACCCTGTGTACTATTCCAAGGAAGGTGTCACAAGGATTTGTCCTAACCAAGCAGATCCTACCCAGTGATTACATAATCCAGGTCAGTTAAAAAGAATATTCAATCATCTTCCTAATATATTAATTAGGAATCATTCTCTTACATAGAACAACTATCACCAGAGACATCAATGGTAATTCCCAGATAGCCAAATACATGTTCCAGTACTGAAATTAGTTAACCATCACCACTACTCAGATACTAGGCTAGATTAGAGTCACAACATCCCCATTTGTGCAATGAAAGTAACCAGGTTTAGATAAAATTTATCTTATAGAACTATTAGCAATTCCCAAGCCCGTCAGTAGGCAATGGATCAGCAAAGAATAACCACCAGAAATATTTCTAAATACCTCATTATCCTCAATTATCAACACAGAGGAGTGAAACCTTAATGGAATAGGTAAACCCTAATTAAGAATTTCTCTCTAGGAGCAGACAATGGCTATCAAGAGAATTAAAGGGAGAATTTCTCTCCAGAACCATGAACCATGAACCCTAACTGCTGGAGACAGGGGGAGAGAGAGGGACAGAGGGAGAGAGAGGGACAGAGGGAGACAGAGGGAGAGACAGGGGAGGGGCGACTCCGGCGTGTCCGAGGCCACCATACAGAGGGAGAGAGAGGGACAGAGGGAGAGACAGGGGAGGGGCGACGCTCACCTTTGATGGGCGGACGACGGCGGGCGGACGACGGTGGCCTCCACCTCCTCGAGCGGCACGAGATCCTCCTCCTCCACAAGCGGCGCGAGATCCTCCTCCTCCTCCACAAGCGGCGCAAGATCCTCCTCCTCCTCGAGAGCGCAGCGCGGCGGTGGCGGATCGACAGCACAGGGCGGCGGTGGCGGATCGAGAGCGCAGTGTGGCGGTGGCGGTGTCTGTGAGATGCGGGGATGAGAGAGGCGGGTCGACGTGGCACGCGCGGTTGACTAGTCTAACCCACATAGGCGTAGCGCACCCTGGCCAAGTGCGCTACGGATAACCGTAGCGCACTTGGCCAGGGTGCGCTACGCCTATGTGGGTTGGACTACCAGATAAGGGGGCGGCCACCCCACTTCTTAACACCAGTACTCTCTTATCCCACTGGTTCTGCCCCTTAGCTCTATTCTAAACTATGAGCACCCAGGTTCGAATCCTGGTGCTCCACTTTTTATTTTTATTTTAAAAATACTTTTAAATGTTCCAAAAAATGCTCATAAGTGGTGATATATGCCATACAAGTTTTGTTTTGTTTCTAAAATACTTTTAAATATTCCAAAAATGCCCAAAAGTGGTGATATATGTCATAAAAGTGGTGATTCAAAGTATAACTAAATTTCATAATAATTTGTCCATTAATATTACAATCTTTTTTGACCACGCGTTTTACAATATTTTTTGAGCTAGTGTTTTATAATCTTTTTTCCCTTCTTTGTCACGGTTAAATAATTTAGCCCTGGCACTTTGATGTTTCTTCTTTCGAACGGGCTACCTTTTTTGGGTAGGGTTGTCCTTTTTCTTCTTGTGATGTATGTTGCTGCATCGTAGTCGTCGTCATCTTCAATCTTTGGATCGCCGTACTGGTCGAAGTCTTGCTCGTTGGCGACTCCATCCATTCCGATGATGTTTCTTTTTCCTCTCCTCACGACAACACGGCTAGGCTTTGTCGGGTCGGTAATGAAAAAACATTGGTCCACTTTGGTAGCCAGTACCCACGGTTCATTTTTCGCGGCCACGTTTGCACGGGTATAACCATGGTTCGGGTATAACATTGGATTTGGCTGCTTCGGGTATAACCATGGTTGTGAAATACCGGTCTTCTCTTTCGACGCTCTTTGCCCATCTGACACGGAACATCGGCACCTTTTCTCCACAGTAGTCGAGCTCCCAGATCTCCTCGATTCTTCCGTAGAATCTTTCCTTCACGTTGTCATCGGTGTAGAATTCCGACGTTACGCCTGAGTTCTGATAATCACACTTGTTGTCCTTTTCCTCCGTGTAGAATGTGTAGCCGTTGATATCATACGCCTGATAGGTCACCAGGTTTTGCATCGGTCCCTGCGACAAGGTGAATATGATCTTTTCCGTGTCAGAAGAATGCGAGCGCGGGGGATTATCAAGGAGCGTCTGCCTAAACCAACGCGTGAAATCTAAGTTGTGCTCTTTGATTATTTCTCCCTGCGTCCTCTGTATGCCCCGGTCACTGTACTTCTTCTCGATTAACCTTTTGTGCTTCTGTACCCAAGGATTGACCAGTTCTAAATGCAGTATGCGATGACCCTCTCGGTGACCAGATCCGTCGAGCTTGCCAAGGTGTCTGTTGACGGGAAGACCGACAGGGTTCTCGATGTCTAGATAATTCGTGCAGAAAGAGATGCACTCTTCGGCCAGAAAGCCCTTGGCTATGCTTCCATCTAGACGGGACCTGTTGCGAACGTATCCTTTGATGTGTCCGTTCATCCTTTCGAACGCCATCATTTTGCGGAGGAACATCGGCCCGAGTTGTACGATGTCCTCCACGACATGGACCAGTAGATGCACCATAATGTCGAAGAATGCGGGTGGGAAGTAGACCTCAAGCTCACATAGTATCACCACGATCTCCTCCTGTAGCCTTCCGAGCTGATTCAAGCCAATCGACTTCCTAGAGATGACGTCGAAAAACTTGCATAGGCCAAATAACGTTTCATGGACGTGCTCGTCCATTATCCCTCTAAGTGCGACCGGAAGTACCTGCGTCATTAGCACGACACAGTCGTGAGACTTCATGCCACTGAACCTCTGCTTCGCCTCGTCTTGGTATCTGCTTATCTTGCCCGCGTAGCCGTAAGGAAATTTGACTCCTAGAAGGCACTTGAAAAACTGTTTGATCTCATCCTGGCTTAGAGTGAAGCAAGAAGGAGGGCAGTAATATTCGTTCTTCTTGAACTTTTTACCCTTCCGACGACCTTGTGTCGTCTCCGACTCATGATCATCGTCATCTTCCTAATCATCAGGAGTAGTGCGTCCTCCGTGAAGCTCCTTCCGGATACCCAAGCATATCAGGTCGTGCCTTGCTTTCGGACCATCTTCCGTCCTATCTGGCATGTTGATTATGGTGGCGACCAGACTCTCGCACACGTTTTTCGTGATATGCATGATGTCGAGGCTATGAGGCGTGCAGAGAAACTTCCAGTATGGCAACTCCCAGAAAACAGACCTTGTTTTCCATACCTTCATCAGCGGCTTGTCTTGTTGCTGCCTCTTTCGCTTCTTTCCAGGCTTAGGACAATCTTGCCAATTTTTCAGCAACTCTTCCACTTCTTCGCTGCTCCTACGCTCTGGGATTCCTCGGGTCTCTGATTTGCCATCGAACAGGTCTCCACGTTTTCTCCGTGGATCATTCTTGCCGAGCCACCTCCGGTGCGCCATGAACACGGTTTTCGATGACCCTGGATCTTTCTCTAGTTGGAGATAGCTTGTGTTATCCATGCACCTAACGCATGCGCAGAATCCTTGGATAACCTGCCCCGAGATATACCCACAACCTGGATAGTCTTGCACCGTAGTGACCAACGCGGCTCTCATAGTGAAATAATCTTGTGCGACGGCGTCGTAAGTATTGGCTCCAGATTCCCATAACGTGGCTAGCTCCTCTTTCAATAGCCCGAGATACAGATTGATGTCGGTACCAGGTTGTTTTGGCCCTTGAATTAGCATACTCATTTGTATGTACTTATTCTTCATGCACAACCATGGAGGGAGGTTGTACATCCATACAAACACGGGCCAAGTGCTGTGCGTGCTGCTCTGGCTACCGAACGGATTGAGTCCATCGGTGCTTGCACCAAGCCTGATGTTCCTCGAATCTCCACCGAATTCTAGGAATTCGAGGTCCAATGCTTTCCACTGGCTAGCATCTGAAGGGTGCGTCAGCAGCTCATCCTTTTCGGGGTCATCATCATCTCCTGGCTTCTTCCTTTCCGCATGCCATCGCATGAGCTTCGCTTCCTTAGGGTCCGCGAAATAGCGCTGCAGACGAGGAGTGATAGGAAAGTACCATACCACTTTTCGAGGTGCTTTCTTCCCTTTCTTGTATCGACTCACGCCGCACACCGGACATGTGGTTTTCTCCGTGTCCTCGCCCCGATAAATGATGCAATCGTTGATGCATACGTGATATCTAACGTGCGGTAGATCGAGAGGACAGACGATTTTCTTGGCATCCTCGATACTAGTTGGACATGTGTTCCCCTCCGGGAGACGATCGTGCCAGAATGCCATCATATCGTCGAAGCTTGCGTCGCTCAATTTGTGCTTTGCCTTCATCTCCATAGCCTTGAGCGTTACATTCAACCGGGTATCATCGGGCCTGCATCCTTCATACAATGGAGTAACCGCGTCTTTCTCAAGTTGCGCAAGCTTGGCTTTCTCTCTAGCGGCAGCCCTGGCGTTACTCGTCTGCTTGAGAAGAAGCTCTTGCACATAAGGGTCCCGCACCCAGCCTGACGTTGTTCCATCATCGTCTGCTCCTCCGACATCTAGATCATCATCATCCCGGTCTGCTTCCGCACCTTCACCATCTCCAGGAGACTCTTCATCATCTCGCCCGTTCTCGCCGTGATGATGATCATCGTCATGTTGGCCACCTTCTTCACCGTCTCCATCATCTACGTCATCGCTTATCCAACGAGTGTATCCATCCATGAAACCATGGCGGAGCAGGTGCGCCTGCAGATTCCCGGAATCTGGGTCGATCACCCAGTTAAGTTTGCATCTTCTGCACAGACATCTTATATATGTCTTGTTATTTCGTATCATGTCGGCCGTCGCACATTTCAAAAATCTAGCCACAATGCCTTCGCTCATTATGCGGACCATTTTTGCCTGCACGATGTACATGGTACAATTTTGAAGTCTATTAGAACCACATAATGAATGCATGCATGCAATGGTCGATAGAAAATTTCGGCATGACCTATCCTAAAATTAGGACCTTTGCGAAATGCCAAAGTCTTGCCAAAATGTAAATGAATCAACATTTTGGCAAAACAAATGGCAACTTGTTCACATACAAACACAAGAGAGAGAGAGACCGATCCATACACACATGAACATATCATTATCCTCTCCATACACACATGCATGAGCATCATCGATACTCTCCATATACACACACATATGACCATCGATCCTTTCCACATACACACATCATGAGCATCGATCGTCTACATACATATGAGCACAGCATCATCCATATACACATGAACACATCCTTACATGGACAACTTACCGATCGCGAGAAAGATGGAAAGGAGAGGTGCGCGCGTTGACCGGAGAAGGATAGATGAGAGACCAGAGACCTCCTCTATTACTTATGTAACATCCAAAGCAAGTTTTACATGCTAAAAATGGTGAATGTGTGGAGAAATTGAGGTGGGAAGGAGAAGATCCCGACTAGATCTAAGGAGGAAGAAGAAGGGGAAAGTGAAGTGTGGGGTGGTGGATGTGGTCACACATGTGCACATAAAGTGCTGTCCTAAAGAAATCGACACATCCGTGGCGCACACGGCCCTAGTGCGCCACAGGGAGTACAAACATCTGTGGCGCACTATGCCATGTGCGCCACGGATGCTCCTACTCCCTGTGGCGCACTAGGCCGAGTGCGCCACAGAAGTTTGTGGCCGTTTCAGATCAGAGGGGGCATGCGCTTAGGCGTAGCGCACCAGCCCCATGTGCGCCACAGATGACCCTAACAACCATGGCGCACATGACTATAGTGCGCTACAGATGTTTGGCGTGCGGCCAACAGGGCCCTGGCCCACACACATCTGTGGCGCACTATAGTCATGTGCGCCACAGTTGTTCTAGTTATTAGTAGGGCACTGCCCACAGGTGAGCCACGCCTGTTTTAGCCGTGGGGCACTTCAACCATGTGAGCCACGGATGTGCTGATTACCTATAGCCGTTTTCCTAGTAGTGATGGGTCGAATTCCTCCAAAATTCCTTTGAAAATCCTTTGATCCAAATTGGCACTTAAACAAGGTGTGCGTTCTCACGACAGATGAGTACCTTCCGGCAGGAGGTGATGCGATCGTAGATTTTCATCTTGAACCTGTCTGCGGTGACCTTGAACATAAGGCAGTCACCCTCCTTGAACTCATGGAAAGTGGCAAAGGTAGCCCACTCTTTGTCCAAGACGATATGGTCTTTGTTGCGGTTAGCATTGACAATCCACTCGCATTCCTCACATGCTTGGACCACCACTAGTTGTGGGTAGGGGCGTCCCTTAAAGTAAGGCTTGAAGTAAGTCGGGATGATAAGCATATACAAGTCATGCTGGACTAACTGGATGTAGAAGCGCCTAGGACGATGTGTTGTGGCATGGTGTCTAACCGACCTAGGGCGTCTTCTCGGTTTGGCAGAACTAGCGACCGACCTGGCAGCACTTTCCCTTGCCAAGGCCTCCACTCTCCTACCAGGTATCTTCAGCTCCCTTGGTATGATGGGGAGAGCATCTTCATAGGCACCTGGAGCTAGAGCGGTCCGGTCAAGAATGTAGTCTAAGTTCGGCATTACAACTGGGCCATCCTACATGAAAATCACCATTGCATCAGTCCTTTCGAACTACCAAAACACCACAATGCATTGTATAAATTGACTAAAGATCACAACGAGTCATTGCACCATCAAAATTACCTAAACAGCACAAGGTATCAGGTAAATTAAATTGCCTATACAACACAATGCATCATCAGAATGACCTAACCCGATGGGTCCTCAAAATTATCTGAACAGCTACTAGAAGGCATAACATTTAATTAGAATGATTAAACAACACAATGCATAATCTGAATGGCTAAAATAGCACAATAGATAGATAGACAAAATAGCATATATGCAGTGCATCATCAAAAATACCAAAACAACAAAAGGTATCATGTAATCTATACCTAATAATAAAGGACGGAGTGTTTCTTCCTGTCCAACTCTTTTTTGGACCGTTCTACCCTCCCACCAAGTTATCGTTTTCTCTCCCGATGGATCAGTGTCATGCTGCTAGGCTTCTCCTATTGGGCCGCGAGCATGTACGAGGTTTCGTTATCGTTATCGGTTCGTTACCGGTAAAAATTGGAGAATACACACGGATATTAGTCCCACCTTGCCCCATTGCAAGGAGTTCCACCGGTTTATATGTGCTTCCAGATTGACAGGAATCAGTCCCTTTCTAAAATATATACAAGCAACACGACGGTGATTGAATGGAGAAAAAAGAGATGGGGAGAGTTGGGCGAGCTATTGGTAGGAGGCGACCACCGGACTACAGGTAACACAGTCGGAATTCTTGGGGCAAGCTGGATATGGGAGCCGGCCAAGCGGCCTCGCTCATGCGAGGCAGAGCGATCTTGACCTCTAAGAGAGGCTGGAGGACGGAGAGATAAGTTACCAGAACCTAGGAGCTTGAGGTAGGGCTTGTGCATGGCCAACGTCCTCAATCCTCTAGGAGTCAGTATGTGACGAGGGTTTAACTCGTCAATGCCCATTGTTACGGACTTGGGTTTTGGGGAAGGAGGGAGCACTGGAGGCATCAATCGGCTAGCAAACAAGCACACAGGGACACAAATTTTACCTAGGTTCATGCCTCGTAGAAGTCCCTACTCCTGGTTGTCTGATCTTGGAATTAATGAAGGAATCGAAGATTACAAGGGCGTACAGATGCAATCTGGCGAGAGTTGTGGAAACTAGGGTTGTGATTGTCCTCCTCGCCGCCCCTCCTAGCCTTTATATAGATAGGCTAGGTCTCGGGTAGTAGGTCGAGTCGGTCACTGATTAGGGTTTTCCCTTTGAACTTTCTAATCTTAAGCTTCTTCTTGTCTCGCAAGGAATCAAGAGTCCGTGGGCCACTCGAATTCTGTATTAGGCCTTGGCAACACTGTGGGCTTCTGTTGTATCCAGGCCGTATATACCAAACTCGAGTACTTGTAGGGTATACCCATGTTAGTAGCCCCCGAGTGTCCAGTGGAATCGCAGATTCAACTTGGGACTTTATGAAGCCTTTCGAGCGCACGACTGAGCATTTGTTTGAGTGTTCTGTTTGTGTCATAGGGATTGTTGATATATGTGCCTGATTTAGCCAATGTATCGGTATCAGTTAACTTCCTTAGGGCAAAACAATGCAATCTACTCAAACTTGAGTCCCCGGACTCGAATTTAGAAAAGTGCTGGCATAATTCGACTCAGGACGCAGAGGTCTTATAGGAGTCGAATTACAGTGTATAAGTGTGAGCACTCGACGCATCCGTCAAGGCATGTTCATCGTACCTGCAGGAACGGATATGTTTCTGGTAGTGCGCAGTAGATGCCTTGCCAGGCCTTATTCAGGTCTTATCTTCACGCTGTAAGCGCGACATCTGTATTTTTTGTCATCATGGAGATGATTCGGGTGGCCCAGGAGATGTAATCTCTTTGTAGGGAAAATATGAGGAAGATTCACCATAGCATTCGAGTGTGGATGTTATCAACACAGTATGATGTACAAGGAAAAAAATAATCATAGGGTGCGCGACCAGCGCTCCCTATGGGAGTAGCCCCAGAGTGCCTATTCGAGTCGTAGACTCGAGTGGGGACTAAAAACATTTGCGACTGTTGTCATCTTGTGTTGCTTGTTTCGGTCGAATGTGCTTTCAGCGCTCCCTATGGGAGTAACCCGCAGTTCCTAATCGAATCGATGATTCGAGTGGAGGGTTTGTCTTGAATGTTTATATACCTGCATAAAAATTCTTTCGGGTGCGCGGCCAGCGCTCCTGTTAGGAGTAGCCCCCGAGTGCTTGGTTGATCAAAGACTCGAGCAAGGACTAAAGTAGTCGAAATCTTGTGCTACTAGAATCGATGACGTCAGTGCTGACGATGTGATGACCTTGTTTGCCCGCGTGAGCGGCTTTGACGGGACGTGATGTGTGGTGGGTCCCAGTTTCTAACTTCGATTTGACCGGGCATGCGTAATCTTCTATTTTAATAGTGTCTCCTCGCTTTCCGTGTGTAATGGAGATAGTGGGGGCGGTTTGTGGTTCTCCCTCGCCACGTGTCGATAGCAATGTACACCACACGTCCAGTAGGGTTTCTGCTGGCTGTTGGATGGCATCCGCGTGAAGGTTAAGTAGCAGCGCAGCTGCGGTAAGTTTCCCCATCTATCTTCTTTGCTCGTGCCTCTGTCGCCATTGCTGCTGCTCTCTGCTTCCTTGCGCACTTCATCTTTGCAGCACTGGACCAGCTCCGTGTCTTCCCCAGTTACTTCCTCCATTCACACTGCCATCAAAAGATGGGCCAAAAGAAGGGAGGCATCGCCGCTGGATCCACGGCCACCATAGTCGCCGGCAAGAAGAAGGGCGGTGCCACCACCGTGGGCACCAACACTGTCGGCGCTGGGAAGAAGAAGGGTGCGGGCACCCGCATCACCAATGGCGCCTGGCGACTGTCCATCATCAAGCCCGCCGAACTGCAGCTTCATCATCAAGATGGAGTTCTTCCTCCCGCGGAAGACGACTCGTGAGTGCCCGGTGAGGAGGTAATCCCTTGTCCTCCTCCGGGTTTCCGGGTGATGTTCCTTACGTTCATCATCCGAGGTCTTTCTCTCCCTCTGCATCCTTTCTTTCGTGGTCTCCTTTGTTTCTATGGGCTCCCGCTTCACCAGCTGTCCCCAAACTCCATTCTCCACATCTCTTGCTTCATCACTCTCTGCGAGTGCTGGCTCGGAATCGAGCCACACTTTGGCCTCTTCAAGAGGCTTTTTAAGCTGAAACGCCAGTCGGCGTCCGGTTCGGTAGTCTACAACATAGGAGGCTGCGGGATCCACATCGACTCTTCTGTCACCTATTTTGCCATCAAGCTCACCGTGTTCGTCCAAGGGTGGAGGGACAAGTGGTTTTATATCCGCGACCAGAAGGCTGACAGAGACCACTACGGACTCGTGCCCTTCGATCCCGCAGCACCTTGCAAGAGGAGGCGCTCCTGGAAGAACATCGTGATGCCTGGAGAGTCTGAGGAAACGAAGGTGTTGTACAAGCGCGTCTGTGACCTCGAAAGCCGCATAGGTAAAGAATAGGGTGGCGCCGCTCTCATTCGCACGTGGTTGCGCAACCGTGTCCAGCCTCTGCAGGCCAGAGTGCACCCTATGTACGGCTGGACCGGTGCTGATGATGTCACTCGCGTGTCTGCCGAGGGTATTTCTGCGGGTGAGGTGGATAGGAGGGTGCGATTGGTGACCAAGTACACCACCAAGGATGATCTCCCGGGTGAACTAGTCGTGCCTCCTTTTGACGCATCTAACCCTCCTCCTGAGGTAAAATTGTACTACGAAGTAGTTCTTTTGTCGATTTCTACCAGGTACTTGATATATAGTGATGTATCTTCTGATTGCAGGACTAGAAGGTGTCGTCCAATTTGCCTCCTCGTCCTGAAGGGGTTATCCCTCGCGAAGTGGATGAAGAGGATGAGTCGAAATCGACCGTCCCAATTGAAGAAGAGGAGGGAGCCCTCGAGTCCAGCGACCAGGACACTCGCAAGCGTTCTCGTAGCGAGGATTCTGACGCTACTTCCCCGACGACACCGGAAGGTCCTTCTGCTGTGGCAGAGGAGCCAATCCCCGTTGTTCCTGTGCATGCCATGGCTCCTCCTTCCCGGAAGAAGCTGCGACTGCCGAAGGAATCGTCGGAGTCAGAGGAGCAATCCTTCGACCTTGATAAATTTAGCTGGTGAGTTCTGCATTCGCGACCTTGTTTTGGTTTCATTTTGGAGTTGCTTTTTCTCTGAAGTTTTTGCTTGGTGTGTTTTGCAGTCGAGCAGCGTCGTCGTCTTCTAATGACGTCCAATTTGTGAAGGAGTCCGGAATCGCAGACTCCAAGGCCAAGGAAGTGGCTGAACGGTCTCCTTCTCCTCCATTGGCGGCCCACTCCGGGCACAATTCGTCGAGTTCCCCGCATGTTGGGGAACACCAGATGGTTGCTCGGATGACTGTGTGACAGTCATCTTCGGAGTCTCTGGAGGATCATGTAAGCGTCCTTTTGTTGTTTTGTCAGTCGAATTTATACTTGGTGTTGTTGCTGAACTTTTGTTTTCTTCTGATGCAGCTCATCATGAAGGAAGCTGCTCGTCTGGCGGAGCAAGTCGTTGTCATGGGTCGACATCATGCGTTGCTGGACAATCGCCATTGCATTGTCGAAGGTTAGTATTTGCTTTGCCTTTATCTTCATGAAATTTCTAGATTCGATTGATGATCCACCCTGTGCTTTGTAGTTAAGCACAACAAACTTCTTCATCGTGTTGCTTCCCTCGAGAAGGCGCTTGTCGCAGCGATGAAGAGTCACAACGAAGCAGTGGTGGAACTGGAGGAGTCGCGGAAGCGTGAAGAGGAATTGCGCTCATCCACTACTGAAAGGGAGTAGTTGTTCGAAGAACAACTTTTCTTGATTGCCAAGGCCCTCTCAGGTGATTGCCAGTTTTGATGTTGTATTCTTCCTTGTTTGATGTCCAATTATTGTGCTAACACCTTTTTATGCAGATGTCGGTGGCTTGAGTTTCGATGCCCAGTCCCTTGGCCGTGAGCACGTGTTGGCTGGTGCCGTGGTCGCAGTCGAGGACCGTGGCGCTTCTCTTCAGGGGACGTTAATGAAGGACAAGGGTGTGCTCAGTCGCATCCGCGAGGATCTCACCCCCAAGGCTAGGCTGATTGACAACCTTGAAGATCTAGTGGAATCCCTCGCTGGAGGTATTCCCGTGGAATTCAGGAACTCGAAGCGGTGCGTCGGTGCCACCATGGCACTCGCGATGGTGAAAGCCCATGGCGTGGAGATGGATCCCTTTGCTGGTAGCTGCAAAAATATGGTCCTCAACTTATCGAGACAGTCGCCAAGTATTCTGAGGAGCGGCGGCGAGCGAAAGCAGCGAAGGCCGCGGCATCTGGGGCTACCACCAGAAAATTCGTGGCATCGGAGACTGCCACGGATGTGATGAAGCCCCCGAAGCCAAAGTCGAAGTCGAAGAAGCAAAATGCTCCTTAGTCTGTATATGTAATAGTTGTAGTTGCCTTTTGTTGAGACTATGCTTTTGTGGGAGCTTTCCTGCCGAGACTTTGATGTGCTTGAATGCATTCATGCATTTATCAATGTATTCTTGGTCTCTTATTTGCTCTTGCTTGGTTTGTGATAGGGTACGTCGAGTGGTTCTTCGAGTGGTCCTCATGATCCTCCGCCCACCAATGAAACCTTGGCGCAGCGGCGCTCAAAGGTGGAGGAGTTGTCGTTGCTGTTGTGACTGCGCGATCGCATTAAGAAATTGGAGCATGAGTTGTCCATCCTTCGCGGTAGAGCAGATGTATGGAAGTCGAAGGCGGAGAAGGCCACCGTCCGTGAGAAGTATCTCTTGGAGGAGGTGGCGCAGCTGTACGAGCAGTTCAAATGTTAGATTTCTATCCTCTCATCTTTTCTTTTAGTCAATCGCGACGATGCCTTGTCTTCACACTTTGCCTTTTTGCTTGGTGTAGATGTCAATGCTCGTCATCCGTAGGATGAGAAGGACCGGATTGCCATTCGAATGAATGACCTGACCCAGGAGCAACTACAGGCGAGTGGGTACTTTTGGGTGACCACGATCGTGCGATCGTGCTTGCGACCCTGCAGGATCATGCTTCTCGAGTACTTCATTTTTTGAAGAAGGTGTAGTCATGCCTTAGGTATATTTATCAAACGATGTTTCCGCTGGATGCCGTCCCTTCAAGCTTGCTGGCTCTTCTGGCGAAGTTCCAAGATTTGAGTGCGGTTCGCGAGTGCGTGTGTCACCAGTTAGTAGCTGGTGCTAAGGCTGCGTTATCGCTGGTGCGACTGCATAGGCCAGATGTAGATCTTGCGTCTGTTGCAGGTGGGCCGCCGCCTAAGGTATGACCTGGAACATGGTTCTGCACTATCAAGTAGTTTATCAGCCAGCAGAGGAGATTGTCGATTTCTTCGAGGAGCAGGCAAACGTTCTTCTGTTGCGGCAATAGCATGACTTGTATCCTGCACATAATTGTACAAGTGTTGTAAAGTTCACATGAATATGTTGTATGTAATTAATACCCATTGATATGTTAAGAGCTTGCTAACTTTTATATTTTGCGAGTGTGTTGTACTCTGCAGCTCCTTTTCATTAGCCTGACTTGTGTTTATCTCAACACCTTGCCAACATGTCAGGTGCGTTGCAACTGGGTTGGTGTTTATCAAGGGTTTGATTGATGTTGTGTCAGCTACTCAGGATACTGCGATTTGTTTGTAGAATGAAACTGTATAGTGTGGCACAGCCCCCCGAGTGATAAAATTGCAAGAAAAATAAGGAAAACATAGATTTTTGGGGAACTTAGCTTTATTTATTTGCGGAATAGTATGAGGTACAATGTGTGGCTAAGTAGCCTGGCTGAATAGCCTTATTTGTAAATGTAAACAAAAAATGACTAGGGCTAGAAGCGATGCAGCTGGGCGACGTTCCACGGGTTGGAGTATGCGACTCCTATCTCGAAATCTTTAAGGCGATAGGCGCCACCTGGGATTACTTCTGTAATCACGTAAGGTCCTTCCCAAGGGGACTCGAGCTTGAGATGCCCTTGTTGCTTAAGTCGCAGGACCAGGTCTCCTTCGACGAAGGATCTGGGGCGTAACCTTCTGCTGTGGTAGTTGAAGAGGCTTTGCTGGTAGATCGTTGATCTCTCCGCTTCGATTTCTCTTGCCTCATCAAGGAGGTCGATGGAGTCATCGAGTGCAAGAGTTGACTCCTGCTCGCTATAAGCGACCACCCGCGGGGCTTTGTAGCGTACTTCTGTGGGTAGCACCACTTCAGCACCGTGCACCATGAAGAACAGGGTGTATCCCGTGGTGCTGTTTGGAGTTGTGCGCAAGCTCTAGAGTACGGATTGCAGCTCATCTGGCCAGCATCCGGTGGCTTGTTCGAGTAGACGGAGCAGTCGTTTCTTGATTCCGCCGCAGACGAGGCCATTGGCCTTTTCGACTTGACCGTTGGTCTATGGGTGAGCCACCGAGGCGTAGCTTATGTTGATTCCTAGGTTCTCGCAGAATTCCTGGAACTCCTTAGAGGTGAAGTTCGTCCCATTGTCCGTGACGATGCTGTGTGGCACTCCAAAGTGGTAGACAATGGACTCAAAGAACTTGACGGCGATGGCCCCTGATTGATTTGTCACCGACATGGCCTCGAACCACTTGGTGAATTTGTCGACTATGACCAAGAGGTAGAAGTAACCTCCTGGCGAGGATTTCGGGAGCTTGCCGACCATCTCGAGTCCCCATTGCGCGTAGGGCCAAGCCAATGGTATTGGCCGGAGTTCCGCGCCAGGTGTGTGAGGTTTATCCGCGAATCGTTGGCAAGCGTTGCAGCGCTGGACAATGTCCTTGGTGTCGCGCATGGCCGTAGGACAGTAGAATCCATCTCGTAGAGCTTTGGCAACGAGGGCGCGACTGCCAGTATGGTTCCCGCAAGTGCCTTCGTGGATGTCGAGGAGGATGGCCCTTCCATCCCTGTTGGAGATGCACCGTTGGATTACTCCTGTGATGCTGCGCTTGTAAAGTTCGCAGGTAATGAGGCTGAATGCCTTGGATCGTCGCGCTATCTGCCACGCGTCAGTTGGATCATCTGGCAGCCTCTTGCTGAGTAGATACGTGATGTAGGGTTGTGTCCAAGATGGCTCGATCATCATGACGCTCATTGGTCCTTCGAGTCCTGTATTAAGCTCTAGGTCATCGAGTGTCATTGGCTTGTTGGGTGGCGTAGCCCTCGAGTCTGTTGACGCGCTTGCTTTCTTCTCTGGAGCCTTTGGCTTGATGGAGCATTCGCAGATGCGCTCGAGAAATACCCCAGGTGGAGTGGGGGCGCAGGTGGAGCCAATATTGGCGAGGAGATCCGACTCTTCATTGCTTTCGCGACCCATGTGTCGCAGCTCACAACCGTCGAAGTCTCCTTCGAGTGTGTCGTAGAGGTCGCGATAGGCGATCATGTTGTCACTCAGTGCGTCACACTCATGCATCGTTTGGTTGACTACCAGTTTGGAGTCGCCGTAGATGATGAGCCTTTTGGCGCCGCAGGCTTTCGCCATCCACATCCCATGGATTAGAGCTTCGTACTCAGCTTAATTATTGGAGGCGGTGAACTACATTCGTAGGATGTATTTCATCTTTTCTCCCTGGGGCGATGTCAGTATGACACCTGCGCCAGCTCTGTCCTTTCGCTTGGACCCATCGAAGTGCATTGTCCAAATGTAGGACATATCTGGCTCGTCGGGGAGCTGATTTTCCATCCAGTGCACGAGAAAGTCCGGGAGAACTTGCGACTTGATCGCGTCGCGCTTCTCGTATGTTATGTCTCATGGAGACAGATCGATTCCCCAGAGCGTGACTCGTCTGGTGGCATCAGGATTATTGAGTATGTGCCCGAGCGGGGCGTCGTTTACCACCACGATTAGGTGCTCTTGGAAGTAGTAGCGCAGTCGCCTGGATGTCATGAAGACACCATACGCCAGCTTTCGGTAGTGCGGGTACCGCTGTTTTGTTGGCGTGAGCACCTCGCTGAGGTAGTAGACTGGGCACTGGACCCCGTGGACTTTATTTTCTTCGGCTTGTTCGACCACGAGCACCGTGCTGACCACCTGGTTGGTGGCGGAGATGTAGAGAAGTAGTGGTTCCTTTTCGCGCGGCGTCGCCAGTACTGGCAAGGTGGATAGTAGACATTTGAGGTCTTTGAATGCTTCTTGCACCTCGTCTGTCCACTCAAACTTGTAAGCTTTATGGATAAGTTGGTAGAAGGGCAATGCCTTTTCTCCCATTCGTCTAATGAATCGACAGAGCGCCGTGATTCGCCCAGCCAGCTGCTGGACGCCTTTTACGTTCTTTCGCTTCTCCATGGCTAGTATGGCCTTTATTTTCTTCGGGTTTGAGATACCCGAGTAACTGCCCAGATGGCACGCCGAAGGCGCATTTATCCGGATTGAGCTTGATCGGGTAGCGGTCGAGGTTGGCGAATGTCTCGCGTAGGTCGTTGATTAGCGAAGCTTCCTCTTTAGTTTTGATGACGATGTCATCGACGTAGACTTGGATGTTGCGACCAAGTTGGTTCTTGAGGCAAGCCTGCATGCACCGTTGATAGGTTGCTCCTGCGTTTTTTAACCCGAAGGGCATCGTGTTGTAGCAGAACACACCAAAGGGTGTCATAAACGTCGTTTTCTCCCGATCCTCCTCCTTCATTCGAATCTGATTGTAGCCTGAGTAGGCGTCGAGGAAGCAGAGATGCTCACATCCTGCGTTGGAGTCGATGATTTGGTCGATTCTCGGTAATGGGAAGTGATCCTTTGGGCAGTGCTTATTCAAGGAGGTGAAGTCCACGCACATCCGCAGGATATCCGTGTCTTTTTTAGGCATAAGCACTGTGTTGGCGAGCCAAGTACTTTCCTTGATCTCGTGTAAGAATTTTGCATCGAGGAGTTTGTTGATCTCCATTATGACTGCTTTTTCTCGTGGTTCAGACAGTCGCCGGATTGTCTACTTAACTGGCCTTGCGTCTGGATTCACGTTGAGTGAGTGCTCGGCGAATTCCCTGGGAACTCCTGGCATGTCCGCTGGACACCAGGCGAAGATCTCCCAGTGCTCACGGAGGAATTCTACGAGCGCGAGTTCCTATGCGGAACTCAAGTTGTTGGCGATGAGGGTCGTCTTGGTCGGGTTCGTTGGGTGGACCTGGACTTTCTTTGTGTGCACTGACTAGTCGAAGGACAGGTCGGGTGAACTTGGCCTGCTCAAGGGAGGCAGATTGTTGTCTGTTGACTTCTTCAATCTTGCGAGTTCCTCCTGCATGCCGAAGGACTAGGAGATTCTATGGAATTCCCTGTCGTAGTTGTCGGACCTCTCGAAGTTGCCATTGATTGTGATTATACCGTTTGGACCTGGCATTTTCATCTGCAGGTAGGCGTAGTGTGGCACTACCATGAACCTTGCGAACGCGACACGTCCGAGGATGTAGTGGTATTGTGAAGGCTAGTCGATGCGCTCTCGCCGAAAGTTTTGTCGCATGCCGAAGATGACGTCGAGGTTGATTTTGCCTAGGGGATATATGCCCTTCCTGGGACGATGTCGTGGAACATCGTGTCTGAAACTTCCAGATAAGTCAGAGGGATTCTCATTGCTCGTAAGGTACTCGTGAACATGAGGTTAATGCCACTGTCGCCATCCATGAAGACGTGACTCATGTCGAAACCCCCGAGCTATGCCTCGAGTACGAGGGGACAGTGGCCTGGACGAGGAACTTGGCGCGGGTGGTCACGCTTGTCGAAGGTGATGCAGGAGTCGCTTACACTGAGGTACTCAGTGGTGGAGGGTGGAGAGTTTATCGCCAAGTTGACTTGGCGAGTGATGGCCTTCTGCACTCGATTTGAGGGATGCCCTTTTTGGATCATCCCCATGTTTCCCAAGGCTCGTGGGTATGGGTCGCCTCCGTGGTGCTGGACCGGCGCGGCCGCGGGTGGTGGCGGTCCGGGTGGTGGTGGAGGAGCTCCATGTGCCACAACGCCTAGGGCGGCTCCATAGCCCACGTTGACCGCGTCGCGATTCATCCGAGCCAGGCCCTCATGGAGTTTGAGGAACTCGCAACAGTCCTTGAGAAGGTGGTTGGATTTCTTCTTACCATCGTGCTTGTCGATATAGAAGTGCACGTTACATGGCCCGGACAGTTTGTCCTCGATAGATGTTGCGGGTGCCTCTTCGCGAGTGCGGCGCTTCCACGCCTGCGCGGTTTTTCCGCTGTCGCGGTATCCACCAATACGATATCCGATGTTGCGGTTGTCATCGCATTTGTCGGCGTAGCTGGCTGCGACCATATTGACCTCGTCGCGGTCATCGTAGACGTGCATCCGACGTTTGCCTCGACGGTCGCGTCTGCGCCCGAGGTCATCGTCATCATCGGAGTAGGTACGGTTTTTCACCGAGTCTTCTCCGTTAGCCCATCGATTCACGATTTCCATCAGGTGGTCGATCATTTTGGGCTTCGAGCGACCCAGCTCCTCCCTGAGCTCTATGCGACGGACGCTGCCGTTGAACGCGTCGATCGCACGGTCTTCCGAGATGTTTTCTACGGAGTTCTTGATGATGGACCACCTCTATATGTATGAGTGTAGCGATTCGCCAGATCTTTGTTGGAAGCTTCTCAGTTCTTTGATTGATGCGGGCCTTTTGTAAGTACCCTTGAAATTGCGCATGAAGCTGTAGACCAGCTCTTCCCAGCTGCGAATGGATCCGCGTGGGAGGCTATTGAGCCATGCGCGAGTGGTGCTGTAGCACCCCGGATAAAACCACTACTAGAAAATCGCATGTTAAATAAAAATACTTGCGCATCATCATGACATCAGCATGCATCTATTTGATTAAAACTATTTTACTAAAAGACCTACTTTGTTTTATATATTAATATCCTCCCCTTTTTATTCAAACACAAACCCGGGTCTCCGGAATATTTTGCTTTGTCTACCAACGGTTTTCAAAAGCCCCATTTTAAATATTAAAACTTGTATTATATTTTTAGGGTCAGCCGTACCGGGCCGATCCAACCCAGTCGGCCACCCCAGTACAAAACCGGTCTACCTAAACCCTTTTCCTACCTAACCCTAACCTACCCAGCCCCCCTCCACCTCACCCCGACCAATCGCAAACCGCCACCTCACCACTTCCCCAACTCCCTCCACTCCCATGCTGCCACATCAGCCCCCTGGCCCCACCTCCTCTCCACCCCACGCCACACAAACACCAGCACACCACACCAGCCCGCCGCCTGGACCCACCCGTCAGTCGGGGCGCTTTCCCCCACCAACCACTCCCCATCCCCACGCACCGACCCGCCCTGGCCCACCACCACCAAACCGCCCACCTGCCTCTCCTCGCGTGGGCCCGCCCCCACCTGCTCCCCGCGGTTCACGCGCCGCAATCCCCGCCGCCAGGACCCCCTCGCCCCGCTCGCCCCGCCTCCACCTCCGCCCTCCCCTTCCTCCTCTCTCTCTCCCGCAGCCGCGCGCGTCCACGAGCAGTCCCGCGCCCTCTGCCTCGCCCGGTCCCGCGCCGACCCCGCCTCTAGCCGACCGCCGCCGCGAGCTTCCTCCTCCTCGCCGCCCCAACCTCCTCGAACCGCCACCGCCGCCACGCTTGACCTCCCCGCGGAAGAGCTCGCCGACCGCGCGTCCTCGCCCTTCGCCTCTCTGCATCTCCGGCCGCCCCGGGCCCGCATCCCTGCCGCGTCGCCTCCCCCGAGCCCGACCGCGACCTGCCGCCCGCGCGCCCCAACGCAGGCCCTGCCAGCAGACCCGCCGCCGGCCTCCCCGTCTTCTCCTCCGCCTGGTGCTTCTTCGCCGTACCTACCCGCAGGCCCCCGTGGCACCTCTGCATCCTCTCCAGGACGCCTAGCTCGGCACCGCGAGCTCCTCCTCGGCCTACCTCGTCGACGCCTTCTCCCTGCAACCACCTCTGCCCGGCGACCTCGTCTCTGGCCGCCGTGGACCCTCTGCCTTCCGCTCGCCACGCCGGCATCCTCGCAGCGGCCGCCCGTCGCCAACCGTCTAGATCCCGGTGCCGACCTTGTGCCTCTCTGCCGGCACGCACGCGTGCATGTCATGTGCTAGTGTGTTCTTGTGGGATCCTAGATGTTTCTTTCTGTTGATTAGTGAAAGTTTTGGGTAGGCATCCATGCGCCCTCGCAGCTATCTTCCAAGACCTCCATCAAGTTTTCTAACAAAGCCTTGTACTCCTGAGGTGATAAGAAGCGCCACGATCTCCTCGTCGGCAAGACCGGCTTGATGCCAAGGATATCAAAGGTTGTTCATGAAGCCACTCGAAGACCACGGTGCCTCGATTTCTTCCCCATCAATCGAGCCGAAACCTCAAGATCTCCGACATGGATAAGATGACCGGACCCCAAAGACCGAACCCGACCCGCCAAGTTCTTCCTCTCGGATCCGAGGACACCGAGACCCCGGTGCGACAAGTACTCCTTCCCGAACGCCAAGTTCGCCGAGAACCCGGATGCCAAGGTCATCGACACGGAACGACAAGACCTCCTTCCCGCACCGATGCCGACGATGTCTCACGCCAAGTTCTTCTTCCCGAACGCCAAGACCGACCCGATACGAGGACCCGACAAGATCTTCGTGACGACAAGAGCGGCACCGACCAGGGCGGATCCGATGCGCCCCCGACGCCAACCAAGTTCTTCTTCTCGAATGCGACAAGATCGACTTCCGTTGTCCGAGACCGATCCCGCCGAGACCGAACCCCAGATCCGGACCCTGAGACCCAACCCCGAACCCCTCGGAGCCCAAGTTCGTCGAACCCTAATGTGACTCCCTATCCGAGACCCCCATTATTTTTATAATATGACATTATCGTTTGTTGCATATTACATTGTTCATCTCGCATGCATATCATGTGGGTTGGGGGGCATTATGCTGATTCATCTCATAATTAAATATGGAATCCATCTGCGGGATATCTTTGTCTTATTCCGGACTCCATTTAAATGGGCATAGCGAACCGGTGACATATTTTTGCCTTGTTAAGACAACATTTAAATTGCAGGGTATCTAAATAACATGAACCTATTAATTAGTTGTCGGGACCCCGGTTCCGCTTAACATGGCCTAATTGCATCGCATCCTTTGCCATGTCATGCATCATACATGCATCATGCCCGAGCTTCTGCCGTTGTATTAAATAGTGCATCCGGTGTTTCCTTTAGTGTTTTGGTTCTTCGCGGATAAGGCCGTTGAGTTGATGCGAGTGTCGACCCGATCTTCGGATGAACCTTCGACAATGTTTTCAGGCGAGCACCTCCCCCTTTCTACCTATCTTACTTTTATAGTATTTATTCCCTCCTGTTGATCTATTGCTATCTGTGTTGCGATGCTCTAGTTTTCGTACCCGTGATATCCCTTGCAGCCTTATAATGCCTTGGACACATCCTATTACCTGTTGATTGGTAGATAGTTGGACTTGTGTGTCGTAGTCGCTTGCTCAAGTGTTGTTGCGTGTCGTCAAGTACCACAGTTGTTGGAGTATTGCCGCATGTTTAATGTTGGAGATGATCAAGACTTTAATTATTGTTTAATAACTAAAATTGAAAGTAGGTAAATGCAGAGGCACCAGTGGGTAATAGACAATATTTGGTTTTTAACCACTCACTGGTGTCCCGTAGGACCCCGAGTTCTTGACACTTGTTCCGAGATCGAGCGCGCTAACCACAGGTGGGGTGTGTGGGCACCCCCATTGGCTTACTACCTGATTTCAAAGTATTGTACCGGGGGCCACAAGTAGTTTGGAGCTTTATTACTATCCTGTACTTATGCCATGCTTTACTGCTTTATTTAAGTTTGTGCGTGGAGCACCTGTACTGTTTAGGATTGCGGAGTGTTTTCGCGGTATCGACAAGCCCAGTCACACTTTCGGGTTCCCAGTCGTTTAGAGCCATTGACGCAAACCCTGAGTCCGTCTCGGAGATCGGACGACTTTGTTGCGGGTAGCTTAGTGGGGTGGCCCCCATGTACTTGATTTGGGTCTGGGAAACGTCATGACTTAGGCCCCGCCGACATACCGATGGGTGTATGTTAACTAATCTAGCAAAAAGGGTCGAAGTGCGTGTGGATACTTTGGTGCACCCCTGCAGGGTTAAATCTTTTCGAAAAGCCGTGTCCGCGGTTATGGACGACTTGGAGCACAGTTCTCGATCATAGACAACTATAACTAAAGTTTACCATTATAATTTGACTTGTATCCGATATGACTAGTAATCAGCTTCACTGCAACGGAATGGCTAAATAAAAGTACCAACAACTGCTGGGTTTGGGATATCTCATGCTAATTGTATCTGACTAGTAAGTGTTGCAACTACAACAGAATGGTTAACTAAAAGTGCCCACTGCTTATTATATCAGGATGACTATCTATACCTGACTAGTAATTGATGCAACGATAACTGAATGAATAAAACTGCCAACTGTGTGAGTTCCTCGGTTGACTTCCTCGGTTGGTATCGAGGGGGAATACTAGGATGGGTATGTTTGGTGTTAGAATCAGGTTGGTTCCGGATAGGTCTTTCTTATCCCTCTCTGATAGCCGACAGTTATATCGAGTCTCTATAGGTTGTTTAGTGCATGTTGCGCTGCCGCTTCAGTCCACCATACCTATGTAGGCGAGGACCGCCGAATTCTAGCCTCGCCGTGTACTGGCCTCAGTACTGACCGCCCTATTTTTCCTTTGCCCTTTGTCGGCACCCCTTTTGTTTAAGAAGGTTTGAGATCGACGTCGTTAGCAGGGTTACCCTTCCGGCTTGGCCTGGGCAGGGTTATGGACGCCATTGGTTATTCTTCAGGGCTCTTAGCTCAATTTGCATCTTGTCCGTACTCGGACGCTGTATTGTTTTCAAGGTGATTTGGATCTTTGTACTGTAAATATGTATTCTTGACTCTTTGAGTCGTTGTTGTATATATCTGTTCTGTGGGTTCCATCGTGGACTATTGTGTAATGATATTACTTCGTTTTCCACCCGCACGCAAGTGCCTGGTGGGCACCTTTGAATCGTTTCTATGCAGGTTTGGCGGGATTCGCTAAAACTTGCATAGGGCCGATTCTGAGGGTGTTACAGAGTGGTATCAGAGCTCAGCAGTTGCGATACCCCACAAGTCCAGCCTGTAGGATGACCTAGCTAACGGCCGAAGTAGAGTGTCAAAACTATTTTTGCAAAATCGGTTGGATAGTTCTGATTAGGTCTGATTTTACTCCTTACCCCTCTGCTATTCTCCTCTTACCCCTGCGTGTTTTGAATCCACTCGCTTACTTTTCTTCAAGTCCAGGATTTCTCGTGGTTGGGTTCCGTCGTACCTTCAGGGTTTCGCTTCCTCCTTTGATAACGGTGTTCTACCATCCGGTGTTTATGCTATCTGAGGAATCCGTCTTCTGTGGTACCATTCTTTGTTCCTTGTTGTGCCTTCCGTTGTTTTCTGACGCGACGACATCATCTATGCCGGATCCGATGCAGAGTCTGCATCACTCCTTTGTTTCTGAACCTCGATTGTCAAGATCTTCAGTCTGATTCCGAGAATGGCTGCACGCTTTTCTACTGATTGTGCGGAGTAATAGTTTGGGTGCGT
This sequence comes from Avena sativa, assembly GCA_916181665.1. Classification (NCBI taxonomy): domain Eukaryota; kingdom Viridiplantae; phylum Streptophyta; class Magnoliopsida; order Poales; family Poaceae; genus Avena; species Avena sativa. The sequence goes on along the minus strand of OV702289.1, from coordinate 180,519,116 downwards.
GATGGATTGGCCCCCATGCCGACTACTCACTCTATTCGCTTGTGTACATTGAAGTGGATGAGAATGCATCGGTTCTCTCTTTCTATCGAAGTTAGAGGTGGATTGATTGGTTGACACCTCTACCTTCGTCTGTGTTTCCCGGAGTGTTCTCTTAACGATCACGGACAACGACCCTTGATAGTGGTGTCGCGAGGATCAACATGAAGCGAGAAGACGCAGCTCGCCGACCTTCCTTCCGGTACCATGAGGCGGATCTCGAGGGCGAGATCCATTGTTAGTGGTGTCGAATTGTAGCACCCCGGATAAAACCACTACTAGAAAATCGCATGTTAAATAAAAATACTTGCGCATCATCATGACATCAGCATGCATCTATTTGATTAAAACTATTTTGCTAAAAGACCTACTTTGTTTTCTATATTAATATCCTCCCCTTTTTATTCAAACACAAACCCGGGTCTCCGGAATATTTTGCTTTGTCTACCAACGGTTTTCAAAAACCCCATTTTAAATATTAAAACTTGTATTATATTTTTAGGGGCAGCCGTACCGGGCCGATCCAACCCAGTCGGCCACCCCAGTACAAAACAGGTCTACCTAAACCCTTTTCCTACCTAACCCTAACCTACCCAGCCCCCCTCCACCTCACCCCGACCAATCGCAAACCGCCACCTCACCACTTCCCCAACTCCCTCCACTCCCATGCCGCCACATCAGCCCCCTGGCCCCACCTCCTCTCCACCCCACCCCACACAAACACCAGCACACCACACCAGCCCGCCGCCTGGACCCACCCGTCAGTCGGGGCGCTTTCCCCCACCAACCACTCCCCATCCCACGCACCGACCCGCCCTGGCCCACCACCACCAAACCGCCCACCTGCCTCTCCTCGCGTGGGCCCGCCCCCACCTGCTCCCCGTGGTTCACGCGCCGCAATCCCCGCCGCCAGGACCCCCTCGCCCCGCTCGCCCCGCCTCCACCTCCGCCCTCCCCTTCCTCCTCTCTCTCCCGTAGCCGCGCGCGTCCATGAGCAGTCCCGCGCCCTCTGCCTCGCCCGGTCCCGCGCCGACCCCGCCTCTGGCCGACCGCCGCCGCGAGCTTCCTCCTCCTCGCCGCCCCAACCTCCTCGAACCGCCACCGCCGCCGCGCTTGACCTCCCCGCGGAAGAGCTCGCCGACCGCGCGTCCTCGCCCTTCGCCTCTCTGCATCTCCGGCCTCCCCGGGCCCGCATCCCTGCCGCGTCGCCTCCCCCGAGCCCGACCGCGACCTGCCGCCCGCGCGCCCCAACGCAGGCCCCGCCAGCAGACCCGCCGCCGGCCTCCCCGTCTTCTCCTCCGCCTGGTGCTTCTTCGCCGGACCTACCCGCAGGCCCCCGTGGCACCTCTGCATCCTCTCCAGTCCGCCCAGCTCGGCACCGCGAGCTCCTCCTCGGCCTACCTCGTTGACGCCTTCTCCCTGCAACCACCTCTGCCCGGCGACCTCGTCTCTGGCCGCCGTGGACCCTCTGCCTTCCGCTCGCCACGCCGGCATCCTCGCAGCAGCCGCCCGTCGCCAACCGTCCAGATCCCGGTGCCGACCTTGTGCCTCTCTGCCGACACGCACGCGTGCATGTCATGTGCTAGTGTGTTCCTGTGGGATCCTAGATGTTTCTTTCTGTTGATTAGTGAAAGTTTTGGGTAGGCATCCATGCGCCCTCGCAGCTATCTTCCAAGACCTCCGTCAAGTTTTCTAACAAAGCCTTGTACTCCTGAGGTGATAAGAAGCGCCACGATCTCCTCGTCGACAAGACCGGCTTGATGCCAAGGATATCAAAGGTTGTTCATGAAGCCACTCGAAGACCACGGTGCCTCGATTTCTTCCCCATCAATCCAGCCGAAACCTCAAGATCTCCGACATGGATAAGATGACCGGACCCCGAAGACCGAACCTGACCCGCCAAGTTCTTCCTCTCGGATCTGAGGACACCGAGACCCCGGTGCGACAAGTACTCCTTCCCGGATGCCAAGTTCGCCGAGAACCCGGATGCCAAGGTCACCGACACGGAACGACAAGACCTCCTTCCTGCACCGATGCCGACGACGTCGCACGCCAAGTTCTTCTTCCCGAACGCCAAGACCGACCCGATACGAGGACCCGACAAGATCTTCGTGACGACAAGAGCGGCACCGACCAGGGCGGATCCGATGTGCCCCCGACGCCAACCAAGTTCTTCTTCTCGAATGCGACAAGATCGACTTCCGTTGTCCGAGACCGATCCCGCCGAGACCGAACCCCAGATCCGGACCCTGAGACCCAACCCCGAACCCCTCGGAGCCCAAGTTCGTCGAACCCTAATGTGATTCCCTATCCGAGACCCCCATTATTTTTATAATATGACATTATCGTTTGTTGCATATTACATTGTTCATCTCGCATGCATATCATGTGGGTTGGGGGGCATTATGCTGATTCATCTCATAATTAAATATGGAATCCATCTGCGGGATATCTTTGTCTTATTCCGGACTCCATTTAAATGGGCATAGCGAACCGGTGACATATTTTTGCCTTGTTAAGACAACATTTAAATTGCAGGGTATCTAAATAACATGAACCTATTAATTAGTTGTCGGGACCCCGGTTCCGCTTAACATGGCCTAATTGCATCGCATCCTTTGCCATGTCATGCATCATACATGCATCATGCCCGAGCTTCTGCCGTTGTATTAAATAGTGCATCCGGTGTTTCCTTTAGTGTTTTGGTTCTTCGCGGATAAGGCCGTTGAGTTGATGCGAGTGTCGACCCGATCTTCGGATGAACCTTCGACAATGTTTTCAGGCGAGCACCTCCCCCTTTCTACCTATCTTACTTTTATAGTATTTATTCCCTCCTGTTGATCTATTGCTATCTGTGTTGCGATGCTCTAGTTTTCGTACCCGTGATATCCCTTGCAGCCTTATAATGCCTTGGACACATCCTATTACCTGTTGATTGGTAGATAGTTGGACTTGTGTGTCGTAGTCGCTTGCTCAAGTGTTGTTGCGTGTCGTCAAGTACCACAGTTGTTGGAGTATTGCCGCATGTTTAATGTTGGAGATGATCAAGACTTTAATTATTGTTTAATAACTAAAATTGAAAGTAGGTAAATGCAGAGGCACCGGTGGGTAATAGACAATATTTGGTTTTTAACCGCTCACTGGTGTCCCGTAGGACCCCGAGTTCTTGACACCTGTTCCGAGATCGAGCGCGCTAACCACAGGTGGGGTGTGTGGGCACCCCCATCGGCTTACTACCTGATTTCAAAGTATTGTACCGGGGGCCACAAGTAGTTTGGAGCTTTATTACTATCCTATACTTATGCCATGCTTTACTGCTTTATTTAAGTTTGTGCGTGGAGCACCTGTACTGTTTAGGATTGCGGAGTGTTTTCGCGGTATCGACAAGCCCAGTCACACTTTCGGGTTCCCAGTCGTTTACAGCCATTGACGCAAACCCTGAGTCCGTCTCGGAGACCGGCCGACTTCGTTGCGGGTAGCTTAGTGGGGTGGCCCCCATGTACTTGCTTTGGGTCTGGGAAACGTCATGACTTAGGCCCCGCCGACATACCGATGGGTGTATGTTAACTGATCTGGCAAAAAGGGTCGAAGTGCGTGTGGATACTTTGGTGCACCCCTACAGGGTTAAATCTTTTCGAAAAGCCGTGTCCGCGGTTATGGACGACTTGGAGCACAGTTCTCGATCATAGACAACTATAACTAAAGTTTACCGTTATAATTTGACTTGTATCCGATATGACTAGTAATCATCTTCACTGCAACGGAATGGCTAAATAAAAGTACCAAAAACTATTGGGTTTGGGATATATCATGCTAATTGTATCTGACTAGTAAGTGTTGCAACTACAACAGAATGGTTAACTAAAAGTGCCCACTGCTTATTATATCAGGATGACTATCTATACCTGACTAGTAATTGATGCAACGATAACTGAATGAATAAAACTGCCAACTGTGTGAGTTCCTCAGTTGACTTCCTCGGTTGGTATCGAGGGGGAATACTAGGATGGGTATGTTTGGTGTTAGAATCAGGTTGGTTCCGGATAGGTCTTTCTTATCCCTCTCTGATAGCCGACAGTTATATCGAGTCTCTATAGGTTGTTTAGTGCATGCTGCGCTGCCGCTTCAGTCCACCATACCTATGTAGGCGAGGACCGCCGAATTCTAGCCTCGCCGTGTACTGGCCTCAGTACTGACCGCTCTCTTTTTCCTTTGCCCTTTGTCGGCACCCCTTTTGTTTAAGCAGGTTTGATATCGACGTCGTTAGCAGGGTTACCCTTCCGGCTTGGCCTGGGCAGGGTTATGGACGCCATTGGTTATTCTTCAGGGCTCTTAGCTCAATTTGCATCTTGTCCGTACTCGGACGTTGTATTGTTTTCAAGGTGATTTGGATCTTTGTACTGTAAATCTGTATTCTTGACTCTTTGAGTCGTTGTTGTATATATCTGTTCTGTGGGTTCCATCGTGGACTATTGTGTAATGATATTACTTCATTTTCCACCCGCACGCAAGTGCCTGGTGGGCACCTTTGAATCGTTTCTATGCGGGTTTGGCGGGATTCGCTAAAACTTGCATAGGGCTGATTCTGAGGGTGTTACAGGCGCCCTGCAGATATAGCTGCAGGCATTGCATGGCCATGCTTCGACTCCTGCCGTGTAGCCTAACAAAGGAGATGTGGTCCTCTAACCAAATTTTCGGGTCCTGCAGGCCATCAAATTTTGGGTTCTCCGACGGGAGTTTGAACCCCTTAGGCATTCGCTTCTGCCGAATGGCCCTGCTGAAGCATCTGGCGCCACAGAGCTCAGTCTCGTCTTCTTCCAAGTCAGTCGAACGAGCAAGTCTTGCCCGCATCTTGTCAACTTTGCGCTGCGTGAGGTCATCGCGTGCGTTGTAGTCGTGGTCATGCCGCCGTGAGCGACGTCGCCATGACAGATCATGACTGTCATCAATAGAGGAGTACAAGTAGTACATTTCCAGAGCCTTGGTTTTATTCGGCTCCAGTGTTGGTTCTTTGTTGAGGGCGGCCTCGATTAGTCCCAGGCCCGTGATCGGAGATTGGTGCATGGCATCTCGTGGATCTCTGGCCGGAGGCTGGTTGTTGAGGAGGTACATTGTGGCCGCCGTCACGTGACTTGCGGCATTTATGGGAGCACGTTGCCCCGCGTATCCACTGTCATATAGCCGAAGTCGAGGACTTTCGCGGCCTCTACGCTTTCTTGCTCGGTGAGGTGGGTCATTCGAGATCGCCGCTTGTTGCCAACGTACTCGTTGCCTTTGGAAGAGGATCCTCCATGGGAGGAGAGCCCAACTCGTCGAAGACTCGACTCATCCGCCGAAATTATGCGCGCTTTGAGTTGCGCGATCACCTGTTGCTGGCGCTTGAATTCCTCTTTTAATAGCCAATGGTAGCCCATTAGCATGTCCTGCGGTGTGTTGGGGGTAGAGGATTGCCCCGTAGAGCTTCACAATAGTGGCCCACTCGTTGTCGTTGAGCTTGATCAGCATGCGCTAACCAGTGTTCTCATTCATCGTGAGCGCCGGTTCTCCTCCTATCCCCTTGTTGACGGGCGCGCCGTTACCACCGTTGGTGGGGCCACCGTTCGCGACTAGTATGCCACCGTTGGGCGTGCTGCCGTTGGGTGGTACGGTGCCAGTGTTTTAGCGATTGGTGGTGGTGTCGCCCGCGTTGATGAAGGCGCACATGAAGTGGTTGGGGAAGCTGTTGCTCCTGCAGTTTTCAGATCTGGAGCCGTAGGCTCCATCTTCTATGGCTAGGTCACCCAGATCGGATCCGCGACTGCTGTCGCTGTCCGTACTCCCAGCTACTGCTGAGGTGTTGAGCTCGCTGAGGGTGCCGATTGGTGGCGGGAACCACGATGCTGGAGCAATCGTGGGTGTCGTTGGCTAGTCATGCATGCGAAGCATGCCCAGTTGACCAACCTAGAAGCGGAAGCTCCCAATCGCCAGGCTGATTTCATCGCCCACGGACTCGAAAGCCGGGCGAGTGGCCGGCATGTGGACGGTGAATTCGAACGTGCCGAAGAGCTGGCGAATATCCGTTGTTTCAGAGTTGTAGATCGCGGTTGACGGGGCCGAAGAAGCCGCAACATCAGCACTCCCAATTCCCACAGATGGCGCCAATTGACAAGGGTTTAACTCGTCAAGGCCCATTGTTATGGACTTGGGTTTTGGAGAAGGAGGCAACGCAGAAGGCATCAATCAGCTAGCAAACAAGCACACAGGGACACAAGTTTTACCCAAGTTCAGGCCTCGTAGAGGTCCCTACTCATGCTTGTCTGCTCTTGGAATTAACGAAGGAATCGAAGATTACAAGGGCATGCGGATGCAATCTGGCGAGAGTTGTGGAAACTAGGGTTGTGATTGTCCTCCTCGCTGCCCCCTCCGAGCCTTTATATAGATAAGCTAGGTCTCGGGTAGAAGGTCGAGTCGATTAAAGATTAGGGGTTTCCCTTTGAACTTTCTATCTTAAGCTTCTTCTTGTCTCGCAAGGAATCGAGAGTCCGTGGGCCACTCGAATTCTGTATTGGGCCTTGGCAATACCGTGGGCTTCTGCTGTATCTAGGACGTATATACCAAACTCGAGTACCTGTAGGGTATACCCATGTCAGTAAGGGAGGGGAAAGAGGATCAGAGGAGTAGGATTCGATCGGGAGGAGGCAGAGAGATCCATAGCAGCTGGGTGCGACGAGTGCAAATCCAAGTTCAGGAGAATGACATAGGATTTGGCAGCTAAGGGGGTTGACTATTGGTCTTTTTCATTATGATAAACACAAACATTGTACTAGATTTTTTTAAGCTTCTAGACTTCTCACGTGTATCCTAACTTACTTTGGACTTGGGAAAATAAGGATAGGAGATGCACTTAGACCGAAACAATCATATACACCCTCCGTCTCAAAATATATGTTAGAAGTTTGCCTAAATTTGGATGAATCTACTCCCGGTTTGGTCAAAGTCAAACATGTTAAAACTTGACTAAACATGTTCAACAAAATAATAACATTTATAATAACAATTGTATACAATATAAAAATGTTTTATGGCGAGTCTAACTATATTTATTACATATTTTAGATACTGATATTTTTTCTTATATACATAGTCAAAGTTTATAAAGTTTGACTTTGACTAAACATAGAATGCAGAGTAATTTGGGACAGAGGGAGTATATACTAAATAATGTCTAGATTCATCCAAATTTTAACAAATCTGTGACATCTATTTTGAGATGGAGGAAGAAAGTAGATCGAATGTTTTCACTATGGCGTGTCAACATGCGAGTGATACACAAGATCGAGCCATGCCAAAATGTTAGACCCTAGCAAAAGAAAAAAAATACATTAATATACCCCCTTCGTCTACAAATAGGTGACTTAGTTTTGTCTATATATGTATCTAGACAATAAAACAAGTCTAGATACATGCGTATCTAGCCAAAGTTAAGACAGTTATTTGGGGGCAGAGGAAATATAAGACAGTTACACATGGAACATCTCGTAAGAGCAGCATTTCTACATGACGAGCCGACATGTCAAAGAAGATTAACCATTTTTACGATAGCACGAACAACGCTAATTTTGTGTCTCCATAAAGAAGTTCAGTCCTACGAAGAAGACTGACTTCTGGTAGGAAAAACTTCACCAATAAGTTTTAATAAAGTTTAACCCGTAGCAACGCACGGGCTTATTTCCTAGTTAAATTTAATAAACAGTGTCTGATGGGTCATTGAAATAATTTGAATAGCTAGAAGGCATATCATTTAATCTTAAATAGCAGAACGCAGGTCAATGGATGAAACAACACAGTGAGGAGACAGGACACAATGCATCATACAAAAAAATACCAAAACAGCACAATGCGTCATGGAAAATTCCTAAACAACACAATGCATCATCTAAGTACCAAAATAGAACCCTGCATCATCATCATAAATAATATTCAATAACTAAGCAGAACAGCATAAAAGATAAATATAGATACATTCGACTCTAGGCAAAGTCAAGTCAGTTATTTCTGGACAGAGGGAATATAAAGAACAGAACAAAATACAATTATGAAGAATATGACATACAACTAAGTAGTTCAACAAATGACCTACAGTACACGTTGCAAAAATCTGACTAGATGCACGTCGGATTTGGGTTAAAACCCCAATCCTCCAGATCTAACATCTTGTAGTTGGGAGAGCGCAAACTTGCATAGGGGTCGATGGGTTGAGCAGATGAACAAGACGCCACTGACGAAGAACCAGCCACATACACCGAAGAAGCACAGACAATCACTGATGAAGGGGGGCACCGATAGGGGTTTCACCGTGTACACTCTGAAATGAGAGTCCAACCTGCAGACGAAAAGGATGCGTCCACCACCACATGAACATTCGGTTCCAATGCACGCGGCGCCGGAGGCTTGGACGACTTCTCGGCGGGCGACGAGGGTTTTGGCGCGGCCGACCGAAACCCTAAGGGCGACGGACGCCTCACCTTGGGCATGACCCGCACACACGCGAAAGGCGAAGGACGCTTCAGAGAGGGTGCAAAGGCCGTCGGAATCGAACAAGCCACCTGCAACTCCAAAGCAGAGCTTGATGAGGACCCTAGCTCAACCCCAGACAAAGGTTTTGGCATTAGTTTCATCGAGGCAACGGCTGGGTTAATGACTGAGAGTTGTGAGGTGAGTGCGGGAATGTGATAGCGAGAGAGGGAATGGTGGGGGAGGAGTTAGAGAATGGGAGTGAGTAACCCTCTATCCGCTTTAGTAGTACCGTACTACAAAAAACTATATTTCACATATCATCACTTTTTGACGAACTAGTTCATTCCATTTTACCGACTAAAATAGTGGGTACCCTTTAGGTTTCAAACTTCCATCTCGTACCTGTTTTGCTAGTAGTAAGTACAATACAATACATTGTATTACCCTCCATCCCAAAATATAAGGCGCCTAAGGATTAGTCAAAAGTCAACATTTTTAAGTTTGACCATGATTATACACAAAAAATATAAAAATTTATAATACTAAATTAATATCAATAGATTCACCATAAAGTATATTTTCTTAATATGCCCATTCAATATTGTAGATATAGATATTTTTTTCTAAATATTTGGTCAAAATTAGTAAGGTTTGACTTTTGAGCAATCCTTACACGCCTTATATTTTGGGACAGAGAGAGTAGTATAAAACATTTTTTTAGATAGAGGAAATTGCACGATTCACCATCTTTTCATCGCACTTTTGCACAAAGCACTTGGTGGACGTCACTTTTGCACATTTTAACAGTTTTTTGGCCTAATTTGGCCAGTTAGTCCTGTAATGACCGATTTAACCTCATTGGTAGCAAGACTGACAAGTGGTCCCCGAATGCCATTGCTCCCATTCACACACAAAGATTTGAGTGATGCTGAAAACTGGATACTAACGATATTTATCACCCACAATAATTTTTGGATCCATGTAGCTGGTATGTAAGAGATTTATTTCATATGAAACATCAATGTTTACACAAAGGTACCAACTTAACAGTTCGTTGCACATTGAATTTGTGAAGGCTTTATTTGGTCATAATAAACTTGTTTGTGAACATAAATTGTTTGTACATCAGATTTGACGTTTCATTCACATATCCAAATGTCCATCAAAGAGTTTATTTTAAAGTGTAGGACTAATGATATATGTCTGTTTATTACACCTCACACAAAAAACACCTCGATTATCATAAACTTTAAGCAGATTATTATTTTCCTGGGATTTATTTTCCTGAGAGAAAGCATGGTGAATATGACTCGGAATGCCATAAGCCCAGTTTCTAGACAAAGTTTATACATGTTTCACTTACGATTACGAACTTTTTTGAGTTCTCAAGATTTCCTAGTGAACTTCACATTATTAAACTAATTTAAGCTGATTTATCAATGTTAGATAAAATTTGATCTATGAGTAAGTAGTAGATTGCACTTAAAGTTATACAAGTATCTTTTGAAGGTACCCACACCTAGACTGTCAATATACCGGAAACCAATGAATTTGTTGGATTTCAACTTCTTGCTAAGCATTTGCATGTACAAAATTTGTCTTTTATTTGAAAACAATAAAAAAACATTGCACGGTGACCTCTGACTTGTCCTACTTGCTGTGAAAATGATTATTATCAAGAGAGTTTGCATATAAAAAACAATGTAATTGAAAATATGGCCTGCCATGTATGAACATATCCTTAGGCTTCAGGCCAAAAGACAAGCTAAATGGCCTTATATATGTACAACATACTTTATGGTAATGTTCCCATATTTGGTAGATGAGTGCATCTTGGCATGGTGAACAATAATGCTACCAGTACTAGGAGTTTCCAAAATTTAGGAATAAAAAATCATTTTCAAATTTGAACTACAAGTAAACATGATAGAATGCTCTTAAAAAGTTACAAACATCCTTTGAGTCTTTATGGTACCGAGGCGGTCAATACTTCAAAAACCAATGAGAGTTCTATAGGGTTAAAATTCTTGCTAGGAATATGCATGTTGACAATTTGATCCTCACAAGATATGAACAAAAATAATGAAAACCCTAAAACTGAAGCCTTCCTCATGGCGTCCTCTTGCGTGTACTACTATTTGCACTAAAAAATAATTAATAACTGTGAGTCATCATAAATTACAAAAAAATAGTTACACAATATATATGTCCCACGGTGTATGAACACTCTTGGGTTTCAAGCCGAACGACAAAGGTAACAACCATATGCACATCGTATTGTATTGTAACGTTCCCATATTTGGTAGATGTGTGCATCTTGGCAAGGTGAAAAATGGTGGCAACCATAGTTGCAAACTTATAGGAACAATAAAACTGAAAGTGACAAGACTTTTTCTATAAGCAAGTATGAAGAAAAATGGCCCAGAGTACCACAAAAACAACCCTAGTTTTCAGACAAAGCGTGGACCTTGATACACTTAGGATTGATTACCAAGTTTTATGAGTTCTCAAGCTTCCCAGCCAAATGTATGGACATAGATGTAATTTTACCTTTTTTAGGTCCTTGATGTAAAATGTACTTCCACTGTCCGTGTAAAATTTGAACCTAGAATCAAGTGGTAAAATTTAAATGTATTTAAGATTATTAGTTGACAATGAGTATGAACATTCTTGGAGTTTCAAGCCGAACGACCAAGGTCATGGCCATATCAACATCACACTTTATGCTGATGATGATCCCATATCCAAGAATTTGCATGCTACCAAATTTGGCCATATATGTTGAAAACAAATGAATAGGAAGTAGCGGTATGAAGAGTATGGCTCAATCAGGTGTTCTCTCGAGAATGAGCCAAACCGGACTATTTTATTTCTTTGCTTTAATTTTGGGGTACTTCATGCTAAATGTAAGGATCTTGATGTAAAATGTACTTCCACTGTCCATGTAAAATTCGAACCTAAAAGCAAGTGGTAAAATTTTAAACATATTTAAGATTATTAGTTATCGATGAGTATCAACATTCCTAGGTTTCAAGACGAACGACGAAGGTCATGGCCATATCTACATAATACTTTACGATGATGATTCGTGATCCCATATCCAAGAATTTGCATGCCACCAAATTTGGCCATATTTTGAAAACAAACAAAGAGGAAGTAGTATGAAGATTATGGCTTGATCAGCTTCTCTCACGAGAAGGAGCAAAACATGATTGTTTCCCTGCTTAATTTTAGGGTGCTTCGTGCTAAATGTATGGATCTCGTTGTAATTTTACCTTTTTTAAACGTATTTAAGATTATTTGTTGTCAATGAGTATGAACATTCTTGGATTTCAAGATGAGCGACCAAGGTCATGGCTATATCTACATCATACTTTATGCTGATGATGATCACATATCCTAGAATTTTCATGCCGCCAAATTTGGCCATATTTTGAAAACAAACGAAGAGGAAGTAGTAAGAAGAGTATGGCTCGATTAGCTTCTCTCTCGAGGAGGAGCCAAACATGACTATTTTCCCTACTTAATTTTAGAGTGCTTTGTGCTAAAAGTATGGACCTCGATCTAATTTTACCCCTTTTTAGGTCCTTGCTGTAAAATGTACTCCCACCATTCATGTAAAATTCGAAGATAAAATCAAGTGGTAAAATTTAAACGTATCTAGGCTTAGTTGTGAATGAGTATGAACAATCTTGGTTTCGAAGCCGAACGACCAAGGTGATGGCCATATCAATCTACATCATACTTTATATCGATGATTCATGATCCTATATCCAAGAATTTGCATGCCAGCAAATTGGGCCATATTTTGAAAACAAATGAAGAGGAAGTAGTATGAAGAGTATGGCTCGACCAGCTGCTCTCTGTCGAGAAGGAGCCGAACCCGACTGTTTTCCCTGCTTAATTTTAGGGTGCTTCGTGCTAAATGTATGGACCTCAATGTAATTTTACCTTTTTAAAACGTATTTAAGATTATTAGTTGTCAATGAGTATGAACATTCTTGGATTTGAAGATGAATGACCAAGGTCATGGCCATATCTACATCATACTTTATGCTGATGATGATCACATATCCAAGAATTTTCATGCCGCCAAATTTGGCCATGTTTTGAAAACAAACGAAGAGGAAGTAGTATGAAGAGTATGGCTCGATCAGCTTCTATCTCAAAAAGGAGCCAAACATGACTGCTTTCCCTGCTTAATTTTAGGGTGCTTCATGCTAAAAGTATGGACCTCGATGTAATTTTACCCCTTTTTAGGTCCTTGCTGTAAAATGTACTCCCACCGTCCGTGTAAAATTTGAAGATAAAAGCAAGTGGTAAAATTCAAACATATTTAAGCTTAGTTGTGAATGAGTATGAACAATCTGGGATTTCAAGCCGAACGACCAAGGTCATGGCCATATCTACATCATACTTTATATCGATGATTCATGATCCCATATCCAAGAACTTGCATGCCGCCAAATTAGGCCATATTTGGAAAACAAACAAAGAGGGAGTAGTATGAAGAGTATGGCTCGATCTGCTTTTCTCTCGAGAAGGAGCAAAACATGACTTTTCCCTGCTTAATTTTAGGGTGCTTCGTGCTAAATGTATGGACCTCAATGTAATTTTACCTTTTTTAGGTCCTTGATGTAAAATGTACCTCCACCGTGCGTACGTGTAAAATTTGTGCCCAACAGAAAGTGGTAAAATTTAAACGTATTTAAGCTTATTAGTTGCCAATGAATATGAACATTCTTGCATTTCAAGCTGAACGACCAGGGTCATGGACATATCTACATCATACTTTATGGTGATGATTCATGATCCCATATCGAAGAATTTGCATGCTGCCAAATTTGGCCATATATTTCAAAAACAAATGAAGAGAAAGTAGTATGAAGAGTATGGCTCGATCAGCTGCTCTCTCGAGAAGGAGCCGCACCTGACTATTTCCATTGCTTAATTTTAGGGGGCTTCGTGCTAAATGTAAGGACCTTTATATAATTTTTTTTCATTTTTAGGTCCTTGATGTAAATTGTACTCCCACCATCCGTGACGGTCCCATATTTGGGCATAAAATGGGTGTGAATCATGGCATGTTAACAATGTTGCCACTCGGAGTTTCCAACCATGAGGAAAGGGAAAAAATCAATTTTCCAAGTGAGAGGAGTGTATTTTCTATAAAGCAAGTAGGAAGAATATGTATTTGGTAGAAAAGAAACAAAGAGAAAGAAAAGAAACTTTGGGCACAGAGGAAGCAGCTCGAAAGAGAAGCAAAGAGGAGGAGTTGAAGGCAGTGTGATATGAGAGCAAAGTTGTGATGGCTTCCTGACACGAGGTACAGGGTACAGTCACCTAGTAGTACTAGTAGTACGGAACTAGTACTAGTAAATTTTAGGACCTTTACTATATACTACTATATACACGCAAAAAAAATTGTGTTTTCTCTCTCCTTCAATGCCTCATCACCATCCCCACACCCCGGCTAGGTGATCTCTCCCTCGTCCAAAACATGGCGATGTGCACGTGTGTCGACTTGCCTTGTCGTCGGCTACGTGTCAATTATTAGGCGTGCTGCGTAGAAGGAACCATTTTGGGCCTTGGCGACAAAAGGGACAGTACTCATACTACTATTAGAGTCGGAGTTCAAACTTTTGCAGTTTTAAAATTTTCACTTCCTTCCCAAACATCCGGAGGGAAGGTTATTCAAAAGATTCAAAAGATAGTGGTGCACAAGGGATTGTATATACTATCTGCAGTATGTCCCATAGCATTCAATGCACTTCATTATGATCTGACCAGCTTTACCACTACTCCATAGTACTCCATTGTCGTTCCATTTCACACCCTGCGAAGAGGAAGCCACCAAGTACACCCGCAGCATGCTGGATCGAAAGTACAGTAGGAGTAGTATGAAGGGTATGGCTCGGCCACTCGCTCGAGAAGGACCCGCACCCAAATTTCCTCAAAATATCTAGAGCTTGTTGGGAACCCAAAGAGGAAGGTATGATGAGCACAGTAGCAAGTTTTCCCTCAGTTATGAAACTAAGGTTATCGAACTAGTAGGAGTAAGGAAACAACTCCAAGGTGTTGCTAACAACTTGGAATCCTACACAACACAACCACAGAACTTTGCCCCAACATACAATGAGGTTGTCAATCTCACTGGTTTTGCTGAAAACAAAGGATTAAATGTATAGTGTGGAAGATAGTAATTGCTTGCAGAAAGTAAAGAGTAGATGGTATATCAATGGTAAAGGAATGGACTGGGGTCCACAGTTCACTAGAGGTGTTTCTCCTTGAGATAAATAGCATGTTGGGTGAACAAATTACAGCAGGGCAATTGACAAATTGAGAAAGCACAACAATGCATATACTAGACATCTTGACTCCTATGAGATTTGATTAGGAACTACAACATAATACATAGACTGTAATCCAACTTCATCTATGACTAATAATCCACCTTCAGGTTATCATCTGAACCCCTTCTAGTATTAAGTTGCAAGCAACAGATAATTGCATTAAGCAAAGTGTCTAAAGTAAACAATACGATTTCCCCATGGACAAAGGATTGTTGTTTTTTCTCTAGTAGCAACAACACATCTACAACCTTAGAGATTTTTGTCACTTCCCTAGATTACTAGAGGCATGAACCCACTATCGAGCATAAATACTCCCTCTTGGAGTTGCAAGCATCTACTTGGCCAAGATAGTTACTAACAACAAAGAGCATGCAAGATCACAAATAACATAGACATGATAGAATCAATAATGAATCTGACATAGTATCTCAATATCCATCGGATCCCCGTAAACACAACATGTAGGATTACAAATAGATGATCTTGATCATGAACGGAGCTCACGAGATCTAAACATGATAGCACAAAGGAGCAGAACCAACCATCTAGCTACTGAATGGACCCATAGTCCAAGGGTAAACTACTCACGCATCACTCAGGAGGCTAGCATGGTGATGAAGAAGGCCTCCAGGGTGATCTCTCCCCTCTGGTAGGGTGCTGGGAAGAGCTTTGGATCCCCCCAATCTAGGGATGGAGATGGCGGCGGCTACAGACTCTTTCATGGATTTTTGATCGGGTACCTAGGGTTTTCGTCCCGAGGTACTTTTATAGGCGAAGGGGCAAGGTCGATGGAGTTCCAGGGGGCCCACACCACCTGGACGCGTGCCCCCTGGCCGCGCGGCCACCAGGTGTGGCCACCCTGGTGCGCCACTTCGTCTCCCTTTCAGTCTCCGTGTTGCTTCGAGTAAAATATTGACTTTGGCTTTTGTCTCGTCCAATCCCGAGAATATTTCTTTACTAGCTTTTTTGAAACCAAAAATAGCAGAAAATAGGCAACTGGCACTGTGGCATCTTGTCAATAGGTTAGTTCCAGAAAATTTATAAAAATACCTCAAAGTGTGAACAAAACATAAGAAAGTTGATATAAAACAAGCATGGAGCATCAAAAATTATAGATATGTTTATGATGTATCAAGCATCCCCAAGCTTAACTCTTGCTCATCCTCGAGTAGGTAAGTAATAAAAAGAATAATTTTTGAGGTGACATGCACTATCACAATCTTGATCAAGATATTTGCAAAGCATTGATAGCTGGGATCAAAGTACTCTAAACATAAGCATGAAAGATAGAGTTCTAACAATAAGACATAGCAACTATGTTGTAACATGAAAAGGTACAAACAAAAGATCATGAATAACAATGCATTGAAAGATGTTTGTTTGTTTCACATATAGAAAACATAATAAGAGTGGTATTCAACTTGTCCCTCATGGTATAGCAAAACATAAATGCATAGGACACCTTCAAAGTTCATAAGGGTGACTAGATACAAATAATTTAAGAGAAAGCAATATCAATGTTATGAATCAATCAACAAGTTTTGGGACAATGCACATTAAACTAAGAATGACCACTATGCTCTCTCAGTTGGTGCATAAAGATAGAAGATGGAGACTCAACATAAAAGTAAAAAAGAAAGGCCCTTCACAAAGGGAATCAGGGATTCAAGTTTCATAAAGAGCTTCCAAAAATTATGTTACTTATTAGCTTTCAGCTCTCATTGCCCCTATCATAAGCATCTTGAGGTGATTAAGGTTAAAGTGACACAAATATGAAGATATGCTTGACAAGTTATAAGTTGAAAATCCCATGCCCCTTTCTTACGAGTACCGAACCTCATGCTACTCAACTTTAGTCACAAGTAAGTTCTTGTCATTATAAGTACATGTGTATCATAGAGAACCGCCAACAGGGTACCCCTTGCCCCATGACATAGCAGCTATCCCATATCAAAATGACAAGGCAAAAGACAATGAGCATCTCAGCAATCTTTTTATTTGCTATTTGCATAGGTTTTTATTGAGGATGCTTCATAGAATTCTCACTATGGTTATGCTCCAAGTTTCCACCATGATTAGGCGTGGCTTAGGCTAGCCGCCCAGGTGTTTCTCTAACACATATACAAACTCCATGAGCTTACAAGCTCCCGTTTTATTTCACAGCACCGGGATCCATAAACAAAAGAACTTGATATCATCTAAATAATAAGTGCAATGTTGAAAGCGTTCCCCATGACAGCATGGTTCTGCTAATTCACAACTTATAAAGCGCAAGCATATAAACAGCATAGATGGACACAATGGTTCAAGTTTATTAAGTGCAAGAAAGTAAAGTGTGCCATCAAGTTTGTGAGAGATTTAATCACTAATTTTCACATAACAAGTTTAATTTGGAAGGTAGATAAAAACATGAATATACTTGAAATGGTGTAACACACCATGCATAGGAATTTATAGTGGACTCTTTGGAATAACTTGGTTTTCTTGGAGGTTAGATGCATGAGTGGAACTCATACTTGGTATAGGTGGAGGCTAGCAAAAGACTGGGAGCGACCAAGTAAGAGAGCAATAATGGCCATAATCATGCAAAGCGACAAAACATTATTAATTAAAGCATAAAGTGATATTACAAGTCAAAAACTAAATGATCATAGAGGCTAAGGTGACTGGTTCATAGTCTTAACATGGTGTAAGCATGTGCCAAGTCAACCCAAATAAAGCATCAAAGGAGAATACAACAATATTATGCTTTGCATGCTAAAACAACACATGATCCTTTCAAGGAACATTGAGAAATCTCAATTGTTTGGAACAAGTCATGCTACAGCAATAATCACTAAGCATAAGGTCAAAGCAATATCAAACATGACATGATAGAGTCTAGGCCACAGTCAAAACAAGCTCCTTTTGTACCACTTATAAGCATGAAGCTTCCTACTCTTTTCCAACACCAATCAACTTATTTCAAACCACATATGAATGCAGGGGTCCAACTAATTTATTTAAGAAAACCAAACAAAAGAAAACTAAAAAAAAAACAAAAACGCTCCAAGAACAACACAATTGTGCATGAAACAATAAAAATGAAGTGTTTTGGAAGAAAACCTAAGATTTTTATTGATGAAGAAGGGGATGCCTTGGGCGTCCACAAGCTTTGACACTTGTACTTCTTGAATATTTCTTGGGGTGACACGGGTGGCATCCCCAAGCTTGAGCTTTTTTCCATACTTCATCTCATCACATTATCCTTCCCTACACTTGAAAGATTCCCTTCATACAAAACTTCACACAATCTTCATTGGCAACATTAGTGTATTCAAGATAATAAGTCTTTGGGTTTAGTTTCAACACAAGTAAAACTTCTATTAAAACACAAGCTACTGTAGAAATTCCTTCTAAAAGCTCAAGTGATCAAAGAGAACTCAAAGAGAAAGAGATTAAGAGGCAAATGCAAATAATGGCAGAAATCTGTCAGAACAGACCAGCATGTAAAAAGCATTTTTTTCATAGACCTTCTGTTGTTCAAATAAAAAAGTGCTAAACTAATAAAAGTTATATAATAACCTGGGGCATAATTACATAAAATTATAGATCAATCCAGCGTATAGGTATGTTTCACGATTTTTTATAGTGAAGCATAAAAAATCTGTTTCGGGACAACAACTTTCCCAAGTCTTACTTCTCTCTCATTAGAGGTTATTCTTGGCACAAAAAACACATAAAAAGGATAAGGAGAGGTTATTACTGAGGCAATAACTTCCAAGACTAAACAAAATAAAAAATTACTAAAAGTAAAAATAATTTGGTTTATCTCCCAATAGTGCTTTTCTTTAACGCCTTTCAGCTAGGCATAGGAAGCAAGATTCAAGTATTTTCGAATGAAGAAGCATTAAGAGCAAATTTTGCTTTAATAGGAGAGGTAAACGGTATCTTCTCTCTCTTCTTAGGGAAGTGTTCTATACCTTTCTTGAGTGGGAATTGATATTTAATGGTGACTTCCTTCATATCAATAATGGCACCAACAGTTCTAAGAAAAGGTCTTCCCAAAATAATAGGACAAGAAGCATTGCATTCAACATCCAAAACATAGAAATCAACAGGGACATAGGTATAGTTAACCATAATAAGAACATCACTAATACTCCCCATGAGTTTCTTTTTAGCATTATCATCAAGTTGGACATCTAAATAACAATCTTCCAATGGTGGAAAATCAAGAATTTCATAAATCTTTCTAGGCATAATAGAGACACTAGTACCAAGATCACATAAAGCTTTGAGATCAAAATCATTCACTTTCATATTAATGATGCGTTCCCAACCATCTTCTAATTTCCTAGGAATAGAAGCTTTATGTTTCAATTTTTCTTCTTTAATTTTTATGAGAGCATCTGTAATGTGTTTTGTAAAGGCCATATTCATAGCACTAGCATTAGGAATTCTAGCAAGATTTTGTAGGAACATAATTACTTCGGAAATATTGCAACCAACAAGATCAAAATCAAAATTACCATCCAAGGTAGTAGAGCTATTGTTTCCCATATTTCAAAGAATTTTAGCATTTTTATTGGAAAAGGTTCCGTTGGTTTTAGGCATTGTTGTAAAAGGAATGGGGACTTCATGTGGTTTGCTAGCATCAACATTGGTGGTGGTAATAGTACAAATACTACTATTTCTATCAATTTCATCTTCTCTTTCCCACTTAGCATGCAATTCAGCTAACAGTCTAACATTTTCATCAATTCTAACTTGTATGGCATTAGTAGCAGCAAAGGGGTTTTCCATAGTTTCAGGTTTAGCAGCCATTTTATTAATCAAAGAAGATTGTGCTTCAGACAAAGATGATATATTTTTTTAGCACTCGAAAGTTTTTCCTCAACAATTTTATTGAAAGCACTTTGTTTGCTAAGGAAATCCTTAAGCATGACTTCAAGTTAAGAGGGTGCACTTCTATTGTTGTTGTTGGAATTTCCATAAGCATTACCATTATTGGGAGGATATGGCCTATAATTATTACTACCAAAATTATTCCTATAGGCATTATTGCTAAAATTATTATTTCTAATGAAGTTCACATCAACTTGCTCTTCTTGAGAAACCAGAGAGGCTAAGGGAATATGATTTGGATCAATATGAGCATTTACATTAACAAGCATAGACATAATAACATCAATTTTATCACTCAAGGAGGAGGTTTCTTCAACAGAATTTACCTTCTTACCTTGTGGAGCTCTCGCAGTGTGCCATTCAGAATAGTTAACCATTATATTATTAAGGAGCTTTGTTGCAGCACCCAAAGTAATGGTCATAAAGGTGTCTCCAGCAGCAGAATCCAACAGATTTCTTGAAGAATAATTTAGTCCTGCATAAAAAGTTTGGATAATCATCCAAGTAGTCAGTCCATGAGTTGGGCAATTCTTTACCAAAGATTTCATTCTTTCCCAAGCTTGAGCAACATGTTCATTATCAAATTGTTTAAATTTCATTATTTCACTTCTCATAGATATAATCTTAGCAGGAGGATAATATTTTCCAATGAAATCATCTTTGCATTTAATCCAAGAATCAATACTATTTCTAGGTAGGGATAGCAACCATTCTTTAGCTTTTCCTCTCAAAGAGAAAGGAAACAATTTAATCTTAATAATATCTCCATCTATATCCCTATGTTTTTGCATCTCACAAAGTTCAACAAAGTTATTAAGGTGAGTAGCAGCATCATCAGTACCAGCACTAGAGAATTGTTCTTCAATAACAAGATTGAGCAAAGAAGGTTTAATTTCAAAAAAAGCAGCTTCAGGAATAGGTGGAGCAATGGGTGTGCACACAAAATCATTGTTGTTTGTGCTAGTGAACTCACACAACTTAGTGTTTTCAAGAGTAGTCATTTTTTTAAGATTAAAGCAAGCCAACAGAAGTAGAAACTGAAATAGGAAATAGTTTTTTGTGTTTTTGATAAAATAAGCAAACTAGTACAACTATTTTTTTGTGTTTTTGATAAAAAGAAACAAGAAAAACAAAGCTATATAAACTAAGAAATACAAAAACAAAGTAAAGAGATTGGTTGTGAGAGACTACCCTTGCAACAATCTTCTTTCTCCCTGAAAAGTGATTGACGAGGAGGAAGAGATCGAAGTTGTCCTTAAATCCCCGGCAAAGGTGCCAGAAAAAGTGCTTGATGGCTCAAAATATGTAGAGCTCGTTGGGAACCCCGAGAGGAAGGTATGATGAGCACAGTAGCAAGGTTTCCCTCAGTTATGAAACCAAGGTTATCGAACTAGTAGGAGTAAGGAAACAACTCCAAGGTGTTGCTGACAACTTGGAATCCTGCACAACACAACCACAGAACTTTGCCCCAACTTACAATGAGGTTGTCAATCTCACTGGTTTTGCTGAAAACAAAGGATTAAACATATAGTGTGGAAGATAGTAATTGCTTACAGAAAGTAAACAGTAAATGGTAAACAGTAGATGGTATATCAATGGTAAAGGAATTGACTAGGGTCCAAAGTTCACTAGAGGTGTTTCTCCATAATATAAATAGCATGTTGGGTGAACAAATTACAGCGGGGCAATTGACAAATTGAGAAAGCATAACAATGCGTATACTAGACATCTTGACTCCTATGAGATTTGATTGGTCATTACAACATAATACATAGACCATAATCCGACTGCATCTATGACTAATAATCCACTCAGGTTATCATCTGAACCCCTTCCAATATTAAGTTGCAAGCAACAGATAATTTCATTAAGCAAAGTGTGTAAAATAAACAATACGATTTCCCCATGGACAAAGGATTGTTGTTTTCTCCCTAGTAGCTACAGCACATCTACAACCTTAGAGATTTCTGTCACTTCCCTAGATTACTAGAGGCATGAACCCACTATCGAGCATAAATACTCCCTCTTGGAGTTGCAAGCATCTACTTGGCCAAGATAGTTACTAACAACGGAGAGCACCGGAGAGCATGCAAGATCACAAATAACATAGACATGATAGAATCAATAATGAATCTGACATAGTATCTCAATATCCATCGGATCCCCGCAAACATAACATGTAGGATTACAAATAGATGATCTTGATCATGAACGGAGCTCACAAGATCTAAAC
The DNA here is from genome assembly GCA_916181665.1 of Avena sativa. Lineage (NCBI taxonomy): Eukaryota > Viridiplantae > Streptophyta > Magnoliopsida > Poales > Poaceae > Avena > Avena sativa. The sequence goes on along the minus strand of OV702289.1, from coordinate 180,497,111 downwards.
ATGATAGCACAAAGGAGGAGAACCAACCATCTAACTACTGTATGGGCCCATAGTCCAAGGGTGAACTACTCACGCATCACTCTAGAAGTTAGCATGGCGATGAATAAGGCCTCCAGGGTGATCTCTCCCCTCCGAGAGGGTGCCGGGAAGAGCTTCGGATCCCCCCCGATCTAGGGATGGAGATGGCAGCGGCTATAGACTCTTTCGTGGATTTTTGATCGGGTAACTATCATTTTCGTCCCGGGGTACTTTTATAGGCAATGGGGCACGGTCGGTGGAGATCCAGGGGGCCCACACCACCTGGTGGCGCCACCCTCCTGGCCGCGTGGCCACCAGGTGTGGCCACCCTGCTGTGCCACTTCGTCTCCCTTTTGGTCTCCGTGTTGCTTCGGGTAAATATTAACTTTGGCTTTTGTCCCGTCCAATTCCGAGAATATTTCTTTACTAGCTTTTCTGAAACCAAAAACAGCAGAAAACAGGCAACTGGCACTATGGCATCTTGTCAATAGGTTTGTTCCAGAAAATGTATAAAAATACCTCAAAGTGTGAACAAAACATAAGAAAGTTGATATAAAACAAGCATGGAGCATCAAAAATTATAGATACGTTTACGACGTATCAGGGTGGGTCAATTAATATACTATCAGAAACCATAGAGAGTTCTGACGATAGGTTCATCTTCTTGCTAAGATTTTGCGTCTTGACAGTTTAACGAAATTAGGTCAAACTTGAGCTACAACTAAGTGCGATAGATTGCTCTTGAATTTAATGAAATTATGTCAAACTTGAACTACATGTAATAAATTGTAGGTTGCTTTGAAAGTTTTATTAAAAAAGCTTTTGGAGGTACCCATCGAGCGGTTAATTAATATATCAGAAACCATAGAGAGTTTTGACGAGTGGTTCGACTTCTAGCTAAGATTTTGCATCATGAAAATTTTGAACACCTTTTGAAAACGATCACATGAAACAGGGAGAGAGGGGAAATGATTTTTCTATTCTCTATGGGCAACCCACAAGCTTGAGGTGCACCTTATTAGGCTTAAAGATACAAACTCTATTTTCTCCACAATGTATATGGTGAACCTTAGCGGATGCCACATACGAGGCCTTAAGGTGTGCTTTTGTACACATTGTTGATGCCCTTATTAGGGAAAAAGCAAATAGTACTCCCTCGATCCAAATTAGTGTTCTCACATTTGTGTAGATTTGGATGTATCTAGTCATGTTTTAGTGCTAGATACATCCTAATCTAGACAAATTTGAGAACATTAATTTGGATCGGAGGGAGTCGTATATTAGTACTTTCTTTGAGGAAAGTATATCAGTACTAGTGCACTAGTATAGTACTCCCTGCATTTCAAAATATAAGATGTTTTAGCTTTTTGAAAGGAGTGTATCTAGACCCTTTTAGTGTGTAGGTTCATCTTGGTTTGGAGTGAACCTATATACTAAAAGAGGTCTAGATACACTCATTTCACAAAGCTAAAACATCTTATATTTTGGAATGAAGGGAGTAGTACTCATTTCTTTGCTTAGACATATGCTCACCTCTGTCCATGCATTATACACGCTGAGAGAATAGAATGTAGGTAGGGTAAAAGAGGGCAGCAGCGAAGAGGAGTGGAAGGCGGTTCAATGTCAGAGGAAACTTATGATGGGTCCCTGACACGAGGTACTCCTGCGGCCACTCTACTAGTAGTAAATTTTAGGACCTATGCACGCAAAACAAATTGTGGGTTTTCTCTCTCCTTTGCTGCCTCTCACCATCCATCCTTCCTCTCTCCTACCCTTTCCCCTCGTGCACCAGCCCGGCTAATCTCTCTCTGGTCCACAACATGGTGCTGCACACGTGTGCCTTGGTACGGCGGCTTTGTGTCTCTGGCGTGTTTGACAGCCGCGTTGGTGTGGAGTAGGGATGAGGAGTACATATGAAGGAAACCACTTTGGTCCTTGGCGGCAAAAAAAATTCAAACTTTTTTGGTTTTTGAAATTTTCACTTGCTTCCCAAACATTGGGAGGGAAGGTTACTCAAAAGATCGGCCATTCACAGTACTTCTTATCTTTATATGTTCTTATCTCTTACAATACCATACCACTATATAGTGTATGGATAACTTCGAACATTGACCGTTGGATCAAGACCGGCAAATCCAAACAGTGTTGTCGGTGTGATTTTCCAACTATATCAGGAAAGAACATTCAATTATTCTCAATTTTCTGAGTGGATGACGAGCGAGGTTGTGCTTTTTTGTTTAGGAATCTCCGAAGAATATTGGATCTGAATGCCAGAAGCCAAGTTTACCAACATGTTGTACCAATGATTCCCATGTTTTATTTATGAGTTTTCAAACTTCCTAGCTAACTCTGCCTATTTGACCGAAGGACTTTAAGTCGATTTATCGAAATTATGTCAAATTTGAAACTACAAGTAAATAGTAGGTTGCTTTGAAAGTTTTACGAAAAATCTTTTGGAGGTACCCATCGAGGGGTCACAACTAATATATCATAAAACACCGAGAGTTTTGACGATAGGTTCAACTTCTTGCTAAGATTTTGCATCTTGACAATTTAACAAAATTAGGTCAAACTTGATCTAAAAGTAAGCGCGATAGATTGCTCTTGAATTAAATGTATTTTCGGAGGTAGATGGGTGCATCTTCTTGTAGTAAACAATGTCGTCGGTGTGAGTTTCCAACTATCAGGAAATAAAATTCTCAGTTTTCCGAGTGATGACATGGTGTGCTATTAAATGAGGAAAGAGATGGATGTAGTAACTAACTAAGTTACCATAACATCACACTTTTCAAGTGAAAACAAGTCTACAAGATAATTAAAATAGTCTTGTATGACACTACCTATTAGTTACAATCCACTATGAAGGTGGTAACTTAGACTAGTGTTAGGTGCATGACACTAGTTGAAGTTACTCCCCACTATGACTAGCCTTAGCATCTACACAAGTAAGGGCAATTGATTGCTATTGAATTAAATGTATTTCCAGAGGTAGATGGGTGCATCTTCATGTAGTAAACAATGTCGTCGGTGTTAGTTTCCAACTATCACGAAAGAACATTTAATTCTCAATTTTTTGAGTGATGACAAGATTGTTCTTTTACATAAAGAAACATCGAAGAATATGGATCTGAATACCACAAGACAAGTTTTTAGACATAAATGTATGGACGTCGATGTAATTTTATCTTTTTTAGGTCCTTGATGTAAAATGTACTCGCACCGTCCTTGTAAAATTCAAACCTAAAAGCAAGTGGTAACATTTAAATGTATTTAATAGTATTAGTTGTTGATGAGTATGAATGTTCTTGGATTTCAAGCCGAACGACCAAGGTCATGGCCATATCTACATCATACTTTATGCTGATGATGATCCCATGTCCACGAATTTTCATGCCGCCAACTCTGGCCATATATTTTGAAACAAACAAAGAGAAAGTAGTATGAAGAGTATGGCTCGATGAGCTTCTCTCTCGAGAAGGAGCCAAACATGATTGTTTCCCTGCTTAATTTTAGGGTGCTTCGTGCTAAATGTATGGACGTCGATGTAATTTTACCCCTTTTTAGGTCCTTGCTATAAAATGTACTCCCACTGTCTCTATAAAATTTGAACACAAAAGCAAGTGGTAAAATTTAAACGTATTTAAGCTTATTAGTTGTCAATGAGTATGAACATTTTTGCATTTCAAGCCGAACGACCAGGGTCATGGACATATGTACATCATACTTTATGCTGATGATTCATGATCCCATATCGAAGAATTTGCATGACGCAAAATTTGTCCATGTATTTTAAAAACAAACGAAGAGGAAGTAGTACGAAGAGTATGGCTTGGTCAGGTTCTTTCTCGAGAAGGAGCCTAACCTGACTATTTTCCTTTGCTTAATTTTAAGGCTTGCTTCGTGCTAAATTTTTGTACCACGATGTAATTTTCCCCTTTTAGGTCCTTGATGAAAACAAACAAAGAGGAATAAGTACTATGAAGAGTACGGCTCGAGCAGCTGCTCTCTCGAGAAGGAGCCGAACTAGACTGTTTTATTTGCTTAATTTTAGGGTACTTAATGCAAAATGTATGGACCTCGATGTAATTTTCTCCTTTTTAGGTCCTTGATTTAAAATGTACTCCTACCATCCGTGTAAAATTCAAACCTACAAGTTAGTGGTAAAAGTTAAACGAATTTATGGTTAGTTGTGAATGAGTATGAACAATCTTGGATTTCAAGATGAACGGAAAATGTCATGGCCATATCTACATCATACTTTACATCGATGATTCACGATCCCATATCCAAGAATTTCATGCCACCAAATTGGCCATATTTTGAATAAACAAAGAGGGAAGTAGTACGAAGAGTATGGCTTGACCAGCTGCTGTCTCGAGAAGGAGCCAAACCCTATTGTTTTCCCTGCTTAATTTTAGGTTGCTCCATGGTAATTAAATGTATAGACCTCGATGTAATTTTACCTTTTTTAGGTCCTTGCTATAAAATGTACTCCCACCGTCCGTGTAAAATTTGAACATAAAATCAAGTGGTAAAATTTAAACATAATTAAGCTTATTAGTTGTCAATGAATATGAAAATTCTTGCATTTCAAGCCAAACGACTAGGGTAATACATATCTACATCATACTTTATATGATGATGATTCATGATCCCATAGCAAAGAATTTGCATGCCGCCAAATTTGGCCATATTTTGAAAACAAACGAACAGGAAGTAGTATGAAGAGTATGACTCAGTCAGCTTCTCTCTCTAGAAGGAGCAAAACATGACGGTTTTCCCTGCTTAATTTTAGGTTGCTTCGTGCTACATGTATGGACCTCGATGTAATTTTACCCTTTTTAGATCCTTGATGTAAAATGTACTTCGACTATCTGTGTAAAATTCGAACCTAAAAGCAAGTTGTAAAATTTAAACATATTTAATATTATTATATGTCGATGAGTATGAACAATCTTGGATTTCAAGACGAACGACCAAGGTCATGGACATATCTACATCATACTTTATGTTGATGATTCGTGATCCCATATCCAAGAATTTGCATGCCCCCAAATTTGGCCATACTTTGAAAACAAACAAAGAGGAAGTAGTATGAAGAGTATGGCTCGATCAGCTTCTCTCACAAGAAGGAGCAAAACATGACTATTTTCCCTGCTTAATTTTAGGGCGCTTTGTGCTAAATGTATGGACCTTGATGTAATTTTACCTTTTTTAGGTCCTTGGTGTAAAATGTACTCCCACTGTCCATACATGTAAAATTCGAACTTAAAAGCAAGTGGTAAAATTTAAATGTATTTAAGATTATTAGTTGTCGATGAGTATGAATATTCTTGGATTTCAAGACGAACGACCAAGGTCATGGACATATCTACATACTTTATGCTGATGGTTCATGATCCCATATCCAAGAATTTGCATGCGGCCAAATTTGGCCATATTTTGAATACAAATGAAGAGGAAGTAGTATGAAGGGTATGGATCGATCAGCTTTTCTCTCAAGAAGGAGCAAAACATGACTATTTTCCCTGCTTAATTTTAGGGTGCTTCATGCTAAATGTATGGACCTCGATGTAATTTTACCTTTTTTAGGTCCTTGGTGTAAAATGTACTCCCACCATCCATACGTGTAAAATTCAAACCTAAAAGCAACTTTAAAAATTTAAACGTATTTAAGATTATTAGTTGTTGATAAGTATGAACATTCTTGGATTCCAAGAAGAACGACCAAGGTCATGGGCCTCATGGCCATATCTACATCATACTTTATGTTGATGATTCATGATCCCATATCAAAGAATTTGCAAGTCACCAAATTTAGCCATATTTTGAAAACAAACAAAGAGGAAGTCGTATGAAGAGTATGGCTCGATCAGCTTTTCTCTCGAGAAGGAGAAAAACATGACTGTTTTCCCTGCTTAATTCCAGGGTGCTTCGTGCTAAATATATGGACCTCGATAAAATTTTACCTTTTTAGGTCCTTGATTAAAAATGTAATCCCTTCATCCTTACATGTAAAATTCAAACCTAAAAGCAAGTGGTAAAATTTAAACGTATTTAATTTTATTAGTTGTCGGTGAGTATGAACATTCTTGGATTTCAAGCCGAACGACTAAGGTCATGGCCACATCTACATCATACTTTATGCTGATGATGATCCCATGTCCAGGAATTTTCATGCCACCAAATTTGGCCATATATTTTGAAAACAAACAAAGAGAAAGTAGTATGAAGAGTATGGCTCTGCTCTCTCGAGAAGGAGCGGGACCCGACTATTTCCCTTGCTTATTTTTAGGGTGCTTCATGCTAAATGTAAGGACCTCTATGTAATTTTCTCCATTTTTAGGTCCTTGATGTAAATTGTACTCCCACCATCCATGATGTTCCCATATTTGGGAGTAAATAGGTGAATCATGTCATGGTAATAATGTTGCCACTCGGAGTTTCCAACCATTAGATAAATCTAGCACGAAAACATGACTATATACATTCTAATATAGATAAATCTAAGAACATTATATGAATCGGAGGGATTAGTATATATGCATTCAAAACAAATTGTGTTTGCTCTCTCCTTCAGTGTGGCATCACCATCCCCACACGCAAAGAAAATTTGAGGACATTTCGAACTTTTTTCTTCGGCATGGTGTGATTTGCTATCCCTAGCTACCTACCAAAAAAAAATAGTAGCGCCTCAAACTAGGGGCCAGCATTGCAGGCTGGAGCGTTTAAGAAATACTACTATATCTAATTTTATATTATTATTCCTTTTTTTATAAGCGTCTATGTTAACGTCTCGTGTTAGTTTTGCCCTAATATACCGGGTCGGAGAGGTCGATCTGACAACCGAAGGAGAACCGCCCTGCTCCCCTCATCATCTTCCTCTGTCGCTCCGGCCGCTTGTGCACCATCGTAGCCCCTCTCCACCCTTGCAGAAAGGTAGAAACCGCCAACCCATCCCGACTAATCTTCCGCAGTACTCTTTCCCCGAACGACATCTGGAGCGATAAAGCGTAAGATATCTGAGCGCTACAGCCAGGCAATCGGATTTGGCAACATCCACTACGGACCGCTGAGCAACATCACCAGTCGCACCGATCTTCTGAGCACCGCTCGCCTGGCTCACGGCATGGTTAGCATGCGTCGAGGGATTACGGAAGATCCTGGTCTCCCGTTTGGTTTGCCCTGCCTACTTCACTCTGACCCACAGACATGGCCACTAGACCGTGACGAGCAGGTAAAAATCAGTTTTGCATGATTTTTGTAGGACTCGAATCCTTAGATCATTTTCTATGGATTGAATTTGGATCAAAGGAATCGTGCTATTTTGAACTGCAACCCCCCACCCATGCTTAAATCCCATAGGAATTGGAACATCTACTTGAGGCTCAACTCTCATCGTGCCAATCATATACGTAGTTTTCCTACATTTTATAATCGCCTGTTTTTCACTGGCAAACCTGTGAAATTCCTGTGTTCTCAATCCTACGATCGAAAGAGGCCCAAGACTTTTGCTTTAGTGTCCCCCCTCTCCTCCAAACATACTAATCTGAAAACACAAGAACGACCAGGATTGTTGATACCTATAATGGAAGGTGTATTGGCCAATCAAGGCTAGCATTATATTTTAAGTTTCATGTGTTTTACAAACAAAAGATTTCTGTAAAAAGTTGGTTGTTTGGTTTACATGAATACAAAAACATAGGATTACTTTAAAACATGGTAAAATCAAAGTCAAACATCACGGGAGAGTATATTTATGATGTTATCATGCCTATTGGGACCTCATTCTTGTTCTTTGTGCGCATAGGAATTTGAAAATGAGGTCCAAGTTGGATATGAAGAATTGCATATGAGTTTTGGAGAATTCTAACCCGTAGGATTTTGGAAGATATCAAATTCCTATGGAGTCACTTCTTAGTTCCTATGCCCTCCATTCCATAAGAATCTAAACACAAGCTCCAACCTCATTCTATTTCTCCTTTGAGAAGTTCAATGTGCTTACACTATATTCCTGCAAAACTCTTGTGTTTGCTTCCTATTCACCATCCAAAGACACCTATTACAAAATTCCCACATTTTTAATTCCTAATATGAATTTACTATACCTACCATGTCAATCCTATGTTTTTCCTATTCCTATGTTTTTTAAAAACCATTATCGTCGGATTGATGACAAGTACACCATGAGGGGGTCCTCGAGGCGTGTGGAAGAGAGGGGTGTGAGACGTACGGTGTTCCCGGATGGTGAGCACACAAGTTTACCCAGGTTTGAATCCTCCTGCTTTTGACGGATCCTACTCCGGCTAGCAATCCAGTAATATGACAGAGCCAGAATATGGGTTACAAGGGTTTTGCCTGTGCGAGTTGAGATTGTAGACTATTGTGAGGGTTGCCCTAAAGGCTCTCCCTAGGACGGCTTATATAGATATCTGGCCTAGGATTTACAGGAGAGATCTATCCGGCTACGACTAAGAGTCGGTTACAGAGTACATCTTGAACTACAAGTAACACTATGGGCCTATGTCAGTAAGTCTTCTGGGCCTTCCCGTAGCCGGACTGGACTCTGTCTCTTCTCCCTGACTGGGCCGACCGTGAAGCAAAGCTCTAACCCGAAGTGGGCCACCCTGGTCAGTGAGGTACAGTGAGGATACCCAAAAAGTATATCCCCAACAGCAGCCCTCGGGGTCCTCCAAGATCCAAAGTCGGATTCATCATCATCTAGCTTGATCTTCAGCTTGCAGAATCTTGAAGGGTTCCTGAAATTTCTAAAGAAAACATACGATTCGGGTCTCAACAAATGAGTCGGACCTATGAATATGTTATTCGTGTTTCCAGCTTGAAATTCAAACTAAGCCGGAACTTGGTCTCTCACGTAACCTGACAACAGTCATGGTCAAGTCACGTCACTGACAGACATTTCCTGTCAGCACGACCGTTGGTGGGTCCGCCTTTCATGGAACCGAGGCACCATTTCAATGCGTGTGTGGAGATCGAGGCAGTGTAATCATCGCGTGGGGGTTTCCCAGTCCTTTCCACGATGCGTGGCATGTTCACTGTAGCATTTACACGAATCTTGATGCGGCTGGTGGATATAAGTAGTGAGGATTCTTCTCCCCATCTCCTTCACCAGTTCCTTGCGCCGTTTCCTTCTCCTCTACTCCTCCCATGAACTTAGAGCTCCACTGCTCCCCACAAAACCTCCAGCGCCGCCCATCCAAGGTCACCGACACACCGGAAAAATGGCTTCTGCGTCATCCTTCGGCTCGGTAGCAACGGCAGCGGCAGCGGCGGCGGTGGCGGAGAAGGAGACCTATCGTGGGGTTTGGATCCCGTGCGTCCTTGACGATCCCAAGCTTCGTGTCGTTGAAGAAGAAGGGCTCCTCCGCACCGACGACTGGCGGAGCGGCTTCGGGGAAACCATCCCCAACCCTCGCGACGATGAGCGAGTGCACTTCGGCACTCACCTTGAGAGAGGTCTGATTTTTCCTCCCTTAGATTTCTTTTTCGAGGTCATAGGTCATTATGGAGTTCATCTCCATCATCTCCCCCCGAACTCCATCTTAGAGATGAGTGTGTACGCCTCTTTGTGCGAGGGGTATCTCGACATTAGGCCGAGCCTTACTCTCTTCCGGTATTACTTCCATGTTCGGAGAAATTCCATTACTGCCGGTAATCCTTACATTACCGGTACCATTAGTTTTTCGGTTAGGCGAGAGCGCGTATATCCTTGGATCATGGCTAGTGAGTCGGTCAAGCAATGGTCATCCACTTTTTTCTATCACAAGGATATTCCCGCTCTCGGCAAAGATCATGCTTTGCCGGCTTTCGTCGATGGTGCCGCTACGCCCCAAGAATCCTGGGACAAGCTTGCCCCGGCTCTTAGTGATGATCTGCTCCTCGCCAAGAGGCGGATCGAGTATCTGATGAAACACAAGGGCCTGAAAGGGTCCGACTTAGTTCAATGTTGGGTGGCACGTCGGATCCAACCTCTTCAACATCATGGAGATCGACTGATGCATTCCATCACGTCGTCAAAGAAGGATTCCCTCCGCATCAGCCCCAAAACCTTAGACACAAAATAATATGTAAGCCAAATCAGATAGCTGATAAGGGAGCGGATTGAGAGGAAGATTCCGGAGCTGTCCCTGGACATGCATACAGCGGAAGATCCTATTGTGCCGGTAAGCTTCAGCGGCAACTCTTTTTATGTGCTCATCTTTATGTTATTTTTGGAATAGTGAGATACTTCTCCTTTTCAGCTTGCTGACCTCCCCGAGTCGAAGTTCGCTCCTATCGAGGGATATCCTCTTGAGTTTTCTCAGGATGAGGGTGAATTGGTTCCAATGCCGGACGTCGTTCCTCGGAAACACAAAGCTCCAACATTGGCCATTGGCACAAAAGAAGTGCACGTTGTGAAGAGGTAATCTTTCCTCACAAGGTTTTTATATTTTGCTCGTAATTCCTTCTGAGATGTAATGTTCTTTGTTCTATTACCTTCTCAGAGCTAAACAGCTCATCAAGGGCAAGGGGAAGGGAGCTGTCTCGAAACCCCTACGTCAGTCGAAGCTCAAATTGGCTTCTCCTGCCATGGCTCCTCCAACTTCTGCCCCTCAGCCTTCTGCAGCGCCGGAGATTACTCCATCTCCGACCGTTGTAAAAGATCCGGCTCAATCAGCAGAGCCTGCGATCCTTGAATCACAAACTGACGTCACCATGGGTGACTCAGGTTTTGATAAGGGTGAACCCTCTTTAGGTAATCATCCCTCGGCAGAGACCTTTGCTGACAATCTCCTGGACAATCCTGGACTTGCCAAACTTGGCCTATCTCGGAAGTCTATGAAGGAGATTCAATGGCTAGCCCGGCAATGCCTAGAAAGCCGGACTATCTCTGCTGAAGAAGAAGCGCAAGAAGCACAGGATATCAAGCACTCTGATCTTCTTGAACAAGTTCGTCTTCGTGACGAGAATCTGAGGACCAGCGAGCTTCCAACTGCGCCAGTGGTCCCCCTAACCTTCACCGAAAAGGTTACCACCAAAGTGAATGCGAGTTTAGACAAACTCATTCTTGAACAATATGTAAGTCGGAATTCCAACTCCCATTTTTCCTTATTTCATATCATATCCTATAGCCCCCAAGCATGAGGCTGGACAATCAAATTCGGTTTTATGCTTCCATAGGATGCCAAAGAATGAACTAGTGGAGCCCCTAAGGCTCGTGCAGATATTAGTAAAAATATTTGCCCGAGCCTTTAGTAGACTTCTGACTCTGGGTATTCTGACTTACAGAAAATATATTCCTATAACCAGGATTTGTTGAAGAATGTTTGCAGCAAGTGGAAAGAAATCAGAGCTCTCCAGCTTGAAAATGCACAATTGAAAGTTTCCAGGGATGAGGCCGAAGGTAAACATTCTGAAACTCAAACCTTGTCTTGTATTTCATACTTGAATTTTTGTTGAACTGTTGTTCTTTTGACTTACAGCACTGGTGAAACAGTCCTGTGCTATGATTGAAGAGGCCAAGAATCTTAAGACCCTGGTGGTGGAAAACAAGGAACTCCGCCAAGAGCTGGATAAGCTTAAGGCGGATCATGATAATAGCATTGCTCAAATTCTCGAATCTACCTCCATGGCCACCAAGGAACGTGATCATAAGATTACGCTCCAAGATAAGAAAATCTCGGATCTCAGCAATGATCTATTCAGAGAAAGGGACATTACCGAGGCACTCCGGGCTGAACTCCAGAGTCTTCGGGAAGAGAAGGCCAAAGTCGACGATGTCATCTTTGGTATGTTTCCCTTTTTCTGACTTATCTGCATCTTCCGACTCTTTGGAGTCCGGGTTTACTTGACTTACCCTTTCCATTATATGCGCAAGTCCTCTGAACTTGATGGACTCAGCCTCTGCCGAATCTCGCACCAGCCGGCTTACCCAAGTCAGTGATTTGCTGCATGACTTCCGCCAATCCCTCGAAGATATTGGCGAAGTTCTCAAGGTTCTGGACATGTATAGCATGTCCGTCTTTGAGGTGCGAGATAAGGCCAAGGATATGCCGCAGCTTGTTTAGGACTAGAACATGTCCTACGCGTGAACCGCAACGCAAAACGCTCTCACCATGGTTATGAGCCACCATGGAAACATGGAAATCTGGCAAGTAACTAGAGGGTACTGCAAGGTGGACGAAGACGGACAGGAGCAAGACATCAAGGCTATCATGGACTCCTGCGCCGGATATGGGTGCCACTTAGCTTATTTGACCAGCTACGACACTCCCTTCTTCACCCGCGTGGACACACCGCCTCCGCCTTCCGAAGAAACAGCTGAACTTTTCGACGATGATCAAACCATATCAGATTTGAACATATGGGAACCTTATCAAAACAAGGTTGATGTATCCAGCGAGCTGGCAGCTCCTACCTCTCCGAGTATCAGAAAGAACAATGTGTTATTCTGAAAACAATTTGGTTCTGTAAATAAGTAGTATGATACTTTTGCTAGTGTTAAGCTTTATTTTATCTATTCAGCACTTTTGGCTTTGATATTATGTGCCTGAAATGTTTGCATAAGCACTTGTAATTTTTGTCTGCACTTATCATTTATCTGGCTTTCCGCCTCATCCCTTTCGTGAGCCGGCCAACTGATACGTTGCTAACGTTTCCATAATTTTTGATGTTCCATGCTTGGTTTTATCCACTTTCTTGTGTTTTGTTCCAACTTTGGAGTACTTTTCATATGATTTCTTGGACTAACCTATTAACAAGATGCCACAGTGCCAGTTGCCTGTTTTCTGCTGTTTTTGGTTCCAAGAAAGTCAGAAAATGAATATTCTCGGAATTGGACGGGACAAAAGCCAAAGTTCCTATTTTCCCGGAAGACTCACGGAGCCAGAAGGAGAGTCGGAGAGGGGCCATAGGGTGGCCACACCCCCCCTTGGCGCGGGCCAGCCCAGGCCGTGCCAGGGCATGTTGTGGGCCCCCTGGCTGGCCACCGACCTTGCCCTCTCGCCTATAAGAGCCTCCCGATGCATAAACCCTAAGGAGTCAATCAGAAATCCACGAAAAGTTGCGCTGCACCGCCACCGCCGAAGGGGAGATTCGGGGGACAGAGAGTATCTGTTCCGGCACCATGCCGGGACGGGGAAGTGCCCAGGAGCCATCTCCATCGATCTCCACCGCCATCTCCATCACCATTGCTGATTCCCATGATGAGGAGGGAGTAGTTCGCTCTCGAGGCTAAGGGTTCTACTGGTAGCTATGTGTTCATCTCTCTCTCTATGCATGATATTATTGAGATCATGAGCTTGTAATCTATAGATCTACCTTGCTACTCAAGTGCTTTAATAGATCTCTGCTCTCCCCATGTGTGTGAAAGTGACAGCGTGCACACCATGGTGGCACTTAGGCTAGAGATTACAAATACTTGTTATGAGTTATATTTGGAGTTGGATGTCTTTATGAAATTGTGGTGTTTGTTGGACTCATCTAGTACTCAAGGTGACAGTGTGGGGTTTCTAGATGGGAAAGGCTTACTTTGAGGTGTGTTGTTATAGCCCTACCATGGATTAGAGTGTCCAACTGGAGAGTAGTTAAGAGTAGTATCATAAAGAGAAGATATTTATATGAGAGTGTTCACTAGTGAAAGTATTATCCCTAGGCCTTGTTTCTAAACATTGAAACACTGTTTGCTACTAGATCTATTACATGTTTGCTTGCTGCCATCTTTATTTTAGTTTTCCTTTAGTCTCTTCCACGCCATCAAGTTATTTTCTACCACCGTTACCACTTATAATTATCTATACCACCTGTATTTCACTATCTCTTCGCCGAACTAGTGCACCTATACACCTGACAAGTGTATTGGGTGTGTTGGGTACACAAGTGACTTCTTGTATCTTGATTGCAGGGTTGCTTGAGAGGGGATACCTTTGGCCACTTCTTTCCTGAGTTCGATAAACCTTGGGTGATCCACTTAAGGGAAAACTTGCTGCTGTTCTACAAACCTCTGCACTTGGAGGCCCAACAACTGTCTACAAGAATAGAAGTGCGTAGACATCACCAACTTTTAGCACGGAAACTTTGCCGAGCAACGGAGCTCAATTGCTAAACCAGTTTAAACACGGAAACAAAGCCGGCTTCCAGTACCAACAATTCACTACTCAGAAAATACCCGCATCTAGCAATCAGACAAATAACCAAAGTATAGACTAGAAAATTTAGATTTATACCCGAAGGTAACAATTTTAGAATTGGAAATCTAAACCAGAACAAACATGAGCATAAAGTACTTTCAAGTATTCTGGGATTTTCGAGTGTGACATGATCATTTGGAAATAAGATGGTAAAAACTTCTCAGAAAGATTTTGAGGCAACCAAGACTTTATTTCTCATTGAACATGTAAACATATATGATTACAAAGAAAAATAAACTAAGAATAAAAGGGACGTAGCTGAACAATATTCCATGGTTTGTCTAACTCATCCAGATTTGTACTGCCTCCAGCTCTCTTTCTCTTCTTAGTAGCAGGTCTTTCTTTGACTGGCCGCATATTAGTTAGGTACTATGAACCATTGTGCAATACTCGACTAACTAAAACTATCCCTTCCCATATTGGGGAAAGTTTGTGCTTTCTTTGCTGCACAAGCCGGAGAACCAAATCGCCCTTATTGAAAGACCGGTTTCTGACTCTCTGGCTATGATACTTGCGTAACTTATGCTGATAGGCTGTTGATCTCATCTCGGCAACGACGCGAACTTCTTCAACTAAGTTGAGATCATTTTGTCGAGAAATTTCGGCATCCTCTTCAATATACGCGGCCACTCTAGGAGAAGTGTGAATCAAATCGCTGGGAAGAACTGCTTCTGCGCCATAGACCAAGAACAAAGGTGTGTATCTGGTTGACCTGTTTGGAGTTGTTCGTAAACTCCATATTACAAAAGGTAATTCCTCTGCCCAAGCCCCTACAGCACGTCATAGTGGTGCTTCGAGTCTTGGTTTTAGGCCTTGTAGGATTAGACCATTTGCTCTTTCGACTTGTCCATTAGCTTGTAGATGTGCGACTGACACAATGTCAAGCCGGATATTTTGTTCATTGCAAAATTTGGCAAGTTCTCCCATAGAAAAGTTACTCCCGTTGTCCGTGATAATGCTATGCGGATAATCGTATCGGATTATAACATCCTCAAAAAGTCTTCTGGTTGTTACTCCATCACAAGTAGTGACAGGTTTAGCCTCAATCCACTTGGTGAATTTATCCACCATTACTAAGAGGTGAGTAAATCCACTTGGAGCCCGTTTAAACGGTCCTACCATGTCAAGCCCCCAGACCGCAAAATGCCATGTTATAGGTATTGTTCGTAGCTGATCAGTCGGAACGTGAGCTTGTTTGGCATACTTTTGGCAGCCTTTGCACGTCTTGACCAGCTGTTCGGCATCTTCCTTGACTGTAAGCCAGAAAAAACTATGTTGGAAAGCTTTTGCCACTAGAGATTTGGCTGCAGCGTGGTGACCACACTCGCCTTCGTGGATCTCTCGTAAGATTTCCACTCCTTCTTCTGGAGATACACAACGCTGAAAGACCCTAGATGCACTTCGTTTATAGAGCTCACCACTAATTATAGTGTAGGCTTTTGCTCGTCGGACGATCTGCCGGCTCAGAACTTCGTCTTTGGGTAATTTTCCATCTACCAAGAAATCAAGGTAGGGTTGAGTCCAGCTGGGAATCACAGCCAGAACTGCTACTAAAGGTGAGTCGGATTTGGTCGGATATTCCTCGTCCACTCCTTTTATAGAAGGAACTTTGAGGTGCTCCAAAAAAGCGCCATTCGGGACCTTTTTTCCGGGCAGAGCCTATTCAAGATAGTGCATATGCTTCCTCATTTTCTGTTCAAGTGATGTGTTGAACTTCAAACCCTTCAAATGATTTAGATAGTTAATCCATGACAGCCCTATATGCTGCCATGTGCTTGTTTTCCTTACAGATATCCAACACTTGTTGAGCAACAAGATCCGAATCTCCATAACACATTAATCATCGAATGTCGATGTCCTTAGCAATCTGGATTCCATGCAGTAATGCTTCATACTCGGCAATGTTATTTGTTGCCGTGAAGTGTATCTGCAATACATAGAAGAGTTTATCTCCTTGGGTGACTTGAGCACCACGCCAGCCCCCGAGCCCCCGAGCACTTTAGACCTGTCAAAATGCAAGGTCCAGTATTCCAACTCTGGCAGGGTCATATTCTCCGTTGTCTCTGTCCAATCAGCGACAAAGTCAGCAAGGATTTGGGATTTGAATGCTATACGAGGTTTGTACTCAATGTCAAAAGCTGAGAGCTCTATGCCCCATTTGGCGACGCGTCCTGTGGCATCACTATTGTTGATTATATCTCTCATGGGAGTTGTGCTCACCATGGTAATTGGATGTTCCTGAAAATAATGTCGTAACTTAGGAGATGCTAAGAACACACCGTAAGCCATCTTTTGATAATGTGGATACCGCTGTTTTGATTCAGTTAATACCTCATTGAGATAATAAGTCGGATGCTGCACCAGGTGTTCTTGATTTTCCTCTGGTCTCTCCACCACCATGACGATACTGACGACCTTGTTTGTTACAGCGAGATAGAGCAACATCGGTTCCTGTGGTTCCGGTGCTGTGAGAATGGGAGCAGATGAGAGTACTGCTTTCAGGTCTTGTAGCGCAGCTTCAGCTTCGTCGGTCCAAACGAATTTCTTGGTCTTTTTCAGGAGCTTGTATAGTGGTGCGGCTCTTTCACCAAGTCGTCTTACAAACCGACTGACTGCGACAATGCAACCAGTTAGTCTTTGAATGTCCTTCAGGCGAGTTGGCCTGGAAATATTGAGTATAGCCTTGATTTTGTCTCGGTTTACCTCTATGCCTCTTTGAGACACGATAAATCCTAACAATTTTCCGGCTGGGATTCCAAAGAAGCACTTCTTCGGGTTAAGCATTATGTTGTATTTTCGTAGATTGGCGAACGTTTCCTCCAAGTCGGAAATAAAGGTTTCCTTCTTTTTGGACATCATCGCAATATCATCCACATATGCATGTACATTGCATCCGATTTGATCGTGGAGCCAACGCTGCATAGTGCGCTGGTATGAAGCTCCTGCGTTCTTGATCCCAAAGGGCATCGTAACGAAACAGAAGGTTCTGAAGGGGGTTATGAATGAAGTTTTGACTTTGTCAGATCCCTTCATCCGGATTTGGTGATAACCGAAATATGCGTCGAGAAAACATAGGAGTTTCGAGCCTACCGTAGAATCGATAACTTGATCAATCCTAGGCAGAGCGAATGGATCTTTGGGACAAGCCTTGTTCAAGGCAGTATAATCAACACACATCCTTAAACCAGTGGTGTCCTTATTAGGTACCATTACAGGATTGGCTGGCCACTCAGTGTGGATGACCTCTTCTATGAATCCGGCTAACTCGAGCCGTGCTAGTTCCTTAGCTATTGCCTTACTCTTTTCATCGCCAAAACATCGTAGGGACTGTTTGATGGGTTTAGCGTTCGGGTGTACATTTAAAGAATGATTGGCAAGTTCCCCAGGTACTCCGATCATGTCAGATGGCTACCATGCAAAGATATCTTGATTTGCTTGGAGGAACTTGGCGAGCGCGCTTTCCTATGCGCTATCTAGGCCTACGCCTATCTAGGTCACCTTGGAGGGGTCATCATCCTTCAACAGCGTCTTCTTTGTCTCTTCTGATGCCTTGAACTCCGGAGTCGGCTTTGTCACCTCCTTCTTTGTTGCGGGCATCTCGGACAGATCTATGGTCTTCTTGATCTCCTGATACTCCTGGGCATGCAGCACGGCTTCAGCAAAGGCGTCATTTCTGTCCTCGCACTCTCGTGCCTTCTTCGGGTCTCCCCTGATGGTGATCACGCCGTTGGGACCTGGAATCTTCATCATATTACAAATGTAACACGGACGAGCCATAAAAGCTCAGTAAGTCGGACGTCCGAATATAGCATGGTACGCGCTCTTGAACGGGACCACTTCGAAGGAAAGTGCTTCCCTCCGATAGTTCTTTGGAGTTCCAAAGGTCACATCCAAAGTAATTTCTCCCAGGGAATTTGCTTGCCTTCCTGGGACAACTCCATGAAGTATCACAGAGCTTTAATTCAGCTGGTTCTCTGAGATCTTCATCCGGCGTAGCGTTTCGACATACATAATGTTAATGCTACTGTCGCCGTCCATGAGAGTCTTGGATAAACCATAGCCATCAATAAGTGGATTGACGACTAAGGTGTATTTTCCTCGCATGTGTAACTTAGGCGGATGATCAGCGCAGCCAAATGTGATTGCTACTTCCGACCAGTCCAAGAATTGGGGGACAGCCGGAACAGTCGTATTGAGCTCATGAAGAACTGCTTTCTTGACCTTAGCTGGTTGAGACCCGAGGAAGGTGACGTAAGTGTCTTTCTTTGTCGGGAAGTTCTTTTTCCCTTCCGGCTTGGGATTTGAAGCATCGGCTTCCTCCATGTCGGAATCATCATTGGTCTCTTTATCTTTTTCGGGATTCTTCTTTCCCTTCTTCTGCTTAGCCCTGTAGCCAGCGGTATTGTCTTTCTTGATGTCGTCATTGAAACGATACTCGGCATTTGTGTGGGACGAGCCCCCATTGGCGTCTAAGTGATGCACACATGGGTTATTGGCAATGTTGGCCCAAGAGTAGGTTTTGCCAGGCTGCTGGTGTCCTCTACCTTGGACTCTTGATGTCCCACGACCGCGTCCACGGCCACCGCCGCGCCCTCCTGGTCCTCCAGACCCGAAAGTAGCAGTGACTACTGTCGTTTCCGCATTGGGCTTTTCTTCCGAGGTGTTCTTGCGCTTCTGAGCTTGTTGCTTTGGTTGTTTTGCCGATTGTGGCACAGCTAGGGCGTTAAGTAATCCCTCTGCATCGTCGTCAGCATATGCATACTTGCTCGCTGTTTCTATCATCTCTCCCAAATCAGTGACCTTGTCACACTTCAAGCGGTGACATAGTAAACCAATTGGGAGTCCTGCAATGAAAGCTTCGATCATAGTTTGATCATTTACTCCTTCACAGGAATTCTTGGTGTCGATCCATCATCCGAGATAATCTCGGCAAGTTTCTCCAGCTTTTTGGGTGCAACGTTGTAAGTCCCCTACCGTACAGGGCCTCTGATATGTGCTTTCAAAATTCCGAAAGAACGCGCTTTGCATGTCATACCAGTTGTGCATGGTGTTCTCCGGAAGTTCATTGAGCCATGATCGTGTCGTCTTCTGCAACATGAGTGGGAGATATCGGGTCCCGACCATGTTGTTTCCGCCTTTGGCGATACAGCAAGCCTGGAAAAAATCCTGGAGCCAAGTATCTGGCCGAGCCATACCGTCGTAGGCCTGAATGTGCCTTGAGATAGCAAATCCTTCCGGGAATTTTATGGCTCTTATGCATGGTCCGAAGCACTTTGGGCCCACGTATATATCATCATTTTCGTAGCGCCGCGCCTCTATGTTGGAGTTAATCCTGTGCCTTGCGTCACTTGGGGACAAAGATCATCTTGAATGACGGTTATGGCTGTGATGCCTTGGAGCCGGACTCCGGCTTCTGCCATCACCTCCTCCGCCACGACTCCCTCCTTCGCCTCCTTGGGAGCCGTTGTGATGGATTCTTAGTGGAGAGGGTGGAGCAGCTAGATTGTTTCCGGCTGATCGCCGGCCTCCGTCTGGAGCGTCATTATTCCAGTTCCAGGGAGGATCTTCCTTACGACGAGCCCCCTGCCGGCTTCACTTAGCACGGTATCTGTCGTTCCTCCATCCGTCAACCGGACGACTTGTATGTCTAGGAGGTGGCATTCTTTGACGGTCCTCCTCTCGACGCTTCTCTTTGTCTTCTTCCCTGTGATCATTCGACTCTCGCCGGGGAGGATTCTTCGGATTTAGTGCAGCAATTGCCTCTTGCTCCACAGCTAGAGTAACATTGCCCTAGTCACGTGCAGCTTTGTGATGCTATCCTAAAGATCCGGTTCGTGAGTAGTTGTCTTCCTGATGGTCGGAATGGTGATGTTGTTCTGGAGTGCGTTGGGGTCTTACGTCATTCCAAGCCGGATCCGTGCGGCATTGGTTAGATTGGGAGACCAGTTTTCTGCTTCCGGACAGGGCGGCCTTCTACTGCTCCAGACCCTTGTTGAGTAGTTTAATGCCCAATCGAATCTGCTCTGAGCCTGGATTATTTGCTAGGATTTCTCGAGCCGCAACAGTGTTTTGCACTGGTGTTGGATATACCCAGTCTCCCTTGTTGTCGAGCCGAGGCATCCCATGGTCTCCTCCAAGGAGGACTTTGTGAATCTCCGGGAATTGGTCGTCACGAGTGTGACGTTTCCGGGTCTTCTGATGCTGTCGAGAGATGTACTTCTCCGCAGTTAACATGCGTTTCTTTTCTTCCTCAATGTTTTTGGCCTCATCAAGGAGTACTTGGCGACGCGCTTCTAGGTCCTAGGCCCTTTCATCCAGCTCTTCAGCAGTAAGTTCTGCAGCTGTAGGAATATGTGTGGTTAGTGCAGCATCGATGAGTTTACGCGCACCTGCGGTGACCACGTGTCCATCCACCGGTTCTTCTTTGGGATCTTCTGGGATAAGTGCTCCATCCGAGTCTTCCTCGTATTCCTCAACAATCACCTCCTTTGTTGGAAGTTCTTTTGCCAGGGTCTTGTTCTTCTTGTTCTTCTTCTTTGCCTTCTTGGCAGCGCCGGTATCAAAGACGGCTTTGGGTTCGTTTCCCGGAGTCAAGCTCTGATCGGTACTTTTGGACATCTGGAGTTCGGGATTATCTCCGATCTCCATATCATTCTGTACTTTGGGAGAGTTTTCCCCGGATCCTTCATCCATGGCTTCTCCTTCTTCTGTAGCTTTGGAGTTGTACTCCTCTTCATACTCTGCGGAGAACTTTCAGAAATCCGCCGACGTCATCGAGTCATCCGAAGATGTGGGTAAGTTGGTGTTTGTTCCAATCGCCTCCAGCACCGAGTGGGTGTTGTCTCCAGCATCAGCAGAGCCGGATCCAGATCCAATGTATCCGACAAAGTGCGACATGTGGGTCCTGAGGTAGTTGTGTCTTTCCTCGTGGGCTTCCTCGAAGATCCTGATGGTTTCGAGAACCTCATCCACGCCTGCGTCTTGCATCATCATGCGCATCAATGTGTGCCTCGGGAACAGTTGATCTGTTCCGGTGTTGGCAAGGCCGGAACCAAGGTTGTTGCTGTGATCCTCCTGGATTTCGACTTCAGCGGGTGGATCGATCTGGGATTCAGCCTCGCTAGGGAGATCCACTCTAGATTCGACTTGAACCGCAAGGTCTGCTTCAGGCTCGGATTTCTCCACTATCTCCACAACGGGTGTGGGCTGGGTGGGATTAGGGTTTTCTGAGATCCGGAACTTTGTTGCCTCTGTGAACAAAGGGGACTCAGAAGTTTCTTCTGCCTCTATCAACACCGCTGGGGTGGGTGGGACAGGTTCAGCGAATTTGATGTACATATCAATCTCGCTGAAAGACATGATGGTGTAGGCAGTCACGATCTCCCTAGCCAGAATCCAGGTCTCGTCGAGAACGATGAGAGGGACGTTGCTGGTGTAGAGGATGCGACCGACGGTGATAGTCTCGCCGATTCCGATTCTTGCAGATTCCGCTCGGAACGCATATCTGAAGCTCACTTGCCCCACGGTGGGCGCCAACTATCGTCGGATTGATGATAAGTACACCCTGAGGGGGTCCTCGAGGCGTGTGGAAGAGAGGCGTGTGAGACGTACGGTGTTCCGGGACGGTGAGCACACAAGTTTACCCAGGTTCGAATCCACCGGCTTTGGACGGATCCTACTCCTGCTAGCAATCTAGTAATACGACAGAGCCGAAATATGGGTTACAAGGGTTTTGCCTGTGCGAGTTGAGATTGTAGACTATTGTGAGGGTTGCCCTAAAGGCTCTCCCTAGGACGGCTTATATAGATATCCGGCCTAGGGTTTACAAGAGAGATCTATCCGGCTACGACTAAGAGTTGGTTACAGAGTACATCTTGAACTACAAGTAACACTATGGGCCTATGTCGGTAAGTCTTCTGGGCCTTCCCGTAGCCGGACTAGACTCCGTTTCTTCTCCCTGACTAGGTTGTTTGTGAAGCAAAGCTCTAACCCAAAGTGGGCCACCCTGGTTAGTGAGGTACAGTGAGGATACCCGGAAAGTATATCCCCAACAACCATTGATCGAAAGAGGCCCCTAGTCTTGTTAATCAATCATAGGAAAATTAAATTGTTTTTTCCTCTGGTCCATTCCTCTGAATAGTGCCAGCATAGGAAACTTAACTATTCCTACACTTTTTCTTTAATGCAGACAAGACCTTATTCCTTGGTGTGTTTGTTTGCATGCATTCATGATTTATTCATCATGTTTCTGCATCTTTCAGATAGTAGTTTTTCCGCAAAGCTAGCTAGCACTCCCCCCTTTGTCCAACACCTTGCATGCCCCTAGATATGAAGAAAATCTGTCGTAGGGCATTGACGCGTTGCTGATGCCACTAGGCAATCTAATAGTAGAAGCATTTGTACCAGTTGATGATGACATACCCGAAACATGGGATGATGAAGGATTTGAAAACAAGGGTCGATGGGTTCATGCCAACGGAGAATGGATTGCGATTGCAAAGCACCTGGGGCGCCGGTACCTCCAAAATGTCTAAGTATGGCACGTATCGAGCTGCCATGTGTGCAACGTGTTGATATTTATCCATCGGGTAACCAGTGTTTCCCCGGCCCCCCATGCACTTACATCTACAAGCACACGAATATCGAGTTGCTGAAGATACAAATAGCAAAGAAATTGTACAGATTTGAAAACCAGTGGCACTACTGCGCAATGGCAGTGTTTAACAAATTCATTACTACCATAGATTTTCCTTGTGAAAGGGACTAGATTATCCTTCAAAATGACTATCTTGCACTAGCAACGTATGTCAATGCCATTGCCAAGTGTCTAATCAGTGGTATTGATCGCATATATGCGGTGATAGAACCGCGAGGAGAAGTTCTTGTCTAGGAACCAAACAAGTGGAGTGAGTCCCGTTATTTAAGAGTAAAATTTATAAATTACTTACAACTGCATTGTTCGTGATACTTTTGCTAACTAAAATGCACACACAGGTATACTTACAGGCCCATGTGTCATATAGGCTCTAGTAATTGAAGAGCCGGCAAACGTCTAAGCCGGTGACGATGTCGAGGCTGAAGATATTGCATTACGCGGCTGCTACTTGACAGAGCTTGGCTAGAATATCCTATGGATTCACACCAGGGGTGCACGAACCAGCAGCCATGGTAATCATGTATCATACATGGATAGAGAACTGCTCTCTTATCCCTCGCTCCGCTGCCACGTTTTCCAGAGGGCCCTTAATTTGGATGACCCTGTAGCACCGAACTGGAACAGAAGGGATAATCTTGAAGGGAGGTTAGTGTTTGTGGGAATTAACCATCCATTCATCCTCGAGCCCCCTACAAACTCCGAACCTGGTGCTGCTGATATTGACGAAGCTCTGCCAGTGTTCAGAGGAGACTGTGTGTTTGCTACCCACGTGCACCACCAACATCGCCCACAGCCCGTTCCAGATTGGAGCCACATGCATTTCAATGGGGGAGCTGCCATAGGTTCATCACTTAACTAAACTGGAGCAGAACATAAAGAGCAAATGTTTGAGGCGCCAATGTGGTTCGTGTCAACCCTGCCTTGTTAGAACTATGTGAAGTTTGACCAAAATACCGAGAAGCTGATTATGAGCACTCGCAACATCATTTATGTAGCTAGTACTTAGCACCATGTAATGTACAGTACTATGTACGTAGTACTGTCATACTGTATTGTAGAATCAGTACTTGCAACATCATTTCCACTATTTCTTGTACTAGGCACCATGTACGTAATAATATACTTTCATAGTATGTGTTTGATGTTTCCTTATTCAAGCACTCAAGATGCCATGCCCAATTTTCTAGGCAATTAATTTTTGCATGAAAATTAGTAGTACTATATTGGTGGCAAGGTTTGCTTTGTCCACATCATTTGTGTAACCTCACCGCATTTATTCCCTCACCAGCCCTAGCCCCAGCCCTAGCCCTCTCTCACATAGCACTCCTTAATCACCATTACGCTTACCTCTATTGACGACCACCACCGCCGCAACTTACTCATCTTAGGAGGGTCGGTTGCGGGCGGCGGGCCCTGCAACCTCATCTATAGAGCCATCGCATCCCTCAGACATCGCGGTGATAGGTGCGGTATGTACATAATCCTTGAAACCCTTGATCTTGATGATGAGATGCGATCAAGCTTTTATTAGCACTTGGTTAACATTGGGTTGGTGTTGAGTATAATTCTCATCTAGTGCATTTAACCCGTTTGTATACTACAGTTCATTTTTACACATGCAAGCTAGTTCTGGGGCTAGATCTATGGTGAACTATAATAATAAGTTCAAATTTTGTATTGATTGATCAACGGTTGATGATGATTTGGGAGGCCACTCGGTATGTTTTGCTTTAGATTGGTCTCAGGGGCGGAGGTCCCTTTAATTTGGGCAAGTTAGGGCGACTGCTACCCTACCCTGATTTTTGCCAAAATTTCGAGTATATGTATGCATCTCTAGCATCGGCAGTAGATAGAGCTCATCATGTTCGTCCGTTCGTCTGTTCCTAGGTGTTCGGTATATGTACTGCTCGATAAAGAACTGCACTAATGTCATGCCTAGACCTTGGAAGTAGTACTAATATAACCGGCATTCATGCTAGCTAGAGTTAAGACTTTAATTTGTGTACTTCGATAAGAAAGTTGCTCCACTTTACTTTCTTAGTTGATCTTGTATTGTACTCTATCAGCTAATACTGTACTATTTCATAATTATTGACAATTGGTAGAGACATTATCTGTCCACGGGATTTTTTTTTGCACTGTTCAGGCAAGAAGCTCAAGCTTGGATAGACTCATCATCGAAGAAGACAAGAGAGCCCTGTGCAGTCTGGATGGAGGGGCGAGCCAGGAACACCCACGTGGAGAACACATGTGACGAGTTCTGCAAGATGCTGTTAATACCGAGAGGGTTAGACGTGCGGAGCATACCCAACTCCTTTTTGCCAATGTTTGGCGGTGAGTATCCAGAGGCCATCAAGCTGAAGATATGCAAAGCCTATAGCTGGGATGTCGAGCTGAAGAAGCAAGATGGCAAGGTAATCCTTGACGAAGGATGGCTAGATTTTGTCAAAGCACATGACTTGAAGGTAGGATACTTTCTGGTATTCAAGAATCTTGCCACCACTTCCTTTAAGGTGATAGTATTTAATCATGATAACTGCGAGAAGGTGATCAGATGTGCAGGTCATCACCCATCATTTGATGGACAATTTAATATATCGTAGGTGTATTAATGTAGTGATTGTTCGCTTCTAATTATAACTATTCTGTAAAGAGGTGCTTGAACACCTTCCGTTATCATGCATCCTGTTGGAACACCGTGGTACTTGATCGTGCTAGGATCCAATGTGGAGGTATTTACTATACTATGTTTGTAGCAAAACTGCAAAACAAACATCTAGTGTACTACTGCTAGTATTGTACTACCTCATGTTCCAAAGTGACAGTATAATCCTTTTTAGCAAACTAAATAATCATCTTGTTAGTTCCGCCGCATACAATAGTTGTGCCGTGTTGGTGTACCTAACAGTCAAGTGGGTAGGTGTAGTAAAACTCATGTATGTAGTGGAACTAACGAGATGATTGTTCGTTGTACTCTACTGCTAGTACTAATACATATTGTCCTGGTACAAGTGTATTACTACTAGGTAGGAGTACTATTTTTTAGGAAAATAGAAGCTGTAAATAAACATCATCTGGTCAAACATGACAGCAGTAGTAACTCTAGTCAGCGTACATGACAGTGTGCCGGCCTAGCTGTAATGGCCCAGGTTGTGACATGGTTAATTTAGCACACGACAGCGTGCCGGCCTAGCTATAAAATGTGCCAGGATTTCAGATGGTTAAGTTAGTGCACTGCAGCATGCAAGCCAAGCTAATCGGCATCCTGGATGCAGCTCCAGAGGCCTTGCAAAAAAAACTCATTCAAAGAGCCATTCCATCTTCCCCATCTCGGCTGTTTTTATCCCCACTAGCTAACGCCGCCTGGCCCTGCATTTGGGATCATCTCCAGTGCATGCTTTGCACATTTTCCTCACCGTCTCGCTCGCTGCATCGGACCTTGCAGGTCGCGCACCACCCCTCTCCAAAAGTCCCCTGATAGTCATACTCTGGTCCGATCTCTTCCCCCCAATCCATCCCGATGTCGCAATCGACGGACAACCCACTACACGGCATTGGGAGTAAGGTCGGCGACGATGTTTTCAATGAAATTGCTATGCGTCTGGACACTACCAGTGCCGCCCGGCTGGCCTCATGCTCCAAGGAGCTGTACCGCCAAGTCGCGGGCGGAAAAGGTAGCAGATGCCCCAACAACCACTGCGGGACATTCTTCCCCTACAACGACGTCTACAACCACATAATCTGGTGCTTTCATGGCTAGCAAGTCTACACGGAGCCTGGATGCGAGTTCATCACCTTGTCGGTAGAGCTAACACCTATGGTAGAGCTCGTACGCCACCTCAAAGTTGCCCACTCGAGGACTGCGCCTGTAATGCCCTATACCCACAAACACTGGGAGTCGTCTAAGCCGGTGCCCATAGGGGGCTCGTGGAGAGCGGATATCATCGGCATCGGGAAAGAGGGCACCATGTTCGTCACCCAAATTGATGGCCACACCACGAACATCGTCATATCCCCCAGGTTCGTCAGTTCAAGGGCGTGTGAATCGCCGCGGTACAAGGTGAAGCTTTGGTAGTTGTCTCTATGGCATGAGCTCCATGCGGTCGAAATGGTGGCAACATCTAAGCTGACGAGCAGGCCATCATCGGCCGAAGTCGCCCTGGAAGGGCTCAGGTCGTACCTGTCGCAGCCACGGTGTTACTTGGACGCTTCTGAACCGTTCATCAAAATTCCCTACGGATTAGGAGTATTGCATCAACAAGTTTCAAAAGTGAGATAAAATAGCTAAATATTCTTTGTGATGATCCCAATGTTAAGATATGTAACCTCGTACTAATTAATTACTACTTTATATTGGTGACAGATTCAATTTGTATGGGGAGAGGTGGAACAAGTTTGCGGCAATGTATACCTATTTCCAATGTACGCTGCTGACATAGCGGGCCCACAGGCGACAGTGTGACAAGGAAAAGGTAATAGGCAGGAAAGAAAGCGCTACCCGGCCAGCACTTGACACGCTGTTGCGTTATGCCGAGTATTTTGTATGGAGGTCTTAACTTGCTACTGCTAATCTATTTTGTAGTATACATATGTACTGGTACTTGTTCAGATCGACCGATCGAGTGCTGAATATGGACTCTCTTTCCTTTTGAGTCATGGCAATGCTACAACTATTGAATTTCAATGTATACATTGTTGAATCTGTCATTTCTTTTGGCAATTTTTTGTACTGCTGAATTGGTCACTTTGAAATGCTACTGAATTTTTCAAGTGGTGCTGAATATAAACTAGGAATCTTTAGATATTTTTTTATCTTATTTTGTATTGCTCAAGCTTCAAATGCTACTTAATCTGTCAAGTATTATGTTGTTATATTACTAAGGTATTTCTAGAACTAATACTGATGTACTAGTACTTGTTTAGATCAAGTGCAGTAGATGGTCTTGCTTTTCTTTTTAAACTTGGATTTATCACAATCTAGATGAGGCTTGGGCATTTTGGGATGCATATATATGGGGGTCACACTGGTATTAATGTGAAGAGGAGGTATACACACAAAAGCATACTTGATCATCAGTTATGCTTGCTCCAATGATCGAGTGTGTTTGGAGAAAAGGGCAAACTGATCATGCGACAAGGTTTTTAAAGCTGGAACATAAACTGGTTCTCTCTGTACTGCTATTGATTTCAGTGTCTGTATAGCTAAAACGGTCACTTTGGAATGATATAGAATCGGTCAAGTGCTGTTGAATATGAACTAGAAATCTATCGATATTTTTTTGTATTATTATGTACTACTGGATCTTTCAAATGCTACTGAATTTGTAAAAAAAGTTCTATCGCTGCTACTGGGATGCTTGCACTAGAGCTTTTGCCTGTGTGTCATCAGAACCATTGGATGTGTTTTGGAAAGAAATGAGAGGGTACCAAGTGAAGTCATTGGATACCAGTCCAGTTTTGGTGCACGCAGTCTGTGTCCCTTGTTCTTTAAATATTTTTACACGAATATATGTCAAAAGAATTATCATTTTTCCCTCTGATAGTGAGGTCTCTGTTCTGAATCCGGCTGAGCCACAGCATAATGCAAATTTTACTAAAGAGGAGGTAAAATCTAGCCCATTCGGCCCCTCTTTATCCCAGAAAATTTAATCCGGCCTTGTAGGGGTCAGGGGACTTGCTGACGATAGCCCATTTAAATATTTATTAAGGAGCCCATGGAGAATAGCGCATGGAGTATAGTCCATTGGGTATAGTAGATGTAGAATAGCCCAAAATGTTTAATTCAATGTTTTTGGAATTTCCCTTTAAAACAAAAACAAAAAACCCGCCTACCCATGTTTTTAAGAAAATACTCCATTATCTAGCATTTAATAAATTGAGATGACAGGATCGCTTCCCTTTTATTTTAATAAGAGAGATAACATGGAGACATAAAATCTTTTGAAGAAGGCTAATATATAAGTTATAGGTACTATAAAGCTTTTTAATGAGAATGTTCATCTATTTTGTTTGTCGTTGTGTCAACATACATGGTTTATATGTTTTGAAGTCTTGAGTTTGATTCTCTGTGCTTGACATAAAATTATCTTGGGTTTACATTTTTTCTTCTAGCAATATTGCTTTATAGAGAGGCTGACATCACGGACCCACCAGCCTTCAGCATCCCACGAGTTTAATGGTTGGGTTTGAAAAAAAGTTAAATACTTGTACAGAGAGGCTGGCATCAGGAACCCACCTGCCAGAACATACGAGGGTGCATCTGGGACCCACAAGCCAGAACATACCAGAGAGGCTGACATGGGGGGCCTCAGCAGCAAGACCATACACGGCTGCCACATCGAGCAACGTTGCCAAGGTCAAAACAGCGGACGCAGCCAAAAAATGTCAATCACACGCAGGTTTGATTTACAGAGAGACCGGCATGTGGGACCAAGTAGCGCAGCCTTATATAGGTTCTACCTCGAGTGACATTGCCAAGTTCGAAACAGGGAGGCACGAGCGAGAAAAAATTCCAGCATGCACATGTTTCTTCTAATGAGAGGCTCACATGGGGGACCCAGCAGCCTAGAAAAACAACAAAAAATCCATCATACACACGTTTCTTCTAATGAGTGGATGACATGTGGGGTCCTGCATCATGATTAAACAGTAGATGCAGTGAGCAACACTATCAAGTTTAGAACAAGGAGGCGCGACCGAGAGAAAAGTTCTATCATACACACGTTTCTCCTAATGAGAGGATGAGATGTGGGGTCTAGGAGTTTGATTAAACGGTAGATGCATCGAGCAACGCTATCAAGTTCGGAACAGGGTAGCGCGAGCGAAGAAACAAATTCCATCATACACACGATTCTTATAATGTGAGGCTGACATGGAGGACCCAGTAGCATGACTAGACGGCAGATAGATCGAGCAATGTTATCGAGTTGAAATCAGGGAGAGAATAGCCAAGGGAAAAAATTCCATTATACACACATTTCTTCTAATGAGAGGATGACATGTGGGTCCCACGAGGTTGATTAAACGGTCATGCATCGAGCAGCGCTATCAACTTCGGAACAGGGTAGCGCAAGCGAAGGAAAAAAATTCTATCATACACACGATCCTTATAATGAGAGGCTGACATGTGGGACCTAGCAGCCTGACTAAACGGCAGACGCATCGAGCAACGTTATCGAGTTCAAATCAGGGAGGCACGACCGAAAAGTATGGTCCGCAAGAGACACAGACGTTTAGGACCCACACGCATCAAAAGATTTTGGCGAGTCAACATCGCGCAAGGAAACGAAAATCTTGCTTCTACCACGCGCTGGCCGATCTTCCTCCATGTTTTTAGCAGATCCGTCGTAGTAGAGGGCCACGAAACAGGAAAAAAAAGTTTTCCATCGGCCACGGCCGAGCCGAGAATTTTGTCGCGGAAGACGCGCCTTCTACGACGACCGTCGGGCCAAGTCGTTGTGGAAGGAAACTTTTCTTGTAGTGATTGGGGAATGTCTACCTTTGAAACTACATTGCTGGTCGTGACGATCGGGGGTGGTGTAGCAGATTGGGATCATGTGATCACTAAAATCGTCCAGGGGATGACAATTTTAGTGGGATATCAATTATAAATTGAACTCATATTATGAACTTAGTCTAGATGTCTATTTTCAAATATCTTAGTAGATCATGGCCTATCCCATTGAGGTCCTTTGCGACCATGGGAAAACTGTTGCTTGATGTAGTTCTTAGCAGAAGAGTCCAACTTCATAGATTAATACCCACGCCTGAGGGATATCCTCATAATAGATGATCTTCTCTTCTTGATACAATAACCATTAGGAGATAGTCCAATGACTCCAAAACAATTGCAATAGATGTCATGGATGAAAAGGGTACATGTAAGATATACAAATTATAAATGTGGTTTGGCAAAAACTCGTTGCAGTTTGTAAACTATTTGATACTTGTCCCGTTTTGTGAAAACGGAATGGTTTGCTTGAGAATTGCTAGAATTGAGGCAATGTGTCTTGATGATATCGAGCAAAATAGTTGATGGCCGACATCATCTGTTTCCTCAAAGTTTATCATTCGGATTGGTGGACTTGAATATAACTTTCTAATCCTTGTTTGTGTGTCTTGCTTTTGGCGAGACGATTATTCATATGAGCAAGTTACAAGCCAGTTGTAATGTTCCTATGAATAATACCTTTGTGGTCACATTACGATTATCAATGAATTATTCTCATCACTATGTTAATGATAATGGTTTAAGCATTTATAAAGGATTAGAATGCTAAAAGATATCCAAAAGTTTAATTATGATATGACACCATAGTTTAAGTCATTTTGGTTAATGCATGTTTTTCATATTAATGAAGATCGGGGTCCTAGATGCTTAATCTAGAGACTTTGCAAAGCCATGCCTTGTTGGGAAGAAGACTAAAACTCCGCATTCTGGTAAACCGGTGATATGTGAAGAAATGTTGAACTTTATACATAGTGATGTAACGTATTTTCAACAAATAGTGAAATCATTAGTTAATTGTGGACTTAAGTGAATAAGCGTATTTACTTAATGAAACACGAGTTTGAAACGACTTGAATTGTTCAAATGGGTTCACAACAAAGAGGATATTGTAACAATAATACAAGGTATCTTCGATTTGATCGACATGACTAAGGTATTCAAGTTAAGTTTAGCATAAAAGGGAATTGTGAAAGATGTTTCACAAATTATGACAATTGGACGAATTCAAACTGTATTAAAATGTCTGAATATCATAATCATTATGTATTACATACATATGGTATAATATTATCTCTTATCGGGGTTATAGTTATCGTTTAGAGTTAGAGATCGAAATGAGTAAACACTCGTTTGAAATAGAAAGGAACATCTAAAGATTCGTGGAAACAATACCATAAGTATTATGGCACATTCAAGTTTCTGGAGATTTCAATAAATCAAAGTCGTGGAAAATAAGCAAGTCTTTGTAAGAGCATTCTTAGGAAGCTATGAATGCATCTTCCACAAAGGACAAACCTGATGTTGTCCTAAGTTTATGTGTCTTGATGAAGATAAAGGTGGAAGAAAGTAAAAGATCAAAATAAGGTATTTGACCTTACCTCCAGATTGTTGAGTGGCGTAGCGGAATTTGTTCTGTGAAACCGAACTCTACATATAGAGGAGAAACTAATGATAATGATCATAAAGTTTTACTGGATACTTTTACTAAAGAAAGTAGGATTCAACAATATATACTCTGTAAGTTTGCATAATTATATTATTGATTCACTTGTCATGAACAAGACATACCTACGAACTATAAAGAAGCATGATGGACCTAATTGCGAGAAATGACTAGGAGTCATGAAATCCTATATTAAGTTACATTTAAGAATGCAAAGTAATATGTTACTTGATCTTATTAAGTAAAGAAGTTTTTCTTGATATTTCTGAATGAATGCAAAGTCATAAGAAGGAAATGAAACTTAATGAAGACATAAAGCTCGATTTGTCACAAAGTTTGGACAATTCAGGGAGTTGACTACTAATGCAGCAATGCTTAAGTCTATTGGATTTACACCAGCAATATATGGATATTGAAGTCTCGTAATTAGAATTCTTGATTGGATGGTGATCAAAGAATTTTGGGATGTCCAAGATTATCTAGAGGACCTGCATTTGAGTGGGAGCCAAGCATCTTGGCTAAATCATAATATGTAGCTGACATATTTTGAGTGGGAGCTAAGTGAAATCCCTGGATCTCATATATGGATGTCATATTTGAGTAGGAGTGTGACATTGTTCTGAGATATGTGACAACATATATGAATGATGTGATTGGTATTGATAACATTTAAGTTAGTAAATATGGATGAAGTTGAACAAGTAATTAAACAATGAAATCTATCGAGATAGATTGGTAAGATTAATAAACAACATAGTTGAATGCTTCCTGGACTTGATTCTGAAAATGTTCAGAATGTCCTAGGCAAGATTATAAAGTAGTTCAGAATGGAATGAGGTATGAAAGAAGTTCTTACTTGTATGAAGCATTGAGTTAGTCGAAGTATTACAACTATGGTTGAAAGAAAGAAAAAGGTGTGATGCATCTCCTATGCCTCAATCATAGGTTCTTTCATACAACCATATTGTATACTCGACGTAAGGTGACCCGAGGTTCTGGTTGCAAGGACAAGCTCTTAACTGTAAGAACATGTCTTGAAGTGATTCCCGAGTTAATCACTGAACTAGAATTATGTTTGTCTTTAAATGGCAAGAATCAAAGTAAGGCGCATAGTTGCATTTCATGAACTAGGATCTACATAGATAAAGAAGTATAAGGGCACCATCTGACGTGTTGTATATTGTTGTGGCGGGACTAGTTCGTCTTTTATGCAGAGGGTGTGTCCCAGGGCACACTGCCCATGAGAAAGCTTGTTGTGGCTGATCTAAAGTCATTGTTGGCTCCTGGATACCAACCTCACTCTGTTGCTATAACTACTATATATACACACAAAGGAGTGTGAAATGTGTTTCAAAGTTTACATGACAACAGTAAAAGCGACAGTCATTGTAAATACTAGAAACAAAGTCTCACTTTGTTGTCAAACGAATACTTCAACCCATTATAAGATAATGGTATGAATGTCAAAATTAGGAAGATATTATCGATTTGCAAAAGACCTAATGATCTGTTAAAACAGAACATGGACATGACGTTTTTCATAAGCATGCGTGATCAATAAACACATATGTGATATGGTTTATGATGAGTAAAATGCAAGCTAGATTATTTGTACTCTAGTGCAAGTGGGAGACTCAAGGAGATATTCCCTGGAGGCAAATAATAAATAGGTTTTATTATTATATCTCAATTAGTTCCTAATATTTTCATATTATGCTATAACTATATAAAGTGGAAACATTGGTACAACTGTGGTATGAAACAAACCAAGTCCCTAGTAGCCTCTATTCATACTAGTACGTTGGTCAAGCGATGATCAAGGTTTCCTAATCATGGAGCATTTACACCAATTGACAACGAGGTCATATCATTGGTGTATGATGTGATGGACATTCCTTAAAGATTGTGACACGATCAAGTCATAGAGTTCATTGTTGCAATGTCTAGAAACATAGTCTCCTTCTCCTTAGACCGTGAGATCATATTACTCACTGTTTCCCGAGGTTGATTTGACTGTATCAAA
Organism: Avena sativa; assembly: GCA_916181665.1. Lineage (NCBI taxonomy): Eukaryota > Viridiplantae > Streptophyta > Magnoliopsida > Poales > Poaceae > Avena > Avena sativa. The sequence goes on along the minus strand of OV702289.1, from coordinate 180,463,052 downwards.
TGTCACTCGGTGACACGGTGATCATAAAGGTGTATGTTTGGTATTCCAAAGGAACAGTAGATGACATGTGACTCAAGAGCAGGATTTGTTCACCCACGTGACGGGTAAGATACATACGGTCGGCTTGGTGAGATTACATCCATAAATGGTGCAACATGTGACTAGGTCACGGGAATGTAATATCGCGGTAACAAGTGAAACAGAACTTGTCGGTAACGATATTGAACAAGGTATGTGATACCAATGATCGAATTTCGGACAAGTCGTATCATAGAAACAAAGGGAATTGGACTCGACATTTTATGGTTCAAACGACATCGTCATCGTGGAATGCACAGGGGTTATTATGGGCATCCAGGTCCCTCTATTGATCATTGCTAGATATCATGTATATGCCATTCCTGAGCCGTGAGGGGATACACTTAAGGATACAATGAGAGTGATCATCTGTAAGTTAGAATCACAATAGAGAAAGAGAAAACCGAAATTGATCTATAGAGAGGTCTGAAGTTGTTCGGAGAAAGGAAAAGGGACCAAAAGGTGTTTTGGATGAACATGCATTTATTATATATTAATTATGAATTATTATATACTAAATAAATATTTAAATTAAGATTTATTGGGTAACTTCCTCATTAGGCCAAAACCCCGGAGGGAAATGGCATAGGAGGAAACCACCCTTGAAAAGGAAAGAAAAACAGCAGCCTCAGCCGACATGGGCCAATATGAGCCGGCCCAGGCAGCCATGCGAGCAGCTGGCTATGTCTGCCGCTCAAGGCGACTGGCTCTTGGGCGCTACGCCACGCACCGGGGCGGCCCACCGGGGTCGCCGCTGCTGTTGTGCCAGGCTACGACACTAATGGGTCACGGGAGCACTGACAGCCCACCTGACTCGCGAGTTGGCACCGCACCCCGCCTTGCCGCTGGGCCGCGTGGCGGTGGCTGGCCCACCCGGCCGTCCCTGGTCACTGCCAGGCGCCTCGCGCGCTGGGCCGCGGTGGAGCAGCTGGCCCACCCGGCTGGCTGGCTGCTGGGCTGGGGCTGGTTGGCCTAACCGGCTGGCCCCTTTCCTTTTGACCTTTTCCTTTAATATTTAGTCCCACATGGGGCACCCAATGGAAAGGACACGCCCCCCTCCGCTTATATAAAGGGGTGCCCATGGGTGGGAATTGATACACAGATACAAAAATATGGAGAAGTATCTTGCTTGACTTTCTCCCCCTCTCTCTCTCTCTTGTGATCATGGCCCCAAGTATGGGTCGTGCGAACAAGGCATACCTGCAGCACGCTGTTGCGCTATAGGGATTTCAAGCCGGAGATCTACTTCGGCACTCCCGGTGGGATCGAGGAGCCAGAGGTCTCATCGTACACCGGATGTGTACGAACCCACGAGGTGTAACACTTGGGGCACTTTGGATGTTGTGAGGCGGAGCTGCTACACAATGAAGATGGAGCAAGGGGTGACCTGCGAGGAGCTTCGCGACCTTAAGGTTGGCCACGTGTTCGAATACTTCAACCATGTTCCCCTCAGAATGTTAACCACGTATGGTATACAAGGGTATTTATTCTATACGCTCTGATCATTACTTCGTTACTACATAGATAGATCTTTGCCGTTAGGGAGTTCTATCGTAGCAAATTTTTGTTTTCTGCTACGGAACCCTTCAGTATAAATGGTACAAAAACTAAAGCATCGCGACACAGATAGCAATAGAGGAATAAAGTCATAGAGCAAAAATAGGTATAAGGGGAATGATGATTGCCTAGAACCATTGCTGAAGTTACGTATCCAAAGAACTTGTCGAAACTCACAACATCTCATCGTCCTACCCGGGAAGAATCAAAGCACTAAAAACGAACCAGCGGTGCAACAATTACAACTAGTTAGGAAAACATGCATGATCATGATATGATACATGACATGACAAGTTAATGATGTAAACCATGTTAAAAAGATGTCATTTGCATAGCACATTGATGATACAACATTAGTGAGGCATTAGTAATAATAAGGAATTAATTTCAGTTTTATTTGCCCATTTTATCAATGAGTTTCCTTGTAATAACGTATCATAAATGCATAAAGCATAATGCAAAATCATGTATGGATATCATAGTTCGAAGGGACTTGTCGCGCTGATCGATTTAGTCATAGTATTTGTCGAATGCGGAATTAGGGTTTAAAAGATATGGATTTATTAACAAAAGGTTATTTAATAGTATTTAAATAATTTAGAATTTTTCATTTGTCCAAAAATTATTTAGGATGTCATATTATTAAACTTGCATTTTTCTAAACAGAAAACATATATCATTTGTATTATTTGGAATTATTATTAAAAAGATATTATTTAATGCATTCTAATTAGAAAAGGGCAATATTGTTAATAGTGTGAATAGTTAGGGGCATTTCCGGAATTGCCTGAAAGTGGATATGAATTCATCTCTGAAAATCATTTACTTTTCATTTTGAAAATATTTGTAAATTCCAAACAGATCAAGAGATATGAATTTATATCTGAAATTAGAATTAGAATTGGGAAAGGGATTAAGAAACAAAAGTGGGCCTCCGGGAGAGACTATGCCATGGTGCGGACGGTGTGATGCGGGCGGGCGCCAATTAAGGAATCGGGCCGCCCAACTGGCACTGACTGAAAGGACCGCGTGTTGAGAAAAAACACTGGTCGGGGGCCTTTTATAAAACCATCAAGAACTGACGGGGTGACTGAAATCGAATCTGAATTTCGACCAGCAAAACAGGCTAGCTGATCCCAAATTTGGGCGACGATGGTGACCTTGTGTCTGCACCTTTTCGAGAATCCTTTTCTCCAGTGCATAGAGGGGACATAGGTGAACATTTTCCATCAAGGAAGCGTCGCCATAGAGAGGCTGAGTTGCTCGGAAAATGTTGATATTTAGAGGATCGGACATCGAGGTTAAACTATCGGATTTCATCAAGATTTTCCGAGATAAACCATGAACTTCTACTGAAGATTGTGTTCATTGTAGATTGTTGTTTAGAACGTGGTTGGGCTTTTTTAGAAAGAGAGCAACACCCTCTTTAAAAGGGATGTGAAGGGCGTCACCGGAGGTGGTCGGAGGGAGCTGGAAAACTGGCGGTAATAGAGAGGTGAGCTACTGCTGGTGTGCCAAAGTATGCGTACGCGGGCGCTACACTTGAGTGGCGGTGATTGTGGCATGCGCGGGGCATGCGGTGCTATGGCGAGTGCAGATGGAGACTAGGCCACGGAGAGGAGTAGAGCACCGAGAGGGGGAGATGCTGCTCACCGAGAGGGGGGCTGGCCCACTGGGAAAGGGTGGCTCGGCCAAAGGCGATCGGTGGTGACGGGGACACCAGTTTGGCCAGGGCAGGCGCGTGGACTCAACGGTGATCATGGCGGCGCCGCGTGCACGCGGGTATGGAAAGGAAGCGTCATGTCCGGCATCTCCTCCTCGCTCCTGGTACTGCACCATGTTGATGAAGATTAAGGGTAGCTCCTCGGCTCTCTGCTGCGATGACAGAGGCCGTGTCGAATGTAGTGGCTAGGAAACGGCGGCTCTAGGGTTTTTAGGTGGCCATGGCTATACTGGGGTGAAGGAAAGAGGGGATCTCGATCTAGATGGTGAGAAGAGGGGCAAGTGGCCTGGTTGAGAGAGGGAGGAGCCATGCCTATACTTTATGCAGAGAGGAGAGAGGGAGCATGCGCTCGGCGTGGGCGCTGCTGAACTCGTGATCACGTGAGGCGCATGGAAGGAGAGGAACAGGGGTCTGGCTTCGGTGTCCACCTTGCTAGCTAGTGCGGCTGGAACAGGGATGGTCAACTAGTTCTGTTGAAGCACAAGGGAGCAGGTATGGTGCGATTATGGACAGGGTGCACCACCAGGGAGAGTCAGGTAAGCAAGGTCAGCTGGGGTGATTAGGTTCGGGCAAGGAGAAGTTAGGCTAGGTGGGTTTAGATAAGATGATCAAAGGAAGTTTAGGGATTTGAGCACAAGAAGGAGATCAAAGAAAAGATAAGAAGACAATTCAAAGAGATGTAGATGATCAAGCAATAATACTAGGATGGCAAGGATCGGAGGAAAAACACAAACTTAAAACAAGAGAAACACAAAAACAAAAGGACCCATTACTCAACAAGAGGAATGGTGAGGTCTTATGAAAGGTGGTGTAGATGCATGGGCCATGCATTACATTTAATGCATGCCCTAAAAGTGTGAAGGATAATATGTGTGAGAGAAACCATTATTATATATGGGCTAATAAGTAAAATGCAAAGAAATCAAAGAAGCCCACATATAATATGATGGAATGAAGTAGATTATGAAGTCAACATGTTAGTGGTGGTTAAAAGAATAAGAGACATGCCCTCAACTCATATTGGCCATTATATACAAGTATCAAATGGCAAATACATGATATAAATAAGAAAAAGCATTTATTAAAAGGCATGAACATAAGAGGCATAAAGGATGAGAACCAAACACAAGATCTAATATGATGCTCAAATGCAATGTGGCATGGTGACATGAGCATGATATTATGATGATGCAATAGGACAAGAATAAGCAAATTCTAATTGGGGACTTCCCGGGGTGCTACAATTCTACACCACTAATAATGGATCTCGTCCCGAGATCCGCTCCATGGTACGGGGAAGGAAGGTGATTGATTCGAGTCTTCCCGCTTCGTGTAGATCCCCATGACACCACTAACAAGGCTTCTTGCCCTATCTTGACATTTTCTACACCACCAACAAGAGGTCATTACTCGCATTTGTCAAGAGAACACTCTGGACAAACAAAGGCAGGAGTAAAAGTTTCGATAGATAAGGCCACCTCTATCTTTTGTGGAAGGAGTAAAAAATGCATTAATCCACCAATTCAATGTACAATGGCGAATGATGAGAGTAGTGGTATGGTCATGACTCCATCCCGCACTCAAAGCATTACTCCATACATGAATAGAAGAATTATGCAACCCAACTCTCGGAATTCAGACTGAAGAAATCGACAAGCGTTCTTCGGAAAGCTTCAGAATACAAAGGAGCGATGCAGGCTCTTTATCAGATCTGATGCAGATGATGTCGTCGTATTGGAAAACACCAGAGGGTATAAAGATTTTTTTTGTGAAATTTGGGTCAAAAGAAAGGTACAACAGATGAAAGTTTCACCAGGTAACATGGAGACCGGATGTAAATGCACTATTGCAAGAAGAAGGAATCGAAATCCTAAAGGAACCACAGAAACCCACCAACGATAAATCCTGGAGTCAAAGAAAAAGGTAAGAGAGCAGATTCAAAACGCGCAAAGGTAAGAAGAGAATAGCATAGAGGTAAGGAGTAAAAACAGAACTACTCAGAAAAGAGATCAAAGAGAAGATAAGAAGACAATTCAAAGAGATGTAGATGATCAAGCAAGAATACTAGGATGGCAAGGATTGGAGGGAAAACACAAACTTAAAAGAAGATAAACACAAAAATAAAAGGAGCCATTACTCAACAAAAGGAATGGTGACGTATTATGAAAGATGGTGTAGATGCATGGGCCATGCATTACATTTCATGCATGCCCTAAAAGTGTGAAGGATAATATGTGTGAGAGAAACCATTATTGTATTGATAATAAGTAAAATGCAAAGAAACCAAAGAAGCCCACATATAATATGATGGAATGAAGTAGATGGTGAAGTCAACATGTTGGTGGTGGGTAAAAGAATAAGAGAGATGTCCTCAACTAATATTGGGCATTATATACAAGTATCAAATGGCAAATACATGATATCAAGAAGCAAAAGCATTTATTAAGAGGCATGACATAAGAGGCATAAAGGATGAGAACCAAACACAAGATTTAATTTGATGCTAAAATGCAATGTGGCATGGTGACATGAGCATGATATTATGATGATTCAATAAGACAAGAATAAGCAAATTCTAATTGGGGAATTCTCGGGGTTCTATAGACTGCCCTTAAAATATTAGATAAAAAATATTTTTAATATTAATTATATACATATTATTTAATTCCTTCACTCCGATAGAAATAGGAGTAGAAATGATGACTGCAAGTGCACAAATCGTTTGTAGCTAGTTTTGAAATAAAGATATCGATCCCACAAGGAGCAGGAGTCTGAAGTATAATAACTCTTGAAATAAATATTACGATAGAAATGGTAGATAAAGTTCTAAGTGACAAGATAAAATGCGAGTATTGTATAAAAAGGTGTTTTTGGGTTTTGGGTATAAGAGCGATAAAGTAAAGTAAAACAACTGAGTACAGAAAGTAAGTATCGTGTATGTAAGAGAGTTTGGAACTGTAGTAGGGAAAAGGCGTTCTCAGGGAGTAGCGGATACACCACTAGTATTGTAAAGATCTAAGATAAAGATTATCATCATGAATATTCTTAGCTATGTATGTATGGGAGGAACTCCGTATTTGGATGAATAGCAACAACCGCTGTTCACATCATCCTCATAACCACAGCAGTCAGCAATCGACATCAATCGAATTACTGCACTATTAAGGGACGTAATCCCGTAAGATGTATTCCATGGCATGGATAGTGTTCCGTCAGTTTCCTCGGTTTCCCAAGTTGATACGTAATAGGTGCCAACAGCTTTATAGTCACTGTAAGTCCTAGCACGCCTCTGTCTACCAACAAGTAGTTTCCTCCATCAAGTCCCCACAAGAGTCAAATATTGAGAGGTCGACATCTCTCAACATCAATATGTAGAAAATCTAACACATGGTCAAAGCGATGAATATCATAATAGACTTTATCTTATTTTAATCTCATACTAGGTGAAAGGGCATTTATGCCCTTATTATTATTTTGATGTTTGGTGACAACACTTGGATTAGTTTAATCATCTGTTAAATGTTTCAGGAGATTCCGTCTGTCCCATGTATGGTGCAACAAGGGAAAAAGAGCTTCCCGGGGTCAGGTTTTTGCATGTGGCTAGTCCTAGCCGGACTGTCCGGCTGATCCTGGTCGGAGTGTCCGGCCTGGCCGGACTGTCTGGTGGGATACGGCCGGACTGTCCGCCCCTGAGAAGTGGCTAACTTCTCTGGACACTCAGAATAGGTTTTCGAACAATCTCCGGACACTTTCCGGATTCTGGCCGGAAACTTGGCCAGGCCGGAGTGTCCGGCTGGTCTCGCCCGGAGTGTCCGGCTAGGCCAGACTATACGGTTGACATTGGTCAGACTGTCCGGGTCAAGTGGCTCCCAATGGCTCCATTTCTAGGGGCCTATATAAAGGCCCCTTCTTCTACCTTGGAAGATGCTCGTCCACCTCAAGAACACCATGTCCATTTGAGCCACCAAATCAACAAGATCTCTTCATCCAACCATCCAAAGTGTTTGATCTTTGGAGAATCAAAGGAGGAGGCCTTGATCTACAGCTTCACCAAGAGAGATCTTCATTTCCCCCTCATTCACTTGAGGGCCCCCATGCTCTAGTGTTTCATTGGAAACCCTAGGTTTTGATTTGGTTCTTACAAGCTTGTCTTTTATTGTTTGACAGCTTGCTTGTATTTGGGAGCCTCCAATTAGGTTGTGGATATGTGCCCCGAACTCGTTGTAAAGGTGTCGGCTTCCACCTCGAAGGTTGCCGTATAGTGGAAGAGGTGAATCGAACCCGTTGGGGTGAGGTTCGTCGGAGAACAAGGGAGGCCTCTCATGGCGTTGGTGGTTTGAAACCACCCCCTCTCCAAACGTAGACGTACTTCCCCTCAAAAAGAAGGAACTACGGGAAACAAATCCTTGTGTCTCCATGTGCTCCACTTTGGTTCCTTCTATCCTTTACTGCACTTTACTTATCTAGTTATTGTTCAGTTAGTGCTTGCTTGTCATATAGGTAAATTCACCTTAGTTGCATAATCTAGAGAATTTACCTTTCTTGTCAAACCCTAATTTGAAAAAGAGTAAAATTGGAAGTAGCACCTATTCACCCCCCCCCCCTCTAGGTGCCCATACGATCCTTTCAATTGGTATCAGAGCCTCGGCTCTTTATTCGGGCTTAACCGCCGAAGAGATTATGGGCAACCCAGAGGAGGGAGAAAGTGAGGCTAGCCGTTCGGTGACCATGGTAGATCTGAAGAATTTGGAAACAAGCTTGAGCTCTACCTTGGGCAACGAAATCCTACAGTTGCGTCAACTCATTGAGCAACTTGTTAAGGATAGGCAAACCTCACCTCCTCCCTCTCTAGTGGAAACACCACCAAACCCAAAGGCTAATGCTCCGGCAAGCCTTTGGAGAAAGTGGTAGGGGATGAACATAATTCCACTAACTCCGCCACCAAAAAGGGTGATGGGAAGGAAGAGTTCCATACGGTTCCCGGATGGTACTCTCCCGACCCTCCTATCCCTTATCTACATATAAACAATAGAGGAGACCCACCTAAGTTAGCTACACATACTTTTGCTCAATGGCAAGTGTTAATGAAATCTCATGTGCGTAGCTCTTGCATTGATTTGTGGAATATTATTGAAGAAGGACTCAAAATTGAGGATCCAACCAACTTGACGAGAAGAGAAGTGGTTAATAGCCAACTCAATGCGACTGCCTTGCACATGATCCAACTTGGGGTGGGGCCAAAGGATTTTCCCCACATTGAGCACTACAACACCGCCAAGGAAGCTTGGGATGCTCTCATTGACTTGTTTGTTGGCAATGAGAGTATGAGGAGAAATAGATATGATGCCTTAAGCAATGAGGCCGAAGGTTTCTTCATGAAGGATGGTGAGGATCATGAAGACATGTATCGAAGACTCAAATCCACAGCCACCGCTTTCAGGAATGTTGGCGCCTCTCACATTGATGACGCTTGGATCAAAAGGAAGTATGTGAGTGCTCTCATGTCCTTCGAACCTACTGACTTGAAGAGTCTCCAAGGAAGATACAACTATCATCTCATTACCTCCAACGAAGTGATGCAAGAGATGGCAGCCTTCAAGGTTGCTGCCAAGAATGCCAAAGACGCTCGTGCTCGTACCATTGGAATGAGTAGTGGTGCCAATCTTGCCTTGATGGCCAAGGTTGTGGAGTATGATGAAGATGAAGGAAGTGATGAGGGACCTTCAATGAGCCACCCTGATGATGTCAAGACTGCTCATGGTGAATACATGGCCTTCTATGCAAGAAACTTTTGGAAAGACCCCGCCAAGGCCAAGATGGAAATGCAACGAAGAAGCAACCCCAATGGGAGAAGAGACAATGGGTCCAAGTTGAGAACTTGTTTCAATTGTGGTGACCGTTATCACTTCGTTGCAGCTTGTCCCTATGAGAAAAGAGAAGATCATGGGGGTAAACTTGTGTTGAAGAAGACCTCCAAAGTTCCATACAAGAAACCCTTCATCAAAAGAAACCCAACCAACAAGAAGCTGGGAGAAATTGTCTTGATCACACATGAAGATTACTCCTCCGATGATGATGATAAGGAGGAAGAAGAGGATACACCAAGTGGTGTGGCGGCTCTTGCCACTACCTCTACTCCTTCATTCTCACTCTTCGACTCTCCAAATGAGAATATCTCCAACAAGAACGTAACTTGCCTTATGGCAAGAGGAACGGAGGTATTATCATCATAACACTCCACTTCCTTAATCAATGATGATTTTGATGATGAGTTATCTCTTGAGGTCAAAAAGGAACTAGTTGCTTTTGATGTGTTTATGAACAACTTGCAAGGGGAAGACAAGAAACATGTTGTGGACCTCCTAAATCAACTTTCACACACACAAGAATTTCTAGATGAGAGATGCCAATTAGGAAGATAGCACATGATTGAGGTAGAAGATCTTAGTAATGCTCTAGAACAAGAACAAGAAACTAGAATATCTCTTGAAACTAAACTAGAGGGCCTTGATGAAGCTAATGACCTCATTATTAATAAACTCATCAAGGAACGTGATCATGCTATTGCTAAATACAAAAAGGCTAAAAGGATAAGATTGAGTTTGATGTTGTTCATAAAAAACTTGCCGAGGACTTTAGGACACTTGACAAGGCTCACAAGGCCTTGGAAAGTGAACTCTTGTCCCTCACAAAGTCTCGTGAAAAGCTTCAAACTCAATTGATCAATACTCCCTCACCTAGTACATTCATTCCTTCTAGTTGTACAAATACTCTTGAAGAACATGCTAGGTTGAAGGGGGAGCTAGCTAAGACTTCCTTTCCCAAAGGAAACAAGTCTATTGATGACCTCTTAAACAAGCAAAGGTCAAATGGTGAAAAAAGGGGCTTAGGCTTTGTCTCTAAAGCCAAGAAGAAAAAGAATAACAAGAAGAAGAAGGCCAAGCCTGCTCAAGAAAAGAACAAGGTCATTGTGGGAAGTAAGACCACAAGTGGCAAAACTATGTCTCATGATGATTTTGTGGGTAGTGCTAACCCTCACTATGTCTTAATGCGTGATTACTATGGTGATGTGTATGCACAATATGTTGGCCCATTTGATGGTTATATTGCATGGTCGATTTGGGTTCCCAAGACCCTTGTTGCTAACAAAAGAGGACCCATTGAGAAATGGGTACCTAAAAACTAGTTTGATCTTTTGTAGACCTATGCTTCCGGAGGGTCAAAATGGGTGCTCGATAGTGGATGCACAAGTCATATGACCGGAAATGCTTCTAGTGTCAAGGAATTGAGACCAAATGTTGATCAAATATCTGTGACATATGCTGACAAATCAAAGTCTAAGGTAATGGGTTTCGGCAAAGTTGTGGTGGCACACGATATCACTCTCGTGGACGTCATGCTTGTTGAGACCCTTGGCTATAATTTACTTTCAATCTGTGCTCTAGGGAAGATGGGTTTTGCTGTCTTCATTGATGTTGATATTGTGATCCTCTTGTGGATCAAGACTCTAAAGGTTGCTTTCATTGGGTACGTCGAGGATGACTTGTATGTGGTGGACTTCTCCAGGAAAACCACTACAAGTATGATGTGCCTATTCGGAAAGGCCGATGTGGGTTGGCTATGGCACCACCGTCTAGCCCATGTCAACATGAGAACCTTGCAAAGCCTCCACAAGGATGGTCATATTGTTGGACTAAAAGAAAAGGTTTGCTTTGCCAAAGATCGTGTTTACAGGGCATGTGTTGAAGGAAAGATGCATGATTCTCCCCACAAGCCAAAGAACTACATCAATTCCAAGAGGATCTTGGAGCTTCTTCATGTGGATCTCTTTGGTCCTCCGTCTCATGCAAGTCTTGGTGGGAAGAAATACTGTTTGGTGATTGTTGATGACTACTCAAGGTACACTTGGGTATATTTCTTCAAGTTAAAAAGTGAGACCCAAGAGAACTTCATTGACTTCATCAACATGGCTCAACGTCAACACAATGTCCCAGTATTAACAATAAGAAGTGACAATGGTACCGAGTACAAGAACTACACATTAAATGGATTTCTTAGTGATGAGGGAATAAAACATCAATATTCCGCTGCATATACCCCTCAATAAAATGGTGTAGCTGAAAGGAAGAACCGGACTCTCATTGACATGGCTAGGACTATGTTGGCGGAATTCAAATCTCCATACAATTTTTGGGCTAAAGCTATCTCCACCGCATGCCTTGCATCAAACCGTCTCTACCTCCGCAAAGAATTGATCAAGACTCCATATGAGATCCTTACCGGTAACAAGCCTAATGTTTCTTACTTTCGAGTATTCGGTGGTAAGTGCTTCTATCGCATTAAGGGAATTCGTTTATCCAAGTTTGATTCCAAAGCATTAGAGGGTATTTTTGTTGGTTATGGTCTCGAATCCCACACTTATAGAATCTATGACAAGCTCTCAGGAATTATCATAGAATCTTGTAGTGTGGTGTTTGAAGAATATGATGGTCCCCAAGAGGGGCGTGTTGATGTTTGTGATGTAGATGATGAAATGCCTCAGGATGCCATAGGAAGAATGGGTGCGGGTTTCATCCGTCCTATTGAGGAACCCCTTATGGTGGATCGAGAAGAACTATGCTCTACTCACGTGGAGCCCTCATCATCACAACTTCAACAAGCTAATGTCGAGGTGGACAATGACCCCTGCCAAAGACAAGTTGTGGACCCTCAACCTACTGATCAAGAATATGCCTCCAGCCAAGAGATGTTTGAGTCTCCGTTTGCCAGGATGTCCAGTGGTGCTAAGGCCATTACACAAGCAAGATCTATACAAACTGCCATAAGTACAGCTGAATACCTAGCCAATTATGGGACTGATCAAGACCAAGGTTAATCCTCTCCTCCTATGGAAGAGAATATTTCCATTGATGATCAAGGTAAATTAATGGTCAAGACGAGGACCAAAATGATGAAGTGATCCCACCAAGAAACAACAAGGAGATCGAAACTCGTCACCAAGCTAGAATGGATAGAATATTGGAATTGAGAGACCACACTCTTGAGAATGTGGTTGGGGATCTAAGAAGAGGGATATCTACTCGATCTCAATTGAAGAACTTTGGTGAGCACCAAGCACACATTTCCATGGTGGAACCAAAGAAAGTATGGGAAGCTCTTGAAGATTTGGATTGGTTGGATGCAATGCACAAAGAGCTCAACAACTTTGAGAGAAACAAAGTATGGAAGCTAGTGGAAAAGCCAAAGGATTGCCGCAATGTTATAGGCATCAAGTGGATTTTCAAGAACAAGAAAGATGAGCATGGAATTGTGATAAGGAACAAGGCAAGATTGGTTGCTCAAGGGTTCTCTCAAATTGAAGGCATTGACTATCGAGAGACTTATGCTCCCGTGGCTCGCCTTGAGTCCATCCGTATCCTTATTGCTTATGCGGCACATCATAAATTTAAATTACAACAAATGGATGTAGAAAGTGCTTTTCTCAATGGTCCATTGCATGAGTTGGTGTATGTAAGACAACCCCCGGGATTTGAGGATCCCAACTTTCCAAACCATGTCTACAAACTCGATAAGGCACTCTATGGGCTCAAGCAAGCCCCACGCATGTGGTATGAGCACCTTAGAGAGTTGTTGTTAGATCGTGGGTTTGAGGTTGGGAAAATCGATCCCACTCTTTTTACCAAGAGGGTCAATGGGGAACTTTTTGTATGCCAAATTTATGTAGATGACATTATCTTTGGCTCTTATAACAAAGCTTTTAATGATGAATTCTGTCGTGGTGGTGTCATGGCAGATGCCATGGATAGGCTAAAGGTGGGGACTAGTACACGCTAGGGGAATCCAGGGAGGGATAGTGGAGTGATTCTCCACACAGAAGTTTGTATTGCTATATCTCCAAGATTACAAGTGCTCCTTGAGATGTATTGGCGAGAGGATGAAGAGGGTGCTCTCTTAATCTTGCCTACTATCTTGCCCTAGAACCCTAGATCAACTAGTGCTATGGAACTACCAAACCAACTAGTGCTCAACCAACCCCCTCTACCAGAACCCTAGCCCCCCTTATATAGAGGAAGTTCGGTCCTAGCCTAGGGCATACGTGGAGGCATATTCCTAAGAATATGCCCCCTCCCAAAGTGGTAACCCGACCGGGGTGCTTTTCCCCTGCGTCACACATGCTTTAGCGACGTAAGCCTCTGCGGCACCCGCGTCAGACGACATGAGCGTCGTCACCCTTGTCGGCCATGATCCGATGGTCCTGCCCTTGCTTTCTCCGCTCATGCATTACGTACCGGACCTTCTTTTTGACCAGAGAGATTCCTTCCTTCTCCCAGAAGCTAAGCGAGGACCCGGATCATAGTAGATCCGGCCACACCTGTTCCTACATATAAGTTAGACAAGTACTTCCGACTTACTCCTTAAGCCGGATGAGACAATGTTAGGCGACCCCCCTAGTCCGGGTTACTCCGTGATTCGGACAGCCTTGAGGTGACCCGGTCAGCATCCGCTTTGACCTTGCCGGACCTCGTCTAACTCAGCTGTTATACCCCGGAGTGACCCTACCCGGGGGTATCCCCCAACAAATTCTCTAAGCTAATGACTGACAGGTTCTGGATGTCTATGATGGGAGAATTGAGAGTATTCCTTGGTTTTGAGATCAAGCAAGTGAGAGGTGGTACATTCTTCAACCAAGCAAAGTATACTCAAGATATGCTCAAAAGATTTAACATGAAAGATCTCAATGGAGCTCCCACTCCCATGGCAACAAAGACTCATCTTGAACTAAACCCGAATGGTAAAGATGTGGACCAAAAGGTATACCGGTCCATGATTGGCTATTTGCTTTACCTTTGTGCATCTAGACCCGATATTGTGTTGAGTGTAGGAGTATGTGCAAGATATCAAGCGGCTCCTAAAGAAATCCATTTGATGGCAGTCAAGAGAATCTTTCGATATTTGGTTCCTACCCCAAACTATGGTATTTGGTATCCTAGGGGCTCAACTTTCTCTCTTTGTGGGTACTCGGATTCGGATTGGGCTGGTGACAAGGATGATAGAAAATCAACCTCTGGGGCTTGCCAATTCCTTGGGAGGTCCTTGGTGTGTTGGTCTTCTAAGAAGCAAAATTATATATCTCTTTCCACTGCCGAAGCCGAGTATGTGGCAGCTGCTAGTGCTTGTACACAATTGCTATGGATGAGGCAAACTTTAAAGGAATACGGTGTCCATTGTGACAAAGTGCCTCTTCTATGTGACAACGAAAGTGCCATCAAGATTGCATATAACCCAGTAGATCACAAAGCATATTGAGATTCGTCATCACTTCATTAGAGATCATGTTGCTCGAGGTGATATTGAGCTATCCTATGTATCAACCAAAGACCAACTTGCCGACATCTTCACGAAGCCACTTGATGAAGCAAGGTTTTGTTATTTGAGGAATGAACTAAATATCGTAGATTCTAGGAGCTTGACTTGATCACCTTGCATACTCACCTATATCTTGACTCTTATTTGGTTTAGGTGCAGGCATGGAGATAGGGGGAGTGCGGTTCTAATACATTGGACTATCCCTCCCCCCATAATGCCAACATTAAGAAAGTCAATCCTCTTTATATCATTTAGTGATATGTGAGATTCATTGATGAGTAGTGTGTGGCGCCCCGCAAAACCACTACTAGAAAAATCGCGTTGTTTTTGTGAATTGCATTGTCATGACTGCAGGCTCATGTCATCATGCCACCTTGCATTTGAGCATCATCATGTCCTCCTGCATTTTGTTTGCATAAAACTATTTTCGAAGAGCCTAGTTTTGTTTTCTGGATATCCCCATCTTTGTTTCAAATTTTAAAACCGGGCTTCTCCGGATATTTTTGTTTTGTCTAAAAACGGTTTACAAAAGACTTTGATAAAATAAATAAAAAGTTCGATTATTTTAGGAGGCAGCCCGCCAGGCCCGAAAGCCCGGCCGGCCACCTCCAAGCCCTAAAAACTAATCCTATCCTCTCCAGCCTTAACCCTACCCGACCTACTCCCTCACCCACCGCCAGCCGCCACTCTCTCTCTCTCTCTATCTCTCTCTCTCTCCACCCACCTACCACCGCCCTGCACCCAAACGCCACATCCCTCCTTTCTGATCGCAAAGCCCCCGCGTTGCACGCCTCTTGCCGGTCCCACCACTGCCTCGCTTCCGCCTGGTCCCTCCCACCCCTGCGCGGTACACGCCACCAACGCGTCGATGCGTTCTCACCACGTACCACGCGACGGCCCTCTCTCGCTTCCCTCTTTCCACCCGGACCCACCATCCCGACCCCACTCCGCTACACGCCAGACGCCACCGACGCGACCATCTCTGCCTCGATCCCCATCCTCGCGCAGAGCCCCGCTCCTCTCGCGTCGCCACCGCCGCCTCCTGGCCGTCTCCTTCTCGCTCGGCCTCGGCGCCCTAACCTCATCTCCCGGGCTCCTCCTCCATCTACCGCCGTCCTCCTGCTACGCCTCCCTGCTGCAAGCTCCTCGCCGGCGCTGCCGGCCTCGTCCGTCTCCTTCCTATCCCCGTGCTCGGCTCCGGCCGCCACCGCTGAGCGCCCTTCCTCCGGCCTCCCTCGACGTCCGTGCAGCACCCCCGAGCCCGAGCCGGTCCCCGCACATCGCCTCCCGTTCATGGACCACCGCCGCCCGGATCTCCTTCCGCCTCCCCACGGTTGCGACCCGCGCCGTCGACGCCTTATTCCACCGCGCCTCCTTCGGCGGTCGCCTCTGTCCTTGCTCCTCCCCCGAGGACGTCTCCAAGCCTCCCCGAGCCTCCGCAGCCGTGGCCCCTGGTGCCCTCCCCGCGCCGGCCAGCGACTCGGCCGCATCAAGCCAAGCACGCCGCGCCGGCCATCTCCGCCCCGCGTCCTGCTCGTCACGGAGACGTGCCGCCGCCCGCGCCCTCCTTCTCGCCGCGTGCTCGACCTCCGCCTCGTCTCTGCCTCGCGACCGCCTCCGCTAGAGAGGTAGTGTAGCCGCGCCGCCTCCTTCTGGTCGTCGCCAGGCTCCTCTCCACCCCACCGTCGGCCGCGCGTCGTCGAACCGGCCCCGCACCTCGTCTACCTCGCCATCCCCACAACCTTCGAGTCCTCCTCCGCCTGGTTGCCCCTGCTGCCTGCGCGTCCCGTGCCCCTGTTCCCGGTGCACCGTGACCGCTAGTCCTTGTCAAATCCCCTGTGCTGCCTTTCCTTGTCATATCCAACGCCAAGGCCCAGCTCGACCTCGCCACGTTGTTTTTTTCCTCCCCGCTTCCTTGCTCGCTCGCCAACGCATGTACCTCCCTCGGCTTCCTGCAGGCTCTCCCTGTTTTGGTCATGTGCCCTCGTGTTTCTATGGTGATGATGTGGATCTGCCAGTGAAGTGGTGTTGTGGTGTTGGTATGATGCCCATGTGGTGATGTTACGTTTCTGTTCAAGATCTTCCCAAGACTATCATGGATTCCAAGGTCCCCGACATGGACCCCAAGACCCGAACCCGGAGATCGTCACCGACAATCAAAGCCAGAAAACCCAAGATCTTCCTCAAGGGCGGCAAGATCGACAATGGGGAACCGAAGACCCGAGACGCCAAGTACGTCGACATGGAACCGACAAGTTCTACGAGTTCGAGCGGCACGATCTTCTACTCGAAGATTCCCGGAACGACAAGTACTTCACCCCGGATGCCAAGACCGACCCGGTATGTGGACCCGACAAGATCTTCGAGATGACAAGATCGACACTGACCAGGGCGAATCCGATGAGCCGCCGACGCCGAACCAAGTCCTTCTTCCTGGAACGCCAGGCTCTCCTTCCGTGGTCCGAGACCGATCCCCGTCGAACCCTGTCGAACCCCGAACCCTCGGTACCAAGATCTGCCGAACCCAGATGTATGACCCCTTTATCCGAGACCCCTATTTTTATAATATGACATTATCAACTGTCGCATATTAAATTGTTCATGCATGCATACCTGTCTGTGGGTTGGGGGCATTATGCCGATTCACCTCATAATTAAATATGGAGTCTATATGCGGGCTATTCTAGTCTTATTCCGGACTCCATTTAAATTGGTGTAGCGAACCGATGCCATGTGTTGCCTTGTTAACACAACCTTTAAATTGCGGGGTAGCTAAACAACATGAATCATTTAATTAATTGTCGGGACCCCGGTTCCGCTTAACACTGCTTAATTGCATCGCATCTGTGCCATGCCATGCATCATGTCATAAGCATGTCGGATCTTCTGCCGTAGTATTAAATATTGCATCCGGTGTTTCTTCTAGTGCTTGCTTCTTCGCAGATTAGGCCGATGAGTGGATGCGAGTATCGACAAGTTCTCCGGATATGATCCATCGACAGTGTTTCCCAGGCGAGCATCTCTTCTCCTTCTACCTATTTTGCATTTATAGTCTTTATTTCCTCCTGTTGATCTATTGCTATCTGTGTCATGATGCTTTAGTTTCCGTACCCCAGTTATATCCCGTGTAGCCTCTATATTGCCTTGGACACCTCCTATTACCTATGTTTGGTAGATAGCTGGCCTTGCGAGTCATAGTTGCTTGCTCAGGTGCGATCTCGTGTTGTCAAGTACCACAGTTGTTGGAATGCTGGCAGATGCTTAATGGTGGAGATGCTTAATGGTGGAGATGATCATGACTTTAAATACAACTATTAAAATGCTAGATATAACTAATGCAGAGGCATCGGTGGGCAATAGATGTTATTTGGTTCTTCCACGCTCACTTGTGTCCCGTAAGACCCCGAGTACTCGATTTTTCGCACTATCCACATCCGGGAGGCTGTGGACCCCCCTGAGCTAGAGCTTGATTCATTTCTATTTCTTGGGTCCACAAAGTAGTTTGGGGCTTTATTACTATCATGTACTTATGCCATGCTTTACTGCTTTATTTAAGATTGTGCGAGGAGCACCTGTATTGTTTAGGATTGTGGAGTGTTTTCGCGGTATCGACAAGCCCAGTCACACTTTCGGGTTCCCAGTCGTTTACAGCCATTGGCGCAAACCTTGGGTCCATCTCGGAGCCGGCCAACTTCATTGCGGGTAGCTTAATGGGGTGGCCCCCTGAAATATTTCTGAATCCTGTGATTGCTTTGTCGTGAAAGCCTCGTTTGGTTTTGAGTTGATTTTTCCGAGGTTGATCGAGTGTGTGTTGCTATTTGTGCACCCCTGCAGGGTAAAACTTTCTGAAAGCCGTGTCCACGGTTATGGACGACTTGGAGCACAGTATCTCGATCATAGACAAGCAGAACTAAAGTAGTGCTATAAATTTGACTTAATATGTGACTAGTAAGCAGCTGCAATTATAATGGAATGGATAATAAAAATGCCAACAACTGGTGGATATGTGGTGATCTGTGTCATACTATACCTGCCTAGTAAGTATTACAACTCCAATGGAATGTGATAAAAGTGCCAACCACTGCTGGGTTTTGTGATTCCTCAGGACAATTATATCTGATTAGTAAATGTTCCAACTACAATGGAATGGTGATTAAAATTGCCCACTATTTATGCTATCAGGATGACTCATGTTATCTATATCTGATTAGTAATTGCTGCAACTATAACGGAATGAGTAAAATTGCCAACTGTGTGAGTTCCTTGGTCCGACTTCCTCGTTTGGTCTTGAGGGGGAAATACCAGGATGGGTTTGTTTGGTGTTAGCTTCAGGTTGGATCCAAATAGGTCTTTCTTATCTCTCTCTGATAACCGTCAGTTGTACCGAGTCTCTATAGGTTGTTCAGTGCCGCTGCGCTGCCGCTTCAGCCCACCATACCTATGTAGGCGAGAGCCACCGAATTCTAGCCTCGCCATGTACTAGTCTCAGTACTGACGCTCCTCTTTTTCCTTTGCCCTTTGTCAGCACCCCTTTTGTTTTAGCAGGTTCGAGATCGACGTTGTTAGCAGGGTTACCCTTTCTGCTTGGCCTGGGCAGGGTTATGGACGCCATTGGTTATTCTTCAGGGCTCTTATCCCCATTCGCATCTTGTCCATAGTCGGACGCTCTATCGTTTTCAAGGTGATTTGGATCTTTGTATTGTATATCTGTATTCTTGACTCGTTGAGTCGCTATTGTATATATATCTGTTCTGTGGGTCCCATCAAGGACTATTGTATAATGTTATTACTTTGTTTTCCACCCGCACGAAAGTGCCTGGTGGGCGTCCTTGAATCGTTTCTATGCGGGTTTGGCGGAAAGGGCTAAAACTTGCATAGGGTCGATTCGAGGGTGTTACATAGTGGTAATGAACCCAAGGATATTTCTTCACGGTGTCATACCACAATCTCTTACATGGTGGCCTTGGCCACCGCCCTCGTCATATGTGAAGAGGTGGTTTTTGACTTGTGTGGTTTGGATCTTAATTTGCCATCTTTTGAATATCTATGGTTGTTTGGTTTTTCACAGTACATCTTCTGAATCCCAGGCCTATACTCATCCTTAAACATGCTCCTCTTGCCACACATTTGTCCAAATATTGTCCTTGGAGTTTTTGGTCGTGGGGACCAGAATGTCCGCCCTATACCGACCGGAGAGTCCGGCATGGCCGGACACTCCGCTTGATATAGGCCGGACACTCCGGTCAGGCCGGACACTCTGGCTATTTTTGCCCGGACAGTCTGGCACCAGCAGTTTTAGTCCTATAAAAGGGGTCGGGGGGAAGTGGACGGTTCAGTCCTCCTTCTTCCCCCAACTCTCTTCTCTCCACTCCCTGCTGCTCCCGACCAGGATCTTCACCGGGAGGGCTCCTCCACCCCAGATTCGACCGTTGCCACCGGCCATTGTCATCCCTTTGCCGTTGGGACCCGTTCCCCTCCGGTGAAGGCCCCCATGGATGCTGGTACTTGCCTCCCCCTCTTCTACATCCCTAGGGTTTCCTCTAGATGCTTTTTTTGGAGGCAATGATCTATTTTGATCCATGGATTCATCACTGCATGCACATGGCGTCTTAGTAGTAGTCCTAGCAATCCTGATCCACTCCGATTGAGTCAAGTCGCACTACCCGGAAAAATCACCAGATATCCCGTCGGATAGTCCGGTGGGTACAAGGCGGACACTCCGGCCTGGCCAGACTATCCGGCGTGTATGCACCGGACTGTTTGCCCCTGGCGGAGTCTCCGGCCCGATTCTTCCGGACAGTCCGGGTTTCCTCAGTCGGTTTTTGATTTGGTATTCCTACCACTACTGCTATGTGCTTTCTCCTCCTGGAAAAATGTGCTTACCCTGCTGCTATCTCTCTACTCTGAAATCACAGGTAGCTCCCGTCCTCGTCGCTCTAGGGCCGCTCAGAAAGCCCGTCCTCACCGATACCGTGACGAAGCAAATGAGATTCATGTGGATCCTTCCATGGTTAGGCAGGCTGCTCGTGACCGTGTTGTAGCAAAGCAGGAGAAAGTCAGAAAACTAAAGAGGGATGAAGCCAAGCGCATGAAGTTTGAGTCTTTGACCACTTTGGCAGATTTGGGCACCGAAGAGTTTGTGGAGATGCGTGTCCAGCCATTCTATTCTTTGCAGTGCACTTCTGAGGATCCTCGCTTCTAGAGGAATGAGCAGGCCTTGCTCTTCTCTGAGGTATTTTTTGCTTTCAGGACTCCGGTGTGCCCTATGCAGTGGTTGGATATTCCAAAGCTACAGGCACACAGGTACTTTGAGGACGCCCTCTGGGTAACGGAGAAGATGGCACTGCACACCATCTTTCAAACAAGAGAAGATTACAACATTGAGTTGATCCAGTAGTTTTATGCCACAGTGGTTTTTGGGGACACTCCTGATATTCCCCTTGAGTGGATTTCTGGCACTACAAGATGTCGCTCCAGCATGTCTTAGTTTTCCCATCTCCTTGGTGTGCCTTTCAACCCTAATGCTCACAGTGGTCACCGGATGCATGTGCACAGTCAGGCGTATGACAAACAACTTTTGGCTCCTATCTACTCTCAGAATGGTGTGGTTGGTCAAACCATCAATATCAAGATCATTTACAACATCCTGCTCCACATGTTCCGCCACACTCTCACACCCAAGGCGGGAAACAAGGATGAGATGCGGGATGCTGAGATCAATCTTATGGCCCATGCCCACTCTGTGTATGTTTGCGGTCCAGCTCACCCAGGAGGCACCATAGATGTCATGGACTTCATCTATCAGGATATGTACAAGTGCATCACTGATAAGAAGTGCCCTCTGTTTGCTCCATATGTGATGAAGCTCATTGCTGCTCAGGCTCCAGACACCCCACTGCTGTACACTGAGCTTGTTTCTCATCTCCCTGCCAAGTTATAGAGGAAGGGTGCTCCTACCTCCAAGGCACCTCGTGGCTATACCCCTGCTCGGTATATTTTTGAGGATGATGAGATAGACGCCTCTGACAGTGATGATGCTTCTGAGGAGGCTTCGGGGGCTGTGACCCGTGGTCCTCGCATGAAGCATGCCAGCAATGCATACCGCTTCACCACCTCCAAGGAGGAAGTGCACAAGCAGGTGAAGAAGGCCTCCTGGTGGAAGAAGCTTCTTCTATGCCAGAACATTGACATTCGCCATGGTCAGTACGATGCATACAAGGCGAATAGGAACATGATGAAGGAGCTCAAGCCGATCAACCAACCTATGGATGTTGATCCTTCTCAGTAGCAGTCGTCTGATGGCACACTCTCATATGGTCACTGGAGTCAGGGTCGTGTGGATTGGTCCATGTTTGAGGATGTATCTTCTTCTTCTCGCCCTCACGGCCAGAGCTCTACTCAGGAGGATCAGGATGATGAGGACGGGGACGAGGATGAGGCAGAGGATGACGACGACGACTACAGTGGCTAGAGTTGGCTTTGGGGCGCTTTAGTTGTGCTCTTTTCCCTTTTTGGCGTCTCGATGCCAAAGGGGGAGAAGTAGCCCCTTTATTAGGTTGCTACCGGGGATTTGCATGGGTACACGAGCTTCACGTTATTTTGATTTGCCTCTTTGAAGCTTCGTGTCTTCTTTATCCTACTCCTTGAGTACTTTGTTGTGTTGAGACTTGCCTACCCGGTTGTGTTAAGTAACTATGTTATATCTGTGTCTAGCTTATTGATCTAGTTGTGTTTATATATCATGTCACTTATTGATAGCTACAAAATCTTGTGAGGATGTAATCCTATGGTGTGTGATCATGCATTCAAATGCAAAGCAAGAAGTGGTCTCACATCTAGGGGGAGCCTCGCTATATGTTGTATTTCTCCACTTATGAACATTTATAGCTATCCCTTTTGCAAATCCTTGGGGTTGTCATCAAACACCAAAAAGGGGGAGATTGAAAGGGCATTTATGCCCTTACTATTATTTCGATGTTTGGTGACAACACTTGGATTAGTTTAATCATCTGTTAAATGTTTCAGGAGATTCCGTTTGTCCCATGTATGGTGCAACAAGGGAAAAAGAGCTTCCCGGGGTCAGGTTTTTGCATGTGGCTAGTCCTAGCCGGACTGTCTGGCTGATCCTAGCCGGAGTGTCCGGCCTGGCCGGACTGTCCGGTGGGATACGGCTGGACTGTCTGCCCCTGAGAAGTGGGTAACTTCTGTGGACACTCAGAACAGGTTTTCGGACACTTTCCGGATTTTGGCCGGAAACTTGGCCAGGCCGGAGTGTCCGGCTGGGCCGGACTGTACGGTTGACACTGGCCGGACTGTCCGGGTCAAGTGGCTCCCAACGGCTCCATTTCTAGGGGGCCTATATAAAGGCCCCTTCTTCTAGAGGTGAGGTTTCTGCGATTTCTGGTTGTTCTGTATGTCGTCTCTTCGAACCAATTGTACGATGTGAAACTATTTGACGAGGCGGAGGCGGCACCAACTATACGGCCTGAGCTATATGGCCGGAAAATTGCTCCGCCCGTATAGTTGGTCGTTGAACTTTCTTCCTCCCTTGTTCGCTTCTAGTTCTTCTGGTATTATTATATTTCCCAAATAAGCGATTTACGTTGTTTTTTACTCCTTTTCTCCATAGTACAACTGCTCCAAGAATTGTATCCATTGGATCCATCATCTATCCTGATCCTGGTGAAAACAGACATAAAATGTGCACGCGAACACCATAAAATACCAAGATCATACATCTACAATGCAAAATAATAATCTAAAACATGATGCAAATGTTCACTCATCAACTTCTCCAAGCTTAGACTCTTGCTCGTCCCGAGCAAGTTCTAGATTAATGGATGTGATCCTCATATTGATGAAGCTAAGTCAATAAAATAAATGAGGCAATTGCAGCATGTGTTTATCATGTACGATACATAGAAATAAGTTCATGAATAGTACCTTACTTGAACCATCGGAATAGTATTAGAAGGCTTCCACACCTTAGTGATCAATAGTTCATAAATGATGAATCTCAATATAATGTAAAAGAATCCGGTTCAACCGAATGAGTTAACGAGGTAGTCTCAAGTGTTTTAGGATCAACGTATTCACTTGGGATTTAGAATCTCAAAAGTATCTCTTTGTCATACTACAACTCAGTGGTATATGCCTACTTACTCTTTGCGCATTCGCTATTTTTATTGTCCTTTTTCTTTTCTTTTGTACATATATGCTCACACTTTTGTTTAAGTGTTGTGCAAAGGATCTAGCCATATATTCCACATCATGTAGGAATTCAAAGTTTAGCGATCTCAATTACCAAATTCCAACTGTATATGAAGCATTCTTATGACTTGAAGATTCTACCCCGACTTGTTCTCACTCTATTTTGATAGCACTTCCATATTCCTTTGTTCAAGGTTTCTTTTTCAACTTAACTCTGTAGATAATTTTTCTTTGTAAATCAAACCGTAGACTTACAACATATTGACTAAATTATCTTTAGGTGTTCTATTAATACCAATGGTGTGGAAGACTCCTATTGTTATCATCAAGTGCAAGTAAATTTATACTCAATCCATTCATATATCAAATAAAGAAAACACAAACTCAATATCGCTCCACATATAATAATAAACTCAGAATTTCATAAAAGGGATCGACTATTCCGGAAGGGAATTCTAATGATGCAAACTTTATTTCTAGTTTGAACTAATGCGAAAATAGTAATAAAAACTTATAAGATAGATTACAAGGTCTTAAAGATATCCCCAAGCTTGGAATCAAGCCAGGCGGGATCAAATAATCCCTTGCGATTATTTGATACCGTGATTATTGTAGATCACTGTGGCACCATGGCATGTAACACCGCAGTGCATAGCTTCTTGTTGGTCTCCTCTAAAGCAGTTATGCGACTATAGCACCTTCGCAAATCAGACTACAGAGTGTCCATTCTATCAGCGAGCTTAGTCACCAATGGAAGGAGGTCTTCCTTCTTCTCCATCTCATTGAGACGGTGATGGACTTCAACGCGATGGAGTAGCTCCTACTTCTGATATATCTCCAATTCCTGCACATGATCCTTGGTCCTGGGGATAGCTTCTTCTTCCTCATCCATAATTGATGGATCGGGGAAGTGGAAACCGTACCTCCACTCTTCTTGAGGCTTGACCTTCATACGAGCACCAATGGTTGGCTTCGAACGTGGTACCTCGGCTCCCTTGCTAGCACCTGCACCAATATTAGATAATTCCCTACGCTTGTGCGGCCTTTGATCCGTAGTGATGAACTTAACCATCTCCATGCACCCTTTTCCATGCGGTTTGCGATGTTCTCTCTCTTGTTGAGCTTTCTTCATCGCCGCCCAATTGATCTCCGGTGGATCATAGACGTCACGGTGGATGTAGACGTCAACCACATCATCGTCGGAGTCGTTGTTGAAGTAGCTTAGCTCGATGTACTCCTTGTACGTTGGGCTAAATCTATCCACCTCCTCATCATCATCCTCCATGGATGGGCTACTTGAGCGGTCCCTGGATGGAGCAATGAGCCCCATGGGTTTTCCACGGCCTAGGATGGGATAGTGCATTGCTAGATTGGTTCCTGGAGATTATTATTATAGAGGGAGACAATGGTTGTATATAAGGGGGTCAGAGGTCGGTAAAACTCATGAGAAACACCAAATTGTCGCCCAAGAAAAGAATTTGAACAAAACAGGGAAAGAAATCACGGATTTGGAAGTATCTTGCCGTGTAACGACCAACTATACGGGCGCGGCTTGTATAGCTCCAGCTGTATAGTTGGTTCCGAGCAGATATTTCCAAATATCTCGAGTCCAGGTCGATTAAATCACGACTCGGAATCGACAATAACTTTTTTTTCATAAATAATAAGCAAAAGATCGAACTAAAAAGTGTCTGAGAGTTTAATGACCAACTACACGGCTAGAATTTTTGGTTCCGGTCGTATAGTTGCGACTGTATAGATACAGACATCAAAACCAAAAAGTGTATGAGAGTTTAACGACCAACTATATGGCTGGAATTTTTGATCCGGTCGTATAGTTGCGACCGTATACATACAGACATCTAAAGCAAAACCATCTGATAGTTTAACGACCAACTATACGGCCGGATTTTTTTGCTCCGGTCATATAGTTGCGATCGTATAGGCTCAGATAGTGAAAACAATCTCACGAAGATGATACAGAGAGTTTAACGACCAACTATACGGCGGGAGCTCCCTCTCCAGTCATATAGCTCCGCCCGTATAATTGGAAAAATCCCTCTAAAACTTCAGAAAAACACAAGGAATTCAAAGGCAGAATTTCAAAAGTAAAAATTGTGAAAACAAATCACTTATTTGGATAAGAACACTTATCTTGCACTTACCATTGTTTATTCAGAGATGAAAAGTTACTCCCATAGCAAATACTTGTTCTCTTTTGGAGGAATTGACCTCAGTTCATTGAATAATTCCTGTAAACAAAAATCACCAAGACTAGAGTTCCTCTCAATAAGATCGGTGTCTTGCGAGGCAATCATGGACACTGTATCCAACATTTTTATTTCTTGCCTCTGCATAATCTTCAACTCAAATTCTTGAAGTGAAAGAATCCAACGGATCAATCTTGGCTTATGTTCTTTCCTTTCAAGGAGTTCTTTCAAGCCATCACGATCTGTGTGAACTCTTACCTTTGCATCAACTATATAGGAACGAAATTTATCACAAGAGAAAGATACAGCAAAAAGTTCCTTTTTTCCTTAGGGTAGTTCTTTTAGGCACCATTGAGAGTTCTACTAGCATGATGTATAATATTAAATCTATGACCAATATGTTGTCCTAGAGTTACTCCTACAACATCATTACTAGCTTCACATATTAAATCAAAGGTTGTATCCTAGATAGGTGGTTTAATAATTGGAGCACGACATAAAGCATTTTTTAGTTTATCAAAGGCTTCAAGACACTTTCATCAAAATTAAACCTCCTTCCCTTTTGCAAGAGGTTTGTCAAAGGTTTAGATATTGTAGAGAAATATCTAATGAACCTTCTATAAAAACCCACATGACCAAGAAAACTTCTTATACCTTTAATATCCCTAGGTGGTGGCATTCTCTCTATTGCTTTAACCTTATCTCTATCAACTTCAATTCCCTTACCTAATACCTGGTGTCCAAAGACTATACCTTCTTTGACCATAAAATGGCACTTCTCCTAGTTTAGAACAAGATTAGTTTCTTCACAATGCTGCAAAACTCTTTTGAGATTATCTAAACAACTAGTAAATGAAGTTCCATAGACAGAAAAGTCATCCATAAATACTTCCATTATAAGTTCTATAAAATCAGCAAAAATAGCAGTCATGCATCTTTGAAAAGTAGCTGGAGCATTACATAAACCAAAGGGCACACGTCGGTAAGCATGTAAACCATAAGGACTTCTGAAAGTTGTTTTAAGTTGGTCATCCGGATGAACATATATTTGAGAGAAACCAGAGTATCCGTCCAAGTAACAAAAATGAGTATGGTTTGCTAACCTTTCTAAAGTTTGATCTATGAACGGTAATGGATAGTGATCTTTCGTAGTTTCTTTGTTTAATTTCCTGAAGTCTATGCACATCCTATGCCCAACAATAGTTCTAATAGGTATCACTTCATTGTTTTCATTAGGAACAACAGTAAAACCACCCTTCTTAGGAACACAGTGAACAGGACTTACCCATTCACTTTCTTTAACAGGATAGATTGTACCTGTGTCCAATAGGTGTACAATTTATTTTCTTACCACTTCTTTCATTTCAAGCTTTAGTCTTCTATTGAATTCTGCAAATGGTTTAGCACCTTCTTCCATGAATATTTGATGGATGGCTAGCGATGCTCCTTTAGTATCCTCATGAGTTCTTCTTCTTCTCCTGAAAGTTTAGCACTAATAATAACAGGGATTTTATTGGTATCATCTAAAAACCTATATTTAAGATTTTCTAGTAGAGTCTTCAACTCTGGGGGTGGTAATTCCTCGTCCTCTCTCTTTTTTGGCTCTTCAAAAGCCTCATCAGTTGGAGGTCCCAAAACGGGAACTGAATCAAATTCATTTTCTAGTTCTCCTAGGGACTTGTCCTCCATAACTAGTTCTTCATAATTTGGATCTTCATCTATTTATTCTTCTTGATTACTAAAGAAAAGAGTCGCCATTTCCTCAATAGTTCTCTTTCTTCTTCTTGTATCTATGGAGGTCTGTCTTTAAATTTGGAGAAATGGAATTTGTTTTCCGTTCCCCTAAGCTTAAGAGACACAATCTCCTTCTTGAAGTTAACATAGGCACCTATATCACCCAAAAAGTTCCTTCCAAATATAAATGGGCAAAGAGTGTCAGCTGGCATATCAACAACTACAAAATCAATAGGAAACTCTTTGTTGCCAATTGTGACAGTTGCATTGTCAACTACTCCCATTGGAATTCTAAAGTTTTTATTGGCTAACATTATTGTTATATCAGTACTTTCAATTGTATCCGGTTCTATTTCTTCTTTTATTTCTAAGTAGAAATCATAAGATATAACATTAACTTCAGTGCCAAGATCACATAAACTGTAATGAGAGGTTTCTCTAAATATGCAGGGAAGAATAGGCTTACCCACATATTTTACCTTTTTTTTACCTTCAACCAATATGGAAGTCTCATCATCAAGTTCAACTATGTTACAGTGTGAGTACATAGCCATAATTGCTTCCTTGGTTACCTCTTCATCTTTGTCGTGGTGGTGTCATGGCAGATGCCATGGATAGGCTAAAGGTGGGGACTAATAGCACTAGGGGAATCCAGGGAGGGATAGTGAGGTGATTCCTCACACAGAAGGTTTGTATTTGATTCACTTCACAAATTACAAGTGCTCCTCGAGCTGTATTGGAGAGAGGAGGAAGAAGGTACTCTCTTACTCTCCCCGTTAGCTAGCCCTTACGAACCTAGTAAAACTCTATCCAAATGAGACCAACCCCTTCTACAGAGGCCCTAGCCCCCCTTATATAGGAGTGGCTAGGTCTCCACTTAGGGCATACGTGGAGGCATATTCCAGGGAATATGCCTCCTCCCAAAATAGTAAGCCGACCGGGTTGCTTTTCCCCCGCGTCATCCATGCAGAGGCTACATGAGCCTCTACGGCGCCTGTGTCAGCCGACATCAGCGTCGTCACCTCTGTCGGCCATGCCTCGGTGGTCCTGCCCCTGTATGCTTCGCTCATGTTGTGCGTATCGGGGCTACTTTTGAACAGCGAGATGCCTTCCTTCTCCTAGAAGCTTGCTATGACCCGGATCGTAGTTGATCCGGTCACACCTGTTCCTCCATACAAGTTAGACTCATCTATCCGGCTTACGGATTAAGTCGGATGAGACTCAGTTAGGCGGACACCCCCTGGTCTGGGTTACCCCGAGATTCGGCCTGCCTTGAGGTAACTCGGACAGCATTCGCTTTGACCTTGTCGTACCTCGGCTAACTCGGCCTTTATACCCTGGCGTGACCCTTCCCGGGGGTATCCCCCAACATTAGTCCCCAAAGCTGGTGCGGTCTTAGTTGCCTTACCTGCTAAGGCCACAACAGGTTCAATCTCTCTGAGCATTGTGCTCCTTCTCCGAGTTACCTCTTATCTCAGATTTCATGGGTTTACTTTCCCTTGGCATATTTCAAGTTTTCACTTGCTGGCCGGGTTACCATAATCTCATCCGAGTTATCTTTCCTTCTCTTGTACGCTTTCCCATGTGGTGGCTAATCATTAGGCTGCCTCATTTTAAGGGCCAGCCACAGTAACCGATGCAGTAATTGTCAGTTATCACTATGGCGCACGTCACGTCTGGCCTGCCTCCTCGTTAACTGCATCAATGCGTCACGTCATGGGATCTGCTACTCCCTGTGGTCTTCCGTGTGGCTCTTCTCTGATTGGCCCATCTGGTTTATACATGGCCACATCGTGTGGCAAATCTGCACAGCACGATCCCACTTCCTCCTCGATGGAGCGGTTATATAGGGGAGGGGTGCGCCCCTTGGGTCTTTCCCCCTTCCGCGCCCCTCTGCCTCTAGCTCTTCTTCTTCATCTTCTCCCGCGACAGCGCCGCCGTCGCACTGCTTCCACATGCATTTGCGTCGCCGTCGCCGCTGCGCAGCTCCTCCACCACGGGTCGCTGTCAATCTAGGCCGCTGCCCTCCACCGCTGCTAGCGACAGTGAGGGCAACGAACTTGAGATGACAGAAGAGGAACTTGTCGTCGCCGAGCAGGAGATGGAGGAGGACGTCGTGACGGCGGACCGCGGTGCGTGGGCTGGATCCTGGGTCTGCCAGGATGACCTGGACTGGCTCTACCGCACCAGGCGCATCCCCACAGGCGTCACTGCGCGCCTCGCCTCCGTCGAACTCGCCCCTCACCCAATCCGGGTGAGTTTGTGGTGTTCTTGTCACACTTCCAGCGAGGGTTCGATTTACCAGTTAGCGACTTTTTCCATGATTGGTTGAACACCTATGAACTCCAGCCGCACCACCTTCCTGCCAACGCTATCACATCTCTCTCTGCTTTCGCCTCCACGATTGAAGGCTACACCGGATTATGGCCCACAAAGGAGCTGTGGATCCGGTTCTTTGGCCTTCGTTGTAACGTTATTCCGAATGTTGATCTAGAGCCGGAGGACAAGCAGCTTACACAGTTTGGCGCTGCGTCCATTTCACCCCGGAGGCTCTCCGTCTTTCCCCGGGTTACCGGGCTGGATTCCTGCAAAGGATGGGCCTGGACCTTCTTTTATGTTTGGAACGACGGCACTGAAGACTTGATCCGGCTTCGCCCCTATGCTCCGGGTCCTCCTAACCCGGAGTTGTGGGACGTTGTCCCCAAGAAGCCCACAGTATTGGCCAACCAGGTCAACAAAAGGTTCGCGGGGCTGAAGGAGCTCGGGTTGCGCAACGAGGACGCCATGATCACATTCGTCCGCAACCGGATCTCCCCTCTCCAGAAACGCACTCACAAAGTGTGCCACATGAGCTGGGGCCGCGACCCCAACCGGACCTCATCTTTCGAGCTGAGCAACACAGAAATCTATCGCCGGGTCAAGGCCCTCTTCACCACCCATAAGGACTTCTCCTCTGAGTGGACGTGGGGAATTGAGAACTATTACCGGGATAGGCTTCCTCCCGTGGTAAGCTTCGTGCCACAAGCTTTCTCCGAATTAAATCTCATGTCGGTTGCTGTTGTATTTTTAACTCGGTTGTCTTTTTTCTCCCTTAGCAATTCCTTCAGCAAACTATTGAGGATGGCATCGATCCCACCCTCAAATGTGCGCCTGACCGGGATAGCTCGGACGAGGAAGATCCGGACCAGGAGATGTTCCTCCCAATGGCCGACGCGACCAAGCGACCCACCGGTAAACTCTCTTCTATTAGAGATTGGCCCGATGATGAAGATGACTCGGATGTTGAGGTGATGGAAGCATTTGACACTGCCCCCCTTTCTTATGCTTTTCCGGCATCAGCTAACCCCGGTGGGCAGATCCATGAGGACCCTCCCCTTGCTGTGGGTGATCCTGTTCCGGTTGCGCCGAAGAAGAAATGGGAAGCCGCATCCACTTCATCCTTCGGACCTTCTCAGCCAGCCAAGAGGCGAAAGAAGTCCGGGGATAAGACTGCCTCCAAACCTGCAACCAAGGCCCCAGCATGAAGGGCTTGGAAGCCCAAGGAGCCCCTGACCTCGGATGCGTAAGCCTCTTCTTCCCTCTGCCATTTACTTGTTCTTGCATTGTTATAGTTTCCCATCTGACACTGTTTGATTCGGCAGGGCCGCGGTGGATGTCCCCTAGAGTGGATCCAGCATCGCCTCGCCGCTCTGACTCAGCCCTTCTCCCCCTCGTGGCGACGATTCACGCCCGCTGAGCCCTATTCCGGAGGGTTCAGCAGCTGCTCCGGGTTCCAGCCCACCTCGTCAAGAGGGGGCAACCTCGGAGCGGGGGAGACTAACCCAGCCGAGGCAGCAGCGTCCACCATTTCGGCTCCGCCGCAACCAGCTACCACTGAGTCTACCTCAGTACCTCCTTCGAAGAAGAAAACAGCACCAGCACCAACTCCAGCGCCAACAGCCAAAGCAGCAACGCCAAGCCCCTCTGCCTCGTCCGAGTCTTCTCAGTCTCGGCGAGAAAGTACCCAGGCAGCTCCCAAGGGTAAATCTGCTGCAACCACTTCCTCCTCTCAGCAACCCAAAGGCAAAAAGGCCCCTGACGCTACCAGGGCAGCGTCCATCGAGGCTGGACAGCGCACTCTCGCTTCTATGCTTTCCAAGAAGCCTCCAGCACCGAAGGACGCCCCTTCCGAGCCAGCTAATGCGCAGCAACTTGTTCTGCACACCAGCCCGGCCCTTGCTCAAGTTGAGAGAAGGGAAGCACATGCCAAGGGCTTGGTGGCGCCCCACATGCTTAGCGGTGAACGATATCCTCCAACCTTGATTGAGTTCATGAACAACTGGAACAAGGCGGAGTTCGTCTACAACGACGATCTCCCGGAGAAGTTCGGTCCCGCCGAGTTTTCCGCTCAAATGAACACAGCTTCTAAGGCAATTAACCTCGCGGGTCGGATGATGGAGGTACGTTACTTCACCTTTTCCTTAGCATGTTGTATATATTAGTGGTATAACCATTAGTCCCCGAGCCTCCGGGGGATTAACTTGTTACTCGGCCGGATGCTCCTTAGAAAACTAACGTAGCTCCTTGACAATTTCAAATATGCACCCACCTAGAGCCGGGTTAAGTTCCGCTTGGCCCAGATCTTGTACACTTCGAATACGCACACACCTAGAGCCGGGTTAAGTTCCACTTGGCCCGGATCTTGTACACTTCGAATATGCACACACCTAGAGCCAGGTTAAGTTCCGCTTGGCCTGGATCTTGTACACTTCGAATATGCACACACCTAGAGTCGGGTTAAGTTCTGCTTGGCCCGGATCTTGTACACTTCGAATATGCACACACCTAGAGCCGGGTTAAGTTCCACTTGGCCCGGATCTTGTACACTTCGAATATGCACACACCTAGAGCCGGGTTAAGTTCCGCTTGGCCCGGATCTTGTACACTTCGAATATGCACACACCTAGAGCCGGGTTAAGTTCCACTTGGCCCAGATCTTGTACACTTCGAATATGCACATACCTAGAGACGGGGTAAGTTCCACTTGGCCTGGATCTTGTACACTTCGAATATGCACAAGGCTAAAGCTATATTTTTGTACTCTTTTCAGGTGACCACCAACCGCCGGAGCGCTGAGTTCCAACGTCTCCTGGACACTCACAAAATGCTGCTCGCAAAGCATAATGCACATCTCACTGAGAACGAGAAAAGGGGTAAGTTCTTTTCTTCACATTTTTCTGTTTTCCTTCATCTTTTTCTGCTGAACTAATCCATCATTCGGTTTTCGCAGCTGGGGTGGAGGCTGAGAACAAGCTTATGAGGAAGAATCTGGATCAGATTAAGGGTAAGTTACTTTTGTCCGACCTTGCTATGCTTTCTATCTCCTTTTCTCCTTGGCTCGGCAAACATTCATACCTCGGCTTTGCCAGGTTAACAAACTATTTCAGTATCGCTGGAAGAAAGTGTGCCCGTGCTTGATATGATGCTGCATTTTCTCGAACAAGCAGGGCAGCATCAGGCCGAGCTCAAGAAGAAAGACGATGAGCTTGCACTCCTCCAAACCAAGGATGATGAGATCGCCAAGCTCAAAGCTGAGATGAAGAAAATGAAAGCGCAACACCAATCCGAGCTTGAAAAGGCTGGCCAGGACTATACTGAGGAGCGCGAGCGCCTCAATCTCCAAATTGCCAAGGACCGAGAACTTCTCTAGGAGGCCGACGTCAAGCTTGAGTCGGCGAACGCTGAACTTGTGCATCTCCGCAAAAGACGCGATGACTGTTCCAAGGAATTGACCTGGATCCACAACCACATTTTATGTAAGTTCCTTTCCCTTATCCGGCATATTCCTCCGGATTACTTCACATGTCTTTTCATTTCTTGCTTCTCTTGTCTCGTTTTCAGGCAAATTTCCATAGGGCACTGCCATTGTGAGCACCGCTGTTGCTAATTTCCGCTGAGATAGGGGTACTCCCATTGCTCCTGACGGTGAAGACATTCCCTATGACATGGAGGACCTGTTGGTCAGCCTGTCAGCTCGCGTGGAAATCATCAAGAACTATGGCAAGGATCTCCTTGACATTGCAGTCCGAATCTTCAACACGTTCTGGCCTGGCGAAGACACTCCGGAGAGAACCGCAATTCTCGCTGAAAAGCTGATGGAAATCAAGACCCCGCTCAACCTTTGGAGGGAGTCCGTTGGACGTGCCGCAGCTGAGACCGTTCTTCACCACATACTCACGTGGTACGAGAAGATCGACCTCAACCTCCTGATGCGCCTGCGCACCGGATCCAAATGTTCCAATGACCCGGAGTGGGTAGCTCGGCGCCAGGCTTGCGCCCATAGCCTCATTGAATATGCTCCCATTCATGAATGGACTGAGGGTCCGAGCTTCGTAGAAGCCGCTGGTGACGAAAATGCTGAGAACGTTGAAGACGGCTCGGATGAGGATGAAGAGGGCGATGCCTCCAACATCGAAGACAACGAAGATGATGCTGAACTTCCTCCTCCTGATGTTCCTTGAGTGAAAACACTTTAAAATTTATCAGATCCCCGGTATGCCGGGTGGAATTGTATCTAGTACACATGTGATATTTTTCTACTAAGTTTTTATGCCGGAGTAACTTGGGTGTAGCCCCCGAGTTTCATTTTCTTGTTCGTCCAATTTTTTGGCTCGGTTCGTGTCTACCTTGATTCGGTTTTACGACTTACGAATCCGAGCTTCAAAAATTGTCTTAACAATACTTGGAAACTTTAGGCTTAGCTCAAAATAATTCAGCATAATAATTCGAAAGTAAATACAGGGTTAGTACGAAAAACAAACGTCGGCTCGATTAAGTTCTTTTCCTTAGTCGTTTTTCATGTGCTACGCAATTCCAAACTTATTCTCTTGCTTGCCATGAAGCCAAATCTTGTTGGACAGCAGCAAGTCGAAGAGTTGGGTTTTTGGTGCTCACACACTACTAATCCGAGTTAAGTAGAACAACTCACTCCAGCTGACGCACAAATAATAAAAGACAACAAATATTATTTAGGCAGTCCCCGAGTTACTGCTCGAGGTGCCAACATTTCATTGATAAGCTCATTGCCGGCATACATACCGATATATGAGAAGACTCGGATACATACACTTCTCTGCTAAGTGTAGAAAGGACGAAGTAGAGCTACATTCCATGGACGCTTAGATTCCTCGCCGGACCTGTCCGCCTTGTTCTTTTCCTATGGCTTTGCAACGATAAGATAATAAGAATCATTGTGCAATGCTTTGCTCACAATGAATGGCCCTTCCCATGGGGGGATAACTTATGCATGCCAGCAGTACGTTGTACCAACCGGAGCACCAGATCGCCTTCCCGGAAGACTCGGGGGCTTACTTTCTGGCTATGATAGCGTCAGAGATTTTGCTGATATATGGCGGATCTGGACAATGCCAATTCTCTCGCTTCTTCCAGCAGATCAACATCATTTTGCCGGGCTTCTTGCACTCGACTTCTGTGTATTGGGTGACCCTAGGCGAATCATGCTTTATGTTGGCTGGTAATACAGCTTCTGCCCCATATACCAGAAAAAATGGCGTATAGCCTGTTGATCGATTCGGAGTTGTTCTTAAACTCCACAGTACCGCTGGTAGTTCTTCTATCCAGCACCCCGCTAATCTTTGCAGCGGCTCAATGGGCCGGGGTTTTATCCCGGATAATACTAATCCGTTGGATCTTTCCACTTGTCCGTTCGATGCGGGATGAGCTACCGAGGCAACGTCCAGTCGGATCTTCTTATCCTGGCAGAATCACGCAAATGCTCCTTCAGCAAAATTTGTGCCATTATCAGTTATGATACTGTGAGGATAACCGTATCTCAAGATGATGTCTTTGAGGAATGTTACGGTCGTAGCTCCATCACACTTTCTTATTGGCTTCACTTCAATCCATTTTGTAAACTTATCCACCATGACCAAAATGTGAGTCATATCCCCCCTTGCTGGTTTGAACGGGCCAACCATATCCAAACACCATACAGCAAATGGCCATGTGATTGGTATGGTCTTGAGTTCCGACATAGGCATATGTGTCTTAGTAGCATACCTCTGACAACCATTGCATTTTCTCACCAGATCCTCTGCTTGTTCTAAGGCACTTGGCCAATAGAATCCATGTCGGAAAGCTTTTGCCACCAAGGCTCGGGACGAGGCATGATGCCTGCACTCCCCTTGATGTATATCTCGGAGGATGTCAAGCCCTTCTTCTGGGTCAATGCATCACTGGAGGACATTAGTCACACTCCTTTTGTATAGCTCGGAATTGATGATTGTGTATGCCTTTGCTCTCCTCTGAGTTTGCCGGGATAGTACCTCCTTAGTGGGTAACGTTCCATCTTTCAGGAATTGAAATATAGGCAGTGCCCAAGCTGGTATTGCTCGTACAGGGAACACATCCTCATCAATTTCCATCTGATCCACCGGCATAACTTCAACCAGATCACGCTGAGCAGTCCTCGGGTTCTGCGAGGCAGTCCCTGGGTTCGCTGATGCAGTCCCCGGGTTTCGCGCACCACCTCCCATGTCAATATCCATGGGCACAGCTCCGGATTCTGTATCTTCCAGGACATAGATTGAGTCGGTTCCTGGGGACGGCCTGATAGACGGTTTTCTGAGGTGTTCCAATGCTACACCCGGTGGAATTGCTTGTCGGGTTGATCCGAGCTTTGATAGCATGTCGGCAGCCTCGTTTTCCACCCGGGGTACATGGTGAAATTCACATCCCTCAAAGTAACCAGATATCTTCTGCACATGAAATCTATACAGAGCCATGTTTGGATCAAGGGTGTCCCACAATCCCGACACTTGCTGTATTACCAAATCCAAGTCGCCAAAGCATAGTATCCGACATATCCCAATCTCTTTTGCCACTTTGAGCCCATGCACAAGTGCTTCATATTCAGCGACATTGTTTGATGCCGCGAAATGGATCTGCAGCACATATTTCAGCTGGTCCTTCTTTGGCGAGGTAAGTACAACTCCGGCTCCTAGCCTGGTTTTTGTTTTTGACCCGTCAAAGTGCATCCTCCAGTAGTTCGGATCTGGTAGCGGTGGTTCGTATTGTACCTCGGCCCAGTCCACAAAAAAGTCGGCCACAGCCTGAGACTTGATTGCTTCTCTTCTGTCATATTGTGGTGCGTAGGGAGCTAGTTCAATTGCCCATTTTGCAATCCTACCACTTGCATCTTTGTTACTCATTATCTCGGATATGGGAGCTTCACATATTACTTTGATGGGATGCTCCTCAAAGTAATGCTTCAACTTCTTAGCTGCCATATAGACACCGTAGGCCACCTTTTGATAGTGCGGAGAATTTTGCTTTGAAGCTGATAATACCTCGCTCAGATAATACACCGGCCTCTGCACCGACTTACCCTTTTCGTCGCGCTCTACCACAATTACTGCACTTACAACTCGGTTGGTTGCGGCTATATAGAGCAATATTGGCTCCTTTGATAGTGGAGAGGCTAACACTGGTGCAGTGGCTAACATCTTATTTAAGTGGGCAAAGGCTTCATTGGCCTGCGGCGTCCAAACGAACTTATCCGACTTTTTCATGAGTTGATAGAGAGGCAATGCATTTTCTCCCAACCGACATACAAACCGACTTAACGATGCCAGGCAACCAGTGAACTTCTGGACATCGTTAAGACACTTCGGCAGCTCCATTCGTTCAATGGCCCGGATCTTAGTTGGATTAACTTCGATACCTCGGCTGGATACAAGAAATCCGAGTAATTTTCCAGCCGAGACACCGAAGGTACATTTTTCTGGGTTAAGCTTCATCCGGAACCTTCTTAGGTTCGCGAATGTCTGCCTGATGTCGTCAAGGAGTGTTTTGCTTTCCTTGGTCTTGATAACCACATCATCCACATACACTTGTACATTTTGACCTATTTGGTCGTGCAAACATTTCTGCATACATCTTTGGTATGTTGCCCCTGCATTACGTAAACCAAATGGCATGGTGCGATAGCAATAAGCCCCATACGGGGTGATAAATGCAGTTTTTATTTGATCATCCGAATTCAGAGGTATCTGGTGGAAACCAGAATATGCATCAATGAATGACAACAGTTCACATCTAGCAGTTGAGTCTATGACCTGATCTATCCTCGGCAGTGGAAATGGATCTTTTGGACACGCCTTGTTCAGGTTCGTGTAATCGATACACATACGCCAAACCACTGCCACATTCGGATCATCTTTCTTCTTCTCCACCAGCATCGGATTAGATAGCCAATCTGGGTAAAGTACTTCCATGATAAATCCTGCTGCTAGTAACCGAGCTATTTCATCCCCAATGACTTTTCTCCTATCCTCGGCGAAGCGGCGGAGAGGTTGCTTCACCGGCCTTGCTCCGGGTCTCACGTTCAAAGAGTGCTCGGCCAACTCCCTCGGAACACCTTGCAAGTCCTATGTGGACCAAGCAAAAATATCCCGATTCTCACGGAAGAAGTTGACGAGCTCGCTTTCCTATTTATCATTCAACGCGGCACCAATTGTTACGGTGCGCTCTGGGAACATATCATCAATAGGCACTTTCTTGGTATCCTTTGTGGCTTGGAACGAAACGCTACCATGCGGATTACTCAACACCGGCATATACTGCTGCGCGGACTGAGCTAATGCCGCCACCTCTTGGATTTTTCTTTTCTCTTGCGCAATCACCAGTGACTCGGCTAGGTTAGACCCGGCTGAGGCACACTCAATGGAACGTCGGAAATCTCCAGCAATGGTAATCACTCCATTTGGCCCGGGCAACTTCATCTTCAAGTAACTGATGTGACAGCTCGCCATGAATTTGTTCAATGCTGGTCTTTCGAATAACGCGTGATACGCACTTTCCAAGTTCACCACCTCAAACTCCAAATTCTCAGTTCGGCAATTATCTCTCGTGCCGAACAACACGTCAACCCAGACTTTGCCTATGGGCTCACAAGAAATGCTTGGCACAATACCATGGAAAGTTGTCCTTGTAGCCTGGAGCATGTTCTCCGAGATACCCAACTTGCGCATTGTATCCGCATACATAATGTTAATGTTACTGCCATTGTCAATCAGTACCTTGGAGAACCTCACATTGATGTTAGGCCCAATGAACGTCGGATCCAGCACTAACGCATACAAACCAGGACTCGGCATAAGCTTGGGATGATCTTTGATGTTCCAGGTAATTTCCTGGTCCGACCAAGGCATATACCTCGTCACCGCTGGCATTACCGCATTGACCTCCATATGTCGGCCCTGCAAGCTCTTTCTATCTGTTTCCTCAGTGGTAAACACACAGTAACTCTGATGATGCTCCCTGTACTCATTCCTCCCCTCATTTCTGGGGTATCTCTGATCCGGCTGATGCTAGTTTTCTACTAGATGCACTGCATCCCTTCTCTCGTGGTTATCATACCTCGGCGGAGGGGGAGGCAACATTAGTTGTTGCGTGTTCGCTCCGGAGAGCAGTTGCTGCCGGGGTAACTCTTGCCGAGGTTGATCATTCCGGGGTGCCTGAGCATTCCCCGAGCCACCTTGTTCTATCTTACGCATACACTCACATTGCCTCGCTGTATGACCCGCTGGGTTACTCGGATTTGGCGTGTGAAATTTACACGGCTGATCCAACATCGACTCATAAGTATACCTCGGACGGTCCTTCTTTTCTTGCCACTGTTTCTTCTATTCTGGCGTCCAAGTTTTCTTGTCGTCATTTCTTGGTGTCCATTGTTGCCCTCCAGTTTTCTGACGTTGATTGCTCCCTGCTCCGGGCTGATCTTGATTCACAGCTGTAACTTGTTGCGAACTGTACCGGTGATCCGGTCTGTCATCTCTTCTTTTACCTCTGCAATCATTCCTCCGGGATGATCCGACTCCATATCTCTGGTAGTACTCCTCATTCAACTCGTTTGACACGAGCCTAGGTTGAGTCGGATCACCCAAAGCATACGAATCAGCAATACGGATCATCTCTGCCAAAGTGGTTGGCATTTTCCTTTGCAACTTCTGCCACAGCTCGCTTGCATATCTGCATCCTTGCGCAAACCATGCTATGGCCTGTGACTCTATCACACCTTCACACGAGTTTCGCACGGTACACCACCGGGTTAAAAACTCCCGGTCTGTCTTGTTCGGTCTCTGCTTACACATACCTAGGGTCTGTGGCCTATTTGGCCTCTGATACGTACTTGACAAATTACTGATAAACATTTCCTCAAAATCGATCCAGCAGTTAATACTTCTGGGCGGCAAATTGTTTAACCATACCCTTGCTGGCCCCTCCAACACCTGGGGTACGTATCTCACATCCCATCTCAAGTTGTCTGTCACAATCTTCACAGCTGTACCATAGTTTATCAACCAATCCTCCGGCTTAGTACTGCCGTCATACGTCTTTGTGCCTATGGGCAACTGGAAGTTAGGTACCGGTGGCTCCTTCATGATCCGGGGCCCAAAACACGTAGGACCCGGAGGACCCTGACTTTCAATCTGCTCCGACCTATACAGTCGATCTAGTTTCAACCTGGCGTCATCAGGCATCATATCTCTGCTTCCCAATCTTGACCCTATCACATGATAGTCCGGCCTTGGGTATCCTGCATTCACCATTTCCAAAT